>CM035836.1:413637507-414837507 GCA_020510985.1 Pholidichthys leucotaenia
TGTTAGACCTCTGCAATTCCATGAAGTTAAATTAAGATTAACACTTTGGTCCATGATCAATAGAGAGTTTGGGATTACCTTGCAGTGTAAACATGCTCATACAGAGAAGCAAAAACATGAGTGGTTGAACATTCATCCTACAAACTACACACAAACAAATTCCCCCTTCCCACACTTGTGGCAAACCCCCCAAAATCAAAAGAAAAATTCTGTCTCCCGATATAGCCATCGACTGTTCCACATCCACGGGGAACAGCCTAAGCCACTCCTTCTTCATCCTCCCAATCACCCTAACTCTACTGCTTTTAATGACGTAACATTAACTCTCCTCTGTAGTTTTCCAACTTAACTCCAAAATTTTTACCAACTTTGTACATCCTAGTTTTTTTTTTTTGTTTGTTTTGTTTTTGTTTTGTTTTTTTTTAATATATAATACAATCTATATTTTGTAAACTTACTATTTACTTCAAGTCAGTCAGATGCCTGTGCAAATGCTTAGTTATTCTACCTTATATTTTGTTCATGCTTAGCTCCCACCAGTCTCTTCTTCTTCTTTGATCTTCTTGATGAACTCCTGCGCCTCCTCTGGGGTCTTGAAGATGTGGGTTCTGCCCTCATACGTGGTCAGCAGTCTCGCAGGATAGATTACACCATGACGAATCCCAAGGTTGCGCAGCTCCTTACGTACGGGATCAAACTGCTTCCTCAATTGCTGGATTCCTGTGGCCAAATCTGGGTAGAACCGCACCTGCTGGTCCTGGTGTTTAATCTCTCCTTTAGCACGTGCAGCGTTGAAGATCTTCATCCTGTCTCTGTTGCTTAGAAACTTCATAATTAAGGTCCTCGGCGGTCCCTTATCTCTCCGTGGGCCAATACGATGTGCTTTTTCCAGAACCACTGCTGATTGCAACTCCTCGCTGCCCAGCACCTCCGGAATCCACTTTTCCAGAAAGGAACATACGTCCCGACCTTCTGATTCCTCTGGAAGACCCACCAGCCTCAAGTTATTCTGTCTCGACCGAGATTCCAAATCCAAAATATTATCTTCCAGAGATTTATTTTTTTTTTCCAAAGTGCGCACCTTTAATTGAAGACGGGTGACGTCATCTTCAGCACTAGCGAGACGGAGCTCCATCTGCGCCGTTCGTTCTACACAGTCACCCAATTCCTTTCTTATTCCTTCCAGCGCTGTCATAATCCCATCAAATCTAGAGGAAAAGTCCGCTCTCATTGAACTCATGGCAGCCATCAGCGCATCTGCGCCATTCCCCGCAGAAATCGCACCGCCGCCAGCTTCCTCCGCCATATATGGAGCCTTGTTTGCTGCGTCACAGACCTGAAAGTCCGTTAATTTGGACTGTTTCGGCGGCTCGCTTTTTCCTTTTCCTGGTTTTCCAGCCTTAGGCTTCGCCGACATATCCTCGCCCAAATGCTGGGATACGTTCTGTCCCAAATGAGAGAGTTATTTGCCGATTTTTTTTTTTCCAGGAGCAGAGCAGAGCGAGACACGTCCGTCCTACGTGGCAGCCATAACCGGAAGTCTCCGGTGCTTCTTTATTAAAATAAATAATATTAAATAGTCTTCTTACATTATGGAAGCCTTGTCTACCCTTTATAAAGCCATTCTGATCTCGATTAATAATATTTGGTAAAATTTCTTGTATTCGTCTTGCTAAAATTTTACAGATTATCTTAAGGTCGGCGTTTAATAGGCTTATTGGTCTCATATTTTCACATTTATTAGAGGGCTTACCTGGTTTTGGCAGCAGTATAATTAAGGCATTATTTATGTATGATGGTAAATTATTATTTTGAAATGCTTCTAAAACCATTTCCAAAAAAGGTTTTATTAATTTATTCTTAAATTTTTTATAAAGGTCAACTGGAAGACCATCTGGTCCTGCACTTTTTCCTGATTTCATATTATCAATGGCTAGCCCAACTTCTTCTTGACTAATTTTAGAATCCAATATCTCCCTGTTTTCATTTGGAATACACGGTATAGATAGTTCGTTCAAAAACCCATTTAGTTTTGTTAAATCAGGTTCATTTTTGGTATCATATAATTTTTCATAGTAATCTCTAAAGGCTCTATTAATTTCTAAAGGATCTATAACTACCTGTCCATTACTTATAATACTGGTAATTGGTGTTTTAATTTCCAATTGTTTAATCTGCCATGCTAATAATTTTCCCGATTTTTCACCTTGTTCATAAAAAGATTGTTTCAATCTTAGAAGACTCGAGGCAGCTCTATTCGCTGATTTTTTGTCGTATTCAGCTCTCAAAATCAGTAATTCATTCTCCAACCTTGGGTCACTTCCTGCATACACTTTTTCCTGAAGATTTTTTATTTTATGTTCCAATTTAGCTCTCTCCTCTCGAGTCTTCTTAGATTTTGATCCTGTATAACTAATAATATGTCCCCTAATAAAAGCTTTGAAAGCCTCCCACTTTACACATGCTGATGTTTGTGTAGTATTGATGTCAAAGAACTCGTCTATCTGTTTTTCTATATACTTGACAAATTCCTCATCCTGAAGCCATTTATGCTGAAATTGCCATCTACCTGATTCCTTCGTCAATTTTTTATCTACATATATTAGACAACAGGGTGCATGATCAGAGATCACGATGTTATCATAAAAGCAGTTTTGAATCTTGGACCTTAATTCTGTGGAAATCAAAAAATAATCAATACGTGAGAATGTCTTGTAGGTACTGGAATAACAAGAATAGGCTTTAACTTGTGGTTTCATTTCTCTCCATATATCTAACAATCTCAATTCTTTCATAAAATGATTAATAGTCATCCTACATCCAATGTGCGTACAATCCAGTCCTGTTGATCTATCCACACCTGGATTCAATGTACAATTAAAATCCCCTGCTATTATATGTTGCCCTGTAAGTGATGATAAGATGAGAAATAAATTAGCAAAGAACTTCTGATCATCTATATTGGGACCATATAAGTTCACAAGATTTATATTTTCTAATAGCAAAGAACCTTGAATGATTACATATCTTCCAAATTTGTCTCCAATTACATTTTTCACTTGAAAAGGAACTGATTTATGTATGAGAGTCATAACTCCCCTGGCTCGGGATGAAAATGAAGAGGTGAATACACTTCCCTGCCATCTACTCCTAATTCTTTTAACATCCTCCTCTATCAGATGAGTTTCTTGTAAAAACACAATTCTTGAACCCATGTCCTTTATTTTATTCATAACTTGTTTAAGTTTTTTTAAATTTTGTAGACCTCTGCAATTCCATGAAGTTAAATTAAGGTTAACACTTTGGTCCATGATCAATAGAGAGTTTGGGATTACCTTGC
Source organism: Pholidichthys leucotaenia (assembly GCA_020510985.1). NCBI lineage: Eukaryota > Metazoa > Chordata > Actinopteri > Cichliformes > Pholidichthyidae > Pholidichthys > Pholidichthys leucotaenia. The sequence continues at coordinate 413,640,848 of CM035836.1, forward strand.
AGTGTAAACATGCTCATACAGAGAAGCAAAAACATGAGTGGTTGAACATTCATCCTACAAACTACACACAAACAAATTTCCCCTTCCCACACTTGTGGCAAACCCCCCAAAATCAAAAGAAAAATTCTGTCTCCCGATATAGCCATCGACCGTTCCACACCCACGGGGAACAGCCTAAGCCACTCCTTCTTCATCCTCCCAATCACCCTAACTCTACTGCTTTTAATGACGTAACATTAACTCTCCTCTGTAGTTTTCCAACTTAACTCCAAAATTTTTAACAACTTTGTACATCATAGTTTTTTTTTTGTTTGTTTGTTTTGTTTTGTTTTTTTTAATATATAATACAATCTATATTTTGTAAACTTACTATTTACTTCAAGTCAGTCAGATGCCTGTGCAAATGCTTAATTATTCTACCTTATATTTTGTTCATGCTTAGCTCCCACCAGTCTCTTCTTCTTCTTTGATCTTCTTGATGAACTCCTGCGCCTCCTCTGGGGTCTTGAAGATGTGGGTTCTGCCCTCATACGTGGTCAGCAGTCTCGCAGGATAGATTACACCATGACGAATCCCAAGGTTGCGCAGCTCCTTACGTACGGGATCAAACTGCTTCCTCAATTGCTGGATTCCTGTGGCCAAATCTGGGTAGAACCGCACCTGCTGGTCCTGGTGTTTAATCTCTCCTTTAGCACGTGCAGCGTTGAAGATCTTCATCCTGTCTCTGTTGCTAAGAAACTTCATAATTAAGGTCCTCGGCGGTCCCTTATCTCTTCGTGGGCCAATACGATGTGCTTTTTCCAGAATCACTGCTGATTGCAACTCCTCGCTGCCCAGCACCTCCGGAATCCACTTTTCCAGAAAGGAACATACGTCCCGACCTTCTGATTCCTCTGGAAGACCCACCAGCCTCAAATTATTCTGTCTCGACCGAGATTCCAAATCCAAAATATTATCTTCCAGAGATTTATTTTTTTTTTCCAAAGTGCGCACCTTTAATTGAAGACGGGTGACGTCATTTTCAGCACTAGCGAGACGGAGCTCCATCTGCGCCGTTCGTTCTACACAGTCACCCAATTCCTTTCTTATTCCTTCCAACGCTGTCATAATCCCATCAAATCTAGAGGAAAAGTCCGCTCTCATTGAACTCATGGCAGCCATCAGCGCATCTGCGCCATTCCCCGCAGAAATCGCACCGCCGCCAGCCTCCTCCGCCATATATGGAGCCTTGTTTGCTGCGTCACAGACCTGAAAGTCCGTTAATTTGGACTGTTTCGGCGGCTCGCTTTTTCCTTTTCCTGGTTTTCCAGCCTTAGGCTTCGCCGACATATCCTCGCCCAAACGCTGGGATACGTTCTGTCCCAAATGAGAGAGTTATTTGCCGATTTTTTTTCTCCAGGAGCAGAGCAGAGCGAGACACGTCCGTCCTACGTGGCAGCCATAACCGGAAGTCAAATAATCTGTAATTTGCTGCTGATTGGAATAAACAATTTAGTGATTTATGTGTTTGCATCATGATTTTCTATTTTGTCTGTTCAGACACCGGTGGGAAAAGAGTCAACAGTATGAAGCATTTAAAAGTGACTTTGAAAATAATGGGTCATTTTTAAGAAAAGTAACCAAAACAATTATTTGCTGAAGACTGTAAAACAAAATAGAGACATCTGCAAAAGTACAAAGGTTTATTGTCAAAAATTCCCAGGGCAATACTATATGAATACAAGAATAGTTCACTGTTGATGCAGAGAATATATATTTATACAGTATCTACATGTAGTCAGCAATACTCAATACGATATATTTCCAGTTAATCCACGTATTTCTCCATGTAACCTTGTGACTGCATTATTTTAATTACTTTTAATCCTATATCCATTTGTTTTGGCTTAAAATGCATCATAATTGTTAAATATATCTTATGCCTAATTCAGTACTGCTTACCTGTTGAAATATACAGTGGGGAAAAATGTATTTAGTCAGCCACCAATTGTGCAAGTTCTCCCACTTAAAAGATGAGAGAGGTCTCCAATTTTCATCATAGGTATACCTCAACTATGAGAGACAAAATGAGAAAAAAAAAATCCAGAAAATCACACTGAAGGACTTTTAATGAATTAATTGGTAAATTCCTCGGTAAAATAAGTATTTGGTCACCTATAAGCAAGCAAGATTTCTGGCTCTCACAGACCTGTAACTTCTTTAAGAGGCTCCTCTGTCCTCCACTCGTTACCTGTATTAATTGCACCTGTTTGAACTCGTTATCAGTATAAAAGACACCTGTCCACAACCTCAAACAGTCAGACTCCAAACTCCACTATGGGCAAGACCAAACAGCTGTCAAAGGACACCAGAAACAAAATTGTAGACCTGCACCAGGCTGGGAAGACTGAATCTGCAATAGGTAAGCAGCTTGGTGTGAAGAAATCAACTGTGGGAGCAATTATTAGAAAATGGAAGACATACAAGACCACTGATAATCTCCCTCGATCTGGGGCTCCACGCAAGATCTCACCCCGTGGGGTCAAAATTATCACGAGAACGGTGAGCAAAAATCCCAGAACCACACGGGGGGACCTAGTGAATGACCTGCAGAGAGCTGGGACCAAAGTAACAAAGGCTACCATCAGTAACACACTACGCCGCCAGGGACTCAAATCCTGCAGTGCCAGACGTGTCCCCCTGCTTAAACCAGTACATGTCCAGGCCCGTCTGAAGTTTGATAGAGAGCATTTGGATGATCCAGAAGAGGATTGGGAGAATGTCATATGGTCAGATGAAACCAAAACAGAACTTTTTGGTAAAAACTCAACTTGTCGTGTTTGGAGGAGAAAGAACACCATACCTACTGTGAAGCATGGGGGTAGAAACTGTTATGTCCGTGGGTTCTACTTCAGATAACCACTCTGAGGAACAAAACACGACGACACACACGGCTGCAGGTCATTAACTCTTTTTTTACTGAAGCTCAGTTCACCGAGTACACTTATTCGATTGGCAATGCCACAGGGTACAGCGCCCACCTGTGGGGTGGCATATGTAAATGCAACTCATGTAACTCCCATACATCACATCTCCTCCCCACTAAATGTTGTACCCACCCCCAAGATACACAAAGCAAACAACTTTTTTTTTTTCCCCTTTTCTTTTTTTTTTTTTTTTTTTAATCACACACTAGCCTTGAGGCTGGGAGTAGATGGTCCCAAACCCCTGAGTCAGTCAAGGGTTTATTCTGCCCTTTTGGTGAGACGTGACTCTCTAATCTAACACATACTGTAAAGGGTCTCTTATTCAAAAGTGTCCAAGGTATTGTCTCTTAGTGTATCTTAAACAAAGTTTATGGGACATAACGCTCTGGTGGTTTAATAGTACGAGAAGGATATCTCTTACCAGTCTCTGGAGGTGGTATGGTGTTTCCCTCTGAGGTTACCTGGGGTGGTGGTGAGGGGTCACTCACAGGATCCGGAGTAGCTGATTCTGGAACGGTGTTTTCCAGCACAGGCAGGTCTGCTGGGATGCACGACGATGCAGCTCCGCCGTTGTCTGTAGAAGTATCCAATTCAGCAAACCTGGCCAGCATCTGGTCCGCGTGTCGCCTCCAGTGTTGCGATGCGCCGATGTCGACGGTGTAGGATACAGGGCCAGTCTCTGCTGAAACAACCCCTGGTATCCACTTCTTCTCTCCTCTCCCGTAATCCCGAACGAGGACTGGGTCTCCCACCTTGAACGTTCTGGCTTTTGCATGCATTCCTCGATACGCACACTGTGCCTCTTGTGCTTTCTCTACCTCTGATGTCACGCTGGGCTTCAGCAGGTCTAGTCGAGATCGCAGCTTGCGATGCATGAAAAGCATGGACGGGGACTCCTTCGTTGTGGAGTGTGGAGTGTTGCGGTACGTGAGTAAAAAGGCATCCAGTCGGTGTTGTATGGAAGTGGTTCCAGTGGAGCGCTTCAGTGACTGCTTGAATGTCTGTACAAAACGTTCTGCAAGACCATTTGTTGCTGGATGGAATGGTGCAGAGCGGATGTGCTTTACTCCATTACCCTTCATGAAAGCGTCAAACTCGTGTGAGGTGAACTGGGGACCATTATCACTCACCAACACCTCAGGGAGCCCATAGCGACTGAATAACCCTCAGAGCACCTGGATGGTATTGGCCGTTGTGGTGGAACTCATGAGGTGCACCTCAGGCCATTTTGAATGGGCGTCTACAACCACCATAAACATTCGGCCCTGGAACAGCCCAGCAAAGTCAACATGAATTCTCTGCCATGGGGATCCAGGCCAGGTCCATGGGTGGAGTGGTGCTGGTCCCGGTGCTTTCTGTGTAAGTTGACAGGACTGACATGTTTTTGAGACTTGTTCAATTTGAGCATCAATTCCGGGCCACCACATGTAACTGCGGGCGACAGCTTTCATTTTGACAACACCTGGGTGTCCAGTATGCAGTTCCGACAGCACTCGTGATCTCAGTTTTGAGGGAATGACGACGCGCACACCCCACATAAGGCAACTTTGCTGGAGTGTCAACTCATCCTTTCGGCTGATGAATGGCGCCAATGTGCTGGCCACATCCTGGACCCTCGGAAAGCGACCTGTGGAGACCATCTCCAGGACTTGAGCAAGGACAGGGTCACCCCTGCTCTCTCGGCAGATTTCTCGGCAGTTCACAGGTAAGGCTTCTAGGTGTTTAATATAAAAACTGTCCACAGCACTGATTCTCTCTCTTGGTAATGTTGGTAGTGGAAGGCGTGAAAGCCCATCCGCATTTCCATGACGAGCTGCCTCTCGGTACTGTATGGTGTAGTTATGGGCAGCTAACAAGAGAGCCCACCGCTGCATTCTAGCAGCAGCCATGGATGGTGTGGCTTTGCACGGGCTCAGAATGGTGGTCAATGGGCGATGATCTGTAAGGAGTGTAAACTGCCTGCCATACAGATAGTGATGGAATTTACGAACTCCAAATATGATGCCAAGAGCTTCGCGCTCAATTTGGGCATAGTTGCGTTCTGCCTTATTCAGAGTCCTTGATGCAAAAGCTATGGGCCTCTCTTGTCCATTCGGGAGGATGTGTGAGATGACGCTGCCTACACCATAAGGTGATGCGTCGCACGCCAGCCGAATGGGAAGTTGTGGGTCATAATGGGTTAACACGCTTTGGGAGAGTAGCTGCTCTTTTGCCTCTTTGAAAGATGCTGCACATTCAGATGTCCATTGCCATCGTTTTCCTTTGCACAACAGAGCATTCAGTGGGCTTAGGATAGATGACAGGTTGGGGATAAATCTGCTGTAATAATTAATTAGCCCCAAGAAAGAACGTAACTGACTCACGTCTGTTGGTGCAGGAGCCTCCACGATTGCCCTGACTTTCCCTGGTGCCTTGTGTAGACCCTGGGCATTGATGACGTTACCCAGATATTCCAGTGAATCCTTGAAAAATTCACATTTTTCCTTCTGCACTCGTAAGCCGAATTTTTCCACACGTCCTAGGACTGCATCCAGATTTTTCAGATGCTGTGCACGATCCTGTCCACTGACCAATATGTCGTCCAGGTAGCAGTGGACGTTCGGCAGACCCTGGAGGACTTGGTCCATGGCACGTTGGAATATCGCTGGTGCTGATGTAATTCCAAATGCCAGCCTGTTGTAACAGAACAGACCCTTGGATGTGGTTATTGTGAGGTATTTTCTGGAATTTTCCTCTATCACCATTTGCAAATAGGCATGAGATAAGTCCAGTTTACTGAAATGCTGCCCCCCCGAAAGTGATGCGAATAAATCTTCAATGCGTGGAATTGGGCATTTCTCCACACACAGGGCAGGGTTAACTGTGACTTTAAAATCCCCACATATCCTAACATCTCCGTTCTTTTTCACAACGGGCACAATGGGTGTTGCCCATTCACTGAATTTGACAGGGGATATGATGCCTTGCTCACACAGTCGGTCAATTTCAGCTTCCACTTTTGGCCTAAGGGCATAGGGAACGACTCTCGCTTGACAGAACCGTGGCACATGATCCGGCTTCAGCGCTATGGCTACTTCCATGCCTTTCAGAGTGCCTAATTCTTTTTGGAAGACCTCTGCATGTCTTTGTAGCACGCCCTCTAGCGTCTCCTCCCGGACCGTCTTTATTTCTCGCCAGTCAAGTCGAATCTTCCGCAGCCATTCTCGACCAAAGAGTGGGGGTGAACTTCCCTGGACTACATACAGTGGTAGTCTTGCCCTCTGCTTGTTCATCCTCACTGAGACAGTGATGACTCCCTCTGCTGGAATCACCTCGCCAGTGTATGTTTTCAGCATTATGTGGGTTTGGCGCAAGGGTAAGTCCCTAAAGTGTGCATCATACAGTTCTCTTGAAATCAGAGAAACGGCAGCACCAGTATCTAATTCCATTTCAATCATTTTGCCTTCAATTTTTGATTTAACACACATGTGTGACAAATTTCCCTGCTGAGAGACCACATGCAGACTCGACTCAGTGTCTGTGGTGCTACCATCACTAGACATTTCTTTTACATCCAATTGGTGCACCCTGTTTTTCTTTTTAACTTTATACTCCACTGGTTTCTCCTTATTTACAGTCTCTTTGTTCCTGCACATTTTCGAGATGTGTCCTCTCTTACCACATTTGTGGCATTTTTGCTCCTTGTAAAAGCAATCACTCTCTTTGTGGTTCATTTTTCCACAGCGCGAACATTTCGTGCGTCGTTTGTCGTGTAGTGACAGTGCATGCACTTTCAGCGCGTTGCTCAGCTGATCTGTCTCGCGGGCTACTGTCTCCATTGACACGGCTAGTTCCATTGCTTTGGAAAAAGTAAGCTTCTCCTCCGTCAGCAATCTTTTCTGGATAGCTTCTATATTCAGTCCACAAACGAGCCTATCCCTCAATGCATCCTGCAAGTGTGTGCCAAACTCGCAGTGTTCAGAAAGCTTTTTAATGACTGCTATGTATTGCGTCACAGACTCTCCCTCTTGTTGGCTCCGTTTATGAAAGCGAAATCTTTCAGCGATCACAATTGGTTTTGGAGAAAAGTGGTCTTTCAAAACTTCAGTAAGTTGAGCATATGTCTTAGCCCCCGGCTTATCTGGAGCTACGAGGCTACGTAAAAGGCCATATGTTGACGCACCAATTACACTTAGGAAAACAGCAAGCTTCTTATCCTCTGCAATTCCATTTGCCGTTACAAAGTACTCAAACCTTTCAACGTAGGTTGTCCACTGCTCCACCGACTCGAATGGGTTAATGTGTCCAATAAATCCAGCCATGGCGTGCGGTTAGCTAGCGTTTAGCAATCCTTTCACTTGGCGCGCTGCGCTTAGCCACACTCCTGCCAGGACAAACGTTCCTCTTCCTCCTTCACTCGCAGTCAATACCGCGGCGAGACTTGGAAACCTAAAGTTATCCTCGTTGCCAATAATGTTATGTCCGTGGGTTCTACTTCAGATAACCACTCTGAGGAACAAGACACGACGACACACACAGCTGCAGGTCATTAACTCTTTTTTTACTGAAGCTCAGTTCAGCGAGTACACTTATTCGATTGGCAATGCCACAGGGTACAGCGCCCACCTGTGGGGTGGCATATGTAAATGCAACTCATGTAACTCCCATACATCACAGAAACTTCATGCTTTGGGGCTGTTTTTCTGCAAAGGGACCAGGACGACTGATCCGTGTAAAGGAAAGAATGAATGGGGCCATGTATCATGAGATTTTGAGTGAAACCCTCCTTCCATCAGCAAGGGCATTGAAGATGAAACGTGGCTGGGTCTTTCAGCATGACAATGATCCCAAACACACCGCCCGGGCAACGAAAGAGTGGCTTCGTAAGAAGCATTTCAAGGTCCTGGAGTGGCCTAGCCAGTCTCCAGATCTCAACCCCATAGAAAATCTTTGGAGGGAGTTGAAAGTCCGTGTTGCCCAGCGACAGCCCCAAAACATCATTGCTCTAGAGGAGATCTGCATGGAGGAATGGGCCAAAATACCAGCAACAGTGTCTGAAAACCTTGTGAAGACTTACAGAAAACGTTTGACCTCTGTCATTGCCAACAAAGGGTATATAACAAAGTATTGAGATGAACTTTTGTTATTGATCAAATACTTATTTTACCGAGGAATTTACCAATTAATTCATTAAAAATCCTTCAATGTGATTTTCTGGATTTTTTTTTTCCTCATTTTGTCTCTCATAGTTGAGGTATACCCATGATGAAAACTGGAGACCTCTCTCATCTTTTAAGTGGGAGAACTCGCACAATTGGTGGCTGACTAAATACTTTTTTGCCCCACTGTATATTTAACGGCTCATATGCTACAATATAGCACCTGATCCATGTTTTGCCACGACACCACTGACTGGAGCAGGTATATTCCATGACGTCTCAACAGTCTCTCCATGATTTTGACACAGATCAGAGCATTTTGTTGCACAGGAAGCTAAACATTTCTACAGACATTACAGCCACTTCGCGTTCGTGAAGTTGGGGTCACATCACTGTGTTGAACGTTAACCCTCAACGTTTGAAGCGATATTTTTGCCACAAGAGAGCCATCTGAAACACACACACACACAGAATACATATTTTAGTACCTAATATCGATAACTTGCCAACATTACAATGTTGTATGGCGGACTTAAAAGCAAAGTAGCATTAGCAATCATTAGCTTACCTTGATATGTGATGATGTTTGAATGCTCATGTCTTCTCCTTTATACTGCTCTATGGATTCCTAAACGCTCCAGTACTTTTCCACAGTGTGTAGTTTCGCCGCCTCTGCTTTCTGTTCTCCTTTTTTGCATTTATTCAGGCAAAAAAAGACAGAAGGCAGACGCCGCGTAACCTGCCAGCTTGTGTTTTGCATAACGTTACGCTTGTTTTACGCCAGTTATGCTGGTTTTACGTAACGGCAGGGAGACTGTTGCGCTGCCTCCCTGTAACTAAATTCCCACCCACTTCAAATGGGACCTAGTACAGTGGAAAAACAAAGTGGGCCGAACTGTACCGTCCCATCCTGTACCGAACCGTACCATACTGACCCTAGAGGAAAAGCGCCTCATGTGTCTATGTCTGGCTGTCTGTTCGCAGCTTTTCAGCTCACCCACTCAAAATCAGCTGGAACTAAAGGCTTGTATCGTTGTATCACCATATTTTCTCGACATTTAATTTCCCACAATTTCCAGATACAGGGATGAGAATGGGGTTTGGGAAAAAAAGAGGAAACTAAGCCGGGGGTCTTGGGGGACGCAGGCCCCCAAGCCGGATCCAAGGTGCAGCCTTGGTGGGTGGTCTGAGGGGCGCTGCCCCCCAGAAGCTAATGAAATCTGGTGTTTTAGAATGCTCAAATGTGGTCTTATATTTAAAGTTAGAAGTAAGTACAAATGCATTTATAGTTTACCTTTTTAATCTGCTGCTGCATCACATGTGTAAATTTATGATATCTGAATGGTATGTTGATGTAATAATACTAAATTATATTTTACTACTATTTAATATGTTTAGAACTGACAGACAATTACATTTACATAGTTCTAGAACAGACAAAATAATTTAACCAAGTAAAATAAATTATAAATATTAACAAAATTCCATCACCAAGTCCATCACCCATTTATTAAAATATACTGACATTCTGCAAACATTTTGATTTATTAATGTGTGCATTTGTTAGTGTTACTTGAAATATAAAAAAAAGTTGCATATTAGTATATTTTAATATTTGAAAGATAATCTAAGAAAGTAAGTAAAACCTAAAAGATGTTTAATATTTTTATGCAATGACAAAGAAATTATGTTTACTAATAAAAGCAACAATATCTTAGGAAAGGCAACCCATCACCACCCATGACAAAAAAACTTACACATGTAACTCCTAGTGAAACAAAAAATGATAAATTATATTCAAATTTCTTAGATTGCATTTCAAATTGTGAGAAAATATGTAATAACATTTATCTATTAATCGATTATCAGCATTCAAATGCAATCAGTGCTTCAAAACAGGCATGACATCACAACTTACACATGCCATTTCATAACAAATTCATTATGTGAAAATTCTCAAGTGCATTACTTATAACGAGAAAAAAAATCTTACCTCGGAATGTGTCTTCCGATCACTAATTGCTGTAATCGGGGCCGATTGTGATGAACTTTGATTGACTGGCATCTGAATTTGACCGTGTCCATCAATCGTTTTGAATGCAGCACCGAGCGAGTAGTTCGATCTTGTAGCCACAATTTTGAGATGTTTCTGTTTTGAACAGTGTTCAACTAAGGCAACACAACCACGAGATCCGTAACTCAAGAAATCATTGCAATAAACACACTGGGCTTTCCCTGGTACTTCGCATTTCGCTATGAAGTCGGCCATTTTTTCAACCACAACTTCAGTATTTTTACCCATCTTTACAGTCATTGAAACAGTTTTTTCGAGCCATTGCCAACGAAACTTGTTCCTTACCCCTTTGTCAATTTCTAAAATTCTTGCTTTGTTGTCTTTCGTGAGTTTTAGGTTCACCATTTTCACGAAATCGGGAAAACTCGGTTGATTGAACTGTCCGCCATTGGCATTTCGCTCCACGTGTTGGATATGACAAAGGAAATCTAACAAAATCGCCGATTGGTTGCTTCAATAAGTATCAGCCTATCAGTGGCCTTGTTACATTACATTACTGATCTCGCTGGGTAGCGCGTTCTGCGTGGTGGATTTTAGCAGCCGATCGAAAATACGACTCGCCGGTCATAACATACCACCCCCCTCCCTAAAATTTTCTCCTCGAATTTAGACGATTCACGAGAATGACCCTAGACATGATCAAATCCACGGAATTCCACGGATCCGCGGAGGATTCTCATCCCTGCAGATAAGGCTTTGTTCTCATAAAGAAATTTAACTCACCTTTACCATCAATGCAGCTGCAAAAAAAAAAGTACTGTAATAACTATGCCCACCCACTAGAAGTGGCAGTCTGACTTTATTACAGCCCCCCATGCTACAGGCACCAAGGCATCAGCACTTTGGTGCTTTCATTTTATGTAAAGCACTTTGAATTGTCTTGTACACGAAATGTGCTATACTATAAACTTACCTTGCCTATTGTGCAAAGTAGTGGTGCTAAGTGTGTTAACGCTGCCATAAGTTGCAAAGTTTTGCATTTTAATAAAGTACATCAACAGCAACATTTTACAGTAGTATTTCACCTCACAGTCTTGGACTCGCTCACCTTGAATACCTCTCCAAAGGATCCTCTTCCCAGCATTCCCAAATTAGTAAAACACTGACTGAAATAGGATTCTTGCTTGCTGGGGTCGTAGACAGAACTTGGAGGGGGAGACTTACTCAGAGACTGGGACAGGGGTGTCCAGGGGGTCTGAGGCTGCGAGGATATCCTGCCCAAAGGACCCTTAGATGGAGGCAATCGGGACACAGAATGGGAGAGTCGGACAGGGGAGGCGCAGGACGAGTTGTGTGGGGAAGATGGGGAAAAAGTCCAGCGGCGCTTTTTGAGGGAAAAAGACTGCTCTGCATGACAGAAGTGGGTTGGAAGTGGGAGAGGGACCCTGGACACTGGAGCTTCAACAGCTACGGACATTATGTGGTCTCTTTTCAGTTCCTTTCCATAAAGGCAGAGAGCTGCAAGATGCAGAAGAAAATCTTTAACACCTGATAAGTAAAATATTAATGCCATAAAAAAAAAAAATTCTAACATAATTATGTACAGGTAATTTGTTCAGCTTCTCCATTGAAAAAGGCAACACTGGTCAATTATTTAAGGCCACATTAAAATTTAGCTACTCGTATTTCCACTCTTATGTTTTACCATTTATTTAGCAAATACTGTACCACTCTATATACACACACGTGGACAAAATTGTTGGTACCCCTCTGTTAATGAAAGAAAAACCCACAATGGTCACAGAAATAACTTGAATCTGACGAAAGTTGTAATAAATAAAAATTCTATGAAAGTTAACCAATGAAAATCAGACAATGCTTTTGAATTGTGGTTCAACAGAATTATTTTAAAAAACAAACTCATGAAACAGGCCTGGACAAAAATTTTTAGATTTTTTTTTTTAGATTTAGTATACTTTATTGATCCCCAGAGGGGAAATTGAGGGCATCCACCACCTGGATGGATGAAGCAGCCACGATACGGCGCTATCCCTCAACCATTCACACACACACTCACACCTAGGGCCACTTTAGAGTCTCCAATTAACCTAACCTGCATGTTTTAAAATGATGGTACCCTTAGAAAAGATTGAAAATAATGTGACCATAGGGACATGTTCAACCAAGATGTGTCCTCTAATTAACATCACAGGTGTCTACAAACTTGTAATCAGTCAGTCGGCCTATTTAAAGGGTGACAGTCACTGTGCTGTTTGTTGACATGGTGTGTACCACACTAAACATGGACCAGAGGAAGCAAAGGAGAGTTGTCTCAGGAGATTAGAAAGAAAATTATAGACAAGGATGTTAAAGGTAAAGGCTATAAGACCATCTCCAAGCAGCTTGATGTTCCTGTGACTACAGTTGCACATATTATTCAGAAATTTAAGATCCATGGGACTGTACCCAACCTCCCTGGACGTGGCCGCAGGAGGAAACTTGATGAAAAATGGAAGAGACGGAGAATACGAATGGTAACAAAAGAGCCCAGAACAACCTCTAAACACATTCATGGTGAACTCCAAGGTCAAGGTACATCAGTGTCAGATCGCACCATCCATCGTTGTTTGAGCCAAAGTGGACTTCATGGGAGACGACCAAGGAGGACACCACTGTTGAAAACAAATCATAAAAAAGCCAGACTGGAATTTGCCAAACTGTATGTTGACAAGCCACAAAGCTTCTGGGAGAATGTCCTATGGACAGACGAGACAAAACTGCAACTTTTTGGCAAGGCACATCAGCTCTGTGTTCACAGATGCAAAAATGAAGCATACCAAGAAAAGAACTCTGTCCCTACTGTGAAACATGGAGGAGGTTCTGTTATGTTCTGGGGCTGCTTTGCTGCATCTGGCACGGGGTGTCTTGAATCTGTACAGGGTACAATGAAATCTCAAGACTATCAAGGTATTCTAGAGAGAAATGTGCTGCCCAGTGTCAGACAGCTTGGTCTCAGTTGCAGGTCTTGCAACAGGATAATGACCCAAAACACACAGCTAAAAACACCCAAGAATGGCTAAGAGCGAAACATTGGACTATTCTAAAGTGGCCTTCTATGAGCCCTGATCTAAATCCTATTGAACATCTGTGGAAGGAGCTGAAACATGCAGTCTGGAGAAGGCACCCTTCAAACCTGAGACAACTGGAGCAGTTTGCTCATGAGGAGTGGGCCAAAATACCTGCTGAGATGGGCAGAAGTCTCATTGACAGTTACAGAAATTGTTTGATTGCAGTGATTGCCTCAAAAGGTTGTGCAACAAAATATTAAGTTAAGGGTACCATCATTTTTGTCCAGGCCTGTTTCATGAGTTTGTTTGTTTGTTTTTTTTTAAATAATTCTGATGAACCACAATTCAAAAGCATTGGCTGATTTTCATTGGTTAATTTTCATAGAATTTTTATTTATTACCACTTTTGTCAGATTCAAGTTATTTCTGGAACCATTGTGGGTTTTTCTTTCATTAACAGAGGGGTAATCTCTGTCTGTGTGTCACGATCATAGGACTCGCTAAAAGATCATAGGATCGCCAATGATGTCTATATGACATCAATCTTAGTATGTCTGTCACGACCATAGGACTCGCTAAAAGATCATAAGATCACCTATGATGTTCCTATGATCTCTACATGATGTCTACATGATGTCATATAAACATTGCCATGACCATTGAACTCGCTAAAAGATCAAAGGATTGCCAGTGATGTTCCAATGATCTCTACATGATGTCTATGGGTGTTTTTTGGGGGGGGGGGGGGGGGTCCAGTGCACTATATCAGGGGTATCCGACTTTCAAGCGCTCTCTCTTTTTCTGTAATTTGCAGATGTCGGTTTCGTTTTTATAATATGCAAGGGAACATAAAAGAGTTTCAGACTTGCATTGCAATTTTTAAAAAAAAATCATTGATTTTGCCGTTAGAATCGAAACTATTGGTCGTGTCCCCTCATTTTTCCCAGTTTTTGTGTGACATGAAAATCGTATCAATTTCAAAGTACTGTAACGTGATCTCTGAGTAACTCTTTCTACTTAAAATGCAAGAGATAACAGAGTTGTAATGCAAATTCAAAATAAAACATTCCCCAATGTGATCGGATCTATGGTTTTTGTACGGCGACCCCTGCAAATTTACTCGTACGACGTAAATTTCCGTGTCCCCAAATTTACGCAGCAACATGCGAGTTATTTGGTAAAGTAACCAGAAAACAGGAAGTGCTGATGCTTTTCACTTTGCACCTTTCAAATCCCAAACCATACACGTAAAAAGGAGATCAGTCTTTGTGAAGCTCAGATGTAGAATATTTCAATAAAATCTCAAACATTTATGACACATCGAATATGGTGTCCTTTAAAAAATTTATGTCTTCGGTCTTGGTCGGCCGCGCACAGCCCCGTCTGGCAAGGTGAGCGCCCTGGGAAAGCACTTTTATTTTCCCTACCCCGGATGTGCTCAACCCATGTGGAGAGGATTAACCGTGGTCACTTTATATTGAAGTTATCGAAGGTCCAAACTTCCGTGTCCCGCATTTACGCCTTTTGTGATTTTACGTCTTATCCAACAAACAGGGAGAATTTGAAGGTATGTATACACGTTATCACATCTTAATATGTCATGAAAATGTAGCTGTTGATGAGTTTTGATGCGTGAAAAATACTGGAAGTGTTGAAGTTGTTTCGTGTAAAACGTGTGCCATTGCAAAGTGCATTGGCACATGGGGAAACAAAAGCCCGAGTGTCCCGTTTACGTCTCCATTTACAAGTAGTTGAAGTGAGCGCTCATCCTCAAGAGTTCCTGAATGCGAATGCCGTTACGAAAATAGTTAATAGTTTCATAAACCTGACACAATTGGATAGTGATTAGTCAATTTCATGTGCAGATTTGATCAGTTTTAAATTTTGCCACCAATGTCACACATTGGGCCCCTAATAAATAAAAACACCCCTATACGACATCAAAGATCAAAGGCAGGCATCACTTACGATCATAGGACTTGCTATGACATCATCTAAGATCAAAGGCAGGCATCACTCATGCTCACTCACAATCATAAGACATAAAAGATTAAACGCAGGCATTACTCACGATCATAGGACTCGCTATGACATCATCAAAGATCAAATGCAGGCATCACAGGACTCCCTATGCCATCAGCCTATGGTGTCTATATGATGACATCATCACAAATCATAGGACTCGCTATGACATCTTCAAAGATCAAAGGTAGGCATTACTGAATGAGTGGTGACGTGCTTGCTTACACTTGCTTTCTACAGGCATGCAGAAATACTTGCTTATACTTGGTTTCTATGGGCATGGACGGATATGAATTAGTATGATAAAATGCATAAAAAATACCAATAAATTTGTTCTTAAAGTGCACCAAGTCAGAGGTCTGCCACCAATGGCTTAGACCAGGGGTATCCAATCATATGCCATGGAGAGCCAAGACCTTGCAGATTTTCTCTTCTACCCAGTCTCTTCAGCAGGTGTTTTCACTGATTGAGCTCAGTGAAATATGCTGCTGAAGACACTGGTTGGAGGTAAAGCCTGTAGGGTCTTGGCCCTCCATGGCACATGATTGGACACCCCTGGCTTAGACAAAAACAAAATAAAAAATAAATAGTAACCAACTAGGGAAAAATTATTTAGTATTTAGGAATACAACTGCCTATTACTAATGTTGAAAGGTCATTTTATATACTCTTCTCATTTACCTTAATTTAATTGTATGTTTTGCAGCTTGATGCTGATATTTTGGGGGTAAATATTGCTCAAAATGGCTCATAATAGCATTGAGATCACCAAGTCCTGCACTAAGTGAACCATAATGATAGTAGTGATCCTGAAACCGGTTTCAGGTTCAGTTAAAGTCAACACTGGATCCCGGAAATATATAAATAAATAATATCCAACTAACACAAACAAACCAATCATAGTCCTCAACTCATGTTTAAATGACCATATGAAGCAACCATGGCGGAAAAACCACCAAGTCCTGAGCAAAGCTGTCTACACTCAAGGTAAAATGTTGCAACTTAAGTGCCTGGTTGAGCTGCATCACTTCACTCTATCACTTCATCGCTCTATAAATTCAAGAAATGTCTGTCTGTCTGTCACGATCATGAGGTCCTATGATCGTGACAGACAGGTCCTATGATGTCCCTATGATGTCTGCATCATAGGACAGCCTATGATGTCCCTATGATGTCAGCTTCACAGAACATTGATGCCGGCCTTGATGTCTTTATGATGTCATATATGCATCGCAAACAAAACAAAAAAAGAAAGTGAAAAGCGACAAATCTGACAAGAAAGAAAGAATAGTGAAGATGTAATGCTTAAAAAATTATACTATAATGTTGCCGTGATTGAATACATCTATCTATAAATTCAAGAAATCTCTGTGTCTGTCTGTCACGATCAAAGGACATCATAGGACAGCCTATGATGCGTCTGTGCTGTCCCTATGAAGTCTGCATAAGAGGACAGCCTATAGGACACTCTAATTTAAACTGGGATCAAATGCAGGCACCATAGGACTCGCTATCCCATCATCACAGATCATAGGACAAAGGACACCTTCCAAGATCAAACACAGGCATGACTCACGATCGTAGGACTTGCTATGACATCAGCACAGATCATAGGACTCACCATGACACCATCAAAAAACAAAGGCAGGCATCACTGAATGAATGCCGATGTGCTTGCTTACACCCTTGCTTACACCTGCTTTCTACGGCCATGCAGAAATACTTGCCTATACTTGGTTTCTACAGGCATGCACAGGTATGTCCTAATTATTAATAACTAGAAAAGCACTCAGAGTGCATACCTCTGCTAAGGCTCCTTCTGTCCCTCATGGGTCACCTCCAAAATGTAATGGGTTCTTGTGTAGGCCACAAGCCAGTTCTGGTGAAAATTGCATCAAAGTCTAACCAGTAGTTTTGGAGGATTCTTGCTGTGAGACGATAAGAGCCTTGGTGGAGGTATGCATTCTCGGATCATCACCAAAATGGGCTTCCTCTCTAGCCCAAGGATCTCCTCTGGTAAAAATTTCATCCAAATCCATCCAGTAGCTTTGGAGTATTCTTACTAACACACTGTGAGAAGATAAGTGCCTTGGTGGAGGTATGTGTTCTCAGATCATCATCAAAATGTAATGGGTTCCTGTCCAACCCAAGGACCACTTCTGGGGAAAATTTCATCCAAATCCATCCAGCAGTTTTTGTGTAACCCTGCTGCACAAATACAAACAAGGACCTTGGTGGACGTATACACTCTCAGATCATCACCAAAATCTAATGGGTTCATCCTTGGCCCAAGGGCTACCCTCGGGTGAAAATTTCATCAAAAACCGTACAGCAGTTTTTGCATAATCCTGCTAACAAACAGACAAACCACCCCAATTAGATTACCTCCTTGACGGAGATAATAATGCAAAAGTCCAGCATTTCAGCAGCCAAACAGCCTGAGAACGAAAAGCCGTTTGTCCTGCCATGTTCACACCCATCTGACCTGATAATCCCTGCAGCCTGTCTGACAGGTTGAAGGGCGTCATCAATACAATCATCTGATCAACCTATACAAAGCTTATTCGCAAAACAACAGACCTTTCTGTTATGAGCGTTGAAATGTTAACGAAATCTGCATAACTTAGCGCAGTTCCCTAATAAACTAACATTTGGAAAGGAATGATAGTTTTGTGTTGTTAATTCGTTGGACTTTTTTTGCCCCCACTGACCAGTCACCTCCGCCAAACGTTTACCAACAGTCAACGCACTGCGTCCCTAGCTAGCTAACTAGCGGACACGTCATTATAACAGTCATAAGCAATATTTTAAGCACAATTAAGTAAGGCAAACCACTGACCATTATCCGGGTTTATCGACGGCTCTTAAAACATTTCCGCTCCAACAGTCGCCGCATCCAAAATTCGCAAACACCCTTTAACATGAAACCAGCTCGCGCCAAATTCTGAAAACGTAACGATTGGTTACGTAGCAGGATGGCAGCTAATTACGTGAATACGAAGTGCGTCATTGGCTTTGCGTAATATCCGTAACCGGCGCAGTCTGGGCTTCACGGCACTAGCTAGCTGACTACTTGAAATGGTATTTAACATTACGATTGACTTTTGTGGCATTGATAAGTAGACCTGAACACCGAAATGACGCTCATCCGTTGTTATCAAACGTATTAGCGCTATAATGACACATTTTGCTGTTGGTTATAGAGATGTTATTTTTACTTTTTTGCTACCGAGTTAGCATAGCTAACCTTGGCAGTGTAGTGTTAGCAGGTTAACAAACCCAGCTGCTGTGTTGTGCTCTGTTAATTGTGCACTCTCCGTATTTATAAGCTTAGTTTTATTAGTTTTGCTTGATGTAGAAAAAGATCTCGAGTCCGCTTCAATATTGGCTATTTATTCCTAAGCTCACAGCCAAGTCCTGCTCATTCTCGTTTGTTAGCGTGCGAATCAGTTAACTATCTGTACCGTTTATTTTTCTGTGTGCGGAAATGAACGAATTAGATGTCAGAAACCTTATAATGATTTACAGCCAAGGCAATATAGGTAGTGGTTATAGACACGTAAGACGCTGCCCTGTACGAGATGTCTGTTGCTACGAAAGTGTTGCCAATCCAACAAAGCATTTTCAGATCAACTCCAAGCCACCTGCTGCTGTGGCTTTGGTAGATCGTATGGTGGGTCTGTAATCAGAAGGTTGCAGGTTTGCGTCCTGCTATCATTCCCTTGTTGAGGATAGCCTTAGAATTTGGGAGTGGGTAAGGTTAAAAATGTAGTAAATAGATAATAAATGTTTGAAACGAATAAATGCCTCAGATTCCCGTACCTGTAGCCTGCTGCTTTTAAGATACGCGTTAATAGAACGTGCTGGTCAATCGGATTCGAGCAGTATCTGTAGAAAATATTCTGTGGCTGTGTCTTACATATCCATAGCCACTGCCATATTAATAGAGATATGTAGTAAGCAGGGTTACTTAAGATAACCCGGAGAGCCTACCGTTAATGTGTACTAAAAATGGTAGAGCTGATGGCCTGGTTTTAAGTTATCGTGGTGTCTGCCAATCCTTTAAAAGCATTAAGATTATTTAAATATACATTTACCAGAAAGTGTTGAATTGTTGTAAATATAACTTAAAAATAGAAAAGAACTCTTGCATGCTTTGCCCTGATGGGGGTCGGCTCAGGACTTGGCATGATGCTTTTTTAAGGATAAAAGGCCTGACAATAACATTAACTGACATTAACGTTAACATAACACTACTCACAAAAAGTTAGGGATATTCGACTTTCAGGTGAAATTTCAGGATGCACCTAAAATGCACTATAACCTTTACAGGTGAATTTAATTTGACCTTCTCTAACCTTTTGAATGCACATGTCCAGCAGCTGTTCAGTGTTTCAGCATTTTTTGCATAACTTGCTGTTCTCCAAGAAGGTGCTTAAGGGCAAAATTCACTGCAAGTGTTTGAATCGACCAATACATTTTCTGGTTCAATTAGAATTGGTATTGAAACAGTCCTCTTCATCATGCTGTTCACAATTTGACATCATGAGACCAAGACACCATCTAACAATTGATCAACAGTACCTCGCCATTGCGAGGCTTCAAACAGGATGTTCTCAGAGGGAAGTGGCCGCTAAGCTGAGAGTGTCATCAGCAGGTTGCAACAGAGATACAGAGACTGGAAGAATCACAGAAAGGCATAGAAGTGGACGTCCTTTGGCCACATCCCACGCTGATGACCACTTCATTGTGAACAGTGCCCTGTGGAACCGGATGATGAAGCCACTCAAATCCAGGCACATTTAAGGGAGGTGAGAGGCACCCAAGTGTCACATCAGACCATTCAAAACCATTTACATCAGCGTGGTCTGCGTGCTAGACAACCTGCAAGGGTACTTGACCACACTACCAGCCATTCCAAGCCATACCAAACCATCATCGTCTTGCACGGGCCAGGCTGCATTTACACTGGAGAAGGGGCCAGTGGGCCTCAGTACTGTTCTCTGATGACAGTTGAGTCACATTGAGCAAAATGATGGCTGCCAACATTGTTGGAGATATCAAGGAGAGCGCTATGCATCAGCCACTGTTGTCTCCAGATGAGCTTTTGGTGGTGGTGGTGTTACAGTCTGTGTAGGTGTTTCTCGTCAATACAGAACTGCGCTACACCTTGTGAATGGTACAGTGACAAGCCAATTCTACCTGAATAACATCATTAATCCAGTCATTGTGCCCCTGCATGAACAACACAGGCCTAATTTCATCTTCATGGACAACAGTGCTCCAGCTCATCGAGGTCTCATCATTAGAGAACGGCTTCTGGAGGCTGGTGTACCTCAAATGGAGCGGCCTGCACTTTCTCCAGACCTGGATCTCATAGAAAACCTATGGAATCAGCTGAGTCGCCATGTAGAGGCTCATAACCCTGCACCCCACAACCTCAATGACCTGAGGGCCACTCTTCAAGAAGAGTAGAATGCCATGCCTCAGCAGACAATAAATCGACTTGTGAACAGCATGAGATGTTGTTGTCAAGCTGTGATTGATGCTCAAGGGCACATGACAAAGTATTGAGACATTGACTTTTTTTGTTGTGGTATACCCACCACTGTTGTTGGCTTTTGTTTCAATAAATTGTTTGAGATGAGGAAATCACCATTGCATGCATCTACTTAAATGCCCTAGTTTCATGATATAATATCACTGTAGCATGAACTTTTTACATTTTCCATAAAGTTCACCCAAAAGTCAAATATCCCTAACTTTTTGTGAGTAGTGTATACTCAGTTACGGCCTGTGCATGGCATGCAGATCCTTAGAGAGCAGGCTGAATTGTGTGGTAGATATGTGCTAATCTCTGGACATGAGTGAGAAAAGAACTGAAAATGGCTTCCTGAATACGTGTGGGTTTTCTTCACTTAGTCAAACCTACCAAATACTTAAGTCTAATCCAACATTAAACGTGTTTACTCTGAAAGAAAATTACATTTTTGATTAGATTTCAACTGCAAGTTTTTTTTTAATGTAACTTAAAAAATACCTGTAAACTTTTGTGCAGTACAGCAGTAGCAAGGTTTAAAATAACAAATATTAATTGATTATGCATTTAAGGAAAAAAAATTAAAGCAACTAACACTGACAATGTTTTTATTTTAGGACGTGTTTTTAATGATCCGGCGTCACAAGACCACAATCTTTACAGATGCCAAAGAGTCCACCACTGTCTATGAGCTCAAACGTATTGTCGAAGGAATACTTAAAAGACCGCCAGAGGACCAGAGACTCTACAAAGTGAGTTTTGGAGCATTGAGCATTGCATTATCAAGGATGTTGGTTATGAATAATTTTTCTAGAATTTATGTAAAAAGCTGGGGGGGGGGGGGTTTGTCACTTTTCTGAAACCTGGAAGGAAGAGTTATGGCTTTATATTCTCATATTTTGAAGTAAATTGATGATTTGTGGCATCTTTTCAACATTTTTTTTTTTTTTTTTTTTTTTTTTACAGGATGATCAGTTACTAGAGGATAGTAAAACTCTGGGAGACTGTGGATTCACCAACCAGACAGCCAGACCTCAGGCCCCAGCTACAGTTGGTCTTGCCTTCCGTATAAGTGGTATATCAGATTTAATCACTTTTATGTGCTTTTAAAGATTGGATACATTAAACAGCAGATATGACTACTGTGCTGTGTGATATCACCTCTTAGATTATGTATATTTCCTTACTATATTGCTTATAGGGGTGGGGAAAAAAAGATTGATTGCTGTTGCTGTTTTTTTGAGGACAGTGCAAGTTGATGAACATTGATAGCAATGTAAACTTGCCAGATTGAAGCCAGTGGCTAATTAATTAATTAATTAATGTAATCGGGGTGGTTTGTCTGTCCGTCTGTTTGTTTTGTCTGTCTGTTAGCAGGATTACGCAAAAATTACTGTACGGATTGTGATGACATTTTCACCAGAGGTAGCCCTTGGACCAAAGATGAACCCATTAAATTTTGGTGATGATCTGAGAGTGCATACCTCCACCAAGGACCTTGTTTGTAGTTGTATGGCAGGATTACACAAAAACTACTGGATGGATTTTGATGAAATTATCACCAGAGGTGGTTCTTGGGCTAGAGAGGAAGCCATTACATTTTGGTGATGATCTGAGAATGCATACCTCTGCCAAGGTTCATATCTTCTCACATTGTGTCAGCAAGAATCCTTCAAAACTAGTGGATAGACTTCGATGCAATTTTCACCAAAACTGGCTTGTGGCCTACACACGAACCCATTACATTTTGGAGGTGATCCATGAGGGACAGACGGAGCCTTAGCGGAGGTATGGGCTCTCTGAGTGCTTTTCTAGCTTCCATCTGTTGTCCGTGGGTTACAAATCAGTGATGAATCACGATACTTAGCACTTGTGACAATGCATTGATCCATAAACGCACAGATCACTCTTTTATTTAAAAAAAGCACACTCAAACATTTGAGTTATCGGTTAATCAATGGAGTTTTCAGTCCACTAGATGGTGCAAAGTCATCGCAGCAAAGGTGTCTCACGAGATTTAACCTCAGTCCAGGAGTACAATAAGAAGGTGAAGGGAGCAGCAACACCAGGGAAAAAAAACAGAGAAATGTACTGCCAGAGTTTAAATCAAATGTCTGGACTTATTGTTTTGTTTTATTACAAAGACGGAACAGACAATCTGGATATGACACATTCAGTTTGTAAGGAGTGTCACACAAAAGTAAAATACTGTGGAATACTACAAACATGAGCCACCTCTTTCGGCACCATCCCGGGGCAGCAGCATTAGCAGATGACAGCAAAGCTAAACCAGCGCAGGGTAGGGCTGTGCGATATGACCAAAATTTCATATCATGGTATAAGTAATGTTATTTGACAGTTACTATATGTATCATGATATACTGTACATTTTCTGTAAATTCTGTAGTTTACATATGATTAACAATAAAAAGGACCATCTCTTTTTCTACATTTTAAATTACATGCTAAAAAATCAATTATACACATTCATCTTTCATTTCATGCATTTTTTCCCCTCTTAATTTTGCAGTGTTGTTATAAAATTGTTTTTTAATGTGCATTTGAGATGACTTCAACTTTATTCCTTATCGCTACTTGCCTAATTAAAAGTTATTAGAAATCAAGATACATTAAGAGCCTTTTCCTGTTTGTTTGACACATTTTAATTTATCTATTATTTATTTAGTGTGTATGCCTAAATAACACACGCAGTTTTGCAGCTTTAGTAATATTAGACAAAATTAAGAAACTCGGCAGTGATTTAAACCAGAACGATGATCTGATGCACTGTTTCCTATTAGTGTCAAGCTAGCATCAGCATGTAGCATTTGCCGTTTTATAATTAGAGAGATGGTGTTAACGTTACTTACCTCCAATTAAAATGAAGTTAGAGGACTATCCTCTCTGATGCAGCACAGTGGGGGAAAAAGTCCCATGTCCCTCACACAGAAATAGCGGCTCCACAGAAGTAGCAGCAAAACATTAGCTTGCAGTTAGCTGCTGTGGTGCACCTGGCGCACTGCGGGGGGAGACGCGGGGCGGTGACAAGTAGAAACAGGTATGTCTTTTAAATCCCAATATAGAAGATACAGTTTTATATGAAACAGTAGACGTTTTTATTGTGTCACCGATATGTATCGTCATATTGCACAGCCCTGGTGCGGGGTAAATGCACTACTTACAAAAAGTTAGGGATATTCGGCTTTTGGGTGAAACTTCAGGATGCACCTAAAATTTACTATAACCTTTACAGGTGAACTTAATTTGACCTTCTCTAATCTTTTGAAAGCACATTTCCAGCTGTTCAATGTTTCAGTACTTTCTGCATAACTTGCTGTTCTCTAACAAGGTGCTTAAGGGCAAAATTCACAACAGGTGTTTGATCCATGAATCGATCAATAAATTTTCTGGTTCAGTTAGAATTGGTATTGAAACAGTCCTTTTCATCATGCTGTTCACATTTTGACATCATGAGACCAAGACGACGGGGCAGCGCGGTGGAGGAGTGGTTAGCACTGCGGCAGCACAGCAACTCACCCTTGGCCGGGGGATCCTGGATTCGATCCCAGCCCCTGACCAACAATGATCTGTGAGGAGTTGGCATGTTCTCCCCGTGTCTGCGTGGGTTTACTCCGGGATTTCTCCGGTTTCCTCCCACATGCCAAAAACATGCAAGTTAGGTTAATTGACATCAAAACTGGGGATTCTAAATTGTCCTTAGGTATGACTGTGAGAGTGAATGGTTGTCTGTCTGTCTGTGTTGGCCCTGCGATGGACTGGCGATCTGTCCAGGGTGTACCCTGCCTCTCGCCCAAAGATGCTGGGATAGGCTCCAGCCCCCCTGCGACCCGAAAAGGATTAAGCAGAAGAAGATGAATGAAAGATGATGAGACCAAGACGACACCTAACAATTGATCAACAGTACCTCGCCATTGCAAGGTCTTCAAACAGGATGTTCTCGGAGGGAAGTGGCCACTGAGCAGGTTGCAACAGAGATACAGAGACTGGAAGAGTCACAAAAGGCTTAGAAGGGGACGTCCTTTGGCCACATCCCACGCTGATGATCACTTCATTGTGAACAGTGCCCTGTGGAACCGGATAATTTAAGGGAGGTGAGAGACACCCAAGTGTCACGTTAGACCATTCGAAACTTTTACATCAGCTTGGTGTGCGTGCAAGACGACCTGCAAGGGTACCTGACCACACCACCAGGCACAGGCGTCATCGTTTGCATGGGCCAGGGAGCTTTTACGCTAGACAAGGGACCAGTGGGCTTCAGTACTGTTCTCTAATGAAAGTCGATTCACAATGAGCAGAAATGATGGCCGGCAACAATGTTGGAGACAATAAGGAGGCCGCTATCCATCAGCCACTGTTGTCACCATGTTACAGTCTGGGCATGTGTGTCTAGTCAATACAGAACTGCCCTACACCTTGTGAATGGTACAGTGACAAGCCAATACTACCTGAATAACATCATTAATCCAGTCATTGTGCCCTTGCATGAACAACACAGGCCTAATTTCATCTTCATGGCCAACAATGCTCCAGCTTGTCAACATCACATCATTCGGGAACGGCTTCTGGAGGCTGGGGTGCCTTAAATGGAGTGACCTGCACTTTCTCCAGACCTGAATCTCATAGAAAACCTATGGGATCAGCTGAGCCGTCATGTAGAGGCTCGTAACCCTGCCCCCCACAACCTCTGACCTCAGGGCCACCCTTCAAGAAGAGTGGAATGCCATGACTCAGCAGACAATAAGTCAACTTGTGAACAGCATGAGACATCTTTGTCAAGCTGTAATTGATGCTCAAGGGCACACAAGTTATTGAGACATTGACATTTTTTGTTGTGGTATACCCACCACTGTTGTTGGCTTTTGTTTCAATAAATTGTTTGAGATGAGGAAATCACCATTGCACACTTGTACTTAAATGCCCTACTTTCATGACATAATATCACTTAGGGCTGTGCGATATGACAATATAAATCGGATGATGATATAAAAACGTCTCTCGTTTCATAGAATACTGTATTGTTTATATTGTTATTTAAAAATGCAAATACTCCGTTTATTCAGTAAAGCTCCTCACCACTACTTGTCAGTGCCCCGTCTCTCCTCTGCAGTGCGCACAGCGGAACAGGTGTGTCGTAGGTGGCTAGACTTCAGTCCGGTGGATGCTAATACTAACTCCAAACTACCAGTTCAGATAGCTGCTGCTCCTGTTTGTCAGGGATTTGGGACTGTTTTCCATCATGCTGCATCAGAGAGGATAGTTTGCTAACCTTGTTTTAATAGGAGGTAAGTAACGTTAGCACCATGTCTGATTATAAAATGTAAATGATGATGCTAAGTTGTGCTAACTAGAAACCGTAGCAGACCATCGTGTTTTGTTTTTTGTTTAAATTACTGCCAAGTTTCTTAGTTTTGTCTGAAAAAAAATTATTAAAGCTGCAAAAGTGCATGATGGTAGTACATATCCGCAAAATAAATAATAAATACATTAAAACGGGTCGGAGGAGCAAGTTGGGTCTTAATGCAATTTATTTGATTTCTAATCATTTTTAGTCAAGTAGTGATAATGACTAAAGTTAATGTCATCACATGTATTTTATTACTTTACCTTTTGTGTCTTTGATTTTCAGATCATGACCAATCTGAAATGTTTTTACTAAGAAGCAAACAGGTTAAATCAGTCCAGAATGGCAGGCTGCCGCTCTACACTTAAATTTTCACTGATTTAAACAGCTAATTTATGTATATCTGTAGGTGACAGCCATGGGTAATTTTCTCATTTTCAGATGGGGTTTTTTTTGTGTTATCTGGCTCAGGAAACATTTAACTTATTGATGTTTACTTTTTGTTCATATATAATTTAGAAGAAAAACCTGAAATTTATGAGAATCAAGTCTCAAATGTACATTAAAAACTATTTTATAACACTGCAAAATTATGTATTGATGTCACTGAAACGAGACACTTCCTTGTTTAAAAACAATGACTTTAGCATCAAAAATGCAGGAACACGGCCTTTTGCACCTCAAAAACAGTAATATAGTCATACCACATCCCACGGCTATGGAGGGATGAGAAGAAGACCTTAAAACGTGGCCAGAAGCTCCGTTAGTTAGCTCCGCTGCTTACATGCTAATGCTGTAAACAAATAAAAGCTAGTACCGGAAGTTGCTACATAATTCACGCAAGGCATCATGGGGCCCAGGAATAAGGTGGATATACAGTATATACAGTATATATATAGATATAGATATAGTTATGTAGGGCCGGCGCGGTGGAAGAGTGGTTAACACTGCGGCAGCACAGCAACTCACCCTTGGCCGGGGGATCCTGGGTTCGATCCCAGCCCCCGACCAACAGTGATCTGTGTGGAGTTTGCATGTTCTCCCCGTGTCTGCGTGAGTTTACTCTGGGATTTCTCTGGTTTCCTCCCACATGCCAAAAACATGCAAGTTAGGTTAATTGGCATCAAACTGGGGATTCTAAATTGTCCTTAGGTATGACTGTGAGAGTGAATGGTTGTCCGTCTGTCTGTTGGCCCTGCGATGGACTGGCGATCTGTCCAGGGTGTACCCTGGCTCTCGCCCAAAGATGCAGGGATAGGCTCCAGCCCCCCTGCGACCCGAAAAGGATTAAGCGGAAGAAGCTGAATGATGAATGAATGAATGCAAAATTATGAGGGAAAACGGTACATGTAAAAAGACGGTCCTTTTTATGTGATTATCTAAACTGTAGAATTTACATAAATTGCATATCGTGATATATATACAGGGATGGCAATTTTCCGCCGATCCGAGGATTTCCGCCGATTTAGTTTCAAATTGATCATTTCTGTGAATCGTCTAAATCCGTTGAGAAAATTTTAGGGGGGGTAAGGTACCTTATTGTTACCGATTTTAGCGAAAATCAACACGATTACA
Source organism: Pholidichthys leucotaenia (assembly GCA_020510985.1). Lineage (NCBI taxonomy): Eukaryota > Metazoa > Chordata > Actinopteri > Cichliformes > Pholidichthyidae > Pholidichthys > Pholidichthys leucotaenia. The sequence goes on from CM035836.1 coordinate 413,668,532, forward strand.
TAAGCGCTCGGCGCTTCCCCGGGTCAAGTCTCCCGCGATAACCCGGATGTTTTGTACTCAAGCTACTGCCCTGCGATTGGATAGTTGCAAACGATTGGACCAATCAAATGGCTCGTTGTATGCTTTGTCAAAAATTCATGGCGGCGTGTTCTCAGGGATGTGATTTTTCCGCTAATTCACCGAATTACGGAAGATAAAGTACGTTAAGTACGTTAGTGGCTTGTGGTCCACGAACGCAGTGAAGCTGCGCCCTTTCAGCCAGAACTGGAAGTGGCGTATGGCCAGGTGGAGAGCCATTAGCTCTCTGTTACTGGCGGCGTACAACGGCTGTATGAGCTGGGCTGCGCGGGGGAGGAAACGGTAATAAAAGTTAACCATCCCCCAAAACTCTTGCAGCGCCCTGACATTGATGTTGAGGAGAAAAAATAGCAAAACAATTTAGTTTGATTACTTTTATGATTCCAAACAGTTTGAAATTGACAGTGCACAGTGGACATTGACTCATAACTTTTGAATATTTCTAAGACTTGGCTACATCAGTGATTGTGCAAAATGAACTGCTCAAGACTCAGTGGAGATTGAAACTGGTGATCTGAAATGAATGCTGAAATTATAAAAACTAATGGTATGAATGAATTTTATTTCTATTATGGAATAGATAAAATTAACTGATTTTGATTTGATCAAGTGTTAAAGCATGTGATGGATAATGCTTGTTGGAATATTTTAGAAATGCTATCTTCTTGGAACATAAGTCAATATTATACAGTAATAAGTGGCATTCAGCTGTTTGTTTTATGTCATTTAAGCACAGTTCTGGTACTTAAAAATCATAAAAACCCAGGAGCTTCGGGGGGCTTTGCCCCCCTTGCCCCCCCACCGGGGCTCTGCCCGGGACCCCGCTGAGGGACTGCGTCCCCCAGACCCCCTGCTAAATTTTCAGATAATTTCCCCAACCCCAAATCACATCCCTGGTTCGTGTTGGAATTCTGAGCTTTCGGTATCGTTTTCAGCGGAATTATGAGATTTTTATCGAAGGATCAGGAGTCATCAGTGCTAGAAATAGACAAAAGTGTCAAAAATAAGTTCCGATGGAATTGGCTTGAGAGAAAAGTGACGGTTAAGGTGAAAATTGGCTCAAAGTTCAACGAGGTAACAGAAACACTCAGACAATTTCTGAAGAAACCAGAAAAGGAGATGAAGTTCAAAGTTCAGAGACTGACACAGCTTGCTGCCAAAAGGAAGAAAGTTTCACATTAGAAGTGACTTGGTGACCAGTGTAAATAGTGTAATAAACTCTTACAGAACTGGAATCCTGGAATTTCCCCGTTGTGGGACTAATAAAGGCTTATCTTATCTTAACTGTTAAATATGTTGGACTAAAGACAGTGAGACAACATTGAAGAAAAAGTAAGTTAACTTTTCATTAAATTTAATGATTTATCTAAGTCTAGTATTTCATGTTTTTTTTTAATCATTTTTTTCAGTCTAAATTACTTCTGTTTTACTGAAAACCTCTCAGCTTCAGGGGGGGCAGCACCCCCATAAGTCAATCAGCCAAATTAGATTTCAGCTGAAATCAGAATTTCCTGTTGCCATCCCTGTATATATCGTTATCTTGATATAAGATGATTATTTGTCAAAATCCCTGGGTGCTGCCGAATGAATAGATACGAGCAAGGGAGTGAGAGAGGGATTGAACAAGAGAGTAAGGGAGAGTGAGGGAGTGATGCGTGATGGTTGGTCAGTTTTGTGTGGTGCTTTGTGTGTCGGGTGGCATCTTGGGGCACCTGCGGTGGTCTGCTGATCAGTCGCTCGGGTGGGCACTGGGGGTGGGGGTCTGCTTCTGTGGCCGTGGCTGCCCTGGGGTGGGTCGGGGGGGGAGGGGGTGCTGGTCTGTGCCGGCGATCCCCTGGCCACTGTTGTGCATTCAGGCTTGCTGCACCTGCATTGCATCGTGGTTTAAGTTATAAGGGTGAATGAGGGTGGGTGAGTGTGTGGGGGATAGCAGGAATGGATGTGAGTAGGTCGGAGTGTGAGCGAGAGTGTGGGTATGGGTGAACGTGAGTGAGTATGGGTGACCCTGAGGACGAGTAGGAGCGAGATTGAGTGGGTACGGGAGTGAGAGAGAATGGGTGGGTCCGGAAGTGCGAGTGTGGGACTGTGTGGAAGAATGAGTGAGCGAGAGTGAGTGAGTGCATGTGGGTGCGTATGAGAGCATGAGGGTATGAATGTGTGGGAATGGGTGTGTCTGCTAGTCAGGAGGTGCTGGATTGAGGATGTAGTGCCTCTCAGCTACATGGGCTCCCCTGTACGGGGGGGGAGCTTCTTTGGGCGTGGGAGTCCCCGGGGTGTGCAGCAGTGGCGCTGGGGGGGAGGGTGCCTGGGGGAGGCTCGCGCCGGGGGTGCGGGCCAGTCTCTGGCCCAAGGGGTAGGGGTGCTGGCTTCCTGGGGCCCGGGGGCTGGCATTTGGCCCCGCTGGGGGGTGGGGGGGGTGGGGGGTTGGTGGGCCCGGGGGTGTAGGCCTGCCGTGCCTGCCACCTGGCGGCCTGGCCTCCCTCGGCCATCCCTCCTGGGGCGGATGCCTGACTTCCCTGGGGCTTGTTGACCTCGGGCATTTGTGCCCTGTGGGGGTTGGTGGCGCTGCCTTGCCTGCTCGGGGTTTCCGGGGCAAACCACTCACAGGCACACACTTATTTTGCACGCGCTCTCATATACACGCACACAGACGCACACACACAAATGTCTCCCCTTTAATAGGTGTGGATACCAGACTTGTGTTCAGCCTCCTCAGAGGATTCAGTTAACTCGGATTTCGGAGCTGGCACATACTGGCTGCCGCTCCGACACTCGCGTTCCCTGTGTTTTCTGACTTCCTGACGCTTGTGTTCCCCAGACACCTGTCCTTTGCCTTGGCACCTGCAGCGATACTCTCCTTGAGTTATTGGACTCCTATGTGACTCACCACAGCTTACTAAAGTCACCAGCTGATCGGGTTAGCTTCCGCTAACCCGGAGCTAACTGCTGCTACACCATCAGCTACTGGAGCTAACCTGCAGCTAACATGCGTTTTCCTCTCGCTTCTGGTGGGATTTACCTCTGGTCTGTGCTCGCCTGGGTTTTCCTGTCATTCATCCATCTCCCAGTGACCGGGATCCTCCAGTACTTGGAGGCAGAGCTCCTCCGACTCCGCTTCCTGCAGGCTGGACCGCCGCCATCAGTGTTTCATCTTCACCCGGACCTCGTTGTCTTCCCCCGGCGGAGATGCATCCACCGGGGGTCTCGTCGGAATTATCACTCAGACAACTCCAACCAGATAAAGTCCATTTGGTCTGCAGCTAGACGGCCTCATCGGAACACCGGTCGGACTGCTGATCACAGTGTGCTAGCCAGCCTGGCTAGGTTGGCTAGCCCTGCTGTCAATTCCAACACTGCCGTAAGTTTCAGCCTGCTGAACATCCACTCGCTGACTGGCAAGGGGCAATTTGTCCAGGATCTCCTCGTCGACCGTGAGTTGGATGTTTTATGTTTGACTGAAACGTGGCAACAGCCAAATGACTGTTTCTCTGAATGAAGCTAATCTGCCTGGGTTTGTTTACAATTGCAAACCAAGTGACTCTGGCCGGGGAGGAGGTCTCGCGCTGTTCTTCCGCAAGCAGTGGAGAGTCTCACCGGTATCCCCGCTTCCTCCTCGTTTGAGTCTATGGTGTCAGTGCTGCCTGGTCCTGTTCCTACAATTGTGGCAGCAATTTACCGTCCACCTAAGCCTAACAAGGACTTGATAAATGAATTTTCAGTTTTTTTGGCTGAGCTCTCTTCATGCTGTCCCGATATAGTTATTCTTGGTGATTTTAACATATAGACAATGTAAATAATAACCTTACCAGGGATTTTATATTCTGTCTTAACAGTTTTGGTTTTCAACAGTTTATCTCTGTTCCAACCCACTCAAACGGGCACACCCTTGATTTAATTTGCTGTTTAGGTGTTACTCCTACCGGTTGCAAAACAGATGTGCTCCCCTTCTCTGATCATATGTTAATCTCTTTTGATGTTAATCTGGTTCTTTCAAAAAAACAAGTCCTCCCGTGACATCACCTTCCGTAATATCAAGGACATTAATCTGGATGCTCTTTCAGCTGGTATTAATTCTCTACCCCACCCTGACAGTCTCTTCATTCCTGATGAACTTGTCTCACACTATAATAACAGCCTCCAGAGTCTTCTCAATAACCTGGCCCGCCTGAAAACCAGATCAGTTACATTCACCCGTTCTTCACCCTGGTTCACTCCTGCTCTCAGACAACTTAAAGCCAAGGGACACCAGTTGGAACGTCTCTTCAGGAAAACTGGTTTAACTGCTCATCAAGAAATGTACCAAAATCATATCACTCATTACAAGGACTACTGCAAACACGCCAAATCCACCTACTACACCAGTTTGATCAATTCATATGAAGGTGACACTAAGGTCCTATTCTCCTATACTGGTCTAGTCCCCTCACCCCTAAAAACAGCTGCCATTACCCCTATACTCAAGAAACCTGGTCTGGATCCCAACAATCTAAACAATCTTCGTCCCATCTCCAACCTGCCATTTCTGTCTAAAATTTTGGAAAAATCAGTAGCAGCCCAAGTCCACTCCCACCTCTCCACTAAAAACATTTATGAAGAGTTCCAGTCTGGTTTCCATCCCCACCACAGCACAGAAATGGCTCTCCTTAAAATCACAAATGACCTGTTAATGTCAGCAGACTCTGGACTCCTCTCCATCCTCATCCTCCTCGACCTGACCGCAGCCTTTGATACCATTTCTCACCCCATCCTCCTCCGTAGACTGGCATCTCTTGGTTTTTCTGGTACTGTTTTGAACTGGTTTACATCCTATCTCTCTGACCGCTCCCAATTCATTCAGTTAAAATCATACACATCCCAGCCATCGTCCATCTCTTCTGGTGTCCCCCAAGGTTCAGTCCTTGGTCCAATTCTGTTCATCATCTATCTTCTCCCCATTGGTCATATTTTCCGTAAATTTAATATCCAATTCCACTGTTACGCTAATGACACCCAGCTGTATCTTTCCTCCGGACCTACCTCCAACCTCCCTCCCACCTTCCTCTGTGACTGCCTCCATGAACTCACTTCCTGGTTTTCTTCTAACTTTCTTAAACTTAACAGTGATAAAACAGAAGTCCTCTTAATCGGTTCAAAATCCACCTTTTCAAAGTCGAACAGTATCACCATCACCATTGACAACACTACTGTTTCCCCTTCCCCTCAAGTCAAAAACCTTGGGGTAATATTGGACAGCACCCTTTCCTACAAATCCCCCATCAATAATGTCACCCGGTCAGCATTTTTCCACCTACGTAACATCAACTGTCTCCGTCCCTCCCTCACCCCTGCCAGCACCGCCATCCTGGTCCATTCTCTCGTTACCTCCCGCCTGGATTATTGTAAGTCCCTCCTTTCTTCTCCCCCTCAAATCTCTTAAAAAACTTCAACTGGTCCAGAACGCTGCCGCCCGGATCATTACCAGAACTCCATCCACCTATCATATCACCCCGGTTCTGCAGCACCTCCATTGGCTCCCCATCAAACACCGCATTGACTATAAAATCCTCCTCCTCACCTACAAAGCCCTCCATGGCCTTGCCCCACCATACCTGGCTGCACTTCTCTCCGTCCATACACCATCCAGAACTCTCAGATCATCAATTACCATCAACCTCATTGTCCCTCCTGCACGCATGACCACCATGGGCCTCCGATCATTCAGTTGTACCTCCCCCCGCCTCTGGAATTCCCTCCCACTGGACCTCAGGAACTTAAACTCACTTTCTACCTTCAAATCCCACCTCAAGACTTTTTTGTTCACTAAGGCCTATTCTCTGTGATTCTTGAACTTGTGATGTGTTTTTAAATGTGTTTTATTGATTGTTTTGTTCTTGTACGGCGTCCTTGAGTGCCTTGAAAGGCGCCTTAAATAAAATTTAGTATTATTATTTATTATTACCTCTTCGGTGGAAGAAGCAGTCTGTCTTCTGTTTGTTTTAGTTGTTGGTTTGTTTGTCTTTTTTGTCTGTTCCTCTCCCTTTTCTTTCCCCCTCCCCACACTTCCTTTCCCCATCCTGTCGGGCCCTTCATGGGTAAAATAATTTAAACTAGAAAAGCACTCGGAGAGCGCAGACCTCCGCCAAGCGCCACAGTTCCCCCCATACAGTGTTTGTGTGTACGTTTTCAGATTCCTTGACCATGAAAACATATGACTAGCAATTGGATTGACAATGATAGGATTAGTGGTTCAGTAGTTATTCACGAATATGGCATTTGCCGTAATGGCGGCCACAGTTCCCCCCATACAGTGTTTGTGTGTACGTTTTCAGATTACTTGACCATGAAAACATATGACTAGCAATTGGATTGACAATGATAGGATTAGTGGTTCAGTAGTTATTCACGAAAATGGCATTTTCCGTAATGGCGGCCACAGTTCCCCCCATACAGTGTTTGTGTGTACGTTTTCAGATTCCTTGACCATGAAAACATATGACTAGCAATTGGATTGACAATGATAGGATTAGTGGTTCAGTAGTTATTCACGAAAATGGCATTTTCCGTAATGGCGGCCACAGTTCCCCCCATACAGTGTTTGTGTGTACGTTTTCAGATTCCTTGACCATGAAAACATATGACTAGCAATTGGATTCACAATGATAGGATTAGTGGTTCAGTAGTTATTGACGAAAATGGCATTTTCCGTAATGGCGGTTTAGTGCCACAGTTCCCCCCATACAGTGTTTGTGTGTACATTTTTAGATTCCTTAACCATGAAACATATGACTAGCAATTGGATTCACAATGGATTCACAATGATAGGATTAGTGGTTCAGTAGTCATTGACGAAAATGTCATTTTCCGTAATGGCGGTTTTCTTCTGGACGGTGATCCGGATCACCACCAAAATGTAATCATCTGTAGGATACCCCATTTCTGACAATCTGTGAAAATTTCATGAAAATCCGTCCATGACTTTTTGAGTTATCTTGCTAACAAACAAACAGACAAACCAACGCCGATGATCACATAACCTCCTTGGGGGAGGTAATAAAGTATTGAAAGTTACTACAGGAGGAGTTTACAATATACAGTACATAGATAGGTACTGTATAAAGCTCCTTTTGGCAAAGTAAATCTGTTTTGGCACAATAAGGGTAGCAGATTTCTGTTCTGCTCACCTAGCTGCCTGACAGGACGGAGGCTGGGGGTGGGGGGGGCAGCATAACATTTATAAAAACAGTAAAATATTCTCTTATCATGCATATTTAGCCATATATCAGTCCATAAATTATTCAGAGCCCTCAGCTTTTCTCCTGTTTGTTTTTCACTGTTTTGGCTCTCAGTTTTTTGTTTTTGTTTTTTTAATACCCCACCGGTCTTCGCCCAAAGGGCTCTTCGACCCCTTTGGGCGAAGACCGAAGGGGTATTATTTTAAGGATCAGTCCGTCCGTCTATCTGTCCCACTTTTGTGAAATCAACTCCTCCTACAGTTCTGGTGCAATTGTTTTGAAACTTGGTACCATGATTTTTATATATACTGTGGATGCGCATATTGCAATTTGGTTCTGATCAGATGATTTTTGCAGGAATTGTGGCCCCTGAACCATGACCTCGTGTTTCATCTCACTTCATAGACCGTAACTGTCTTGTGAAATCAACTTCTCCCACAGTTTTGGTCCAATTGTTTTGAAACTTGATACCATGGTTTGGTATATACTGAGGATGCGCATATTGCAGTTTGGTTCTGATCGGATGATTTTTGCAGGAATTGTAGCCCTTGCCTCAGAGTGCTCTTGTTTGATATATGATTGTTCATAACTTTTGGAGTAATGTTGCTAACAGACAGACAAACAAACGGCCGCAAAAACATTACCTCCTCTTCTTGGCAGAGGTAATAAAAATTAAACATTCTTAAAAGTTCTTCTTCTGTTCTTGGCAAAGGTAAAAAAAAAACCACTCATCTGCGAGTTTTCCCACACCGTCCATTACTATGTCTCCCCCGGCTCATCTAATCATTTGTTCCCCGTGCCATTACACACTTTTCCTGAAAATTTAATCAAAATCTGTTTATAACTTTCGGCGTAATGTTGTATAACAGACAGACAGACAAACCAATGCCGTCAAAAGCATTACCTCCTCTTCTTGCCAGAGGTAGTAAAAATTAAACATTGTCCAGTGCTGAAGTTAGTGTTTACATACCATGTGGGGCACGAGGCTGCAACAACATCCTTATCCTGCCAGTACAGGCCGCCGGAGTTACATCCGCACACGTTCTGAACCCCGTCTGCTTTTTCTTGCCGTCTTCAGATGAAATACTGTTAATCATCACATACTGTGTGGATGGAGACCACATTTCTATTCGTTCCAAGCCGTTTTGGTGTGTGACCATGCACTTAACTCAGCGAACATGTCTTTAAGGGGAAGTACATGAAAAGCTCAATATTAATATATCAAATAATTTTCAAAAATTTCCTGAATCCAGATCATGATCGGGATCATCACCAAAATCTAATCATCTATTCCGCATGCCATTACACGCCTTTCCTGAAAATTTCATCAAAATCTGTTCATAACTTTTGGAGTAATGTTGTTAACACACAGACAGACAAACCAACAAACAAATCAACAACATTACCTCCTCTTCTTGGGCGGAGGTAATAAGTGTTTATAAAACATATACCTGTTGATTCGGTACTGCAGAAACCTCAGATCAAAACGTATCCAATGCTGGTTGTCAGAACCACCAGTAGATGGCCGGTAGCTAGTAGTTGGCATGCTAGTGATTTAGCACACTTTGCTCGCTTTTTTTCACATTTTCAGATGAAACAAAGTGTCCATCACCACAAAGGTATTCATTCATCTTCTTCCGCTTAATCCTTTTCGGGTCGCGGGGGGGCTGGAGCCTATCCCAGTGTCTTTGGGCGAGAGGCAGGGTACACCCTGGACAGATCGCCAGTCCATCACAGGGCCAACACAGCGAGACAGACAACCATTTACTCTCACAGTCATACCTAAGGACAATTTAGAATCCTCAGTTTTGATGCCAATTAACCTAACTTACATGGGGGGGGGGGGGGGGGGGGGGTTGGCATGTGGGTGGAAACCAGAGAAATCCCGGAGTAAACCCACGCAGACATGGGGAGAACATGCAAACTCCACACAGATCACTGTTGGTCGGGGGCTGGGATCGAACCCAGGATCCCCCGGCCAAGGGTGAGTTGCTGTGCTAACCACTCCGCCACCGCGCCGCCTTGATAGTAAATTACTGTTGGTAATTAATGGTTACATGAACACCTTTAAAGCGAAGTAATACATATCCAGTGAAATTGGAGTGCAATTATCGTGGAATATAGTAACTCCTGGAATCCCTATTGTCCAATCAAATTGCTCAGTCAGAACTAACTGTTGTATAATATACACTACCGTTAAAAAGTTTGGGGTCACTTAGAAATTTCCTTATTTTTGAAAGAAAAGCACTTTTTTTTTCAATGAAGATAACTTTAAACTAATCAGAAATACACTAATATCTAATATACATTGCTAATGTGGTAAATGACTATTATAGCTGCAAATGTCTGGTTTTTGGTGCAATATCTACATAGGTGTATAGAGGCCCATTTCCAGCAACTATCACTCCAGTGTTCTAATGGTACAATGTGTTTGCTCATTGCGTCAGAAGGCTAATGGATGATTAGAAAACCCTTGTGCAATCATGTTAGCACAGCTGAAAACAGTTTAGCTGGTTAGAGAAGCTATAAAACTGACCTTCCTTTGAGCAGGTTGAGTATCTGGAAAAAATTATTATTTCAAATACAAATCATTATTTCTAACCTTGTCAATGTCTTGACTATATTTTCTATTCATTTTACAACTCATGGTGGTAAATAAGTGTGACTTTTCATGGAAAACGCAAAATAATTGTCTGGGTGACCCCAAACTTTTGAACGGTAGTGTAAAACACTGGTTTCTTTAAATATGGTACAGTTGCATTTCATTCTGTTTTACTCACTGCACATTGCTTAGATCTGAGTTCATTCCTTAAATAAACAACCTTAATTTTGTCATATCTCAATGTAGTTTTGAAAGGAATTTTTGGTCCATCTCAAGTACTGCCACCATCAGTGTGTGAATGTGTGCGTGAATGGGTGGATAGCAGGATCTGTAAAGCGCTTTGGTCATCAAGAGATGAGAATAAAAGCGCTATATAAGTGAGTGCCTTTTACCATTTTACAAAATGCACGCCCTTAAAGGGGTCATTGCCTGAAAAATGGTGTGTTTGTAGGTTTTAACCATCTAAAATGAGTCTACTGGTCACATAATTATCCAGAAATTTTCAAAACGGTCAGTTCTCTTAAAAAAACAAACTACAACCTTTATCTTGTTTTCCTTTCCCAGAAACGTTTTTGACTTTTTTGTGGAAATTGTATACGTCACGTTTTGAAAAAGCCAACCCACCGCTGTCCTTGTGACCAGCCCACTGCTCTATTATTGGCCCACCTAGCTGTCTGTTATGTATATGGAAGTGGTGCTAAAGGTAGCCTATTAGTCCCTGAGCTATTAGCCCCTAAGCCAACACTTGCAACAGGAAGCTCGAACTGAGCATGGCTTATATTATTCAGATCTTAGTCACCCTAATAACCATCCCTGTTACCACCTGGTCTCCGGTCCACAATGTGCCTCGCGTTGCTCCGGCCCATCTCCCGGTGGTTTTGTGGCGGGTCACCGACATGCCAGTCATGGAGAGCTGAGAGCCAGCAGCTCCAGGCAGCATCCCTTGGTCGCAGCAACTGCCTATCCCAGCTCCCGGGACACAATAAAAGCAGTTGCCGTGACTTGGGGATGCTGCCTGGAGCTGCTAGCTCAACTCCCTCACCATCCTCTGGGCATACTGTCACGGGCAGCGTGGGGGAGCTGCTTTGTGATGGGGCCGGGGGGGGGGGGGGGGGGGGGGCTGCCCGTGGGAGAGAAGCAGAGTACCATGGAGCGAGCGAGACATTGCCCTTTGAGATCCCGTGGCTCAGCTACCGGCCTCGGTTTGCGGCGATAGGTGGAGTGCACGGTGCTGGTGATTTAATGTGGTGTCTCGACGGGGTTGTTGAGTGGGCCGGGGTGACGTGAGATGCACAAACGACTGTAGATTGGTGAACCAGTGCTGCTTATCCAAGCTAGAAGGAGCCAGTGGCAGAACACCGGCTAGAAGTTACTCAGTTAATGGCTAACTGACGTAAGACGGAGGGCGGAGTTGGACAGCTGAAGTCTGTTTCTTAAAGTGACAATAAATCAGAGTGTTTAAAGAAAGCCAGGAAAAATAAAAATCAAATTTGCTTCAGTAATTAAAAAATAAAAGAAAATGTGAACAAAATGTGTCACAAACACTTCATTAAGACATGAGTGAACTGTTAAAATGTGTAAAAGGTACAGTCAGTGAGCCCTTTAAATACAGTATTTGAGCTAGTAAAAATAATCTTGATGAAACCACTTAAACAGTAAGCAATTTTACTTTAAAAAGAAATATAAACAGCTTTATTTTCTGGGTTTTGGTATATTTACCAATGTTCAATTACTTTTGTGAGACACATTTTGGCAGACATACAAAAACATAGGAAAAAATACATAAAAATAGGATTTGTTTTCTATCTATAGGGGGTATGCGTATGATGTCGCCGAACAGAACTCATGTCAGTTTAAAAACACTGAGTGGCAGCATTAGGCTGCGTGTCCACCAAATGCGTTTTTTCAGCTGTGGCTGACTATTTTCTATTCATTTTCTATGTAGTCCAGCGTCTACAGCGCTGAGTGCCCTCAGCACTGAAACGCTCTTGGCGGTGGCCGCTTTTTGTTGCGGTGCTCAGGGCACTCAGAGTTGAAAAAATTTCCAACTTTTCAGACTAAAGCTGAGCTCGTCAATATCAGATCTTTCTAAGCAGCCAATCAGAATAAGGAAGGGCGGGACATAGGACGTCGGTACAGTCTGTACTCAGACTCCTGTTTTCCGTGTCATCATATTTTGCATCCAGAGCTGCTACCAATGCTAGGATACATTTCTTGTCCATTGTTTATTTAGAGACTGCTATGAAAAAATAAGTAGAAAGTCTGGCCATAGGAAAAGCCGAAGTGCTGAGCTGTGAGTGACAAGCTGTTGCTGCGATACAGGGCACAGACTTTTTTTTTTCCAGAGCACAACACACAAACACTGAAAAAAAAAGCCATTCAGGGCGGTCGGGCAACAAAAAACGCATTTGGTAGACACGCAGCCTTAGGGTGTATGTAGTAAAACACAAAAAATACACACAATATTCAGTCACAACAGTACACAGAGTACCTGCTTGTATTGTGGAGAGTTAAATCTTATCATTCTAGCTTGATTAATTGGCAAAAAATTAAATAATTAAAGGCTCTGAATCAGTTCTTCACTTACCATGTGCTCCTTGGTCTTTACCCCACACATCACTACAGTCAAGTGAATGGTGTGGTATTAACATCTAAAGTAAAAAATAAAAAAGTACTCTGTGCACTGCTGTGACTAAATATTTTGTGTGATTTTTATGTTTTGCTGCATCTAAAATAATGCTGTCACATGTGATTGCCACTCAGTGCTGTGTTGCTATGGTAACTGTCCTATAACTGCCATGAATTCTGTTCCAGTGCATCCCCTCTATAGTCGACATCCAGCAGCATCAACTGTGTTTAACTCTTCATGTATGCCACAGTTAGGAGTGGGCAGTATGGCTTAAAAATGATATCACGATATTTCTGTGAATTTTCACAATACCGATATTCTTTATGATATCAAGGAATACAGTTTTTTCTTTTAAATTTATGTTCAACATGTTCAGTAAAAACAAAACAAAAACTCGTCTCATTTCCAGTTTATAAAGAGCAGTTTATAATGTGTTTCAAACATATTTTTTTTTATTTCTGTATCAAATATTACCAGAAAATATTATAAACCACACATCTTAAGTGCACAGAGGGGTGGACTGGGACCAAAATTCAGACCGGGAATTTGACTTTATCCTAGGTCACCCTGTTGTTGGAAACCAGAAACCACCACAGTTTTAGTAGGCCAGCATTTTAAAATAACAGGTATCAAACTAGTTATAAATGTCATTATAACCTTCAGGTGGGACGAAAATTATAAATTTGGATTGTAATAGTCAATTGATCTATTGATTATTAAAACAACTGATTGACTAATCTTAATTTAAATCTGGTGCTGCTTCTCATTTCTGAACCTTTTCAGAGTAAAAACACAAGGTAAGAGGTTTTCGGTAATAAGTTACAATTTTGCATGAAAAGGTCTCAAATTTGTCACCAGAAGTGTTCAAAAAAAAATTTTTTTTTAATTTACCTTTATGAAAAGATGTTTAAATAATGAGGAAAAAAACATTTAGGAAAGAACAGTTACAAGCAGATGAGAGTAAAGTTGGTACTGCAGACTACATATAGCCTGTAGTTTTGACAATTCTGCAGATTTTTCTTAAAACATCTGAATAGTTCTGAAAACATTGCCTTATGAATGTAAGGGCAATTTAGCTATGGTTAATGCAACCTATTTATTACATTAAAAAATGTAAACCCCAAACTATAAGCAGTTACAGCAGTATAATGTAACCACAAATACACATTCACCACATTACTTCTGTCTTAATCTCATTTCTATGCTCTGGGGCATGAGGGGGTTTTGGTCCTTTTCACATATTAAATTAATTGAGTCTGTTATTTCACTGGGTCAGGAAAGGGTTGCTGCATCAGAACTCCCGTCTCTCTCTCTTTCTCTCAGTTTACCCGCATTCGAAGACTGCGTTGCACAGACAACTCCTGGGGCTGTTAACAGATTTTTCTTTCTTTTGGTTGGTTGAATAAATCAAACTGGAGCAGTCACAGCAGAACAAAAATAAACCTCTAGACACTTCGGATGTCAACAACACCACTTCAGAGTGAAGCAAAACTTTTCCCCGAAGCAGCGTTGCTGGCATGCAGAAAAAAATGTGGGCAGACCATCGGTATCGCTGCACCGTTTTTTTTAAAAGATGGCAGCAGTCTGAAACGGCCTTAAAACTAAATTACTTCCTCACAACCAGACGCAGACGTTCCAAGCACAGAGCGCCGCTTCCCGCGTCATGTTTTTCCCATTTCTGTGGTAACGCGTAACTTCCCTTGGCAGCTTAACGGACCCCAAATATTGAGATATTCATTTTAACACCGGTATCAAAATTTATACCAGTATTATCCTGCATGATACGATATGGCACACCCCTAGCCACAGTCATGTTTTTGTCATGATGATTGAAAGTCCATGTGTCTCATGTGAGTCATTGCCTTTGTGTGTGTTTGGATATAGTCACAGTCACTGGGCCAGTCAGTTTATGGGTGCAGTGATGAGTTGTGTAGGGATTTTTACCATCAATATTTGACATAGAAATATGTACTTTGCAAATTTAGTAGCTACTTCTTTCATCTGGTCTGATTAATTTTACATTATAACATTTTCATCATCAAAATACGATGCATTGTTATCAATTTGTGTGTTTGCATTACTTTTTTTTGGGGGGGGTAGTCATGCCGATGTGTTGTTTTCTTGTTTCTGGTGAAACCCTCTGTGGCCTCTGCCTCCTTGACCTCCCCATCCTCACCAGTCACCATGGTCACGCCCCGCCCTACAGGGGAATAGATCTCTGCAATGCTGTGCGATGTGTTCAGGTTTGCCATACTGGTAGCTAGGGGTGGGAAAAAAGATTGATTCAGGGATGGATCGCGATACTTGGCACTGGTGACAATGCATTGATCCATAAATGCACGGATCGATCTTTTATTTTTAAAAAAATGCGCACATACAGACTTTTGGGTTATCAGTTAATCACTGGTGTTTTTAGTCCACTAGATGGTGCCAAGCAAGCACCTAGTCAAGTGAAGTCATAGCTCAGGGCTTAAAGTTTTCCGTTTGGCTGTGGGGAAAAATGATACTCCTATAAAAACAAAAGATTTACTTCCTATTCCTATACGCAGAACTACTTTTTGTCCAAGCAGAGTTTCCGTATCTAGCAATCCAAGATGCCAGACCATATTGCGCTTGTGCGCTCCTA
Source organism: Pholidichthys leucotaenia (assembly GCA_020510985.1). Taxonomy (NCBI): domain Eukaryota; kingdom Metazoa; phylum Chordata; class Actinopteri; order Cichliformes; family Pholidichthyidae; genus Pholidichthys; species Pholidichthys leucotaenia. The sequence continues at coordinate 413,683,678 of CM035836.1, forward strand.
ATTCAGGTAGTGACACCGTACAAGTGAGTGACTGGAGGCACGAGTGCCGCACAGGAGTGGCCTATAGGGAGGATTCCCCATGGGCCACTTCACTGATGGGCCGGTGTTCAAGTTGGAAGTAAAATTAATTAACATCAATATACTGTAATCTGATAATCTGCAGCAGGCATGTTGTTAGCACTGTCCCGATGTTTAATAGCCCTAAATCTGCCTGACTGAACTACACACCAGAGGATCCCTCAGAATTTGGTGCCAGTAATGATTGAACCAACTGAAAGACAGACTGACAGCATTCAGCAGGGCCCGGGACTCCAGAAGGTGTGTTCACATTTTGGTCATTAACAAATGGCAGACATTGATAGAAGAGGCGATTTTCCCAAAGAAAAATGAGTCAAACGGTACAGGTGAGGGGAGAGGAGGCTGCAGAGGAGTGTATGCTTGCTACAGCAGAGAGGCCGCGAGATTTTCAGCACCTCAGGTTAGTGAAGTGACTCTAAGAATAAATTCTATAATATTTAGCTGCCATCAAATAGTTCACAATTCTCTGACTCCCACGTATTTTTTCTCATAAACTGAAAAACTAATTAATTCCTCATTACAAAGATTTAAAAAAAAAAAAAAGTTCCAAATTTCCAAGAAAGCATTGGCTACATGAACCTACAGTATATGTTAATATGAAAATTTATAAGCAAAAGCTGCAGTTTTTATGGTAAAATGCAAGAAAAATACATTCAAAAGTTTTAAAATTAAAGAAAATAATATGATTTTTTTTACGTGAAGAAAATCACTTGTATAGAAAAAGCTGCATATTTATAATAGCCTAAACATTCCTAGTAGTTATGGCCTTTTACCCATTATCTTGATTTTAAGATCAAATACTGCTCCATGCAGATTTTTGTGGACACAGTGTGGTGAAAAAGCCTCTTTCCACAGTAGATGTTGCTGACTGAAGGAAAAAATAAAAAACCTGCTTGTTCTCAGGTGATATGTTATTTTTTAACAAGGGGGATGGTAGTGGTGGTGGACTCACAAATTTAGTGTAAGGTAAAGCCTATAAATGTAAATTAAGTATAAATTTGCAAGAATAAAGCTGTAAAATATGGCAAAGGAAGCTAATTTACAAGTAAAAGAAAATTTTTGAGAATAAAGTTACAATTTTGTATGAAAAATAGAATGAATGTGTTACGACCCGAGCACCGGTCCTGTCCGCACTCGGACTATGTGTATTCGCTGTCGGCTTTGACAGCTGTGGGTTATATTCTGGCTTCACCGGGCTCTTATTGTGAAGGCGCTCGGTGGGGTTTCCGGCTGTCAAAATCGGTCAGCTGTCTGTCATCACTGCTCGTTAGTGTTCGCCTTTATAAGGCGGGCACAGACGGCAGTTAGATTGCAGGAGTATCGTCAAACAATCCTCGTGAGGCCTCGTTAGACCTTCATGTCAGGTTCGTGTTCTTTCTTGTTTTGTCATAGTTTAGCTCGTAGTGGCTGGGGTTAGCCCTACGAGCCCTTGTATCGCTTAGTGTGTGTTTTTGCCCTTAGCAGCTCATAGCCTTGTGTCTTGTCTTGTTTTGTTAATAAATTACCGTCATTGCAAAACTCACCAGTGGACTCTTGGCATCTTATGGTGATCCGCAAGGGTCACCACATGGTCTAAACCATGACTTTCACCACGTCTAAACGGAGACGCCACACCGAGACGCCTTTCTGCCGTGAGTTTTGCTATTGTGTGGAGTTTTTTCTCCTGTAGTTGGACTTGGTAGGGAGATGCCCGTCAGCGAGTGTGATTATTGCCCAGAGTGGCTGGAGGAGATTGACGGCTATCTGGCGGAAGCCACCCGTCTCATGCCCACCCAATCGGCTGGTTTTCACTTAGACCTCACCCAGCGGGCTGTGCACCGTTACTATCTAACCTATATTCCGGAAGGAGAAAAGAGGTTAGCATGGATTTTTGCACAACGCACATTGAGGGAGAAGGCGCTCCTGGGAACCCCTCCACCTCCCGCGAGGACAGCGTCCCTGGCGAGAGTGGAGATTCGTCGGCTGGAGAGAAAGCCCGGCAGGGGTTCTGTGGATCGGACTCCAGTGCCTGCCGCCCGCCCAGTCCCAGTGTTATGTGTTCCTGGGCCCTTCGCCACTCCATTGGCCAGTAGGCCCCATAGCCGTGCTCCTACCAAGCCCCAATGAGAATCCCGTCCGGATCCAGCTCCAGGTCGTCGGAGGGACCCAGCCTCCCTGTTGGCCGCATCATATACGTCACGACAGAAGGGAATCCCCGCAGCCGCCGCCCACGGGTCATCTGTTCCAGCTGCGCTGTCAGCTCCTCGTGCCCGCATCGCCCCGACTGCCATGTCCTCCTCTGTGACGTCACCCCCTGCGGCTGGGAATGCTGTGAGTCGTGCTTCGGCGAGGCCTGTCAGCAAACCACCTCGAGCGGCTCCTCCTCATGGCCCCGTGGAGCCTTCTGTTCTCTTCCAGAGGGATGAAAGGAGAACTCCACCTGCTGCAGCAGGCGCCACCTTCTCTCCAGGAGACAGGCAAGTGCAAATTGTTTCTTCCCATCATTTTTATGATCTGCCTTGTCTGACTCCTGGGGGCGGAGTTCGGGGTTCGCAGCCCCCCCGAGCTCCCTCCACCTGCTGTAGAGATAATGATTAAACCTGCTGCCTCTGTGTTTCTCCCTGTTGAGCGGTCCGCGACGCCAGGCCAACGTCGTTGGATGAAGAGGGGGCCTGCAGTGCTGGAAAGCCTGGATCCGGCCCTGCAGCCACGTGGACGGAGGAGAAGAGCGGACTGCAGCCCGGACCCTGAGCCGACGATGAAGCGTCCCCGGGTCTCCTCGCCGGAGCGGTCCGAGCCAGTGGGTCAAGGGTCCCCTGCCCCCACGCCATATGGGTCATTGGCGTGGACAGCAGCACGGGAGGAACCTCAGGCTGCAAGACGACATCTTGCCAGCTGCGGAGCCCGACGCAGCTGAGTTGGAGCCTGCTGATGAGAGTCGCCGCCCTGAACCTGGATCGTCGAAGTCCTGGGTGGCAACAGAACCCGAGTGCAGGCAAGTGCTCCCTCTTATGTCTCTGTCCCCTGTTTTGGAGCATTTTTGCCTGCCTCTCGGGGAGGCGAGTGAGGAGCAGCCGCCTGCTGCGCCCGAGCTCGTCTCGCTGGGTTCTGTTGCTACCGGTGATTCTGATCCCGGTTTTCTTGTTTTTTGTGAGCCTCGTTGCAGTGTCGCCGGCATGAAACCAGTCGGAGTAACTGGGTTGGAGGTCCCAGGTTTGGGGGTGGAGATCGTCAGCGGTGCTGCACCGACCCAATCAGGGTCTGACGTGGGTGCACCAGAGGCCCAATCGGGGTCCACTGCGGGTGCGGTTTTGGCCCAATCGGGGTCTGACGTGGGTGCGCCAGAGGCCCAATCGGGGTCCACCGCGGGTGCAGTTCTGGCCCAATTGGGGTCCGACGTGGGTGCGCCAGAGGCCCAATCGGGGTCCACCGCGGGTGCGGTTCTGGCCCAATCGGGGCCCAACAGGGGTGCAGCTGGGACCCAATCGGGGTCCAGCGGACGTGCAGCGCCAGTCTGGTCCGCGGACGGGGGAGGAGCTGCAGACCTTTCGCCGTCGGACGGATTACGGGCTCATCCTTGCCTTCTTTCCCCTCTACTGAGTCACCGCCCCTGCGCATCATCGCCGGGGGCCATGGGGGTTCCTGTTCGCTTGTCCCGGCTCTCCCGAGTTTTGTCCTCGTCAGGGAGGCTGCCGCGGGCTGCTTTTCCCCGAGACTGGTGGCTGAGGGACACGGGTTGGCCGCCTGAGGGACTGCTTCGCCGATTCAGCGTCCCGGGTCGGCCACCCGATGTGCTATGTGTTTCGTTGGGCGACCTGGTTCGGCCACCTGAGGAGCGGACGCGCTGGGCGTTGGACTGTGGTGAGCCGCCTGGTCATGTTCCGCCTCCCATGACCACCCGCCGGCCGTTGGACGCGGGGAGACCACCTGAACTGTTCCTATGGCGCCTGGTCTCCGCCGGTCGGCATAAACTCTCGGGGGGGTAGTGGTCACTTTCTGGTGATGATCTGTCCCAGTGATTGATCTGGGGGGTTTTTTTGTTTGTTTGTTTGTTTTCCCTCGCTATCCTGTGTGCTTTGTGTTATGATCATTTGGGTGTCTGCGGGTATTTGTTATGTCTTGCAGTTGCCCTAGTTTGTTTTGTGTGTAGTTAGGTATGAGCCAGTAATTGTTCTGTTTTTCTGTATTTGGTTATTTGAAAATTCACATGAGAATTCACACAGGTGGGAAGCCATTTTCTTGTGTAACATGTGGGCAAAGATTTAATTTTCTCTTGCTGTCCTGTGCTGTTTCTGTAACTTATTTGGGGATCCTTGGCAATTTGTGTTATGTCCTACAGTTGCCTTATTTTCCTCCATGTGTATTTTATCTGATTTGAATATTTGATATGTACTGTGTTTATTTTTTTTTTTTGCCTAGTCTGGTCTGGATTTTGCCTTTTTCCTGTACTGATTCTGTGTTGGTCTTTTTCTCCCTCCGGACCTACCCCCATCCGCCCACCCTGGAGGGGGTGGGGGTGGGGGGGCAGGGTGGTCTATGGGCGTTCTGGAAGCTCGCCCTCGGAGGGAGGGTACTGTTACGACCCGAGCGCCGGTCCTGTCCGCGCTCAGGCTACGTGTATTCGCTGCCGGCTTTGACAGCTGTGGGTTATATTCTGGCTTCACCGGGCTCTTATTGTGAAGGCGCTCGGTGGGGTTTCCGGCTGTCAAAATCGGTCAGCTGTCTGTCATCACTGCTCGTTAGTGTTCGCCTTTATAAGGCGGGCACTGACGGCAGTTAGATTGCAGGAGTATCGTCAAACAATCCTTGTGAGGCCTCGTTAGACCTTCATGTCAGGTTCGTGTTCTTTCTTGTTTTGTCATAGTTTAGCTCGTAGTGGCTGGGGTTAGCCCTACGAGCCCTTGTATCGCTTAGTGTGTGTTTTTGCCCTTAGCGGCTCATAGCCTTGTGTCTTGTCTTGTTTTGTTAATAAATTACCATCATTGCAAAACTCACCGGTGGACTCTTGGCGTCTTATGATCCGCGAGGGTCACCACATGACAGAATGCAGGGGAGAAATGGCACATTTCTACAAAAAATAATTATAAATTTGCAAAAATGAGGTCAAAAATTTAAACAAAAGCTGCAGATTAGTATAAATGTTTCAGTTTTTCCCCATTTTCTATGCAGTTAGTGAGGTTTTTCTTGTAAACATTCTTGGACATTTTGAACTTTTTTCTGGTGAATTTGTGACACAGACATGCATATATTACAACAGGGCAAAAAAATCTCTGTGGGGAAATTGCACAATGATATGATATCATTACTGACACTGAGCTGACATGACACTGTATATATTACTATTACTGTACATACTAGGTTAAAGTTGTCTAATGAATAGCTATTTTGTTTCTGTAGAATTTTTATGCCACTGAATTGATGACGTTCCCATTTGTGATTTATCTTTCAGTTTCGCATTTATTTGTCAGCTGGTTTACTGAGGTGAACTAAGTTCTATATTCTTGACAAGAAAAAATAGAACTTTTGCTCCAATTTCCTCCACTTGGCAAAAATTGGGCTGGTCTTGGGCATGAAACTCCAGACTGAAAATTAGTCCCACTCTGGCCCTGCGCCAGTGTTTCATCCTTAAATGTACACAAAACCTTTCGTACATTCCATAGGATAGAGAGTAAGTTTTTAAAGGCTAGGGATTATTTCTTTTGAACAAAACAGTTATGGAAATAATGCAGTTTAGAGTATTATATAATGTATTATGTATGTTGCTGTTTATAAAATGTGTGCGTGTCCACCCCGATGACCCTGCCCCCGGAAAAAAGTTCAGGCTCAGGAAATTTTTTTGCTTTAACCCCTGCATAGCTTGTCTCTGAGATTTCCAACAAGCTTTGAAAGTTAGGAAGCAGTTAGCTCAAATGTTGGGCCATTTTTGATTTTATAACAAAGATAGAAGGAAAGACCTTGACATGACACACAACCCGCAAGAAGCACTGCACGAAAAAAAGAAAAAATACTCTGAATACAGCGGGCCACACACATCTTGGAGCAGCATTAGCAACGGCTAAGCTAAAGAGACACTGGCATGGAGGTTTTCCTCTGGTCATCAAGTAAGTAAAGTTTATTTATGAAGCGCTTTTCAGAGATATATAGTCACAAAGCGTTGTACAATAAAATGGAATAAAAGGAAGTTGATAGATAAAAAAATAATAAAAATAATTTTAAAAATACAAAAAGTTAAAACACAAGATTAAAATAATTTAAAAATATCAGACTTACCATTAAAAAGCAGTTGAAACTCATGGAAATCCTCATTAAACAAAAAAGTTTTCAGCTGCTTTTTAAAAGACTCCACAGAGTCCACTTAACGTAGCTGGCGTGGGGGTCTATTCCAAACACTGTCCACCACTCTCTCTGTGTGCAGAGACGTGTCTCTGGAAAATGAAGCCTCGAGAATACTTTATTATATGAAAGAGATGTCAACAGTTCTACTTTGTGACATGATTTGAAGTTGAACTAGAAAAGCACTCGGAGAGCACAGACCTCCGTACGTTTTCAGATTCCTTGACCATGAAAACATATGAGTAGCAATTGGATTCACATGGATAAGATGAGTGGCTCAGTAGTTATTCAGGAAAATCGCATTTCGCATAATGGCGGTTTTCTGGCTCACCACCAAAATGTAATCATCTGTAGGATATCCCATTTCTGACAATCTGTGAAAATTTCATGAAAATCTGTCCATAACTTTTTGAGTTATCTTGCTAACAAACAGACAGACAGACAGACAAACCAACGCCGATGAAAACATAACCTCCTTGGCGGAGGTAATAATAAGGTGAAAAAATTTGAAATATATGGGATCATGATACTGTATTATCGTGATTATTGTTGAATCGTGATAGGATCGAATTGTGACCCAAGTATTGTGATCCGAATCGCAAGTTCCTGTTATGACCTGAGCGTCGGTCCTGATCGCGCTCGGGTTAAAGTTATGTCTCGCTGCCGGCCTTGACAGCTGCGGGCTGTATTTTGGCCTCTCCGGGCTCTTATTGTGAAAGTGCTCGGAGGGGTTTCCGCCTGTCAACGGTCGGTCAGCTGTGTGTCATCTGTCATCAGTCCCTGGGTTATTTAGGCTGTGTGCTGGCGTCATTAAGACGCAGCAGTGTCTGATCGCATGGATCGTTAAACTGATCGTTATTCTGTTCACTCATCGTCACGGATGCCTGGACTATATTCACCTCGGCTGCTTAAGGGCTTGACCGTCTTTTCACCGGCACTAGTAAGTGAGCTGTATTAGCCTTATTCCCTCCGGTGTAATTCGTGCTGTAAGTCCCTGCTTAGCAGTCCGAGTGCAATTATTTCCTAGCTTGTCTGTGTGTGACTGTTTCCTGCCCTGGACCTGTAGTGTGCTTTATTGCCCTATGCTTCCTGTTCTGCAAGGACTCTGTCATCAGCTCAGCAGCTTGTGTAAACACCTTTTCACCGTAATAAAACTCACTAAAAACTCACTGGTGGACTTGTGTGCGTCTCATAGGTGGCTCGCGAGGGCCACCGCATGACAGTACACTGCTGCCCAAACGGCGTTTTACGGTGACGCCATTTTGAGACGCTTTTTCACCAGTGTGTTGAGTTTTGGACGTTGTTTTCCCTGTCTGGGACCTGTGTATGTGAGGAATGCTGTCACCGAAGAGTCACGTGCTGATGTGTGTTTTGGAAGCGGTAGATGAGTTACTCATCTCCGCTTCCATGTTGGACTACGACCACGGCATACATTGGTACCTGGACGCTGCCGAAGATGTGCTCCGTAATCTCTCTCCCTGCTTCGCCAACCACCCGGAAGTCGACGCTAGGAGGGAGGACATCGCCGCCCAACGCGAACTTTTCCTGATGATGGAGGAGGAACGCGGCATGGAGCAGGTGAAGAGGCACACCTGCTCTTCGCCTAGGGATCCATTTCGGGAGTTCGCACCATCTGAGGGCCAGCGAAGGCGTCGGCGTCTCGGCCGGGCACATCTTCGGCAAGCTCCAGCTCCGGATCCAGTTCCGGGCCGCCGGGATGACCCCCTGAACCAGCCTGCTGCTGAGAGTGAGCTGAGTCCTGTACCGGTGGGCTCCGTCCTTGGGTCCTGTTCCATCCAGCGAGCGAGGGAAGGAGCAACGCCCGCTACAGCTGACAACATCCTTCCCCCGGGAGACAGGCAAGTCCAAGTTCACTTTTCCAGTAATAATAGTGATCTGTCTTGTCTGACTCCTGGGGGTGAAGCTCAGGGTTCGCAGCTCCCTGAGTTTCTTCCCCCAGCTGTAGCCAGTTATATTGAACCTGCTGCCTCTGTGTCTCCTCCTGCGGAGCGGTCCTCGGCGTCAGTCCCACGCCGGTGAACGAGGGGGAGGCCTGCAGCTCTGGGAGACATCCCGGTCTTGCAGCCTTGTGTTGGACAGAGGAGGAGAACGGACTGCAGTGAGGAGCCAGAGCCGACGAGAGAGCGTCCCCAAGGTTCTTCAGGGATGCAGCCCGAGTCAGCAGGTCCAGGGTCCTCTGCCTCCACGCCATACGGGTTATTGGCATGGACGTCTGCGCATGAGGATCCAGCTGCAGAGACCATCAGGCCGGTTGTGGAACCCGACACAGCCGAGTGGGAGCCCGACGACGAGCGTCTTCCTGAACCTGGATCGGCGAAGTCCTGGACGGCTCCAGAGCCCGAGTGCAGGCAAGTGCTCTTTCTTGTTTTCCTGTATGGTGTGTTAGAGCATTTTTGCCTGCCTCATGGGGAGGCTAGTGAGGGGCAGCTGGCCGCTGCACCCGAGCTCATCTCGCTGGGCTCTGGCGCTGCCGGTGGAACTGATCCCGGTTCTCCCTTGTGTTCTGAGCACCTCCACAGCGTTACCGGTCCGGAGCCAGTCAAGGTCACGGGACTGGGGGGTTCCAGGTTCGGAGATGGAGGTCGTCGCCGGAGCAGTCCTGACCCGGTCGGGGTCCGACGTGTGGGCCGTGGTGACCCGGTCGGGGTCCGACATGTGGGCCGTGGTGACCTGGTCGGGGTCCGACGCGTGATCCGAGGTGACCCAGTCGGGGTCCAACGTGGGTGCAGCGGTGACCCAATCTGGGCCCGTCCTGACCCAGTCGGGGTCTGACGCATGGGCCGAGGTGACCCAGTCGGGGTCCAACGTGGGTGCAGCGGTGACCCAATCGGGGCCCGTCCTGACCCAGTCGGGGTCCAACGTGGGTGCAGCGGTGACCCAATCTGGGCCCGTCCTGACCCAGTCGGGGTCCGACACATGGGCCGAGGTGACCCAGTCGGGGTCCAACGTGGGTGCAGCGGTGACCCAATCGGGGCCCGTCCTGACCCAGTCGGGGTCCGACGCATGGGCCGAGGTGACCCAGTCGGGGTCCAACGTGGGTGCAGCGGTGACCCAATCTGGGCCCGTCCTGACCCAATCGGGGTCCGACGAGATCCAGTGGGGGTCCAGCGCAGGTGCGGCTGCGACCCAATCAGGATTCGAGGGGGCCCAGGGTTTTGGTTGTCCCCCTCTCAGGAGCCACCAGCTGGGGGCCATTAGTGGGTTTTGTTTGACAGATCGGCGCTCTCCTGTTTTGTTGTTTTCAGGTGAGCGGCTGCACGCAATCCCTCCACGGTCCTGCTGGTTGTGGTATGCGGGTCGGCCACCCGAGGAACTGCTTGGAGCATTCGGCGTCTTGGGTTGGCCACCCAACAAACTGTGTGTGTTATGGGGTGACCTGGTTCGGCCACCAGAGGACATATTCCTGGGGGCATGGGACTGGGGCAGGTCACCTGACTGTTCATGTACTGTGGGATTTTCTGTGGGCCCATATGGTGCCAAATCTTGTCTTGTACATCTAGCAATTTTTGTTGTGTATTCAAGCCTTAGTCTTAGTCAGGTCTGTGCTATTTTGATTGCCTCTTGTTTTTTTTCTTGTTTCCAAAGTCATAGTCTTAGTCAGGTCTGAGCAATTTTAGATTGCCTCTTGTTTTTTCTTGTTTTCAAAGTCCTAGTCTTAGTCAGGTCTGTGCTATTTTGATTGCCTCTTGTTTTGTTTTTTTTGTAGCCAAAGTCATAGTCCTAGTTAAGTCCAAGCTATTTTTGATTACCTCTTGTTTTCTTGTGAGTCTTTGCCATAGTCAAGTTAGAGCATTTTTTTTTGTCTCTTGTTTTTTTTTCCCTTGTGAGTCTCAGTCTTGTCATAGCCTTGTTTAGTCATGTGTTTTCTTTTGTCTTTGTTTTTTTTTCCCCAGAGTCATGTATTTCCTGTATGGGTTTTTTTTTGTCTGGTCTTAGTCTTGTTTTTTTTTTTTCCCCTGAGTCATGTGTTTGTATGTATTTCTTGTTTTGGTCTTTGTCTTGTTTTTGTTGGTTGGTTTCTCTCCCTCCATACCTGTCCCCCTACCTCCCACCCTGGGGGGGCGGGGGGGGCAGGGTGGTCCCTTGGGGCGTCCGGAGTCCGCCCGTGGAGGGGAGGGTACTGTTATGACCCGAGCGTCGGTTCTGATCGCGCTCGGGTTAAAGTTATGTCTCGCTGCCTGCCTTGAGAGCTGCGGGCGGTATTTTGGCCTCTCCGGGCTCTTATTGTGAAAGTGCTCGGAGGGGTTTCCGCCTGTCAACGGTCGGTCAGCTGTGTGTCATCTGTCATCAGTCCCTGGGTTATTTAAGCTGTGTGCTGGCGTCATTAAGACGCAGCAGTGTCTGATCGCATGGATCGTTAAACTGATCGTTATTCTGTTCACTCATCGTCACGGATGCCTGGACTATATTCACCTCGGCTGCTTAAGGGCTTGACCGTCTTTTCACCGGCACTAGTAAGTGAGCTGTATTAGCCTTATTCCCTCCGGTGTAATTCGTGCTGTAAGTCCCTGCTTAGCAGTCCGAGTGCAATTATTACCTAGCTTGTCTGTGTGTGACTGTTTCCTGCCCTGGACCTGTAGTGTGCTTTATTGCCCTATGCTTCCTGTTCTGCAAGGACTCTGTCATCAGCTCAGCAGCTTGTGTAAACACCTTTTCACCGTAATAAAACTCACTAAAAACTCACTGGTGGACTTGTGTGCGTCTCATAGGTGGCCCGCGAAGGCCACCGCATGACAGTTCCCTCACGATTCCCACCCCTACTGGTAGCCAGTTCTGACATTGCTAGAAGGGTTGTGTGTGTATGGAGAGGTCTCTCTCTCTCTTTCTCAGATGAACTCGGATCTAAGCAATGTGCAGTTAGTAAAAGAGAATGAAATGCAACTGTACCATATATAAGAGATCAGTGTTTTATAATAATTTCTATCAATTTTACATAACTTTGGGTTTATTTTAGCAGATAACTGAACTAAGTGTATCTGAAAATGTCATGATCTTAAACATATACACTACTGTTCAAAAGTTTGGAGTCACCCAGACAATTATTTTGTGTTTTCCATGAAAAGTCACACTTATTTACCACCATGAGTTGTAAAATGAATAGAAAATATAGTCAAGACATTGACAAGGTTAGAAATAATGATTTGTATTTGAAAAATAATTTTTTCCAGACACTCAACCTGCTCAAAGGAAGGTCAGTTTTATAGCTTCTCTAACCAGCTAAACTGTTTTCAGCTGTGCCAACATGATTGCTCAAGGGTTTTCTAATCATCCATTAGCCTTCTGACACAGTGAGCAAACACGTTGTACCATTAGAACACTGGAGTGATAGTTGCTGGAAATGGGCCTCTATACACCTATGTAGATATTGCACCAAAAACCAGACATTTGCAGCTAGAATAGTCATTTACCACATTAGCAATGTATATTAGATATTAGAGTGTATTTCTGATTAGTTTAAAGTTATGTACATTGAAAAAAACAGTGCTTTTCTTTCAAAAATAAGGAAATTTCTAAGTGACCCCAAACTTTTGAATTGTAGTGTAGGTGTCTACATCATTATGGTTTCATTACCTTTTACTAGGGCTGGGAACGATCCCTAATTTCCAGAATCAATTTGATTCCGATTCTTGAGATTCTGAATCGATTCGATTCAATCCCGATTCAATCTGGGGAATTACCATTTGAATAGCCATTTTACTTCCCATGAAACAAAAATCTTCGAGACCTAATGCTGCAAATTGTACCAAGAATCTCCTAACTTTGTTAATACATAAATTATCACATATAGAACTGACCCAAAATCAGTTACAATAATGCACTTTTTATTATTTAACTTATCATTTCATAAAGTGCTCACAGGTGCTTTCTTTAATGCAAAGGGTGTGCCGTGTCAAGTTCACCACCCAGAGTAAGTAAACAAATTCAATGCATGAACCATGCATACATAATCTCACTGTATTTCAGTCCCTCCAGGATTTTGTCAGCTGTTTTTGTGATTGTTGTGGCCCAAAAAGCCTGAATTTGTGGGGGCTTTTCCAAAAAGTTATGGCACTTTTAGAGTTTTTTTGGACTCAAAGTTGTGTGAGGAAGTACAAATTTTAAAGCAGCTGCTTTTTCCATAGTTTACAGTGATGCTATTCTATGTAACACCACAAGAAAAGCACAGGATTGCCAAAAATTTCCTGTTAAACAGTGATTTATTTAGAATTAAATGCTCAGTAAAATTGTAAAAAAAAAAAAAAAAAAAGACCAACATTGTGTTAACTTAAAAAAAAGAAATAAAAGAATTTGTCATTACAACAACTAAATTGCATTGAATGCATGTTAGTCTGGAGAAAATGATGGCAGCACCTCCTTGAATCATGAATTTGAAGGTCTTCTTCTGTGCTGAAATCCACATGAAGCAGGGATGCTCCTCCACTGACGACCTCTGACCTTCAGTAGGTCTCAGTGAGAATGAAGCTTCCAGTCTTCACACATCTGAAGGCAGATAAGAATAGATTTCACAGTAAAATTAACATTCATATTTTTAGATCCCCACACCACAGTAGGGTTTAATAATTTTTTTTTTTTAATTTTTTGTTGTTTATATTTTAACTACAAATTAACTTTCAATGTTTGAAAAGGGTTTCAATTCATTTCCTGGGAAGATTTGTTGATTTCAGTTTAGTTCTACTGAGTAAAAATAGCTTGTTGTACTGTAGCCTTTATTAATTCTACCAGCTTAATTTTATTGTGATTTATTCTCTTCACATCTCTAACTTAAGTGGCAGAAGTCCATAATCTCATAAAATATACCTTAATTCTGCATTTATTCACAGCACTTAACCAACAGTTCTCTCTGTGTCCATAGTTTGTAAAAGAAACCACCATCATGCCGGATAAATTATTAATTGACGACACAAATGTTAAAACAAACAAATGATAACTTAGTCTCAGCAGCTCCAAGTCTCCCTCTGCTTCACGGGTTTCAGACAGTCTCCGTGCATTTTCCGTTTATCAGTCGTCAACTTTATGTTCCAACACAGCGCTGCACGGAGTAAAAATCCGTTTATCCCCGCTTTATGAAAAATATTCAGAAGCTGTTGAGGACAGTCTTTACGGTGACTTTTGTTGCTAAATTAAGAGACACGCACGTTAATAACTCCGCTCATGTAAACACGAAAGTAAAGATGTGTGCACGCGCCGCAGGGAACTCTTGCCGGATGAGAACCGTTTTAACACCACAGAAGAAGAACTAGCATATCCGTTAGCTTGCTAGCTCCGTTAGCGCGTCAGCTGTTTATGGTTCTCGGCCGTTGTTCCTGGCTCACTGACCCGGTTTCGACCCGATTATACTCAGCAGACATTCACAAACGTAAAACTATTATATTAAAATATATTAAATATATTATATTAAAAGATCGATCCGCGGATTTTGTGGATCGATATTGGCTCAGTCAAAACGTGGATCGATCCATATCGTTATATCGATCTTTTGAACCCACCCCTACCTTTTACTATCACTGAGAAATCTTTTGCTTTTCACAGATATTATTGACAGAAAATGCATAGAAATTTGGGATTGTCTCATACCCAGAAATCATCAGAGAAGCCAGAGAAATGGATGTTGGTAACCTCTTTTGTAATTAATTCCCCCAGAACAAAAATTTTCCTTGTGCTGCATGTGTGTTATGTGAAGCATTCATAGTAGTGCTGGGAATCGATTAAATGTTTAAAACAACAAATCAATCACACACATTTCCCAAAATTAATTGCGATATAAGGCTGCACGGTGGCGCAGTGGTTAGCACTGCGGCAGCACAGTTTACCCTTGGCCGGGGGATTGTGGGGATCGTGGGATCGTGGGTTCGATCCCAGCCCCCGACCAACAGTGATCTGTGTGGAGTTTGCATGTTCTCCCCGTGTTGCGTGGGTTTACTCCGGGATTTCTCCGGTTTCCTCCCACATGCCAAAAACATGCATGTTAGGTTAATTGGCTGTTCTAAATTGTCCCTAGATATCTGTTTCCTATAGGCCCTTAGAATAGAGGGTTAGTATTAATGAAAGCGCTTTGAGTGGTCTTTGTGACTAGAAAAGCGCTATATAAGTGCAGGTTAGTTAGTTAGTTAGTATAATCACAATTACAGTATACTTTTTGACTTGCTAACTACAGTTAATCGCAGGGGACACTGGGGAAGGGGTGGAGTGAGCATGTGTACACACAATACACAAGCTGTTTTTTTCAACAAATACACTTCTTTACCTCAGTATCAGTTTTAGAGCATGTTCACTCTGCTTGCCATGGCAATCAGCCGTGAACACAGTTTGACAGCGCTGCCCTGAGAGCTCTTACTGTAAAATTCTGAAGGAAGTCAACATGATACTGGCAGTATTTTCCTTATTTTGAAGTGACAAATAAGGTTTGTGTTGTGAGACAGGGTGAAAGAGTGAAACTCATTCCCAAAGAATGAGAGTGTTGCCAGCTATACACAGTATCCTAGTCTAAAATTTTATTTATTATTGTTGCTTAAATTTACTAATCAAGTGGGAAATATTTAAAAAAATGAGTTTTCTCGGCACAGATTAATGATGTTAAGTTTTGCACGACCTTGCAACTTTGTCCAGTCACCCCAACTTTCCCTCAATTTTGGCCAGTCGTCATCAGCTTCCGCCAATTTTGCCAGTCATGTTTGTCCCTGAGTAGCACGCAAACGCTCAGTCTAACCAATCAAATGCGTCGCTGCACCATGCTCGCTTCCTTGTTTACAGTGAGTATAAATGGAACACATCAGCAAAAAACAGTGTGATTTAAAAAAACCACACACCCGCGAGTTTTCCCACACCGTCCCTTCCTCCATCTCTCCTGGCCCGCCAGTGAACATCTCCTTGTGTCGCCGTCCTGAACTTAAGATAAGATAAGATAAGCCTTTATTAGTCCCACAATGGGGAAATTCCAGGATTGCAACAGCATAGGGATAGCAACACTCAGAGCAACAATCAGAAGGCAAGAAAAAACAACATCTAGTAAACATATGTCCATATTACTATAAATGTATATATATAGACACACAGTGCAGAGCATTATGGCTGGTGAATGTGCAGCAGAAAGTCTAAGCTCTCTCTCCGCGGATGCAGCGGGCCAGCTGGAAGTCTTTGGGCATGATGGTGACCCCCTTAGCGAAGAAGGGACCACCAGGTGGGTCTCGCTGGTCTCCTGCAGAGCCATGACGGCGAAACTCACCGAAACTTGAGTACGACCTGCTAAATTTGTGTTGGAAAAAGTCTACCTGCCTGAAAAGCACCCCATCGCTGGAGCGTGCGTGAGGAAAGACCCCGTAAAACCACAAACAAACAAGCAAATCCAACAGTACAGCCAGTGTTTGAACATTTTATACATCTTTAGAGGTTAAATCATTACTACATCTTGTCAATGAGCTTTAAAACTGTGAATGTTTGGTCTGGACATGGACCAACGCCCGCCCCCGGCAAACCCCCAAGGAGAGCCCCTCCTCCCAGTAAAGGAAAGAGTGTCTGATGAGACAGGTGTGTGTCAAGACGTGTAGACAGATAGACGAACAGGTAGGACTCAGGCACGGAAAATGAGAGAATGTTCAGTAATGTTTTTCAGAAAAACACAAGACTGATGGACAGTACAGAGCAGCAGAATTATTTCTTGTTTCTCTGTGCTCGGTACTGAGTGGTTGGGGACCGCTGCGGTTAGGGAGTTTTCAAATGAAGGTGCTGTCATAATTTCCAAATCTATACTTTTTAACATGCATTCAATGCAATTTAGCTGTTGTAATGGATAAATTATTTTATTTGTCCTTTTTTATTCAAGTTCTCAGCAAGAGTAGCCTACAGCGTTGGTCATTTTTATGACAAATTTGTAAGTAGCTACTTCATTCTCACTGAATTGTGTAATTAAGTCTGTATTTGTTGTTGCACAAAAGAGCTTTTTTGTATAGCAGAGGTTTCTGCTTAATTTACAAATCACCATTTAATAGGAAATTTTTTGACAATCCTTTGCTTTTCTTGTGGTGTTGTGTAGAATATCATTGCAGTAAACTATAGAACATAACATCTGCTTTAAAATTTGTAATTCTTCGCACAACTTTTAGTGCAAAAAAAAAACTCAACATCACAACCTTTGTCACAACTTTTTTATAAAGCTCCCGCAAATTCAGGCTTTTTTGGGGCGCAACAATCATGAAAACATCCCGCAAAATCCTGGAGGGACTGGCTAGTACTTTATTAAACCCATAGGAAATACTGTACCAGAGAATGCTTAAAAGAGCAACAAAGGACATCAATAAAGAAATGGATAAAAGCAAAATTTACAAAGTGCACTAAAACAAATGAGGTGTTTGAGAAGTAAAATTCAAAATAAGACCCACTGAATAGATATCTTGCATTGTAATGAGAAATAAAAATTTGAATTAAAGGTGTCTCAGAGCAGGGATGTTAAACTTGGAGGGCCAAGACCCTGTATGTTTTATCTCCACCCAGTCTCTTTAACAGGTGTTTTCACTGATCAGCAATCAGTGGTAAGAAATTAAGAAATCACCTGTTGAAGACACTAAGTGGGAGTAAAACGTGCAGGGTTTTGGCTCTCCATGAAATGAGTTTGACTTCCCCGTCTTAGAGGGAAAGTGCAATTTGAAAATTGAGGACTTAAAATCTCAGTCTGTGTGCTGAGGAGCTTCACTGAGACCCACAAGAATGGGTGAGGGTTGTATTGAGCTGAATTACACAGAGCCTTTCAAATTGAGTCAATGAATGAGGAGCAGATTAAATTGCAAATTGGTTTTCTGAATTTAGGGAACCTGTTTTTCAGATGGACTAGATACGGAGAAAATTTCTATTTTCCAGTCAGGAATAAGAGTGGTCGGTTCAAATCTGGTTTTACTAAAATGAACACATGCCAGAGGGGCTCATGTATTGAAAATGTGTTTGTATACAGGCTCCTAACACCAAACATGCAGCTTGAATTACCAAGTTCCAAGTTTGAGTGCATCGTTTATTCATTTCAGCAACACATTAAATTAAATTTGATGGTTCGGCAAATGAAACATTCACTGCATCAACTTCAGTGGCATTACTTGTCTAGCCGGCACATTAAACTCTGCTGCCATGTTGGTGCTCACGTTTCCTCCTCTCTCCTGCCTTCCAGATGAGATGTTCGAGCAGCTGCACGTTGAGGCCTTCTCCAGCCCTCCAGAACTCCCTGACGTGATGAAGCCGCAGGACTCTGGTAGCACTGCCAATGAACAGGCGGTGCAGTGATAACTGAGGGGAGGAAACGAGCACTGGAGGAGAGGGTGGAAGTAGATGTGTGTGTGTGTGTGTGTGTGTGTGTGCGCGCGCGTGTGCGTGTGTGTAATATAATTTTAGTTGGTGGTTGGAGACGTCATAGGTAACCAGGCCTATGTGTGTTGCCATCATGCAGTCATTTTGCCCCCCCCCCCAAAAAAAAAAAAAAAAATTACTTTGCATTTTTTAGACTTTATAATTTCCACATCACATGCAGTTCTGCTCCTTAGATTTGCTGCGGAGCACCAAATGGCTCAAACATTTGAGTTTGTTTGGAAAGTATGATTGTACATGTGTGTGAGTGGTTTGTAATTATTAACATTAATATTTTGAAAAAACAAAAACAGAGGTTGGGGCTTAGTTGTTTGTCACAGTGCTCTAGGAGTAACCTGCATGGGTAAGAGTCCAGTGTCTGAACCAGCAAACTGCATGAACAAATTCAAAACAAAGGCTTTATTTTCACTTAGGCAGATAGAGCTGCCAGCGATAAGTTTGTCTGTCCTGTTTCTTCCAGTTGTGTTGTACATTTTTAATTTGTTGACCAGAAAACAGTGTCCTGTGATCGCTACGTTTGGTTTTTGTTGTCACTTTGTTCCTTTGGTATGTTTTGCTAGTCCGTTGTTGTGTTTCATGCACTGAGGCCAAAGGCAGGTACCTCTTGGACAGCGGAGGGGTTTTTTTGGTCTGTGACATACAGCACACCCACGACGAGCATTTTATTGTGTTATAATATGTTTGTAAATGCATACATTAAGATGTCACCAACATTTATGCGAGTCTTTCCCATAATCACACATGCATAGCTTGTAACTGTGATCTTGCTTAATTAAAAGATTTTTCCTGTTTTGTTTTTTATTCTGTCTGGCATTTTTTGTTTTGCGTAGAATGAAGATGAATGAAGATGATATATTCATCTTAAATGAAGATGAATGTGTAGTGACCTGTAAGAGCCATCATGTCTTATAACTTACCTGTGAGTGTTCAGCTTAAGTTACTTTTAAGATCTTATGAACTAAGTTTAAAGACCCTGACAAGTGAATCAGTAAATGTGTTTTGAGTCGACCAGACAAATGTGTGTTATCAACTGTCCAGCCAAATTTGAGTGTTTAAAAATACCGCCAATTATGTAAAACCAGCTTTAAAAATCTTGAAAAATCAGCCAGCCCTCTCTGCTCTGAGATGGTGGGGGCGTGTCTGCAGCAGGTGCTTAAACCACGCCCATTCCCCGAACAGTGTAAAGTGTCAGCTGTCAAATACGGCTGAAACCTGGGGAAAGAATCGGGAATATACAGGGTTAACGTTTTCAGCCAGAAGAGCCAGAGGACAAAGATTCATCAGAGGATCAACCCCATTTATCCCCGTCTGTAACAATGGTAAAAAACAAAAATCCCTTTCATGAGAGCACTATGTATTAGGGACTAGTGTTTTGCAAACCTAGCATTAGCACTAGCAACAAAGAATGTTTATCATTTGTAGTTTTATTTTTCTGTATAGATCAGGGTAGCGTTTTTCTGTTTTGCCATTTCTGTCATAAATTTGCCTTTCAGTTTGAAACCTGTTACTGTAAATACTCAGTGAGGAGCTGTAGCATTTCTTATTTAATTAAAAGCAGCCTACTCTGTACATTTATTGCTGTTCACAGCCTATTAATGTGGTCTCAGCATGCAGCACATACATACCCACAATTCAAAGACATGCATGTTAGGTTAATTGGTTCTAAATTGACCCTAGATATCTGTCTCCTATAGGCCTTGGAATAGAGGGTTAGTGCTAGTGAAGCACTTTGAGTGATCTTTGAGACTAGAAAAGTGCTATATAAGTGCAAGTACTTACCTTAAAAGACGTACTCTGGGGCACACTAGCTCCCTCACTCTTGCTTGACCACTCATGGAGCGGCATCTAGGTTTCGATTAGAGCTCCCTCTGCTGGCGGACTCTATAACTATTTAAAAATGCAGTTCCAAATGGGATATAAATAAGTAATTGATTTTTGGAAATGGATTGGCAGGCTGCAGTGGATGATGTTGGGGGGCTGCATGCGGCCCACGGGCCGCCAGTTGCCCATCCCTGCCTTAAGTAATGAGTGTAGTCTAAGTTGATAAAGCATCCACTACACAACCGGAAGGTTGGGTGTTCAAGTCACGGCTGGGACATACCAAAGACCATATAAAAATGGAACTTCCTGCTAGGGGTGTGCCATATCAAATCGTTCACAATAATACCGGTCTAAATTTTGATACCGGTGTAAAAATGAATATCGCGATATTTGGGGTTTGCTGCATGATGATGTCACAGTGCTGCCAACGGAAGTTACGCGTGACGGCAAAACAAATATGGTGCAGGAAGGTGCTGCTCTGTTTGCATCCAGTTGAGTGGAAATATTTAAGTTTCACTTTCCCTTTCAGACTGCTGCCATGTTAAAAAAAAATGGTACAGCAATGTGGATAATTGCATTTTTTCTGTATGTCAACAACACCGCTGGAATGGTGTTAACACTGGACAATGTGCTGCGCAAAGTCTGTATTTTCATCTCGTTTTGGCAGCTTCATCTTGATTTTATTCAACTACCTGAAGGGGGGGGGGGGGGGAGAGACATCCGTTCAGTGCAACGAGAGCCAAAAAGCCCCAGCAGAGGTCCGTGCAACGAGAGTTAGAATGCAAGTAGTGATTCAGCATAAAACCAAACATCTGTGTGCACTAAAGCTGTAATGGTTTATATTACTTTCTTGTTCTATTTGATACAGAGCAAAAACATTTTAAAATCTGAGCTGCTGTTTATAAAGGGGAGAAGTAAGAGTTTTGTTTTTTCTGAACATGTTGAAGGTAAATAATGCTGGCCTGTGAAACTGTCCTTTTCACATGAATTTAAAAAAAAACCTGTATTTTGCAATATCACGAAAAATACTGTTGTCGTAAAAACTCACAGAAATATCGTGATACCATTGCCCACCCCTGCTTCCCGCCTTCTAGCTTGGTGCTCAGTGAAATAGAATGGGGGAAGGAGAAGTTGTTTGTGACGGCACCTTGTATGGCAGCGACCCCTCTGATTAACAGTGTAGATAGGAGAAACGTAATTTCGTTCTGCTGTACATGATTGGCTGTATGGACTGAATGACAAAGTTGGCTTCTTCTTCTAATTAGTCAAGAGTCATGATTATAGTCTCACCAATTTGAATTCATATGGCTCTATAGTTCCATTTGCACAGGTACAAGAAAAGGTTAATGCATTAAGAAAATAGTGTGATGTATGATTGCATAACCACTACAGTAGATTTGGAGTACCGGTACTAAAATTTCTTATAACAAACACTTCAACAGGTTCAGGATAGATGTGAAGGGCTGCCAGAACATTCACGGTGGATGATTCTTCATCAAGGCCTGGAACCCGTCTGAGCCTAAACCCTTATTCTCTACAGACTACCCTGAACATCTACAAGCTGACCATGGGCCACCGGAGATCAAGGAGAAAGCAGTGTACAAGATCCACAAAAAAATCTCAAAACTTCCAGTAGCATGCAAATACAGACGACTAACTGAGACAACTCTATGGATTTGTCATTTTCCCCCATTTTAGTTTTTACCCAATAATCACAGCACATACTTTTATGTATATGGCATGAAGATGAAGTGATTCATTTTTATTTATCACAACAACAAAAAGAATTTGATCACAGATGCTGGAAATCCTTTAACTGTTGAAATTAAAAGGTCTTCAGGTTGTATAAGTGTTGTGATTTA
Organism: Pholidichthys leucotaenia; assembly: GCA_020510985.1. Classification (NCBI taxonomy): domain Eukaryota; kingdom Metazoa; phylum Chordata; class Actinopteri; order Cichliformes; family Pholidichthyidae; genus Pholidichthys; species Pholidichthys leucotaenia. Next base: position 413,705,118 of record CM035836.1, read on the forward strand.
GACTAAAATGCTTGAAATATCAAACTTTGTGGTGCAGCCTGTAACACTGAGGCTCACTGTAGACCCATTTTGTCTTTTTTGAAGGAGAGAACGGAGATGTCCAATGCGGTGATGGCAGGGTACTGCTACACAACACCCATTAATAAAGTCACCACATTTAACAAGCTATGAAAACCTGATACAGTGAGTAGCTTATTTCTTAAACAGCCACATTAAATATGTGTCCCATGGTCACATCATTTTACATTATCAATACAAGATCTACGGGAAATATTGACAATGGATGGAAATAAATGTGACATTCTATAAACTTTATACAGAAATACCACTGTGACTTTTTTTGACAACCACTGTATGTCACAGAAAAGTGAAATACTGTACATCTGAAAGCTGAAAACCTTATCATGGAAATTCAATGAAAGCGCTGTAGAGGAATTTTGGCCAGCTCAGCTTTGCAGAATTGTTGTAATTCAGCCACATTGGAGGGTTTTCGAGCATGAACCGCCTTTTTAATGTCATGCCACAGCATCTCAATCAGATTCAGGTCAGGACTTTGACTAGCCCACTCCAAAGTCTTCATTTTGTTTTTCTTAAACCATTCACAGGTGGACTTGCTTGTGTTTTGGATCATTGTCCTGCTGCAGAACCCAAGTGCGCTTCAGCTTGAGGTCACAAACAAATGGCCAGATATTCTCTTTCAGGACTTTTTGGTAGACAGCAGAATTCATGGTTCCATTTACCACAGCAAGTCTTCCAGGTCCTGAAGCAGCAAAATAGCCCCAGACCATCACACTACCACCACCATAATTTACTCTTGGTGTGATGTTCCTTTTCTGAAATGTTGCCTTACTTGTACGCCAGATGTAATGGGACGCACACCTTCCAAAAAGTTCAACTTATGTCTCATCAGTCCACAGAGTATTGTGACATTGTGAGGGTTCACACAAGAAGGAGAGATGACTGTGACGAAACAGGCTTTATTTATACATGCTCTCATAACACAGAACGGAAGGGAGGTCATTTACACAGACCCCCGTCTCACTTATGGTGACACAAACACATGATCGATCACAGCGCTAACTGGTCTTATAACACTGCTGTGCCATTATAACACGGTTATAATGGCACAGCAATAACACTTAGAACACACAAATAATAACAATCTTTGAATCCTACGCGGCGCAAGCATGCCAGGAGAATTCCTGACCCTTATCACAGCCCCAACATTACACTGTCCCCCCTGGACTGGTTTCTGTCCCCAGAATAATAAAGTCCAGCTCATAAGTCCAACACAAATCCGTCCAGGTGTCGGGGCAGCCGCCGTTGTCGGCGACCAGCACGTACAGGCCCCTTAGTGTCCATTTGTGCCTCGGCCAGAGTATCTGGTCGGGATGAAGGCTCCAGCTCGACCACCCGCGGGGCAGATGGCTGGTACGGGGCGAGACAGTCACGGTGGAGCACCACGACCCGGTTCCTTTTCTGCAGCCTCACCCTGTACACCACATCTGACAGTCTCTGTAGGACCACACACAGTCCCAACCAATGGCTCACCAATTTTGGCGACAGTCCCCTTTCACGCTCCGGGCAGAAAACCCAGACTCGATCTCCTGGTGCAAAGTCCCTCCTCTGGCAGCAGGAGTCATATGCCCACTTCTGCCAGCTCCCCGCCACCGCCAGGGCCTCCCGAGCCAGTCCGTGCACCGTGTGGAGACGTTCTTTCAAGCAAATAATCCAACCCCGGTTTGCCCTCCACCTCCGGCTCCGGGGGGGAAGGGAGGGACACACCAAATCCACCGGTGTGCACAGCTCGTGTCCAAACATTGCGCTGCAGGAGTGCACCAGGTGGATTCATGTGCTGCCGTCCGGTATGCCCACAGAACCAAGGGCAGATGCAGGTGTCAGTCTCGCTGTTGCTGGTCCACTAGGATAGCGAGGTGGATGGTAAGTGTTCAGTTGAAATGTTTGACCAGGCCATCACTCTGCGAGTGCAGCGGGGTGGTCCGGGTCTTCTGGATGCCCAGTCACCTGCAGACCTCCCTGAAGATCTCTGCCTCAAAGTTCCGTCCCTGATCGCTGTGCACCTCCTCCGGTGCGCCGAACTGACAAAACATCTCGTCCACCAGTTTTGAGGCATGTAGGTGTCGCAGCGGTGGACATGGAGCTCTACATCCTGGTGACATCCGGGCCAGTAGAACCGGGTCCGAAGACGCTGCAGAGTCTTCGTCACCCTGAAGTGGCCCGCCCCCACCGCCCTGTGGACCAACTGGAGTACATTGGGCCGGAGCTACCAGGGAACCAGCAGCTGCCAGATGTGACGCTGCCCAGCTAGAGTCTGCCTCTACCGATACACAACACCCTTGTGACAGCGGAGATTGGCCCACTGGGAGTGTAGGGCCTTGGTCTCTGGGTCTAGCACGGATACGGTCTCCCAGGCGGGCCGCTGGCCCCTGTCCTGCCACTGCCGAACCCAGGAGATGACCAGATCTCTGTCCTGCTCACTCTGCAGCTGCTGCACGCCGAGGGCCTCTGTCATGTCATCGCTGGGGAGAGCTGACTGATTATCCGAGGAGGAGCTGTGTACTGCTGTGTTATTCCTGCTCACAGCGGTCCGGAGAGCAGCAGCCCGTGGGACGGCTTGGTCTTGATCCTCTGCTCGCTGGCAATGCCGACAGTCCTCCGCAGCACAGGGACGCCGAGACAGCGTGTCAGCATTGGCATGAAGGCGGCCTGCCCGATGCACAATCTGAAAATCATAATCCTGCAGTGCCTCCAGCCATCTCGCCAACTGTCCATCCGGCTCTTTAAAGTTCAGTAGCCAGGTCAGGGAAGCATGATTCATCCTGAGATAGAACCTCCCCCCATACACTTACGGGCGAAAATGATGAAGCCCCTGGATGACAGCCAACAGCTCTCTGCGAGTAACACAATAATTTCTTTTGGCTCTGCTGAGAGTGCAGCTGAAAAAAGCAACTGCCTGCTCTCTGTGTTCTCCCTCCTGGGATAACACTGCCCTGATGCCCTGGTTGCTGGCATCTGTGTCCACGATGAAAGGGCGGTTTGGGTCGGGATACTGTAGGATGGGGGCTCCGATGAGCGCTGAGCGAAGCTGGGAAAAAGCAGCAGCACAGTTCTCACTCCACTGAAACGCACGGCCCTTCTGTGTCAGCTGATGCAGCGGGCTGGCGATGGTGGCAAAGTCCTTCACAAATCTCCTATAATAGGAGGCCAGTCCGAGAAAACTCCGTAGCTCTCCCACATCCCACGGCACTAGCCAGTTTTTCACCACTGTCACCTTCTCTGGATCGGTGGCGACTCCCGCTGCACTGACGACATGGCCCAGGAAGGTGGTCTCTCGCCGAAATAAGCGGCATTTCTGCGGGTGCAGCCACAGCCCGGCCTGTCGAATGGCGTCTGATACTTCCCAGAGGTTGGACAGGGCGCCATCAAAATCAGCTGCGTGAACCAGCAGGTCATCCAGATAAACAATGCAGCAGCTCCAGGGCACGTGAGCCAACACTCGCTCCATCAGATGTTCAAAGGTGGCCAGGGCGTTGCAAAGTCCAAACGGCATCACCTTGAACTGATACAGTCCCTGCCCGATGGAGAAGGCTGTTTTCTGGTGGGCCCTCAGGTGACAGCTCTACCTGCCAGTAGCCGCTGCGGAGGTCCAGCGAGCTGAACCAGCTGGAGCCAGTGATGTAATCCAGCGCGTCATTGATGCGGGGCAGAGGGTAGGAATCCTTGCGGGTGACGTCATTCAGGCGCCGGTAATCCACACAGAACCGCCACAAACCGTCTTCCTTCTTAACCAGAACCACCGGCGCCGCTCAGGGGCTGCTGGAGGGCTCAATAACATCTGCCTCCAGCATTTCCCGTATTTTTTGTTCTGCCGCCACCCGCCTTGAAAAAGGCAGACGGTGGGGGCTGAGCCGGATTGGCCTGGTCTCACCGGTGTCGATCCCGTGCTGCACCAAGCTGGTTTGGGTGCACTCCTCATCCTTGGCAGCAAAGACGTCAATGTAGTAGTCCAACAGCTCCTACAGCTGGCGTCTCTGTCCCTATTCTAGTCCACTGCAGCTCTGCTGGAACAATTCCTTGACCGCCTGCTGTATTTCTGCTGGCACATTGACCCACTTCGCTGTGGCCCTCCCCCTTGCTGTCTCTATCGGCAATTGCGCTTCCTCTGCTCATGCTGGTGGCACCGCTGTGTTCAGTTCTGGCGGCAATCTGCCTGGTTCGGTCCGTCCTGGCGGCCCCTCAATCACCCCAGGCCCCCAGGTTCCTCCTCTGGGTCCCGCTGCAGACCGTGATGGTCCAAGCCCCCAGCAAGAGGGACAATCTGGCGGTGTCAATTTTTGCGCCCTATGCTGCGAGCAGATTGAGTCCAATAATGCAGGGATCTTGAATGTCAGCCAGCAAGAATGGGTGTTTTGTGTGCCGGCCGCCCTCCCAGTCTGGCGCGCTTGCCGGTGGTTGTGGTGATGCAGTGCCCGGTGGGTTCCCACCCCTGCAGTTCTGCTTCATCCGTACCTGGCAGCACTCTGGGTCGCACCAGGGAGATGGTAGAACCGGTGTCGATCAGGGCCCCTCAATCACCCCAGGCCCCCAGGTTCCTCCTCTGGGTCCCGCTGCAGACCGTGATGGTCCAAGCCCCCAGCAAGAGGGACAATCTGGCGGTGTCAATTTTTGCGCCCTATGCTGCGAGCAGATTGAGTCCAATAATGCAGGGATCTTGAATGTCAGCCAGCAAGAATGGGTGTTTTGTGTGCCGGCCGCCCTCCCAGTCTGGCGCGCTTGCCGGTGGTTGTGGTGATGCAGTGCCCGGTGGGTTCCCACCCCTGCAGTTCTGCTTCATCCGTACCTGGCAGCACTCTGGGTCGCACCAGGGAGATGGTAGAACCGGTGTCGATCAGGGCCCGGATCGGCGTGTTGTCCAACCTGCACTGTAGGTACATCCCTAGCGAGTGTCCAATTCGGCCCCAAAGTGGTGACAGTTCATCGGGGAAAATGTCTGTGGGAGGCGGCAGGTCCCCATCCATACCACCTCGCTAAAAAGTTGGCGAGGGGCTGGTTTGTCGAGGGGTGGGTGCTGGGCAGTACCGCACGATGTGTCCTGGCTCCCCGCAGCAGAAGCACCCTTCCTCGCGCTGCCGTTGCCGTCTCCTCCATGGCCGTGCCTCTGTGGTCCAGCGCAGTTCCTTCTCCTCCTCCCCACTCTCAGCTGTGGCCTGGAAGGCTCTCTGCCTCAGTGCCGATGCATCAGCTGCACAATCCATTAGCAGTCCCACCCACTCCACTTCTGCCACAGCCCTCTCCCAGCTGCTCACGGCGTGAATCCAGATGTGGTTCTGGAGCTGGGCTGGGCAGAGCCCCCGGATGAAGTGCTGGAGGGCGAGCTTCTCCACTGCCCCCGGCTCGAAATCCAGGTAGCCACACCATGTCAGCAGTCGTATGTCTGCTACGTAGGCTCCCAGGCTCTCTTGGCTGCCTTGCCAGCGGTTGGCTGTTCCTGGGCATGCTCAGCATTGGCTGCTCTCCCAAAACCTCCTTCAGAGCGCTCCTTGCAGCGTTGGCTAGCTGCGACGTTCCTCGGGCCGGAGATTGGACAGCGTGCGGAGAGCCCTTCCCTCCAGGGCCAGCGCGACCTGGACGGACGTTTCTTCGGGTGGCCAGCCATTCAACGCAGCAGCCAGCTCGACCTGGACCAGATAGTCGTTCAACAGGGTTTCGCCGTTAAAACGGGGAAGTTTGGCCTGTTGGCAGATTGGTGGGACAGTCGCCTCTTGGTCGATCGCCGCCCCTGGTCGCAGTGGAATCGCCGGCCCATCCTGCCCTGAAAAGGGTGGGAAGCGGGGCCGATCTGCTCTGCTTAGCCCGCTCTGCCTTGAGAAAGGCAGAAGGAGGGGTATGCTGGTCCCGTCGGGTCCGCTGCTCCATTCATCCCGGCGAGCAGCTCTGAGGGTCATTGTATCAGCTCTGTCGTCCATCCCCAGCTGAGCAATGAACCGCTCCAACTGCTGAATCTCCGCTCTGATTCTAGCTTCCATCTGCTCCATTATCCCACTTCTGACACCAGTGTGACGTTGTAAGGGTTCACACAAGAAGGAGAGATGACTGTGATGAAACAGGCTTTATTTATACACGCTCTCACAACACAGAACAGAAGGGAGGTCGTTTACACAGACCCCCGTCTCACTTATGGTAACACAAACACATGATCGATCACAACGCTAACTGGTCTTATAACACTACTGTGCCATTATAGCACAGTTATAATGGCACAGCATTAACACTTAGAACACATGAATAATAACAATCTTTGAATCCTACTCAGCGCAAGCATGCTGGGAGAATCCCCGCCCCCTTATCACAGCCCCGACATTACACTGTCCCACCCGGACTGGTTTCTGTCCCCAGAATAATAAAGTCCAGCTCAAAAGTCCAACACAAATCCGTCCAGGTGTTGCGGCAGCCGCCGTTGTCGGTGACCAGAACGTACAGGCCCGTTAGTGTCCATTTGTGCCTCGGCCGGAGTATCTGGTCGGGATGAAGGCTTGGGCTCAACCATCTGCGGGGCGGATGGCTGGTACAGGGCGAGAATTTTCCCAAAAGTCTTTGGGATCATCAAGATGTTTTCTGGCAAAACTGAGATGAGCCTTTATGTTCTTTTTGCTCAGCAGTGGTTTTCGTCTTGGAACTCTGCCATATAGGCCATTTTTGTCCAGTCTCTTTTTTATGGTGGAGTCCTAAACACTGACTTTAACTGAGGCAAGTGAGGCCTGCAGTTCTTTGGATGTTGTTGTGGGGTCTTTTGTGACCTTTTGGATGAGTCATCGCTGCACTCTTGGGGTAATTTTGGTTGGCTGGCCACTCCTGGGAAGGTTCACCACTGTTCCATGTTTTCTCCATTTGTGGATAATGGCTCTCACTGTGGTTTGCTGGACTCCCAAAGCTTTAGAAATGGCTTTATAACCTTTTCCACACTGATAGATCTCAATTACTTTGTTTCTCATTTGTTTCTGAATTTCTTTGGATCTCAGCATGATGTCTAGCTTCTGAGGATCTTTTTCTTGACTTCACTTTGTCAGGCAGGTCCTATTTAAGTGATTTCTTGATTGAGAACAGATATGGTAGTAATCAAGCTTGGGTGTAGCTAGAAAAATTGAACTCAGCTTTCCAAAGATGTGACAAACCACAATTTCTGTTTTAAGGGGGGGGAGGGGGGCATTTTTTCACACAGGGCCATGTAGGTTTGTTGTTGTTTTTTTACCCTTAGTAATAAACACCTTCTTTTAAAAACTGCATTTTGTGTTTATTTGTTATCTTTGTCTAATATGATCTGAAACATTTAAGTGTGACAAACATACAAAAAAAAAAAAAGAGAAATCAGGAAGGGGGCAAACAATTTTTTACACCACTGTATTAAGATGTTCAATTAATTGTATAGCAACCCACTTCTCAACCACCTTGGAAACTACTAATAAAATACTAATTGGTTGATAGTTTTCTGGTTTGTTTTTATCGCCGGCGTTAAAGACTGGGGTAACTTTGGCTTTCTTCCACACTGTTGGTACATTTGACTGTTTAACAGACAAGTTTATCCGATGAGTCATTGGGCTTCCAAGAGCCTCCTTTTAAGTTTTAAAAGGCTGTTGCCAAGACCAAAAACATCTTTAGCTTTAGAGCTTTTCAACTAAGAAATTATTTTTAGCACCTCAGTGACAGTTATTTCTTTTATACAGAAAACTGGTTATGCTATATATTATATATTATGTTTAGAAGAAAAATTCTGGATTTGCTTGTCAGGGTCTTTATGTAACATAAATGATTGTACTTTTCCAAATAAAACTTCCATATTGTTTTAATGCAAAATATTTAGGATTTTGTTCATAAATAAGCAATGTGAGAGCCCAAAAGTCTCTAGTTCACTTTATCAGTATGTTTAGGTAATTGAACATTTTCACAGCACATGTTTTGTTTTTTCAAGAGTAAAAAGCACAAGCAATGATAGAATATCTTTGTTGAATTATTTTGTCATAATCAACCATGATTTGCTTGCTTCAATCTCAGCGTTCTGGCTGAAGTTAAATAAGTAACCAACCTAACATTATTCCAAGAGTGAGACCATTTCTCACACACTTAATATATTATTGTTTAAAAGGCCGAGCTGTCACACCTGTCTTCCTCCTGGCCTGTAGAGGAATAAGCGAAGCTGGACCCTCCTCTAGTCCTCAGGAATAGTTATTGACCCATTCACATGTGGAGTAAAATGCAGCAAACAATTGTAGCTTCTCTCTATTCAGAGGCAGAATAGAGATGCTCTCTCTATTCAGAGGCATTGTGGAGATGCTCTACAGACTGGTGCAGTGTAAGGACAGAAAACCCAGGAATGAGTACGTGATGTCACCTTCTGACATACTATCACCATGACAACATTACAAACACAATGAGTAAGGATGAAAATAATAATAATGGATTAGACTTATATGGCATTAGACTTATATGGCATTCACTCCAGACATTGATAGTGGTAAGCTACTACTGTAGCCACAGCTGCCCTGGGGAAGACTGCCAGAAATATGGCTGCCAATCTGCACCAATGGCCTCTTTGACCACTACTGAACATTTATACACATACCCAGTGTCAAAATGAATTATTCTCAGTTATTAACATGGAGCTTTTTCCAGTATAGAGGTATGTTAAATGCATTGACACTAGGAACTGGATCAATTGGTGTTCACCCGGGGGGGGGGGGGGGATACTGGCTAAGAGAAAGTGTTAAGGCTTCACTTTGCATCAGAAAGCTAACAAAAATATGAACCCATAATTTAATCCTCTCTTGATGAGGGGTGGGGACAAAACTTGACCTATAACTTTATAAAAAGTTTAATATGTCTGTCATGATCAGGCAAGCGTGCCTCCCCCCCCCCCCCTTCCTTCCTGTTTCTGTTTTCCCAGCTCCGGAGCTCATCAGCGCACCTGCGTGATTACACACCTGTTGCCTCCTGATGCACCAGCGTATTTAAGGCCAGAGAGTGAAGAGCTCTCTGCTGGATCGTTGGGTTTGTGCCGCCTCACAACAGCAGACCAAGTTGTTTGGCAAGTTTATTATTTCCCCGGTTGTCTTACCTTTTGTCCTCTCCTCTCCTCAGGTTTGCTGCCGCCTCCGGTGGTGCGTCTCTGGAGCTGTGTGTTGCACGCTCGCCTGAACCATCCATCCTCAAGACAACGGCTTCTCCACCCAGGTTCCCCAGTCATTCCTCTTCCTTCCCTGCAGTCTCCAGTTTCCCTTCACCTTTCCCATGCTGGAGTTCACTGCAAGGCTCTCTGCTCATATCGTAAGATCCATTTCCTCAGTTGTCATTTCCCAGTGAGCCATACTCAGTATTAATCATTCCTCTCCTCTCTTTTCTCTTAGGCTGCATGTGGCTCCAGCATTCAACAGTTTTTCTTTGTATATAAGTTGGCATTTTGGTTGTGGGTTTTAATTAATTGTGGTGTGTGTATATGTTCTTTAAGTTAGCGTGTTTGTATAGGGTTTTTGGTTTTCGTTAAAGCGGTGTTAACTTTTCATCTGAGTCTGAGTGTTCTCTTGAAGTGGTTTGCCCTGCACTTAAGCCTCCTCAAAAACATTAAATCAGAACGATCCAGCCGGGATCGAAGCTTAGCGGGCGCTGCTTCGGGGAAGCAGTCAGCACTCTCGCATTTGGATGCCACAGAGCGCCAGGTCATGTTTTTGTCTGAGCAAATCTAAACGATTACCCAACAACTGTCCACAGTTACAGGGCATTTGTGTCAGCTTCCTGGTGCGGCCGCTCCCCCCTTCCGCGCCTGCTGCCTTGGCAGCTCCTATTATCCGCAGGACCATTTCCGTTCCCGCGCCTGCCCCCTTTGGGGGGGAGGTGGGAGGATGTAAAGGGTTCCTGTTACACTGTCGGATGTATTTCCAGCAGGTGGAGGGAGAGTACAGGGATGATTTGTCTAAAATTCAGTTCCTGACCCTGTTACTCTGCGACCGGGCCCTCAAGTGGGCTCAGTCCGTCTTGAGTGGTCCGGAGGGAGCCCAGTACACTTTTGAACAGTTCGTTCAGGAATTCACCAGGGCATTTGATCACACGGAGAGCAAGGGTAATACCGCTAGCCAGTTGCTGGGACTCCGGCAGGGGAGTCGGTCAGTTGCCGACTACTCAGTCAAGTTTCGGGTGAACTCTGAGTAGAATGATGCTGCACTACGTAGTGTCTTCCTCTGGAGTTTGAATGCCAATCTCCGCGACGAACTGGCTATTCTGGTGAACCCCTCCTCTTTGGATGAGCTGATCACACAGGCAGTAGCCCTAGATAACCAGTTCTGGGAGTGCACTAAGGAGCAGAGACCCGCTGCTTCCTCGCCTGCTCCATGGCCGGTTCCCCCGCCCCCTCGTGCAGCATCCACGGCACCGCCTTCGGAACCGATGGTCCTGGGAAGGACTCATCTGACTCCGGAGGAGCGCCGGGAAAAGGCGGGGGCTTGCATGTATTGCAGGGCTACTGATCATGCCATCTCTAAATGCCCAATTTGGCCAAAGGAATGGGCCCGTTAGTAACTGTGGGGGGTCTGGCAGGAGGTTCTTCTCAAAATCCCCCCAGCTGTTTTACACTTTGGCTCTCATCCAGTTACCAGGAGCCGAGTGTAAAACCTCCACTCTGGTGGATTCAGGGGCAGAGCAAAACTTCATTCACCAGGAACTGACCCACAAGTTTCAGATTTCCACCAGGAGCTTCCCGACACCCGTCAATGTTTCCGCTTTATCTGGTCATAGTCTCGCAGTGGTGACCCGGCAAACTGAACCCATTTCGGTCATTTTGTCTGGTAACCATCACGAGACAATCCAGTTCTTTATGCTGCCATAGTCTTCTGCTTCCATGATTTTGGGGTATGCGTGGCTTCACAAACATAATCCAATAATTAACTGGGTCCAGGGTTCAGTCTCTTCCTGGAGCTCATTCTGTTTGTTGTTGTGTCTCCGTTCTGCTGCTTGCTCACACTACTTTCTCTATCTCCTCCCCTCCAGCTGAGCCGACGGATCTCAGCTGCGTGCCTGACATCTACCATGACTTAGGGGAGGTCTTTAGCAAGTCAAGGGCCCTATCGTTGCCACCTCATCAGTCCTATGACTGCGCAATTGACCTCCTTCCAGGTGTGCGGCTGCCATTCAGCCGGCTCTACAGTTTATCTGGGCCGGAAAGGGAGGTGATGGAGAGCTACATTAAGGACTCCTTTAGCGCCGGCCTTATTCATCCATCATCCACTCCTCTCGGCTCGGGGTTCTTTTTTGTAGGAAAAAAGGATGGGTCTCTGCAGCCGTGCATTGATTATCGCGAGCTCAGTTCCATCACCGTTAAGGATAAATACCCGTTGCTGCTCATTAATTTGGCCTTTGAACTCCTCCAACAGGTGTAGGTATATACTAAGCTCGATCTCCGAAACGTGTATCATTTGGTACATATCCATGAGGGGGATGAATGGAAGATGGCATTCAAAAAGCACCTGGGTCATTTTGAATACCTACCCATGCCCTTTGGCCTGACCAACGCCCCCGCCGTCTTCCAGCAATGAGTCAGTGATGTCATCCAAGACATGGTGAACAATTTCGTTTTCGTTTACTTAGACGGCATATTGATTTTTTTCTCACATGCTGGAGGAACAGTGGCTTACTTGAAAATCAGCTTTTTGTGAAAGCTGAGGTGTGAGTTTTCCACCCACTCCACTTCTTTCTTGGGGTTTACCATGGGCAGGGGCACGTTAAGGCCGATTTGGATAAGAGTCAGGTGGTAGTAGACTGGCCTACTCCCCAAACCAGGAAGGAGCTTCAACGCTTCCTGGGGTTTGCCAAGTTCTACTGCCGGTTTATCTGTGATTATAGTGAAACCGCTCTGCCCTTCACTCAGCTTTCGTCTACCAAGAGCCCATTCAAGTGGTCTGAGGCCGCTAAGTGAGCTTTTGCTACACTTAAAGAGAAAATTGACTTTGTCTCGGGTCTCCCTCCATCACAGGGTAACACGGCCATTTTCACCATCACTGATCACTTCTCCAAGGCCACTCACTTGGTTCCCCTTCCTGGTCTTCCTTCTGCTGCCAAGACTGCCAATCTCCTGTCCATCCACATCATCCACTTACAAGGCATCCCCATAGACATTGTTTCTGATCAAGGACCACAGTTCACTTCACGGGTGTGGGGAGCTTTTTGTCGATCCTTGGGCACCTCCGTCAGTCTCACATCTGGATACCATCCCCTGAGTAGTGGTCAGGCCGAGCGTGCAAACCAGTTCTTGGAGGCCACCCTGAGGTGTGTGGCATCCTGCAACCCATCACCCTGGAGCGTCCACCTGACCTGGGTGGAGTATGCACTTAACTCTGCCGTCTCCTCTGCTACGGGACTGACACCATTCAAAGCCTCCATGGGGTACACACCACCGCTTCTACCGATGATGGAGAGGGGAATCGCTGTACCTTCAGTGAAGGCTCATGCCTGTCACTGTCACCACCTCTGCAGGTCCACTCGGGCACCTCTTCATCAGTCGTCTGAGTGGAATCGCCTGTATGCCAACCGTAGATGGACGGCAGCTTCAAAATACTCCATGGGCCAGGAGGTCTGGTTATCTGCTGAAAAGGTACTGGTGAAGACATACTCTCGGAAGCTGTCCCCTCACTTTCTGGGTCCATTCTCTATCTCCCATATCATTGATGACATCACTGTCCGACTGAAGTTGCCCTCATCTCTCCGCCTCGATCCTACCTTTCATGTGTCACAGATCAAACCCCTCTCCATCAGCCCCTTGTGCCCTCCTTCGGACCCCTCTCCACCTCTCCAGATCATCGATGGACATACCACCTATACCGTCCAGTGGATTTTGGATGTGTGCCATCGAGGCCGGGTCCTGCAGTATTTGGTGCACTAGAAGGGTCATGGTCCAGAGCAGAGATCGTGGATTCCACGATCCAACTTTCACGACAAGGGTATGGTTCGGGCGTTCCGCCTTTCCCATCCCCAGAAGCCCGGTGGGTCGCGAGGGGATGCCTCTGGGGGGGGGGGGGGGGGGGGGGCACTGTCATGATCAGGTGAGCGTGCCCCCCCCTCCCTTCCTGTTTCTGTTTTCCTGGCTCCGGAGCTCATCAGTGCACCTGCGTGATTACACACCTGTTGCCTCCTGATTTGCCAGAGTGTGAAGAGCTCGCCGCTGGATTGTTGGGTTTGTGCCACCTCACAACAACAGACCACATTGTTTGGCAGGTTTATTATTTCCCTGGTTGTCTTACCTTTTGTCCTCTCCTCTCCTCAGGTTTGCTGCCGCCTCCAGTGGTGCGTCTGAGCTCGCCTGAACCATCCATCCTCAAGACAACTGCTTCTCCACCCAGGTTCCCCAGTCATTCCTCTCCCTTCCCTGCAGTCTTCCCTGCAGTCTTCCCTGCAGTCTCCAGTTTCCCTTCACCTTTCCCGTGCTGGAGTTCACTGCCGGGCTCTCTGCTCATATCGTAAGATCCATTTCCTCAGTTGTCATTTCCCAGTGAGCCATACTCAGTATTAATCATTCCTCTCCTCTCTTTTCTCTTAGGCTGCATGTGGCTCCAGCGTGCCACAGTTTTTCTTTGTATATAAATTGGCATTTTGGTTGTGGGTTTTCATTAACTGTGGTGTGTGTATAAGCTCTTAAAGTTAGCGTGTTTGTATAGGGTTTTTGGTTTTCATTAAAGTGGTGTTAACTTTTCATCTGAGTCTGAGTGTTCTCTTGAAGTGGTTTGCCCTGCACTTAAGCCTCCTCAAAAACATTAAATCATGACAATGTTATCTACTTAGATGACATATCAAGGGTAGGCAGCTTCTGGAAATACCAACTTTTTGCTATTAAAAAAACCTATGTACTGTAGTGAAGGGGTTAACAACAGGGAACAGCGTGATGACACATCCGGCTGGTACCGTCATCATGCCAGCCTATATATGAGAGAGTCTGCCATTACAGGGCGCTCTGGCCCTGGCGATTAGGTATGAAGACAGTTTGTAATGCCATGTACATAGTTCTGCAATAAAGCCCAGTTCCAGTGCAGCATCTTCGTCCGTCTCTTTACTGCCAGGTTTGTGGACATAACATGTACATGCAAAACATTTGAGCCTTAAAGGAGAGGTAAATGTCATGGCGACCTCTGGGCCGTCATTAGCATCATTAACTCCAGCTGCGCACAGATCCACAGGGGTTAATCAGCAGCTGTTAAAAGCCAGCGTTGCTGACAGCCCGACACGGAGTCGTCTGTCCTCCTCGTCAGAGAAAGAACCAGAACTCCGTTCTCTGGCCTCGTCAAGGTATTCTCTTGTCTCGTCAGAGTCTGTCTCGTCAAGAATTGTTTTGTCAAAAACTGCCTCGTCAAGAATTGTCTTGTCAAGAACTGCCTCGTCAGAAACTGTCTCGTCAGAACCTGTCTTGTCAGAAGCTGTTTTGTCAGAAGCTGTCTCATCTGAAGCTGTCTCATCAGAAGCTGTCTCGTCAGGAACTGTCTCGTCAGGAACTGCCTCGTCAGAATCTTCTCTGGCCTCGTCTAGAACGTCTCTCGCCTTGTCAAGGACTTCGGTTCAAAGTCAAGCACATAAGAGAGCTGTTTGCTACTCTACTCCTAACCTCTACCCCTGTGCACAGGTGGACCCCCTTGGCGGCGGACCTGCGTCCCCAACTGACGGGGTTACGCCAACTCGCTCACGTAGCGGCTCGCTACCACCACGACTACCGGTACGTCTGGCTCCACAAATTCCTGAATTATTACTGTATCAGTTACAGGAGTACTGGCCACCGTTACCGGTGGAGTTTGGGTCATCGTCATCTGTTGTGTCTTCGTCACCACGTTCTGTGGAATCACTCACCTCGTCATCGTCTGGATTGTCATGGTCACCACGCTCTGTGGAATCACCCGCCTTGTCATCGTCTGGATTATCATCATCACCACGTTCTGTGGAATCACTCGTCTTGTCTTCAGCTGGTTTGTCATCGCCCCGGTCTGTGGTGTCACAGCCGGAGTCACTGGAAGACCTGTCCTCGCCTCAGTCACAGGTGGAAGCCCCAGCTTGTTACCGGACGCCTTCACCTCCACGTTGCACGGCCGCTGGTTCTCAGCAGGACGTAACCTGCACTTCTCCCAAGTAAGCCTCACTACTGATAGCTTGTCATTAGCGTGGGACAAAAGTAATGGTCTGTGCTTACATGTTCCAGGGTTGCCGGGTCTCCGTCCAGAGTGCTCAGTTCCAGTGACCAGGATACTATCCACACGCTCACACTTGCACTACACACCCTTTCACTCTAATAAAGATTATTGTTCACTAATTTGCCCGTGTCAGTGTCTGTCTCCTGGGTCCCGAAACATGTCAGTACGACTCCGTCACGTTGACCCAGCGGACAGCTCACTGTCGCGCTTAATTAACACTCTTAGCGCCCGGGTTGATTTGCTTGCCCACCAGCAGACAGTAATCTTGAATCAATTAACTCAAATTAATGGTCGGCTGGATCGTTTGGAGGGACACCAAACGTTTCCCCCGACCGCAAATACCTCAACCCCTGCAGGCTTAGCGTCAGGACTAGCTAACACCTCCTCGTCCTCTCGCCTCACTCCTATTCCAACACCTGCCCGGTTCAGCGGAAAACTCGGTGAAGCTCGAGGATTCATTTTACAGTGTGAATCAGTTTTTCTGCGTGTGCCGGGGGATTTTTCTCTCGACTCTAGCCGGATAGGCTATGTCATAAATTTGCTGGCAGGTAGAGCCTTGGACTGGGCATATTCGATCATGGCTAGACCTAGCTATTCTCTGCTTACCTACCAGGAGTTTGTGTCAGAATTTCTGTCTGTATTTGATCATACGGATAGGGGAGAGGTGTTGACAGAACGTTTTTTAAGCCCACAGCAGGGAAAGAGATCAGCTGCAGATTACGCCATCGACTTCCGGGTTTTGGCCGCAGAGATTGGGTGGGGGGAGCCATCTCTTTGTGGCATTTTTCTACGCAGCCTTAGCGACGAGCTAAAGGATGAGTTAGCGGCACGGGATAAACCAGATAACTTGCAAGATTTAATTGCTTTAGCAGTTAGTATCGATAGTAGGTTAAGGGAACGGGCGGCTGGTCGGCGAGTTACTTTCCGTCCGGTTAAACCCCGCCCTCGTGTCCCTGTCTCACTTCCTCTCGCTTTACCCGCGTCAGAGAAGGCCCCGGATCAGGAAGCCATGATTGTTGGTCATTCTAAGGTGTATGCAGCTGAGAAACAGCACCGTAGGGATCAAGGCCTGTGTTTCTATTGTGGGAAGGAGTCACATGGGGTTTCTGAATGTCCTAGTAAGTTAAAAGGGAAGGCCCGTGGATCGCAGTAGGGGGATTCACGGGCAAGAACACAGAGGAACCCCTTACTTGTTGTCATTTACCCCTCAGACTCATTCATACTCACACTGAACACTCAACACTAGCGTTAGTCGATTCTGGAGCTGAGCAAAATTTCATTTCTAGAGACCTGGCAACCCGGATGGGCCTCAGTTGTCAGTCTTTAGAACCCCCTGTTAGATTGATTACCCTGTCGAAGGCATCGTTGACTACCATTAACCTTCAGACAGCACCTGTGTCTATAATTGTCTCAGGAAATCACAGGGAGGAGATTCAGTTCCTAGTGCTGCCCGTTTCCTCTTCGCCTGTTATTCTGGGATATCCCTGGCTGCGCCTACATAACCCCACTATTGACTGGCAAGCTGGGAGAATAACGGCATGGAGTACGTTTTGCCTTAGTGCCTGTCTCCAATCAGCGGCGTGCGCCCCATCTGTGAAGATACCTCTGCCCGATTCATCTCCATTGGATTTATCTAAGGTACCAGAGGTTTATCACGATTTGGGGCAAGTGTTCAGCAAATCTCGGGCGTTGTCCTTACCCCCCCCATCGTCCGTATGACTGCGGCATTAATCTGAAGGCTGGGGCCCCTCTACCTGCTAGCCGCCTTTACAGCCTATCAGCCCCGGAGTGCGAGGCCATGGACACTTACATTAAGGAATCTTTGGCCTCTGGTATTATTCGCCCATCGTCGGCGGCCGTGGGGGCCGGATTTTTTTTTGTTGGAAAGAAGGACGGTTCACTACGCCCCTGTATTGACTTCCGGGGGCTGAATGAAATAACGGTCAAGGATAAATATACACTGCCCTTGATGAACACTGCGTTTGACTCCCTCCAGGGGGCATCATGGTTTACTAAACTGGACTTCAGGAATGCTTACCATCTAGTGCGCATTAGAGAAGGTGATGAGTGGAAAACGGCCTTCCGGACCCCCAGCGGTCATTTTGAGTACCTGGTAATGCCGTTTGGGTTAACTAACGCCCCAGCCGTTTTCCAGCGTTTAATCAACGATGTACTACGGGATTTCTTGAACTCATTTGTTTTCGTTTATCTCGATGATATCCTCATCTTCTCCCGCACACTAGAGGAACATCGGGTGCATGTCCGCAGAGTATTACAGCGCCTCCTGGAGAACCAGCTGTTCGTCAAGGCCGAGAAATGCAAATTTCATACTGATCAGACTTCTTTCCTTGGATTTATTATTGCTCGGAACCAGGTGCTTCCTGACCCTGCCAAGGTCAAGGCAGTGGTGGAATGGCCTGCACCCACCTCCAGAAAGCAGCTTCAAGGGTTCCTGGGGTTTGCAAATTTTTATAGGAGGTTCGTGCCTAACTTTGGTAATATTGCCCGTCCTTTGACTGCTCTCACCTCCCCTAAGATTTCATTTTGCTGGAGTAAGGAAGCAGCCGATGCATTTGAGAAGCTCAAGAGGGAGTTCGCCTCGGCCCGAGTCCTTACCCAGGTGGACCCGAAGCTTCAATGTTTGGTGGAGGTGGACGCGTCTGATGCGGGAGTTGGAGCAGTACTCTCCCAACGATCTCCCATGGATGGTAAGATTCGCCCTTGTGCTTTTTTCTCTCATCGTCTCTCCCCTGCAGAGAGGAACTACAGCATCGGGGACAGGGAGTTACTGGCTGTGAAATTGGCCTTGGAGGAATGGAGACATTGGCTGGAGGGGGTTGCTCAGCCGTTTGTGGTTTGGACTGATCACCGTAGCCTGGAGTACCTCAGGACGGCTAAGCGCCTGAATGCACGCCAGGCTCGCTGGTCCCTCTTCTTCGGCCGGTTTAATTTTACCATCACGTACCGGCCGGGAAGCAAGAACGGTAAGCCGGACGCTCTCTCCCGGCAGTTTGACCCCCCATCCTCCGAGGATCAGGAGACCCCTATCCTGCCGCCTTCCTGCGTCGTGGGCGCCCTGTCCTGGGGAATCTGCAAGACGGTTCGCCAGGCCCAGAAGACTGAGCCGGACCCTGGGGGGGGGCCCCCGGGCCGCTTGTTTGTTCCACGCGCTGTCCGAGGCAAGGTGATTGAGTGGGGTCACGCTTCCAAGTTGGCTTGTTATCCTGGAGTGAGTCGGACTGTGGATCTTCTTCAAAGGACCTTCTGGTGGCCAGGGTTGCGGAAGGACATTGTTGGCTACATCCGGGCCTGCGCTCAGTGCGCCACCGGGAAGACATCGTCTTCTCCCCCGGCAGGCTTACTACATCCGTTACCTGTTCCTTCACGCTCTTGGTCTCATGTAGCAATGGACTTTGTGACTGGGTTACCCACTTCAGATGACTACACCACAGTATTAACCATTGTGGACCGGTTTTCGAAGGTGGCCCATTTTGTGCCACTTCGGGGTCTGCCTTCGGCCCAGGAGACTGCAGACCTCCTGGTGCAACACGTGGTACGTCTTCATGGCATCCCTGCTGATATTGTGTCCGATCGAGGACCCCAGTTTGTATCTCAAGTTTGGAAGGCCTTCTGCACGGCACTAGGAGCCACTGCCAGCCTCTCTTCTGGCTATCACCCCCAAAGTAATGGTCAGTGTGAGAGGGCTAATCAGGAGCTGGAAGCCGCCCTCCGTTGTGTCATCTCCTCCTGCTCATCTTCCTGGAGCAAGTTCCTGCCCTGGATTGAGTACGCTCACAACGCTACGATCTCCACGGCCACGGGCGTCTCCCCCTTTAAAGCCTCTTGTGGGTTTGATCCTCCGTTGTTTCCTGAGGAGGAGAAGGAGGTAGCGGTTCCTTCTGTCCAGGCACATATTAAACGCTGCTGGCGAGTGTGGCTCCTCACTCGCAAAGCTTTGTTGAAAACTACTGAACGTAATATCCAGGTGGCCAACCGGCATAGGAGACCCGCCCCGGAGTATAAGGTGGGTCAGAAGGTTTGGTTATCTACCCGGAATATTGGTGTGCCGGCTGAAAAGCGTAAGCTGACTAAACGCTTTATTGGTCCCTACACCATTAATCGTATTGTTAACCCTGTGTCTGTGCGCTTGTCTCTCCCCTCTTCGATGCGTATCTGCCCCACCTTTCATGTCTCCCAGGTCAAGCCGTACGTCTCTGACCCCCTGTGCCCTGCTCCTGCGGCCCCCCCACCCCCGAGGATGATCGATGGCCATCCGGCCTGGGGGGTGACTGCCATCTTGGATGTTCGTAGGCGGGGTCGTGGCCTTCAGTATCTGGTGGACTGGGAGGGCTTTGGACCGGAGGATCGGTCTTGGATTCGCCCAGCGTTGATCTTGGATAAGCAGCTGATTCACGACTTCCACCGGGCGAATCCAGGTAGGATTGAGCAGGTGCCTGGAGGCACTGCTAGAGGGGGGAGTACTGTCATGGCGGCCTCTGGGCCGTCATTAGCATCATTAACTCCAGCTGCGCACAGATCCACAGGGGTTAATCAGCAGCTGTTAAAAGCCAGCGTTGCTGACAGCCCGGCACGGAGTCGTCTGTCCTCCTCGTCAGAGAAAGAACCAGAACTCCGTTCTCTGGCCTCGTCAAGGTATTCTCTTGTCTCGTCAGAGTCTGTCTCGTCAAGAATTGTTTTGTCAAAAACTGCCTCGTCAGAAACTGTCTCGTCAAGAATTGTCTTGTCAAGAACTGCCTCGTCAGAAACTGTCTCGTCAGAAGCTGTCTTGTCAGAAGCTGTCTTGTCGGAAGCTGTCTCGTCTGAAGCTGTCTCGTCAGAAGCTGTCTTGTCGGAAGCTGTCTCGTCTGAAGCTGTCTCGTCAGAAGCTGTCTCGTCAGGAACTGTCTCATCAGGAACTGCCTCGTCAGAATCTTCTCTGGCCTCGTCTAGAACGTCTCTCGCCTCTTCAAGGACTTCGGTTCAAAGTCAAGCACATAAGAGAGCTGTTTGCTACTCTACTCCTAACCTCTACCCCTGTGCACAGGTGGACCCCCTTGGCGGCGGACCTGCATCCCCAGCTGACGGGGTTACGCCAACTCGCTCACGTAGTGGCTCGCTACCACCACGACTACCGGTACGTCTGGCTCCACAAATTCCTGAATTATTACTGTATCAGTTACAGGAGTACTGGCCACCGTTACCGGTGGAGTTTGGGTCATCGTCATCTGTTGTGTCTTCGTCACCACGTTCTGTGGAATCACTCACCTCGTCATCGTCTGGATTGTCATGGTCACCACGCTCTGTGGAATCACCCGCCTTGTCATCGTCTGGATTATCATCGTCACCACGTTCTGTGGAATCACTCGTCTTGTCTTCAGCTGGTTTGTCATCGCCCCGGTCTGTGGTGTCACAGCCGGAGTCACTGGAAGACCTGTCCTCGCCTCAGTCACAGGTGGAAGCCCCAGCTTGTTACCGGACGCCTTCACCTCCACGTTGCACGGCCGCTGGTTCTCAGCAGGACGTAACCTGCACTTCTCCCAAGTAAGCCTCACTACTGATAGCTTGTCATTAGCGTGGGACAAAAGTAATGGTCTGTGCTTATATGTTCCAGGGTTGCCGGGTCTCCGTCCAGAGTGCTCAGTTCCAGTGACCAGGATACTATCCACACGCTCACACTTGCACTACACACCCTTTCACTCTAATAAAGATTATTGTTCACTAATTTGCCCGTGTCAGTGTCTGTCTCCTGGGTCCCGAAACATGTCAGTAAAACGGTTGAGTTTAGTTATAAACTAGAACATCAACAAAAATGCATTTTCTCTCTTAAATTTACAATTATTTGCTCATGAATTTCCAATTTTTTAACATAATTTTTCCCTAACTTTAAGGCCTTGCATAGATTTGTATATTTGAAACTTTTTACTTCTAAATTTTTACTTCTAAATTTGTGGCTTTTTGTGACTACACTGTACTACTTTTTACGTTTCATACACTTGCTTTTTTTCATGTGAATTTGAGACTGACAAATGTATCGCTTGTTAATCTGAGACATTCTCACATAAATTTTAAAACTTTTTTCCTTGTAAACCTAAAAATGTATCGCTTTGTGTAAATGCTCATCTTTTTCCTCATAAATTTGTGACTTTTTTCAGAGTTGTCTTTTATGAATTTGCTTTTTTGTCAGTCACCGACTGTACAAAAATAGGGAGACGCACCTCATATAAAATTGCATTTTTGAATACTAATTATGTCATTACTCTGGCAAAGATTCTCAGTCATCAAGAGTGGTAAATATACTGTATGAAGGCTCAGTTAACTCAACTGGATTTATACACACACACACACACACACACACACACATATGTAGGGAGTTAGAAATGAAGAAGCAATATGGCTTTATAAATCAAAGTTTAATATCAGTTTCACCTCCCTAACATCTCATCTCGGTGCAGAAGCAGAATAAGAGGTCGAACGCAGTCAGACCTTCATACTTATACTCACACTCAACAGAAGACATTGCATATCAAAGCTGACATCCCGCATTAACATAATCCCCCCTCCATTGTCCTCCGTCTCCTCCACCTGACCCTGGGTGGTCAGGGAGATCGATCCGGTCTCCACCGCTGCGACTCTGTCTGCTCTTTGATCCTCGCTGGCGGTTGAGACCTCTTGTCCTGTTCATAGGCGTTAGGTCATTCCACATATGTAATCACTAAACACTCTAATAAGTCTATACATATGTAGGTATGGAATATATGATTAATATAAGCCACACATATATTAAAATTTTCAAAAATACAAAAACTACAAGTGCTGAAATTAGCTGCCACTTGAGTGTAAAACATGTATGCTGACTATAAATTAAAATTAATTTGAAAAACTTTAAAAACGGTATTTTAAATGCCCCTGATACTGACTGATATAACGCTACATCAGCCGAAACCGAAAGCTCCGCCCATAATCGTTCCTACAGCGGCACCCCCAGGAATAAAGTAGATTTTTTTTTTTTTACAAAATTATTGCTTTTAAAAAACGCTCCTGGTTTTTCTTGTAAATGTACAGTGATTGTTGTGTACTGTAGGCGACCTTTTTTCTCTCATAAAAGTGCGTCTTTTGCCATGAATTTGTGACTTTAGTCTTCTATCTTCATTCAAAAGCCTACAGTGAGAACAACCACCAAGCAACACTGTATTTCAGTGAAAGGAGTCAGATTATGGAACGATTATGGACCTGAATTAAAATCATGTATAACGCTTGGACAATTTAAACAAAAACTAAAGGAAGAAATACTCCAAACATATTTACAAGACGACATGTAAACTCACATAAGGATTGACATATCCAGCCTGTTTTGTGTTGTAGCTTAGTTTTTTTTTTTTCTCTCTCTGTGACATTCTGTCTTAGATTTGTTTTGAATAGTAACCGCTTAACTTAGCTTAGCTTAGTTTTCTTTTTTTTCTCTCAGTCACACTTTGTCTTAGCTTTGTTTTAAATTGTAATCACTCTTGTCTTGTTTACTCTTTTTTCTCTTTTGAATTCTTGGATGGAATATGGGTGGGCAATATAAGCTGCGGCTTCAGCCATCACCCATTTCGGATAACTCACGTGGAATTGTTTAGTAGGAGTCTTTGTCTAATTTGACCTTGTTGTTATATTATACAGTTTCTTTTAACCTGTACTGTATTATCCGAAATAAATTCATTCATTCATTCATTCTATCTTGTAATTTAGCCCGTTTCAGATCAGAGCAACAACCCTTTATTTAAGGTAGTATTCAACAAGTGACGCAAGGCCGGTTAGCTCAGTTGGTTAGAGCGTGGTGCTAATAACGCCAAGGTCGCGGGTTCGATCCCCGTACGGGCCAAGAGTTGTTTTTCCCTCTGCGATGATGTAAAAAAAAAACCCAGGTTGAGGTGAAGAACCTCCAACCGCATTTTCCTCCCACACTAATCCGTGTACTCTTCGTTCTTTTAATATTTCGTTTGTGAAGCAAAAACAGAACCAACGAAAATAGTCGTAGAGTTCACGCCTTGTCAACATAAAATCGAAATTGGTGTCGTTTTCCTTTTATTTTGTCAGTCACAGCTGGAAGTGGTGATGGCAGCAGCAGAACGCTGCCATTTTCAAACAAGCCTGAAAGACTGGCTGTTAAATCTCACTTTAAAATCGGGAAAATGCCCAAAGTTGCAGCATAGACGCATGCAGACATCACCATCTGATGAAAGATGAGAAGGACTGCCAGAAATAGACTTTTATAGAATTCTCATCAGCCAGCAATGAGGACGAAAGGAGGACGTAGTGGATAGAAGGCCTGGGGAGTCATGAAAGGCTGAGGTGACCGACCTCTGTTTGGCCACTTTACAACAGGTAAGGTGTACTTATAAATTATGCTTCTATTACTTTTTTCTCTTTTCGAATTATTTTGGGGTCCACATGTCGGCTCAGTACGTGATTACTGAGCTGATGCAGGTTTCCAGCAGTTTTAATATGACTGGAGTCTCTTTGCCCCCCCATGGATCGTCACCTTATCGTGGTGGGGGGGTTTGTGTGCCCCAGTGATCCCAGGAGCTATGTTGTCCGGGGAAATTTGCCTCTGATAGGGTCACCCAAGACAAACTGGTCCTGGGTGAAGGGCCAGACTAAGAACGATCCAACAGACTCTCATGATAAATTCTATATCAAGGATTGGAGGAGTTTAAGTATCTTGGGGTCTTGTTCACGAGTGAGGGGAAAATGGAGCGAGAGATCGACAGACGGATTGGAGCAGCATCTGCAGTGATGCGGACGTTGTACCGGTCTGTTGTGGTGAAGAGGGAGCTTAGTTCTAAGGCAAAGCTGTCGATTTACCAGTCAATCTACGTTCCTACTCTCACCTATGGTCACGAGCTTTGGGTAATGACCGAAAGAACGAGATCGCGGATACAAGCGGCTGAAATGAGCTTTCTCCGTAGGATTGCTGGACTCACCCTCAGAGATAGGGTGAGGAGCTCAGTCATCCGGGAGAGGCTCAGAGTAGAACCGCTGCTCCTCCACATTGAAAGGAGTCAGTTGAGGTGGTATGGGCATCTGATTAGGATGCCTCCTGGACGCCTCCCACTTGAGGTGTTTCAGGCACGTCCCACTGGGAGGAGACCCCGGGGCAGACCCAGGACTCGGTGGAGAGACTATGTCTCCCAGCTAGTCTGGGAACGCCTTGGTATCCCCTCTGAAGAGCTGGAGCAGGTGGCTGGGGAGAGGGAAGTCTGGGCTTCTCTGCTTGAACTGCTGCCTCCGCGACCCGGACCTCCGGAAAAGCGGTAGAAGATGGATGGATGGATGGATGGATTCAGTGTACCCCGCCCGGTATGGGGTTACTGGGGCCCCACCCTGGAGCCAGGCCTGGGGGAGGGGCTCGATGGCTAGGGTCTGGTGGCCGGGTTTCCACCCATGGGACCCAGCCGGACTCAGCCCGAAGGAGTTACATGGGTCCGCCCTCCAGTGGGCTCACCACCAGCAGGAGGGATCATGGGGGTCCAGTGCTATGTGGATTAGGTGGCGGTCAAAGGCGGAGACCTTGGCGGACTGATCCCAAGCTTTCTAAACTGGCTTTTGGTACGTGGAATGTCACCTCTCTGGTGGGGAAGGAGCCTGAGCTGGTGTACGAGGTTGAGAGATACCGGCTAGATATAGTCGGCCTCACCTCAACACACAGCTCTGGTTCCGGAACCAGTCTCCTGGAGAGGGGCTGGAGCTTGGCCTTTTCTGGAGTTGCCCCGGGCGAGAGGCGACGAGCAGGGGTGGGTATTCTTGTATCCCCCCACCTTGCTGCCTCTATATTGGAGTTTTCCCCGGTGGATGAAAGGGTTGCTTCGCTCCGCCTTCGGGTTGGGAAACGGGTCCTGACCATCATTTGCGCTTATGCACCAAATGATGTTTCAGACTACCCATCCTTTTTGGATTCTCTGACTGGGGTGCTGGAGGGTGCTCCTCTTGGAGACTCCATTGTCCTACTGGGAGACTTCAATGCGCACGTGGGCGACGACAGTGAAACCTGGAGGGGGGGTGATTGGGAGGAACGGCCTGCCCAGTCTGAACCCAAGTGGTGTTCAGTTATTGGACTTCTGCGCTAACCACAGTTTGTCCATAAAGAACACCACGTTCAAGCATAAGGGTGTCCATATGTGCACCTGGCACCAGGAAACCCTAGGTCGCAGGTCAATGATTGATTTTGTTATCGTGTCATCAGACCTGCGACCGTATGTCTTGGACACTCGGGTAAAGAGAGGTGCAGAGCTGTCAACTGATCACCACCTGGTGGTGAGTTGGATCCGATGGCAGGGGATTAAGCCATTCAGACCTGGTAGACCCAAACGTATAGTGAGGGTGTGCTGGGAACGTCTGGCTGAGGCCACTGTCCGGGATGTCTTCAACTACCACCTCTGGAAGAACTCAAGGATGGCAATTTTCCGCCGATCTGCGGATTTCCGCCGATTTATTTTCAAATTGATCATTTCTGTGAATTGTCTAAATCCGTTGAGAAAATTTTAGGGGGGGTAAGGTACCTTATTGTTACCAATTTTAGCGAAAATCAACACGATTACATAAGCGCTCGGCGCTTCCCCGGAAGTCGTCTCCCGTGATAACCCGGATGTGTTGTTTTCAAGCTACTGCTGTATTACAGTAGCTTGACAGCCCTGCGACTGGATAGTTGCAAACGATTGGACCAATCAAATGGCTCGTTGTATGCTTTTTCAAAGATTCATGGCGGCGTGTTCTCAGGGATGTGATTTTCTGCTAATTCGCCAAATTCCGCTTTATTTTATATTCCAGGAAGATAAAGTACGTTAAGTACGTTAGCAGCTTGTGGTCCACGAACGCAGTGAAGCTGCGCCCTTTCAGGCAGGACTGGAAGTGGCGTATGGCCAGGTGGAGAG
The DNA here is from genome assembly GCA_020510985.1 of Pholidichthys leucotaenia. Classification (NCBI taxonomy): domain Eukaryota; kingdom Metazoa; phylum Chordata; class Actinopteri; order Cichliformes; family Pholidichthyidae; genus Pholidichthys; species Pholidichthys leucotaenia. Next base: position 413,731,258 of record CM035836.1, read on the forward strand.
CCATTAACTCTCTGTTACTGGTGGCGTACAACGGCTGTATGAGCTGGGCTGCGCGAGGGAGGAAACGCTAAGAAAAGTTAACCATCCCCTTTTATGATTCCAAACAGTTTGAAATTGACAGTGCACAGTGGACATTGACTCATAACTTTTGAATATTTCTAAGACTTGGCTACATCAGTGATTGTGCAAAATGAACTGCTCAAGTCTCAATGGAGATTGAAACTGGTGATCTGAAATGAATGCTGAAATTATAAAAAGTAATGGTATGTTGGAATTTTATTTCTATTATGGAATAGATAAAATTAACTGATTTTGATTTGATCAAGTGTTAAAGCATGTGATGGATAATGCTTGTTGGAATGTTTTAGGAATGCTATCTTCTTGGAACATAAGTCAATATTATACAGTAATAAGTGGCATTCAGCTGTTTGTTTTATGTCATTTAAGCACAGTTCTGGTACTTAAAAATCATAAAAACCCAGGCGCTTCGGGGGGCTTTGCCCCCCTTGCCCCCCCCTCCACCCACAGGGGCTCTGCCCCGGACCCCGCTGGGGGACTATGTCCCCCAGACCCCCTGCTGAATTTTCAGATAATTTCCCCAACCCCAAATCACATCGCTGGTTCGTGTTGGAATTTTGAGCTTTCGGTATTGTTTTCAGCGGAATTATGAGATTTTTATCGAAGGATCAGGAGTCATCAGTGCTAGAAATAGACAAAAGTGTCAAAAATAAGTTCCGATGGAATTGGCTTGAGAGAAAAGTGACGGTAAAGGTGAAAATTGGCTCAAAGTTCGACGAGGTAACGGAAACACTCGGACAATTTCTGAAGAAACCAGAAAAGGAGATGAAGTTCAGAGACTGACACAGCTTGCTGCCAAAAGGAAGAAAGTTTCACATTAGAAGTGACTTGGTGACCAGTGTAAATAGTGTAATAAACTCTTATAGAACTGTTAAATATGTTGGACTAAAGACAGTGAGACAACATTGAAGAAAAAGTAAGTAAACTTTTCATTAAATTTAATGATTTATCTAAGTCTAGTATTTCATTTTTTTTAAATAATTTTTTTCAGTCTAAATTACTTTTGTTTTACTGAAAACCTCCCAGCTTCAGGGGGGCTGTGCCCCCCCACCAGCCCCTCCATAAGTCAATCGACCAAATTAGATTTCAGCTGAAATCTGAATTTCCTGTTGCCATCCCTGAGAACTTCAACCATATTCCGAGGGAGTCTGGAGACATGGAGTCTGAATGGGCCATGTTCTCCACCTCTGTTGTTGAAGCGGTGGCCCAGAGCTGCGGCCACAAGGTGGTCGGTGCATCTCGTGGTGGCAACCCCCGAACCAAGTGGTGGACACCAGTGGTGAGGGGGGCCATTAAGCTGAAGAAGGAGTCCTATCAAGCTTGGTTGGCTTGTGGAACTCCTGAAGCAGCTGAGGTGTACCGGCAGGCCAAGCGGAGTGCAGCTCGGGTGGTTGCTGAAACAAAAACCCGGGTATGGGAGGAGTTCAGTGAGGCCATGAAACAAGACTTTTGGTCGGCCTCGAAGAGATTCTGGCAAACTGTCCGGCGGCTCAGGAGGGGAAAGCAGCTCCCTGTCCACACTGTGTATGGTGCAGATGGGGCACTGTTGACTTCGACTGGGGATATCGTTGGGCAGTGGAAGGAATACTTCGAGGATCTCCTCAATCCCACTGATAAGCTTTCAACAGAGGAAGCAGGGTTTGTGGACAAGGGGGATGACTCGCCCATCACAGGGGCTGAGGTCGCCAAGGTGGTTAAAAATCTCCTTGGTGGCCGGGCCCCGGGGGTGGACGAGATTCGCCCTGAATACCTCAAGGCCCTGGATGTTGTTGGGCTGTCATGGTTGACACGCCTCTGCAACATTGCTTGGAGGTCGGGAGCAGTGCCTTTGGCATGGCAAACCGGGGTGGTGGTTCCTCTCTTCAAAAAAGGGGACCGGAGGGTGTGCTCCAACTTTAGAGGGATCACACTCCTCAGCCTCCCTGGGAAGGTCTATGCCAAGGTACTGGAGAGGAGAGTCCGGCCGTTGGTCAAACCTTGGATTCAGGAGGAGCAATGTGGTTTTCGTCCTGGCCGTGGCACATCGGACCAGCTCTTTACCCTCTCGAGAATTCTCAAGGGTTCGTGGGAGTTTGCCCAACCAGTTTACATGTGTTTTATGGACTTGGAGAAGGCATTTGACCGCGTCCCTCGTGGTTTTTTGTGGGGGGGTGCTTCGGGAGTATGGGGTATCGGGCTTGTTGTTACGAGCTATTTGGTCTCTGTACGACCACTGTGAGAGTTTGGTTCGTATTGCCAACACTCGGTCGGACTCATTTCCAGTGAGAGTTGGACTCTGCCAGGGCTGCCCTTTGTCACCGATCCTGTTCATAATTTTTATGGACATGTAACCCAGTGTTAAAAACGCAAATAAAAATATGAATTTTGATACCGCTTTTAAAAATGCCTCTGCTGTTCACCAGCAATTGACACATCTCCACACTGCATTACACACTGATCATATGCTGACTACATACACTGGTCTCTCTCGCTTGTTATTGTGTGCTTGTTATTGTGTGATCTGTCTGCTAAATGTGCATTGAGGTTTTTTTTTCCTGCAATCAAAATTTCGCTCACTCACTGAGCGATATTTTGATAAACATGTTTTTTTCTCTCGCCCACTGTGTCATCCCATATTTCTTTCTTTATCCCCACTATGACTGGCGCCTAGCGGCTGCCCCGGCCTTGAATGCGCTCTGCAGAGCGTGCCCAAATGCCAAGTCACGTTTCGTTACCTTGTATTCATACATGTGTAATGACAATAAAGTTGAATCTCATCATCATCATCTCATCAAAAAGAAAAACACCCATTTCACAATGGGAGTAAATAATTTAAAGATGAATATTTAAATAAATATATATTCATAAAACAGCAGGGAACATTTTCTGGGGAGTTTTGATAAAGTTCCAAATGTTTTTATTTGGTATTTTGAGCAACCAATGGCTGCGCCGTTGTTTGGCAGCACCAGTCAATGGGTTAAGCGCTCTCTCTCCGGGTCTGGGTATGACTTGCATTTCTTGGCTCAGTCACGCCAGACACCGAAAGACACCAACCAAGAGAGAGAGACGGTCCTTGAAGATATGGCGACGCTAACGTGCTAATAGCAGTCTTTGTCTCGGATAAAACTTGAGATTGGTAAGCCTGAACAAACACCTGCAATGAGACATTGCTGTATTATCAAATTCTAATGCCCCATTTGTTAAATTTTAAGATTTGGATCCAAAGGCTGTAAACGCACGTTGAGCGCGGGAACCCCATGACGCACGTGTCACTTAGCTTGGTAAGTGCCATTTAGTGTGTATGGGAAATGCTAATCGCTAGCTTGAAATGCTAACCGCCGATGCTAATTTCGGCTAGTTTTTTCATCAGAAAAAGGCATTTTTCAAAGCTGTAACGGTTAGCAAAGGTCCCAATTCCCTGGCCATTGATTGCTACTTAATGGTGAATGTTGAACCTGTGGTTTATATGTCTTTTAAAGTGCAAATTTGCGATAAATTGTTGTGCGAGTGACATGTTTTAGGACCCAGGAGACAGACACTGACACGGGCAGATTGTGACAATAATCCTTTTATTTAATAGTGAGAGAGTGTAGTGCGTGAGTGAGTGCGTGGATCGTGTTCTGGTCACTGGAGTTGAGCAGCCTGGACGGAGACCCGGCAACCCTGGAACATACAAGCAGAAATAATTACTTTTGCTCCACACTCGTGAAGAGCTGCAGGTGGAGAGGCTTACTTGAGTGAAGCACAGGTGTCGCCCTGCTGAGTTCCAGTGGCCGTGCAGCGTGGAGGTGAAGGTGTCCGTGAACGTGCTGGAGATACCACCCGTGGCTGTGACGAGGGAAATCCTTGTGATAACACCGGCCGTGACTTCACAGACCGGGATGACGATGATCCAGACGATGACGAGGTTAGTGATTCCACTGAACGTGGTGATGATGATACAGCTGATAACGATGACAGGGACTCCACTGATAGCGGTGGCGAATACTCCTGCAACTGAGATAACAGTAGTTCTTGAAGCTGAGGAGCAAGACGTACCGGTAGTCGCGGTGGTAGCGAAGCGCTACGTGGGCGAGATGGCGTTGCCCCGTCAGCTGGGGATGCAGGTCTGCCGCCTAGGAGGTCCACCTGTGCACAGGGGTATAGACAAGGGGTTGAGTAATAAATTGTTCTCTTACTTGGTTGAAACTGACGAGAGGTTCTTGACGAGGCAAGAGAGGTTCTTGACGAGGCAAGAGAGGTTCTTGACGAGGCAAGAGAGGTTCCTGACGAGACAAGAGAGCGGAGTTCAGGCTCATACTCCGACAAGGAGGACAGACGACTCCGTGACGGGCTGTCAGCGACGCTAGCTTTTAACAGCCGTTGATTGGCACCTGTTGGTCTGGAGCTGGAGTTGATGACGCCAATGACGGCCCAGAGGCCGCCATGACAGTACTCCCCCCTCTAGCAGTGCCTCCAGGCACCTGCCCAATTCTACCTGGATTCGCCCGATGGAAATCGCGGATCAGCTGTTTATCCAGGATCAACGCTGGGCGAATCCAAGAACGATCCTCCGGTCCAAAGCCCTCCCAGTCCACCAAATACTGAAGACCACGACCCCGCCTGCGGACATCCAGGATGGCAGTCACCCCCCAGGCCGGATGGCCATCGATCATCCTCGGGGGTGCGGGAGCCGCAGGAGCAGGGCACAGGGGATCAGAGATGTACGGTTTGACCTGGGAGACATGAAAGGTGGGGCAGATACGCATCGAAGAGGGGAGAGACAGGCGCACAGACACAGGGTTAATAACACGACTGATGGTGTAGGGGCCAATGAAGCGCTTAGTGAGCTTACGCTTTTCGGCTGGTACACCAATATTCCGGGTTGACAACCAGACTTTCTGACCCACCTTATAGTCCGGGGTGGGTCTCCTATGCCGGTTGGCCACCTGGATATTGCGTTTGGTAGTCTTAAGCAAGGCTTGGCGGGCGATGAGCCAAACTCGCCGGCAGCGCTTGATGTGTGCCTGGACTGAGGGAACCGCTACCTCCCTTTCCTACTCCGGGAACAGTGGTGGATCAAACCCGAATGATGCCTTGAAAGGGGAGACGCCCGTAGCCGTGGAGATCGTGGCGTTGTGAGCGTACTCAATCCAAGGAAGGAACTTGCTCCAGGAGGATGAGCAGGAGGAGATGACACAGCGTAGGGCGGCCTCAAGCTCCTGATTAGCCCGCTCGCACTGGCCATTGCTCTGAGGGTGATAACCAGAGGAGAGGCTGGCTGTGGCTCCCAGTGCCGCGCAGAAAGCCTTCCAAACTTGCGAGACAAACTGAGGTCCCCGATCCAACACTATGTCAGCAGGGATGCCATGAAGACGGACCACATGTTGCACAAGAAGGTCCGCTGTTTCCTGGGCCGAAGGCAAACCCCAAAGTGGCACAAAATGGGCTGTCTTCGAAAACCAGTCCACGATGGTTAAAACCGTGGTGAAGTCATCTGAAGTGGGTAAACCAGTCACAAAGTCCATAGCTACATGAGACCAGGGGCGTGAAGGAACCGGCAACGGGTGTAGCAGGCCCGCCGGGGGGGATGATGTCGTCTTCCCGGTGGCGCACTGAGCGCAGGCCCGGATGTAACCTACAACGTCCTTCCGTAGCCCTGGCCACCAGAAGGTCCTTTGGAGGAGATCCACGGTCCGACCCACTCCAGGATGACAAGCCAACTTGGAAGCGTGACCCCACTTGATCACCTTGCCCCGGATAGCGCGTGGAACAAACAAGTGGCCCGGGCCCCCCCCCCCCCCGGGGTCCGGCTCGGTCCTCTGAGCCCGGCGAACCGTCTTGCAGATCCCCCAGGACAGGGCGCCCACGACGCAGGAAGGCGGCAGGATAGGGGTCTCCTGGTCTTCAGAGGATGGTGCGTCAAACTGCCGTGAGAGGGCATCCGGCTTATCGTTCTTGCTTCCCGGCCGGTAAGTGATGGAAAAGTTAAAACGGCCGAAGAAGAGGGACCAGCGAGCCTGGCGTGCATTCAGGCGCTTCGCCGTCCTGAGGTACTCCAGGTTGCGATGATCAGTCCAAACCACGAACGGCTGAGCAGCCCCCTCCAGCCAGTGTCTCCACTCCTCCAAAGCGAGTTTCACTGCCAGCAACTCCCTGTCTCCGATGCTGTAATTCCTCTCTGCAGGGGTGAGACGGTGAGAGAAATAAGCACATGGGCGAATCTTACCGTCCTCAGGAGAGCGTTGGGAGAGTACCGCTCCAACTCCCGAATCAGAGGCGTCCACCTCCACCAAACACTGCAGCTTCGGGTCCACCTGAGTAAGGACTCGGGCCGAGGCGAACTCCCTCTTGAGCTTCTCAAATGCTCCAGCTGCCTCTTTACTCCAGCAAAACGGGGTCTTAGGGGAGGTGAGAGCAGTCAGAGGACGGGCAATATTACCAAAATTAGGCACGAACCTTCTATAAAAATTATTATATTATATTATATTGAATTATTATTGTGATCAGCGCTCTACCTGTGTTTATGTGTACATAGCTTTGATATATATATATCAAATCAAATCAAATCAAACTTTATTGTCATATTGCTGTACATACAACTGTAGTGCAGGCAAGATGAAATTGCGTTTCTCTCGGCATCCATATAAGAAGCAGCATGATTTAAGACACATTCCCACATAGCCCCCCCCCCACCCCCACCCCCCCATCCATTCACACATCCCTGAGACATACTTGGGGGGGGGAAAAAAAAAAAAAAGAATAACTAACTATAATATACAAAATGTCCGTAGGTGCAGTAGTGTGTATGTGAGATTCCGGGTCAACTGTTCAGCATCCTGACAGCTTGTGGAAGGAAGCTGTTGATCAGTCTGGTGGTTCTGCCTCTGATGCTCCGGAATCGTTTACCAGATGGAAGAAGTTCAAAGTGTTTATGCAGAGGGTGAGAACGGTCCTTAACAATGTTTAGTGCCCTGCTTCTACAATGGTTCTGAAAAAGTTCTTGGACAGAGGGGAGGGAGACTCCAATTACCCTCTCCGCCCCCTTGACTATCCTCTGCAGGGCTTTTTTGTCTGACATACTGCAGCTGGAGTACCATGTAGCAATGCAGTACGTCAGAACACTCTCCACCACACCTCTGTAGAAGGTCCTGAGGATGCAGATGGGGAGAGAGGCCTGTTTGAGTTTCCTCAAGAAGTGCAGTCTCTGCTGAGCCCGCTTCCTGATCTCCAAGGAATTCTTGCTGCAGGTCAGGTCCTGCAAGATCTGCACTCCGAGGAACTTGATGTTCTCTACTCTCTCCACTAAACGGCCGCCGATGCTGAGGGGGGCGTGCTCAGGCTGCGACCGCCGGAAGTCAATAATCATCTCCTTCGTTTTGTCCATGCTGAGCACCAGATTGTTCTCCCTGCACAAGCCCTCCAGGTCTCTCACTTCTTCCCTGTACATTGATTCCTCATCCCTCTGGATAAGTCCCACCACCGGGGTGTCATCTGCAAACTTAATAATCTGGTTCCCAGATTATTATTATTATTATTATTATTATTATATAGTTGCAAGTTCCATACACCGTGTGTGTGAGTTTTCTATTGTTGTGTCCTCCGGGCTCCTACGAACCTGGGGTCTGTCTGATCTGGCCCAATTGTCCCTTCCATCCAGGTAGTAGAGTTAAAGGTAACTACACTGCCATAACCCAATACTACCACAAAGGTACAAGATTGTACACCTAAAGTAGTGTTACACACACAGTAAGTGCTACAAGTGGGTGTAACAAAAACGTCTGGCGAGCCAGCCAGGAGCCTGGAGCATTGCACAACAGTAGTGGACTCTGTTTTGACCCCTGACCAAACAGTTCATATACTGTCAAAATGGATTTTGTTGCAAAATATGGTGTCAAAGTTCCAAATGCAGTCATTGTCAATGGTGTACTTGACAAAGAAAAAGACAAAGACGTTTTTAAGTTCCTAGAGCAATATGGCACTATTCGCAGGGTGCTTAGCATTGATGATAACTCGTCTGAATTTGACAAAAGTCACCTTGTGGAGTTCGAGTCTGGATTAGCTATTGAAACATTAGCACCTGCGTTGCCGTACTTTTTTGCATCCACTGACAATCCTGATGTTAAGTACTGCATTCAAGCCTTAACTGATGTGTACACTAAAACTGTAGGGGGCAGTGTTACTGAGGCTTATCTTAGCAACCTGAGGGGTTTAGCTAAGTTAAGTAGAAAAGGTTTTGAAGAGGTGTTGCAGAAGGTTATGTCCACAATAGGGAAGTCTATTGAAGCTGCTGAGACAGCTGAAACGGTCGCTGCTGACGTTGATCCTGCTTCCCCTACTGTAGAACCCACACAAAGTGGAGTCTCTTCTCCACTTCAAGTTGAAGTGCCTCGCACCCCTAAAACCACTCAAGCACTCTTCCAAAGCCCTCTTAGACCAAACTTAACACCTCAAATGTTGAGTCCAGCTGATTTTAACCCACCCGAGGTTCAGAAAATCGTAGTCGAGCATGTCATTAAACATGCAGAGAAGCCGTCAAACGCCCATTCCTCTTTGAGAATCAGAGCTTTCTCTGGCAAAACACCAAGACCGTATACTGAAGCTGATTATGAAACATAGCGTTCACATGTTGACTTGATGATGGAAGATACTTCTTTGTCTGACTTGGAAAAATCTCGCAAGATCCTGGAAAGTCTTCTTGCTCCTGCGTCTGATATTATTCGCCCTCTTGGGTCTGAAGCCACCTCTGCCGACTATCTTAAGCTGTTGGACTCAACTTTCGGGACTGTTGAAGGTGAGGAACTGCTTGTGCGATTCATGAACACTTTCCAAGATTATGGAGAAAAACCCTCTGCATATCTGCGTCGTTTGCAGGTGGCGCTCAATCTCACAGTGCGTAGAGGCGGTCTAGAGCCACAAGAAGTGAACAAACAGCTTCTCAGGCAGTTTAACAGAGACTGTTGGGATGATAATCTGCTAAGGGAGCTACAGCTGGAACTAAAAGATAAACATCCACCTGCGTATGCAGAGTTATTGCTTCACCTTCGCACTGCTGAAAACAGACAAGAAGTTAAAAACACCCGCATGAAAAAACACTTGGACGCCACAAAACCAAAAGCAGCCTCCTATGAACAAACCGTCACCGAAACAAGTACAAATAGTGAAGTAGAGTCTGACAGTCTGAAAGAACTGAAAAAGCAAGTCGCTGATCTAAAAAGCCAATTAGCTGCTGTCATGAAACAAAAGAAACAAGCACCACCGAAGAAAGACCCAACTAAGAAGTCTGAAAATAAAAAACCTGACCATGACAAACCTGAAAACTTACCTTCGTCCAGCCGTCCCAGTACTAGGCCCAAACCATGATATTGCTTCCGCTGTGGCGAAGATGGGCATATTGTAGCCACTTGTGAGTCAGAGCCAAACCCTGCACTTGTAGCTGCAAAACGCAAAGAACTAAGAGTAAAAAGACAGATTTGGGACAGTCAGAACCCCCAATCTTCTTTAAAATTGAAGTCTACCCCTGTTGCGGGACAAACAGAGGGTAGTTCAGAGATGACCTGTCCCAAACCAAAAGCTCTATTCAAGGCACGTGCTAAACTGAAGTCACACTCCAAAACAGACCCCTTTAACTTTCCTAATGGTCTAATTGGTACAAAAAGTACAGCACAAGTGAAAATGAATGGCTGTACTGTGAGCTGTTTGTTAGATACAGGCTCCCAGGTGACTACTGTCCCTGAGTCCTATTACAGACAGTACTTATCCAACCATGAGATTAAGCCACTTTTTGAGCTGTTAGAAGTGGAGGGAGCTAACGGTCAGAGTGTACCTTACTTAGGCTACATTGAAATGCATGTCACTTTCCCAAAAGACTTTCTCGGTATTGAAGCCGAAGTGCCAACACTTGCCTTAGTGGTTCCCGATGTACGTGCAGCTGATCAGTCCTTAGTGTTAATAGGGACAAACACATTAGATGTACTTTACGAGCTGTACTCTGATGCATGTTCTGAACTGCAGCCAACCATGTCACTTGGTTATAAGGCAGTGTTTAAAGTCCTTGAGCTACGGCACAGACAGTCCAAAGACACTAGCTTTGGTTTAGTGACTATGCACAACAAAGAATCACAGTTAGTTCCTGCAGGCCAAACAGTTGTTCTAGATGGCGCTGCAGCTGTGTTAGGCAGCAACAGTGAAAATTCTGTCTTGTTAGAACACCCGTTAATGTCAGCCTTACCTGGTGGTATCCTAGTAAAACCATATCTCATAGTCTTACCTGAAAGAGCACCTTACCTTGTTCCAGTTATACTCACCAATGAATCGGAACATGACGTGACAATCCCTCAGAAGTGTGTCATTGGAGAAATTTGTGCATATCAACGAGTCCTATCGCAAGAACACTCCATGAAAGTTAAAAAGTCCAAAACTGAACCAAAGTCCACTCTGAAGTTCAACTTTGACTCTTCCCCCATTAGCGCTGAATGGAAAGAGCGCCTAACAGAAAAACTCAGTCAAATGCCTGAAGTATTTGCACAAAACGATCTTGACTTTGGCAAAACGGATCAAGTGAAACACACAATCAAATTATCAGATGAACACCGTTCAAACACAGAGCACGTCCCATACACCCAAATGACCTGGAAGCGGTCCGTAAGCATCTCAAAGAACTCCAACAAGCAGGTGTGATAAGAGAGTCCACTTCCCCATTTTCTTCACCTATTGTAGTGGTGCGAAAAAAAATGGCGATGTCCACCTTTGTATTGATTACAGGAAGCCTAACATGCAGACTGTAAAAGATGCTTATGCCCTCCCCAACTTGGAGGAAACGTTTTCCACCTTGACTGGTTCGCAGTGGTTCTCCGTCCTCGATTTAAAGTCAGGGTACTACCAAATTGAGGTAGAGGAGCTGGACAAACCAAAGACGGCGTTTGTATTTCCCATGGGCTTTTGGGAATTCAATAGAATGCCCCAAGGCATTACAAACGCCCCCAGCACGTTCCAGCGCCTCATGGAGAAATGTTTTTGTTTTTTTTTTTTTTTGTTACTTATTTGTACCCGTAGGTAGACTTGGTTTGCAGTCTGGTGACAAGCCACCGGCTGCTGGTCGCTGCGTGCGCGAGCGCCCTAAACCTTCATGTTTTTTGGCGTGTGGGAGGAAACCGTATGGGCGACATGAATCTGCATGAGGTGATTGTGTTCCTCGATGACATCATTGTATTCTCCAAGACGCCCGAAGAATATGAGGCTCACTTAATGAAAGTTCTTAATCGCCTAAAAGAGTACGGGCTTAAACTCTCCCCTGAGAAATGCAGATTTTTTCAAACTTCTGTCAGATACCTCGGTCACATTGTGTCCAGTAAAGGAGTTGAGACCGACCCCTAAAAAGTGAAAGCCCTAAGTAAGCCTGTGCCCCGTGATCTCAAACAGCTCCGCTCGTTCTTAGGCTTTTCAGGGTACTATAGGCGGTTCATTAAGAACTATTCAAGCATCGTTAAGCCCCTCACTGAATTAACATCAGGCTACCCTCCTTTGCGCAAAAGCACAAAGCCCAAAGCTAAGCCTGCCCAGTACCACGACCCAAAGACACCGTTTGGCAAACGATGGACTTCTTCCTGTGATCTTGCATTCAAAACCATCATTGAAAAGCTCAGTACTGCGCCTGTCCTGGGTTTCGCTGACCCTCAGTTGCCATATACACTCCATACTGAAGCCAGCACTACAGGGCTTGGCGCCGCCCTCTATCAAGAGCAGGAGGGCCAGACTAGGGTCATAGCTTATGCAAGCCGGGGGTTGTCTAGAAGTGAGTCCCGTTACCCCGCCCATAAATTAGAATTTTTAGCTCTAAAGTGGGCAGTAACGGAGAAGTTCGCAGACTATTTATATGGCAATCATTTTACTGTCGTGACAGATAGTAACCCCCTGACGTACATTTTAACTACTGCTAAGCTGGATGCCATGAGTTATAGGTGGCTAGCTGCTCTGTCGACGTTTAACTTTAAGCTCCAATACAGAGCAGGCTGTCATGGCGGCCGCTGGGCAGTCATCAGCTCCAGCTGCGCGCACACCTGCCTTTAATTTCCAGCGAGCTATAAGAGCCAGAACCACGGACAGCTCAGCACGGAGTCGTCTGTCTATGTCACGGAGCTACGTCCCTCATTCTCAGCCACAGGTCAGTGCTACGCCTGTCCAAGCTCCCCACGCCTTGTCACGTAAGCCTACCTCGCACTCACCTTGTCCAGTTATCCTCCCCTGTGCACAGGTGGATCCTCCAGGCGGCGGATCAGTCCTCGTTGGCGGCGGTGCAACTCCTCCTCCTCACCGGAGTCCCTCCTCCGCCTCTCGGCACCAAGCAGCAAGCTCTTCTCCTGGCCAACACTCCCGGAGCAAGCAGAGAAGCCACACCATCTCCTGCAAGTAAGCAGCGCTTATTATTGCATTCCCCGCTGTGGTGCAGTAGTAACCTCTCTGCTTTGTGTCCCTAGGGTTGCCAGGCAGCAGCGAGGCTCGCTCAGTCCCAGCACGCATCCAACACTTCACACATCCACATTTGCACACACTAACACCACACTTTTGGGTGAATAAAGCTATAAAACTACTACTCGAGTCTGTCTTCTGTCCCCTGGGTCCAACCACCATGACAGTACGACTCCGTCAAAGCGACCCAGCGGACAGCGCGCTGACGCGCCGTCTTAACACCTTAGACACTTGTGTAGATCACATAGCTTATCAGCAAACAATCATCCTCACCCAATTTGCACAGATTAACGGCCGGTTGGATCGTTTGGAGGGCTGCCAAGCGTTCCCCTCGGCCGTCGGGGCTTCGCCCGCCCCTGCTAATCCTCCGACTAGCCAGGTTAGCCAGATTTCCCCAACTCATCTCACCCCCGTGCGATGAGTTGGGGAATCGCCTGCCCGATTTAGCGGAAAGCTAGGGGAGGCACGGGGATTTCTGTTACAATGTGAGACTGTTTTCCACCGTGTTCCGGGGGATTTTCCCTCTGACCATAGCAAAATTGGCTATATTGTAAACCTGCTAGAAGGTAGAGCGCTAGCTTGGGCTTACGCAGTAATGGCTAAGCCCAGCTATGCTAATCTAACGTACCAACAATTCTTAGCGGATTTTACCGATGTTTTTGACCATTCCGACTGGGATTCTGTGTTAACTGCCCGACTATTAGACCTTCGGCAGGGCAGCAGGGCTGCTGCCGATTTTGCTGTCGATTTCCGGGTAATGGCGACAGAGGTCGGGTGGGAGGACGCCTCGCTATGCAGTATTTTTATCCGCTGTCTAAGCCCTGAATTGAGGGATGAATTAGCAACACGGGATAAGCCCGAAAAGTTGAATGAACTAATTTCTCTTACCATTAGCTTAGACAACAGGCTGAGGGAGCGTGCCGCCGAGCGAAGAGCCTCTAGTCGCTCCAGAGCGCTGCATCCCCGCTCCTCTCGGTCAACCCAGCTGGCCCTGCCCTCGTCTGAGGAACTTCCGGGGCAGGAGGATATGATAGTTGGACGCTCCGGGATTTCGGCCGCTGAGAGACAGTGCTGCAAGGATCTGGGGTTGTGTTTTTATTGTGGTAGTGCTTCCCATGAAATAGCCGAATGTACGAATCGGAGAAACGAGGGGGTCCGTGGGTCACAGTAGGGGGACTCACGGACGTAGGCCAATCTAAGCCCCTCACTAGTTGCCTTATTCCCATTCGCCTTATTTCAAAGCACACAGAACACTCTACTCACGCACTCATTGACTCAGGGGCTGAGCAGAATTTTATATCAGGGGACCTGGCAACCCGCTTGGGCCTCGGCAGTCAAACTCTCCGGCCACCTGTCAACCTAATCACCCTGTCTAAGACCCCACTAACGGCTGTCTCTCAACAGACGGACCCTGTGTCGGTTATTATCTCTGGAAACCACCGGGAAGACATTCGTTTTTTGGTGTTGTCCACCTCCACCTCCCCTGTTATCTTGGGTTATCCCTGGCTTAGACTACATAATCCCACGTTTGACTGGCGGGCGGGGAGCGTTATCTCTTGGAGTCCATTCTGCCTTAGCGCATACCTTCAGTCTGCAGCGTGTGCCCCATCGGTATCTGTGACTCCACCTGCTTCACCTCCTCCCGACCTGTCTAAGGTTCCTGAGATTTATCATGATCTGGGAGTCATTTTTAGCAAGTCACGGGCGCTGTCCTTTCCCCCCCACCGCCCTTATGATTGCGCAATCAATCTCCGGGCTGGAGCCCCGCTGCCGTCGAGCCGGTTATACAGCTTGTCTGCTCCGGAGCGGGAGGTGATGGATGCCTATATTAAGGAATCGCTCAGCTCTGGGATTATCCGACCATCTTCATCAGCGGTGGGGGCGGGTTTTTTTTTTCATTGGTAAAAAGGATGGCTCCCTGTGCCCTTGTATTGACTTCCGGGGTCTTAATGAGATCACTGTCAAGGATAAGTACACGCTGCCCCTCATGAACTCGGCCTTTGACTCTCTCCAGGGGGCTTCGTGGTTCACCAAATTGGATCTCCGCAACGCCTACCACCTGGTGCGGATCAAGGAGGGCAATGAGTGGAAGACGGGCTTCCGGACCCCAAGCGGCCATTTTGAGTATCTGGTGATGCCGTTTGGGTTGACCAACCCTCCGGCCGTCTTCCAGCGCCTTATTAACGACGTCCTCCGAGATTTCCTGGGCTCCTTCGTGTTCGTGTACCTGGATGACATCCTTATCTTCTTGCGATCTCTGGAGGAGCATCAGGTCCATGTTAGGCGGGTCCTTCAGCGCCTCCTGGAGAACCAGCTATACGTCAAGGCCGAGAAGTGTGAATTCCACGTCAGGAAGACATCTTTCTTGGGTTTTGTGATCTCGCATAATCAAGTGTTCCCCGACCCAGCCAAGGTCAAGGCGGTGGTGGACTGGCCCGCTCCCTCATCCAGAAAGCAGCTGCAGGGTTTCTTGGGATTCGCTAACTTCTACCGCCGCTTTGTGCCCAATTTTGAAATTATCGCCTGCCCGCTGACTTGTCTCACATCCCCCAAGATCCCGTTTTGCTGGACTGAGCAGGCAGCTGCGGCATTCAAGAAACTGAAGGAGGAGTTTGTCTCGTCCCGTGTCCTGACGCAGGTGGACCCGAATCTCCAGTGCCTGGTGGAGGTGGCGCTTCTGATTCCGGAGTAGGAGCGGTGCTCTCGCAGCATTCACCTGTTGACGGGGTGATTCGGCCGTGTGCCTTCTTCTCTCACCGCCTGCAACCCGCTGAGAGGAATTATAGCATTGGTGACAGGGAGCTGCTGGCGGTGAAGCTCGCCCTGGAAGAATGGAGACACTGGTTGGAGGGGGCTGCTCAGCCATTTGTCGTTTGGACTGATCACAAAAATCTAGAATATCTGAGGACGGCAAAATGACTGAACTCCCGCCAGGCCCGCTGGTCCCTTTTTATTGGGCGTTTCAACTTTACCATCACCTACCGCCCAGGGAGCAAGAACCAGAAGCCAGACGCCCTCTCCAGGCAGTTCTCGGCAGAGACATTTGAGAAGCAGGAGGAGACCAACCTTCTGCCTTCCTGCATTGTGGGCGCCCTCGTATGGGAAATTCGGGACCAGGTGAGGAAGGCCCAGGAGGCGGAGCCCGACCCAGGGGGTGGCCCCCCGGGGCGGTTGTTCGTACCCACAGCAGTCAGGAGTGAGGTCATCCAGTGGGCTCATGCCTCTAAATTAGCATGTCGTCCTGGGATTTCGCGCACCATTGCACTACTCCAAGGAGCAATTTGGTGGCCAGGGCTGAGGAGGAATGTGACCAATTACGTCCGGGCCTGTGCACAGTGTGCCACCAGGAAGTCTTCATCTTCTCCCCCGGCCGGACTGCTCCATCCCCTGCCAGTTCCTACTCGCCCCTGGTCTCACGTGGCTTTGGACTTTGTGACAGGTCTGCCCCCCTCAAACCACTTCACCACGTTCTTGACGATCGTAGACCGCTTCTCCAGGGCGGCCCACTTCATGCCTCTGCGGGGGCTACCATCGGCGCGGGAGACGGCGGACCTTTTGGTACAGCATGTGGTCCGCCTCCATGGCATCCCTTCTGACATCGTCTCGGATCGGGGCCCTCAATTCATCTCCCAGGTGTGGAAGGCGTTCTGCTAGGCGTTGGGGTCCACTGCGAGCCTGTCTTCGGGGTACCACCCTCAAAATAACGGCCAGTGTGAACGGGCGAATCAGGAGCTGGAGGCTGCCCTTCGCTGTGTCGTCTCGTCGAACTCCTCTTCCTGGAGCACCTTTCTGCCTTGGATCAAGTACGCTCATAACTCCATGGTGTCCTCGGCATCTGGGATGTCCCCCTTCAAGGCGTCATTGGGGTATGATCCGCCACTGTTCCCGGAGGAGGAGGAGGAGGAGGTGGCAGTGCCTTCTGTTCAGGCCCACGTTAGGCGCTGTCGCCGGGTTTGGACCACCACCCACAAGGCTCTCCTCAGAACCATGGAGCGCTACATCAGGACGGCCAACCGTCACAGGAGACCAGCACCGGAGTACAAGGTGGGTCAGAAGGTTTGGCTTTCTACACGCAATATTAATGTGCTGGCCGAGAAATGCAAGCTATCAAAGCATTTCATCGGGCCCTTTCCCATTGCCCGCATAATCAACCCTGTGTCTGTGCGCTTAGCTCTTCCCCCTTCCATGCGCATCTGCCCTACCTTTCACGTCTCCCAGGTGAAGCCCGTCATCGCCGATCCCCTTTGCCTGCCCCCTGCGGCGTCACCCCCACCGAGGATGATCAACGACCACCCGGCTTGGGGGGTTACTGCCATCTTGGACGTCCGCCGGCGGGGCCGGGGCCTTCAGTATCTGGTGGATTGGGAGGGATTTGGCCCCGAACATCGGTCCTGGATTTGCCCAGCGTTGATCTTTGAAAAGCAACTCATCTGCGACTTTCATTGGGCGAATCCAGGTAAGATAGGGCAGGTGCCTGGAGGCACCTCTAGAGGGGGCGGTACTGTCATGGCGGCCGCTGGGCCGTCATCAGCTCCAGCTGCGCGCACACCTGCCTTTAATCTCCAGCGAGCTATAAGAGCCAGAACCACGGACAGCTCAGCACGGAGTCGTCTGTCTATGTCACAGAGCTATGTCCCTCGTTCTCAGCCACAGGCCAGGGCTACGCCTGTCCAAGCTCCCCACGCCTCATCATGTAAGCCTACCTCACACTCACCTTGTCCAGTTATCCTCCCCTGTGCACAGGTGGATCCTCCAGGTGGCAGATCAGTCCTCGTTGGCGGCGGTGCAACTCCTCCTCCTCACCGGAGTTACTCCTCCTCACCGGAGTCCCTCCTCCGCCTCTCGGCACCAAGCAGCAAGCTCTCCTCCTGGCCAACACTCCCAGAGCAAGCAGAGAAGCCACACCATCTCCTGCAAGTAAGCAGCATTTATTATTGCATTCCCCGCTGTGGTGCGGTAGTAACCTCTCTGCTTTGTGTCCCTAGGGTTGCCAGGCAGCAGCGAGGCTCGCTCAGTCCCAGCACGCATCCAACACTTCACACATCCACATTTGCACACACTAACATCACACTTTTGGGTGAATAAAGCTATAAAACTACTACTCGAGTCTGTCTTCTGTCCCCTGGGTCCAACCACCATGACACAGGCAAGCTTAACTCAGATGCAGACGGCCTCTCTAGACGGCCACATGGCGAGTTACTTAATGACTTAGTGTCCCAAAAGGAGCTTGACCGCATACAGCAGTTCACTCAAACTCACTTGTCTCTTCCTGAAAGCAGTTTAAGTTCCGAGGTAGTGTCTGCTATATGTGAAAAACACCTTGTCTGTAGCTCTCCAGACAACACCTTTCCTTTGGTTCACTCATTAGCCCTCTCTGTAGCCGCCATTCCAGATGGCTATGCCGATGAAGATGGCTGTGGTGGTCTTCCAGTTGTACCCCACATGACTCCTGAACAGATCAAAAATGAACAAAGAACTGACCCCTGTTTAAGAGAAGTGATTGCACAAATTGAAACTGGGCTAAAAGTTCCACCAACTGTACGAACTGAACTTTCTGACATCAACTTGTTACTCCGAGAGCTCAGTCGACTTGAAATGTGCAATAACATCCTCTACCGCACTTGCCAAGACGGAGGAAATGTTACTTACCAGCTCGTCTCACCTGAACAGCTCCGCGATTCAGTCTTTCAAAGCCCCCACTGTGACATGGGCCATTTAGGCACAGAGCGTACTTTGGATCTCGCCAGAACAAGGTTCTATTGGCCTTGTATGGCGGCAGATATTGAAAAGAAGATCAAGACATGTAATCGCTGCGTAAGACGTAAAACCGCTCCAGAACGAGCTGCTCCGCTTGTCAACATCAAGTCCACCCGACCGCTCAAACTTGTCTGTATGGATTTCCTGTCCATTGAGCCCGATCAAAGTAACACAAAGGATGTGCTCGTGTTAACTGATCATTTCTATAGCCATCCCTACCAGCAATCAGAAAGCTCAGACCGTTGCAAAGGCACTTTGGGACAACTTTATAGTCCACTACGGGATACCCGAACGGTTACATAGTGATCAGGGTCCCAATTTTGAGTCCCATACTATAAAAGAACTTTGCAAAATCATGGGCATTCGCAAAATCTGGACGACACCCTATCATCCCAGCGGTAACCCGGTAGAACGTTTCAATAGAACGTTATTGAGCATGCTGGGTACTCTGGAGGAAAAGAACAAATCTCATTGGCACAACTATGTGAAACCACTTGTACATGCGTACAATTGTACGAAGAATGACACTACTGGTTTTGCCCCGTATGAGTTAATGTTCGGTCGTCAGCCGAGATTGCCAATCGATCTTGCATTTGGGCTCCCGTTTCACAACAAAAGTTTCAAGTCACATTCCCAGTACATTGAAAAACTGAAGACAACTCTACAAGAAAGCTACAAACTAGCAACAGAAAATGCTAACAAGATGGCTGAAAGAAACAAAACAAGATTTGATATGCGAGTGAAACCCTCAAAACTAGAACCAGGCGACAGAGTTTTGGTACATGCAGTATGCCTCAGAGGCAAGCACAAACTAGCAGACAGGTGGGAAGCTGAAATCCACATTGTGGTGAGCCAAGCAGGTGACTTGCCTGTTTACACTATAAAACCTGAGACAAAAGATGGTCCTGTTCGCACCGTTCACCGCGACCTCTTGCTTCCCTGTGGTTTTCTTGCCCCTGTTGAAGAAGAACCTGTCCAACCAAAACATGTCCGCCAACCTAAGACAAGACAATCACCTGAACAAAGTGAGGAATATGAGAATTCAGAACCGGAAAATGAAGATGTCTATTGGTACAGAGAAGAACCAATCCAAATGCCCATAAAGCTTACTCGAGTTTATGAAATTCCCCATCCAAAGACATTCTTTAAAGGAGACATTCCTGCTGAAACTCACTTACCTGAGAATGACAACCAAATAGAAAATGTCACTTCACCTCGATGTGACAACTTGCCTGGAAATGACAATTCACCTGGATGTGACAACTTACCGAACGATGGAAACCTGGAGGAAACTGAAACAAATGTGGAACCATCGAACAATGAGAATGGAACTGAAAGTGAAACCAACTTATCTGATAAAAGTACCTGTGATGAACCTGTGGAAGACAGAGAATCTGAAAGGGAAATCCCAAAGATTGTGAGACGCTCCGAGAGGACAACCGCCCAACCAGAAAGGCTACAGTATAGTCAGTTGGGAAATCCTCTCATAACTGTTGCCCAGTCCCTGTTTCAAGGACTAAACCTGGCTTTTACCAGAGCCTTAACAGTCAGATCTTAGGAATATTCCCATGAACACTAGTTCTCCCGTCAATACCATTTAGCTAATCCCATGCAAAGGGACTTGCATGATCCTAAGGGGGGATAGTGTAACCCAGTGTAACCCAGTGTTAAAAACGCGAATACAAATATGAATATTGATACCGCTTTTAAAAAGAAAAACACCCATTTCACAATGGGAGTAAATAATTTAAAGATGAATATTTAAATAAATATATATTCATAAAACAGTAGGGAACATTTTCTGGGGAGTTTTGATAAAGTTCCAAATGTTTTTATTTGGTATTTTGAGCAACCAATGGCTGCGCTGTTGTTTGGCAGCGCCAGCCAATGGGTTAAGCGCTCTCTGTCCGGGTCTGGGTATGACTTGCATTTTTTGGTTCAGTCACGCCAGACGCTGAAAGACACCGACCAAGAGAGAGAGACGGTCTTTGATGATATGGCGATGCTAACGTGCTAATAACAGTCTTTGTCTCGGATAAAACTTGAGATTGGTAAGCCTGAACAAACACCTGCAATGAGACATTGCTGTATTATCAAATTCTAATGCCCCGTTTGTTAAATTTTAAGATTTGGATCCAAAGGCTGTAAACGCACGTTGAGTGCGGGAATCCCATGACACACGTGTCACTTAGCTTGTTAAGTGCCATTTAGTGTGTATGGGAAATGCTAATCGCTAGCTTGAAATGCTAACCGCCGATGCTAATTTCGGCTAGTTTTTTTCATTAGAAAAAGGCATTTTTCAAAGCTGTAACGGTTAGCAAAGGTCCCAGTTCCCTGGCCATTGATTGCTACTTAATGGTGAATGTTGAACCTGTGGTTTATATGTCTTTTAAAGTGCAAATTTGCGATAAATTGTTGTGCTAGCTGATATGCTAACTTTGTGCAGCACACTGCACAATTATTACTGTGATGTCAAGTTTTCCAAATGTACTTTACTCATTGTTATGGTACCATATTGATAAATGGAGATAGTAGGATGTGCTTGTTTTATGCACATTTGGTGATTTGGGGAATTTGAGCTGTTGTTGTACTGTGTAGAGCTGTTTGACATTGATGTGGCAAGCTATAAATTGTAGCTTAATTCTTGTTCTGACCTATTTTATAGATCAGGTTTTTTTTTTTGATTTCCTGATTCCTGGACCAAGAAACCATGAACTCCAGATCTGGATGGCGAGCCTTGCCCGAACCTAACTGACTGGTAAAAGTGACCCAACTGGTCACCTGGAACTGATACCAAAGAACTGTACATATTGTGAATATATTTTGGATGGATTGTATTTTCTTTTATTATTGAATTATTATTGTGATCAGCGCTCTGCCTGTGTTTATGTGTACATAACTTTGATATATATACTGTATATAGTTGCAAGTTCCATACACCGTGTGTGTGAGTTTTCTATTGTTGTGTCCTCCGGGCTCCTACGGACCTGGGGTATGTCTGATCTGGCCCAATTGTCCCTTCCATCCAGGTAGTAGAATTAAAGGTAACTACACTGCCATAACCCAATACTACCACAAGGGTACAAGATTGTACACCTAAAGTAGTGTTACACACACAGTAAGTGCTACAAGTGGGTGTAACAGACAGGATTTCTAGGTGCAGCCAGGGAACGGAGGGTGTCATGCTTGGTGACCACAAGATCTCATCTCTGTTGTTTGCAGATGATGTTGTCCTGTTGGCTTCATCCAGCAATGACCTACAGCTCTTGCTGGGATGGTTTGCCGCTGAGTGTGAAGTGGCTGGAATGAGAATCAGCACCTCCAAGTCCGAGTCCATGGTCCTCAGCCGGAAAAAGGTGGATTGTCCTCTCTGGGTTGGCTCCTGCCCCTAATGGAGGAGTTTAAGTATCTTGGGGTCTTATTCACGAGTGAGGGGAAAATGGAGCAAGAGATTGACAGACGGATCGGAGCAGCATCTACAGTGATGCGGACGTTGTACCGATCTGTTGTGGTGAAGAGGGAGCTTAGTTCTAAGGCAAAGTTGTCGATTTACCAGTCAATCTACGTTCCTACCCTCACCTATGGTCACGAGCTTTGGGTAATGACCCAATGACATTTTCAATAAGTCCTTACAGACACAGCATGTGCCTAAGATCTGGAAAGAAGCCGTGGTTGTTCCCGTTCCAAAATCCACCTGTCCTAAAACGGTAAACAACTTTAGACCAGTTGCTTTGACTTCAGTTTTAATGAAAATTTTTGAAAAACTGGTCAGATGTGAGGTCCTAAAGCAGACTGAGCAGGCATTGGATCCTCTGCAGTTTGCCTATAGGCCTCACAGAGGAGTGGAGGATGCCACTGTCACTCTGTTTAACATGCTTTTTAAACATCTGGATTTTAATGGGACACACGACAGGCTTTTATTTGTGGACTTTTCCTCCGCCTTTAATACAATCCAACCTCATATTTTAGTTGAAAGGCTCCTGCAACAATTTGATTTGAGCAATAATCTGGTGGGTTGGATTCTGGATTTCTTAACCAACAGGACGCAGAGAGTAAGGGTCAATGGTACATTGTCTGACCTAAAGTGCTCTTCTACTGGCTCTCCTCAGGGGTGTGTGTTGTCACCACTACTCTTCATCCTGTACACAAACATGTGTCGGAGCAGACATGACAACAGTCACATTATAAAGTATGCTGATGACTCAGTTATTGTCAGTCTCCTCCAGGATGGTGAGAGTGGCCACGGCCCAGTAGTTGATGATTTTGTTCACTGGTGTGAGGATTCCTACCTAAGATAAGATAAGATAAGATAAGCCTTTATTAGTCCCACAACGGGGAAATTCCAGGATTGCAACAGCACAGGGATAGCAACACTCAGAGCAACAATCAGAAGGCAAGAAAAAAAACAAGCAAGCAAGAGCAGCTAATAAACATATGTACGTATTACTATAAAATATATATATATACACACACACACAGACACACAGTGCAGAGCATTGTAGCTGGATGGAATAAATATATGAATATATGAACACACAGTGCAGAGCATTGTAGCTAGATGGAATAAATATGTAAATATATAAACACCCACAGTACGGAGCATTGCAGCTAGGTGGAATAAATATGCAAGTATATAAACACACACAGTGCGGAGCAATGTAGCTAGATGGAATAATATGTAGATATATAAATATATAAACACCCACAGTACGGAGCATTGTAGCTAGATGGAATAAATATGCAAATATATAAACACACACAGTGCAGAGCATTGTTGCTAGATGGAATGAAACAGCATAACCGTCTACTTAGTTATCCTACATGGTATGATTATGTGCCCATACATATTCTCACCCTCCATAGCGACCGGTATGTTCCTAGTTGTATGCCGGAGAGGACCATTGTGTAAGTCTATTGCATCTTTTGCATTCAAAAAACTATTAGTTTGTTACGTCTTTTTGCTATCTCTGCGAGCAGCCCTGCTTAGGTTGTACAGTCTGACAGCCGTTGGTAGGAAGGACCTACGAAACCTCTCGGTTGTGCACCTGGGATGATGTAGTCTGCTGCTAAATGAGCTCCTCAGTGCATTCAGTATGTCCTGCATAGGGTGGAACTCGGACTCCAGCAGAGATGACAGTTTAGCCACCGTCCTTCTCTCTCCTATCTCCTCCATCGGATCAAGGCGCTGCCCCAGGACAGAGCTAGCTTTCTTAATCAGTTTGTTCAGTCTCTTCCTATCGGCTGCAGTAATGCCACTGCCCCAGCAGACCACTCCAAAAGTGATGGCTGATGCCACCACCGTGTCATAGAATGACTTCAGCAGCGCCCCTTGTACACCAAAAGACCTGAGTCTCCTCAGCAGGAACAGCCTGCGCTGTCCCTTCTTGTAGAGTGCATCAGTATTGTGTGACCAGTCTAGTTTATTGTTCAGATGAATACCCAGGTACTTATAGGATGTCACCATCTCGATGTCTGTTCCCTGTATATTTACTGGTACTGTGAGGGGCTGCCCATGCCTGCGGCAGTCCACCACCAGCTCCTTAGTTTTCCTCGCGTTGATCTGGAGGCAGTTCCGATGGCACCAGTCCACGAAGTCCTGGATAAGCCCTCTGTACTCAGCTTCATCTCCATTGGAGATGAGGCCAACGATCGCAGAGTCATCAGAGAACTTCTGTAGATGGCAGTGTGTTGTGTTGTGTGAGAAGTCCGCAGTATAAAGAGTGAACAGGAAGGGAGCCAGCACCGTTCCCTGGGGGGCCCCCGTGCTACTGATGATCGTGTCGGACACACAGTCCCGGGTTCTCACAAACTGAGGCCGGTTCGTGAGGTAGTCCAGGATCCATGATGACAGGTGCTGGTCCACCCCTGCGCGCAGCAGCTTGTCCTTCAGGATCATCGGTTGGATGGTGTTGAAAGCACTGGAGAAGTCAAAGAACATGATCCTCACCATATTCCCGGGCTTCTCCAGGTGGGACAGAGAACGGTGAAGGAGGAAGATCACCGCATCCTCCACCCCAATGCCATGCTGGTAGGCGAACTGGAGTGGATCCATCGCTGGTTCCACCAGGGGGCGGAGGTGAGCAAGGAGCAGTCTCTCCAGGGTCTTCATCAAGTGGGACGTCAAGGCCACCGGTCTGTAGCTGTTCAGGTCTTTGGGGTGGGAAGTTTTTGGTACAGGTACCACACAAGATGTTTTCCACAGCTGTGGTACCCTCCCCAGTTTCAGGCTCATGTTGAAGATATACGTCACAATCCCACACAGCTGGTCTGCACAGGACTTGAGGAGCTTTGCGCTGATGCCGTCCGGTCCCGGCGCCTTCCTCGCCTTGATCTTCCTCAGCTCCGTCCTCACCTGGGTCCTGGTCAGGGTCAGGATGGGGGGCTGTGTGTTGGGAGTGGGGGGGTGTTGGTAGAGTGGGGAGTGGGCAGCAGGACTTGATTTCTTTAGAGGCAGCAGTGGTTGTTGTGCAGTCAGGGGGGAGGGCGGTTGGTCAAATCTATTGAAAAACAGATTCAGGTTGTTCGCCCACTCCCTGCCCCCTGTGGCCTGGGGGGAGGTATTCTGGAGCCCCGAGATGGTTTTGAGGTTTCTCCAGACCCCGCTGATGTCGCTCTGTTGCAGCTTGTCCTCCATCTTCTTCCTGAAGCTGTCCTTGCCTTCTCTGATCTTTCTCCTCAGCTCCCTCTGTACGGACTTCAGCATCTCCCTGTTCCCTGACCTGAAGATCCTCTTCTTCTCTCTCAGAAGTGTTTTTATCTCAGGGTTGATCCAGGGTTTGTTGTTTGAGTGACGCCGTATGGTCTTGGTGGGAACGGATTTGTCCACACAGAAGCTGAGGTAGCCCGTGAAGGTGTGAATGAGGCCATCGATGTCCTCACCATGTGGATCGCAGAGCTGCTTCCAGGCGGTGGCTTCAAAACAGCCCTTTAGGGTGTCCATTGTCTCCTCAGACCATAACTCCACAGTGTGCATGGCCGGAGGTTGTCTGTGCACTAGGGGTTTGTACACCGGCCGGAGATGAACCAAGTTGTGATCCGATCTCCCGAGTGGGGGTAGTTGTGATGAGGTGTACGCCTCCTTAGTGTTTGCGTAGAATAAATCCAGTGTTTTATTGTCTCTAGTGTGGCATGTGACATACTGGGTGAACGTGGGTAGAATGGGAGACAGTGAAACATGGTTGAAATCGCCTGAGATGAGGAGAAGAGCATCTGGGTGTTCTGTCTGCAGCCTGCTGGTTACTGAATGGATGACGTCACGTGCTGTCCCAGCGTTCGCCGTCGGATTTGCATAAACAACAATGCAGATCACGTGTGAGTGTTCTCTCGGGAGATATGTAGGCCTCATGCTAACAGCTAGCAACTCAATGTCTTTGCTGCAGTGTCGTTGTTTAACAGTGATATGTCCCGGTCTGCACCAGTTGTTGTTAACATACATGATCACTCCACCGCCCCTAGTTTTGCCACTCTCTGGTGTTCGGTCAGCTCGTATCATGTGAAAACCCTCCAGCTCAATGTTAGCATCTGCTGCTAGTTCAGTTAGCCACGTCTCAGTAAACAAAAGGAGAGAGCACTCCCGGTAAGTGCTATCATAACGGGAGATAGCCGCTAGCTCATCTAACTTTCCCAGTATCGACCGTACATTTCCCATGACAACAGATGGAAGGGAGGGTCTGTACCTTATATTTTTTGTCCTCCGCCTTACTCCAGCCCGGCAGCCGCGGCGTTTTCGCCTCAGTTCACTCGGTATGTCGAGTTTTTCCAATGGGACCGGGTGGCGGTTGAATGCTAGCAGCTGTTCTCTGCTGTATCGTATCCTGCTATAGACAGTGGCTCCGTCCACCGGCTCAGGAGACATTTAGGACGATCTGTGTGTCCGTGATATAAGTGGGGTGAAAAAAAAAGACGGATCAAAAGAGAGAGGAAGGGAAAAAGACTCGGAATCGAGCCGCTGTTGCAAAAGGCAGCCGACTCGTGTGGCGCCGAGAGAAAAAAAAAGCTGCAGCTGAATACGACAAAAACTAAAGACATGATTATTGACTTTAGGAGGAAAACTCCCAGGCACAATGTCACCGTACTAAAAGGCCAGACTACCGAATGTGTACAATCCTACAAATATCTTGGGACGATTATTGATAGTAATTTAAACTTTGAAGAGAACTGTGGAAGGGTGTGCAAAAAGGGTCAGCAACATTTGCATTGCTTGAGAAAACTTGCACGCTTCCAAATTGACCGAACCATAATGACAGTGTTTTATTGGGCTTTTATTGAATCTGTTTTATCCTTTTCTTTAGTGTCATGGTTTGGTCAGATAAAACTGAAACAGAGGAAATCCTTGGATCAGGTAGTTAGATGGTCCAGTCGTTTGCTTGGTGAGTCACAGCTGAGCCTGACATCCCTGTACACCAGACAGGTACAGAGGATTGCTACCTCCATTTTAAATGATGACTCCCTTCCTTTGCACTGCAACTTTCAGCTTCTTCCCTCAAGACGGAGGTTTGCTGTCCCAAAAAGTAAAACCCAGCGCTACAAAAACAGCTTTGTTCCTGCTGCTGTCAAAGAGTTGAACAAGTTGTAACAATATATTGTACATAATTTAGGTACCTAATCATTAACTCCATTTTATATTTACTTATTTTTGTAGGATGTTATTTGGGTTCTAAATATTTTATTGGGTTTTAGACCTTTGAGTTTTTAACCTCTTTGACTAGTTTTTAACTTTTTAATATGACCCTTCTCTCTTACCTCTGGTTTTTCTCTCATCTCTTTGTCTTTATACCCTGATTGATGGAGCCTTGAGTACTTTTATCATGTTTATAGTCAGCTTCATGTGTGCCTGTGTTTGTGTCTATGTTGAATGTAATTTGTGGCTTGTAAATATGGATGTCACCAGACTGCAAAACAAATCTACCTACAGGTACAAATAAAGTAACCTGAACCTGAACCTGAACCTAATGACCGAAAGAACAAGATCGCGGATACAAGCGGCTGAAATGAGCTTTCTCTGTAGGATTGCTGGACTCACCCTCAGAGATAGGGTGAGAAGCTCAGTCATCCGGGAGAGGCTCAGAGTAGAACCGCTGCTCCTCCACATTGAAAGGAGTCAGTTGAGGTGGTATGGACATCTGATTAGGATGCCTCCTGGACGCCTCCAACTTGAGGTGTTTTGGGAATGTCCCACTGGGAGGAGACCCCGGGGCAGACCCAGGACTCGGTGGAGAGACTGTGTCTTCCAGCTGGTCTGGGAACGCCTTGGTATCCTCTCTGAAGAGCTGGAGCAGGTGGCTGGGGAGAGGGAAGTCTGGGCTTCTCTGCTTGAACTGTTGCCTCCGCGACCCGGACCTCCGGAAAAGCGGTAGAAGATGGATGGATGGATGGATGGAGTTTGATTTTATGTGATATTTAGTGTTTATATTTGCATTCTGGGTGATTCTAAGGTGTTTGTACTTATGTACAAACTTTTCTTTTGTATTTTAATATGTCCCACTTTAGAAAGTGATGTTTTTGACTTTTCCTCCAAGTGTTACAGCTTTAAATTTTTTCTTCCATAAAACTAATTTAATATACAAGTAATCATTTTTATATGACTACCTTGTATTTGTCTCTACAGTAAACAGCTTTATTTATTATAGTCTTTTCACAAACTTTAATATGCAAAGTAATAAACTCAGAAAAATAAGACTTCATGGTGTACTATGGTCTAATGTTCTATTTCTCTGTGTCTGATAAAAGATCTTCATTATGTGGAACCTGAAGACAGTGTGGACCACTTGTCCCAGACTGATGAGAACCAGTTCATGACCCCAACCATCACAGGTGAAATTCAGTGTCTTAAATGTCAAAGTTACAGTACAGGAAGAGTCCATACTGTGACCTAAAATCACTTGTGTTTCCAGAGGACAGCAGAGATCGCTGGTCCTTGACTTCATCCTGTTCAGGATGTTTCACACCAACCAGGAGTGACCAGGACTCATACTGTCATCACCACCACCGTGCACTCTTCTCCCTGTTTTAATTGTTATAATAAAATTTAACAGGACAGCAAAATACATTTTCTTATTTATTTTTTAATTTTCTATCAACATCTTTGCTTAAAACCAGAGGTGGGTAGAGAAGCCAGTTCTCCAGTAATATTACTGTTATTGGAATTCAAGTATCAGAGTCATTGCTAGAAAAGGTGAGGATGAAAGTATTCAATATAAAAGTTACTGGAGTAGTAATGACGGTTCTAAATTTGCAAACTTTTTCACCTAAATTTGTGAGTCTTTCCATATAATTTGTCTTTTTTGAATATACAACTTTCATCCTATAAATCTGAGTTTTTCCACATCAATTTTTGTAACATACATTTTCATATCCTTAAAAAATTAGCAGTTCTACATTTAAAACATTTTTCTTTTAAATGTATCACTTTTTGTCAAATTTGTGACCGTTTTATGATTTTTTTAAAAACATGAATTTGTAACATTTTACATATAAACTTTTCACATAAATTTGTAACTTTTTAAATCTAACTTGTCTAAATTACTTGTTCTTTGTAGCTGGAATAGAAGAACAATAATATCAACACCCATCTCAGCTAAATAAGATTATAAATTTACTAAAATGACCAAAGATGCAATAATTTCTAGTGAGACTAATCAGTCATTTTAAACAGGCACATTTCTAATCAGTTTTCAAATCAGTGAAATTAAAATTGAGTGACTGTGACCAAAAGTACTTGAGTAAAAGTAGTTTTATCCTCACATGTAGAGTAGAAAATATCCTGCAGTAAAGTTACTTATCTAAGTACTGTTTTGTCAGAGTATCTACAAGTACAAGAACCTTTTCTGGCAACATGTTTATGCATCACTGCCAATGTCTGATTGTTCTGAATAAACATAATATATTCTACCCAAACCTGCAGTGAATATTAATGATTAGAAATAAGTGAATACAAATAAAGTACTTGAGATAAACATTTTATTTAATAATTTAAAAAAAAAACATTTTTGGAAATACCAGATTATTTGTTGCCATAAATAAATATGTAAAAAATGCATGAACTGAGGTGCAGCTCACAGCTGTGTAAACATGTGAATGACTGGTTATTTAAAAAGGTTAACACAGTTAAATTAGACTTTTTTATGGATTTAAATTGTAAACATGTAAAACATCAATACAGGTCTTGAAGAAAGGAGAAGATGCTTCCATCTCAGAACCAGTGGATGTGGACACCATTCACACCCAGACTGGTCCCCTGGTCTCTGCACCTCTCAGCTCCACGTCAGATGTAGTCGTCACGGATCACACAGACGTTTGCTGGATTAAAAAAAAATTCACAGTGATTAACGTACATTACCTCCTCTGCTCAGTTGAATGTTTTCAATAGAAAATAACCTTTACTGACTTGTGTGGCTGTTGGACAGAGAAGGACGTCAAAATTTTCATTTATTGGTTTATTTTTGGATATATTTTTTAAACTCATTGATCATCAATAGTAGAAACACAATTCAGTAAATCAGTGACCCTTTTATACTAATAATAGAAAGCACAATTTGGGTGACTAGTCAATATTCTGAAGGCCTATTGGTCCTAAAGTCTAATTGTTAAAAATGGTTATATGCATTTCAAACAGCCCTCAAATAAATAAGTTTACTACAACTCAACCATCCAGCATGACATCCTCCCTTCTCATCCACCACGCCACATATCTACACACTTTGCATTTAGTGTATTAATGTATATATACTTTATAATATGGTCAATAAAAATAAACTGTTCTGTTTGTCATAAATAGCATGTTTAACTAATTTATCCCTATGATCAGTGAGACATAAATGCAACCTTAATTTTCAAAGAAAATAGGCTATTAATTTAGGCCTGATTAATTTGGTCCTAATTTTTGTATCAATGGACCTTAATAATACAACATAACAAAAATAATTTTTTTGTAATTTGTCTGTGTTTTTTCAACTGATTTAAGACAATTTTGCCCCGCTGAATGCGAAAATGACATCAGTTTCTCTCGATCAGGTCAGGTTTTTATGCTAAGTTGTAAGCAGTTGTACAGTTGTACTGTAAATTGAATAGTAGACACTGATAAAGGTAAGTACACGCAAACTGAATGTTATGTCATCATTGTTCAAAATTCAGAGAATTTCAAGAAATGAAAAAGAATTTTGCATCATATAAAGCGAAAATACCTGTACATGTAAACAAAAATGTAAAAAACGTGGCCATAGTTCAAAATGTTGACCTGATTGAGCAAAACCAATGTGATTTTTGGATTCAGCACATCAAAATTGTCCTTAATCAGCTAAAAAAAAAATTAGACAATAAATTTAGATAGATAGATAGATACTTTATTTTGAACAAAAAAGTATAACAAAAACAAAACAAATGACAAATGCAATAAAGTAACAGTATACAGTGTTCGAAAGGGAGAAGGAAGAAGTGAACACTTATTAATTCCAACTCCTCTTTTCCATAAATACAACCCATGTGAAACAATTAACTGTATTTTGTACATATCAACATTAACACCCATCCACCCTAACATACATTGATGTCCATACATCAAAACCAGCCTCAAACAACACAGATATACACAGTGCTGTCCCACCCACCATTCCATAGTGTCCCAGAGTGAGCATAGTGAATCGTACATATAAATACTACCCTTCTAACATATAGCCTTTCAGCAAATAATGTTTATACCTCTTTTTGAATTGATTTCTGTTTGTACATAGTTTCAGTTCCGGCTCCAGACTGTTCCACAGATCCACCCCACAGACAGATATGCACATACTTTTCTTGGTTGTTCGTATCTTGGGTTTTGTAAAGTTTAAGTCTCCTCTCAAATTATGATCATTGTCTCTTTTTTTAAATATTTTTTGTATATTAGTTGGGAGTTGATTATTAATTGTCCTGTACATTACTTGTGCTGTCTTAAATTTAACTAAATCGATGAACTTTATAAGATAAGATAAGATAAGCCTTTATTAGTCCCACAACGGGGAAATTCCAGGATTGCAACAGCACAGGGATAGCAACACTCAGAGCAACAATCAGAAGGCAAGAAAAAAAGCAAGCAAGAAAGAGCAGCTAATATACATATGTACATATTACTATAAAATATATATATACACACACACAGACACACAGTGCAGAGCATTGTAGCTGGATGGAATAAATATGTAGATATATAAACACCCACAGTACGGAGCATTGCAGCTAGGTGGAATAAATATGTAAATATATAAACCCACACAGTGCGGAGCATTGTAGCTAGATGGAATAAATATATAGATATATAAATATAAACACACCCAGTGCGGAGCATTGTAGCTAGATGGAATAAATATGTAAATATATAAACACACACAGTGCAGAGCATTGTTGCTAGATGGGATGAAACAGCATAACCGTCTACTTAGTTATCCTACATGGTATGATTATGTGCCCATACATATTCTCACCCTCCATAGCGACCGGTATTTTCCTAGTTGTATGCTGGAGGGGACCATTGTGTAAGTCTATTGCATCTTTTGCATTCAAAAAACTATTAGTTTGTTACGTCTTTTTGCTATCTCTGCGAGCAGCCCTGCTTAGGTTGTACAGTCTGACAGCCGTTGGTAGGAAGGACCTGCGAAACCTCTCGGTTGTGCACCTGGGATGATGTAGTCTGCTGCTAAATGAGCTCCTCAGTGCATTCAGTATGTCCTGCATAGGGTGGAACTCGGACTCCAGCAGAGATGACAGTTTAGCCACCGTCCTTCTCTCTCCTATCTCCTCCACCGGATCAAGGCGCTGCCCCAGGACAGAGCTAGCTTTCTTGATCAGTTTGTTCAGTCTCTTCCTATTGGCTGCAGTAATGCCACTGCCCCAGCAGACCACTCCAAAAGTGATGGCTGATGCCACCACCGTGTTATAGAATGTCTTCAGCAGCGCCCCTTGTACACCAAAAGACCTGAGTCTCCTCAGCAGGAACAGCCTGCGCTGTCCCTTCTTGTAGAGTGCGTCAGTATTGTGTGACCAGTCTAGTTTATTGTTCAGATGAACACCCAGGTACTTATAGGATGTCACCATCTCGATGTCTGTTCCCTGTATATTTACTGGTGCTGTGAGGGGTTGCCCATGCCTGCGGCAGTCCACCACCAGCTCCTTAGTTTTCCTCGCATTGATCTGGAGGCAGTTCCGATGGCACCAGTCCACGAAGTCCTGGATAAGCCCTCTGTACTCAGCTTCATCTCCATTGGAGATGAGGCCAACGATCGCAGAGTCATCAGAGAACTTCTGTAGATGGCAGTGTGTTGTGTTGTGTGAGAAGTCCGCAGTATAAAGAGTGAACAGGAAGGGAGCCAGCACCGTTCCCTGGGGGGCCCCCATGCTACCGATGATCGTGTCGGACACACAGTCCCGGGTTCTCACAAACTGAGGCCGGTTCGTGAGGTAGTCAAGGATCCATGATGACAGGTGCTGGTCCACCCCTGTGCGCAGCAGCTTGTCCTTCAGGATCATCAGTTGGATGGTGTTGAAAGCACTGGAGAAGTCAAAGAACATGATCCTCACCATATTCCCGGGCTTCTCCAGGTGGGACAGAGAACGGTGAAGGAGGAAGATCACCGCATCCTCCACCCCAATGCCATGCTGGTAGGCGAACTGGAGTGGATCCATCGCTGGTTCCACCAGGGGGCGGAGGTGAGCAAGGAGCAGTCTCTCCAGGGTCTTCATCAAGTGGGATGTCAAGGCCACCGGTCTGTAGCTGTTCAGGTCTTTGGGGTGGGAAGTTTTTGGTACAGATACCACACAAGATGTTTTCCACAGCTGTGGTACCCTCCCCAGCTTCAGGCTCAGGTTGAAGATGTACGTCACAATCCCACACAGCTGGTCTGCACAGGACTTGAGGAGCTTTGTGCTGATGCCGTCCGGTCCCGACGCCTTCCTCGCCTTGATCTTCCTCAGCTCCGTCCTCACCTGGGTCCTGGTCAGGGTCAGGATGGGGGGCTGTGTGTTGGGAGTGGGGGGGGGTGTTGGTGGAGTGGGGAGTGGGCAGCAGGACTTGATTTCTTTAGAGGCAGCAGTGGTTGTTGTGCAGTCAGGGGGGAGGGCGGTTGGTCAAACCTATTGAAAAACAGATTCAGGTTGTTCGCCCACTCCCTGCCCCCCGTGGCCTGGGGGGAGGTATTCTGGAGCCCAGAGATGGTTTTGAGGTTTCTCCAGACCCCGCTGATGTCGCTCTGTTGCAGCTTGTCCTCCATCTTCTTCCTGAAGCTGTCCTTGCCTTCTCTGATCTTTCTCCTCAGCTCCCTCTGTACGGACTTCAGCATCTCCCTATTCCCCGACCTGAAGATCCTCTTCTTCTCTCTCAGAAGTGTTTTTATCTCAGGGTTGATCCGGGGTTTGTTGTTTGAGCAACGCCGTATGGTCTTGGTGGGAACGGATTTGTCCACACAGAAGCTGAGGTAGTCCGTGAAGGTGTGAGTGAGGCCATCGATGTCCTCACCATGTGGATCGCAGAGCTGCTTCCAGGCGGTGGCTTCAAAACAGCCCTTTAGAGTGTCCATTGTCTCCTCAGACCATAACTCCACTGTGCGCATGGCCGGAGGTTGTCTGTGCACTAGGGGTTTGTACACCGGCCGGAGATGAACCAAGTTGTGATCCGATCTCCCGAGTGGGGGGAGTTGTGATGAGGTGTACGCCTCCTTAGTGTTTGCGTAGAATAAGTCCAGTGTTTTATTGTCTCTAGTGTGGCATGTGACATACTGGGTGAACGTGGGTAGAATGGGAGACAGTGAAACATGGTTGAAATCGCCTGAGATGAGGAGAAGAGCATCTGGGTGTTCTGTCTGCAGCCTGCTGGTTACTGAATGGATGACGTCACGCGCTGTCCCAGCGTTCGCCGTCGGATTTGCATAAACAACAATGCAGATCACGTGTGAGTGTTCTCTCGGGAGATATGTAGGCCGCATGCTAACAGCTAGCAACTCAATGTCTTTGCTGCAGTGTCGTTGTTTAACAGTGATATGTCCCGGTCTGCACCAGTTGTTGTTAACATACATTATCACTCCACCGCCCCTTGCTTTGCCACTGTCTGGTGTTCGGTCTGCCCGTATCATGTGGAAACCCTCCAGCTCAATGTTAGCATCTGCTGCTAGTTCAGTTAGCCACGTCTCAGAAAACAAAAGGAGAGAGCACTCCCGATATGTGCTATCGTAACAGCAGATAGCCGCTAGCTCATCTACCTTTCCCAGCAACGACCGTACATTTCCCATGACAATAGATGGAAGGGAGGGTCTGTACCTTATATTTTTTGTCCTCCGCCTTACTCCAGCCTGGCAGCCGCGGCGTTTTCGCCTCAGTTCTCTCGGTATGTCGAGCTTTTCCAATGGGACCGGGTGGCGGTTGAATGCTAGCAGCTCTTCCCTGCTGTATCGTCTCCTGCTATAAACATTGGCTCCGTCCACCGGCTCAGGAGACATTTGGGACGATCTGTGTGTCCGTGATATAAGTGGAATGACATGTGACTTTAAAAACAACGAATTGGTATGGTCTCTATATCCTACATTATTTATTATCCTTATAGCTCTTTTTTGTAATGTGCATATTGACTGTAGGTTGGTCTTGTAGGTGTTTCCCCAGACTTCTACACAGTAGTTCTTTCTGATCCGGTGATGGCTTTCTGATCCGGCACACCTTTCACTCTATGTGTATCACGGACACACAGATCGCGCCCGGGGGTCTCCCGAGTCGGCGGACGGAGCCTCTGTTTACAGCGGGAGACGATGCAGCGGGGAGGAGCTAGCTAGCACTCGGCCGCAACCCGGTGCTAACGGAGAGGCTCGATATACCGGGAGAGCTGAAGCGGGAGCGACGCGGGTGCCGGGCTGGAGTTTGGGCGGCGTGCAGGAAATATAAGACAGAATAATAAAGAGCGATGGCAAGAACCAAGCAGACTGCCCGTAAATCTACTGGAGGAAAAGCCCCCAGGAAGCAGCTGGCCACCAAGGCTGCTCGAAAAGGCGCTCCGGCCACCGGCGGAGTGAGGAGGCTTCACCGTTGCAGGCCCGGTGCTGTGGCTCTGAGAGAGATCCGTCGCTGCCGGAGGTCCACGGAGCTGCTCATCCGTGGGCTGCCCTTCCAGCGCCTGGTGAGGGAGATCGCTCAGGACTTCAGGACCGACCTGCGCTTCCAGAGCTCCGCCGTCATGGCTCTGCAGGAGGCCAGCGAGGCCTACCTGGTGGGTCTCTTCGAGGACACCAACCTGTGCGCCATCCACGCCAAGAAGGTCACCATCATGCCCAAAGACATCCAGCTGGCCC
Source organism: Pholidichthys leucotaenia (assembly GCA_020510985.1). Taxonomy (NCBI): domain Eukaryota; kingdom Metazoa; phylum Chordata; class Actinopteri; order Cichliformes; family Pholidichthyidae; genus Pholidichthys; species Pholidichthys leucotaenia. The sequence continues at coordinate 413,766,819 of CM035836.1, forward strand.
GCCGCATCTGTGGAGAGAGAGCTTAGACTTTCTGCTGCACATCCACCAACCACAATGCTCCGCACTGTGTGTCTATATTTTTTTTTATTTGATTTTGTATACTTTATTGATCCCCAGAGGGGAAATTGAGGGCATCCACCTGGATGGATGAAGCAGCCACGATACGGCGCTATCCCTTAACCATTCACACACACATTCACACCTAGGGCCACTTTAGAGTCTCCAATTAACTTAACCTGCATGTTTTTGGCCTGTGGGAGGAAACCGGAGAAATCCCGGAGTAAACCCACGCAGATACGGGGAGAACATGCAAACTCCACACAGATCACTGTTGGTCAGGGGCTGGGATCGAACCAGGGATCCCATGGCCAAGGGTTAGTTGCTGTGCTGGTGCAGTGCTAACCACTGCGCCACCGCATCGCCGCGCCGCACTATATATATATATATATATACTGTATATATATATGTGTGTGTGTGTGTGTGTGTATACTAGCTGCTCTTGTTTTTTCTTGCCTTCTGATTGTTGCTCTGAGTGTTGCTATCCCTGTGCTGTTGCAATCCTGGAATTTCCCCGTTGTGGGACTAATAAAGGCTTATCTTATCTTATCTTATCTTATCTTAGTTAAGATAAGGTAGAAACAGTGAATTGTACAGTAAGACCAATGATTTATAGTCCAAGATATGTCTTGTCTTCCCCAGTATGCCTATACATTTTGCTAACTTGGCCCGGATGTGACTGATGTGAGGTTTCCAGCAGATTTTATTGTCTAGCGTCACTCCCAGAAACTTATTTTCCTGTACTGTTTCTATTCTGGTATCATCTATCATTACCATTATTTCATGATTTATTTTATAATTTCCAAACAACATAATCTTTGTTTTTTTGTTAGATTTAGAGATAATTTATTTTTGTTGAACCACTGCGTTAACTTTTTCATTTCAGTTGTGACCACCTCTAAAACCTGCTGCAAATTCTCACCAGTGCAAAGGATATTTGTGTCATCCGCAAACAAAATAAATTTCAGAATTTTTGATACTTGGCATATGTCATTTTTTTTTTTTTTTTATTTAAGTTTTTGTAAAGGGTATACAGGTCGTTACAGCAATGCAGTGTTTACATTTTCATCACATGTTCCCTTATTTTCTGATATCTGACAACATTGGAAGATTAATTCTTACAACACCCCTTTTTTTTTTTTTAAAGTGAAAGAAAAAGTGAAATTAAAGAGAGAAAAAAACAAAAAACAAACAAACCAGTAAAAAACAAACAAAAAGAAAAAGTAAGTAAATAAAGATAAAAGAGCATCTGAGTAGCGTTGGAACAAAGAGCGGAACCATTATTGAAATGGTATTTGTCAAAGATTAGATCTAATGGAAGACACATATGCGGTCCAGGGTTGCCAAAAGTTCATGAACCCATCCATGTCCTGTCTCAGTGCGAATGTCAACTTTTCCATCGAGTAAATGTCTTGGATCACGTTAGTCCAATCTTCAGGTGTAGGACAGTCCTTCAACATCCATTTTTTAGTTAGAGCTTTTTTGCTTGCCAATATTAAAACATTGAATAAGTATTTTTCTCCTCGTCTTTCCAGTGAGTCCGGTAGTAAACCCAAATACAAAGTTACAAAAGAAAAGGGAACTGTAATTTTGAATATTTTCCCCAATATTGTCTGTACCTTGGTCCAATATTGGTGGATAACTGGGCATGACCAAAACACATGAAAATGATTTGCAGTCTTTTCACCACACAAGCGCCAACAGTTCAATCCCTTATGGGTAAATTTGTTTTGTGCAGGTGTTCTGAAAAATCTTGCCAAGTTTTTCCATCCAAATTCTCTCCACTGCAGGGATGAGGTACTTTTCCATTGCTGTTTATTTAGCTTTTCCCATATTTCCAGTTGTAAAGTGAAATTCCCCTCTTTTTCCCATCTCTCTTTTATATAAGATGTGTTGTCTCCTTTTAAGTCTTGAAGACCTTGGTATATTTTAGAAATGTATCTGATCCCTGGGATCCCTTTATATGCCATTAAGAAGACCTTCAGAACACCTGACTGGGCCCTTTCCAAAACCTCCTTTTTAAGTATATTGTTTATGTGGTGTCTAAGCTGGAAGAACCTGTAAAGGTCTTGATTTATTAGGCCTTGTTTTTTCAAATCTTCAAAACTTCTTAAGATTTGCCCTTTAAAAAAATCGTAATATTTTATCAGCCCTTTCTCCTTCCACTTTTTAAATCTGGTGTCTGTTTTATTAGGAGTAAAGTCCTGATCATAGGCGATCCATTGCAGAAGTCGATAGGGCTCTTTAGTTTGATTCTCTCTGACTATCTTAAACCAAATTTTTAGCGGGGTCTCTATCCACGGGTTAGTGTTATTCAAAAGCTTAGGTAAGGCATTGTTCCCTATTATCGCCTGTAGGGGGATGTCACTTGTTATTTGGCATTCGATCTCCTTCCATTGTGCAGTGTAGACTGGGTTACATATCTCTACTAAAGTTTTAATTTGTGCGGCTTTAAAGTAGTCCCTGATATTTGGCAGCGCGAGCCCACCTTTGTCTTTGTTTAGCTGTAGGGTTCTATATCTGATTCTAGGTCTCTTGCCCTGCCATATGAATCTTGAGATCCTTCTGTCCAGCTCCTGCCATGTTTTTTTGGGAGGTTCTACCGGTATTGTTTGGAAAAGGTATAGAAGACGTGGAAGTATATTCATTTTGACTGCTTCAATTCTTTGTGCAGTACCCAAGAATGGTATCATATTCCATCTTGCTAGGTCAGATTTTATTTTTGTCACCAGTGGATCATAGTTTAGTGATATAATTTTGTTGAGTTGTTTCGGGATATTGACCCCCAGATATTTCATAGATTCCGACTCCCAGTTAGTTTTGAGTTTGCTTAGTGAATAATGATTTGGGTCATAGTTGAATGTTAAAACTTGGGTTTTATGCATGTTTAATTTGTACCCCGATAAATCTCCATACTCTGAAAAAACTGAGGTTAGTTCTGGTAAAGAAGTGTCCGGCTGCCCTAGGTATATTAAAATGTCATCAGCAAAGAGTGCTATTTTATGTTCCTTCTGACCAAGTGTAATACCTTGAATTTTTTGGTTTTGTCTTATCCATTGGCTCAGAGGTTCTATGAAGATTGCAAAGAGCAGTGGAGACAGGGGGCAGCCCTGACGACATCCTCTTTCCAGTTCAAAAGATGATGATAAATTACCGTTAATCCTTATTTTAGCTGTTGGTTTTTTATATAATGCCTGTATAGTTCTAATGAAGTTGTTATGAAAATTGAAACTGGATAAGATTCTATATAGAAAAGACCAGTCAACCGAATCGAATGCTTTTTCAGCATCTAATCCTAATATGACTGCATTTAAGTTATATTTTTTTATATGATGAATTATGTGTAAAGTGCATCGAATGTTGTCTTGTGTCTGTCTTTGTCTTATAAAACCTGATTGGTCTAAATGAATTAGGTCTGTCAGTATATTTTCTAACCTTTTGGCAAGGATAATGGTAAAAAGCTTATAGTCCTGATTTAGTACACTGATTGGTCTGTAGTTGGAGCACTCTAGTTTATCCTTTTCAGGTTTAGGTATAACTGCAATGACCCCTTCTCTCCAGGAGGGGGGATTTCCCCTGTGTGGAGGACATAATTAAATGTTTTCAGGAGGAGAGGAGATAGTTGCTGTTTAAAGGTTTTGTACCACTCTGCTGTATAGCCATCAGCTCCTGGGGATTTGTTAGCTTTAAGTTTCATAATTGCTTTTTCCAATTCTTTAGGATGTATTTCTGACAGTAGTGTTTTATTTTGTGACTCCGTAAGTTGGGGAAGGTTTAATGTGTTTAGGAATGCCTCGGATGCGTTTTTATGTTTTTTGTGTGAGTATAAGTTCTTATAGTAATTCTCAAAGTTTTTAAGAATATCCTGAATTCTGAATTTTATTTCCTTTGATACTGGGTCTCTGATTTTGTAGATTGCTCTTTCTGTTTGATGTTTCCTCAATTTATAGGCTAGCAATTTTGCCGATTTACTGCCTGCTTCATAGTATTTTTGTTTCAGAAATGTAAGTTTCTTCTGGATTTCTATTGTGTAGATCTCATTTATTTGGTTTTTAATTTCCTTAATCTTGAGCGAGTCAGTAGAATGAGTGTTGCCTTTGTGTTCTTTTTCTAGGTTCCTAAGTTCTGACTCTAATGTGGATAGTTTTTCTTGTCTTAGTTTCTTTTGGGTTGCCAGTTTTGCAATAATCTTTCCTCTTATTATAGCTTTACATGCATCCCACAGTATTAAAGGGGATACTTCTCCATTATCGTTATCTTCCAAATATCTGAGAATATCTGATTCCAATTCATCTTTCAATGGTCCTTTCAGGACATTTGAATTTAACCTCCAAGAAAATGTATTATTTGTGTATTTTTGGATATTTAAGTCCATGTAGATCGGACTGTGGTCGGAGAGATCCATCAGTCCTATTTTACATGTTTTTACTCTTCCAATGTCTCTATTAAACATAAAAAAAATAGTCAATCCTTGAGTAAGATGAATGTGGAGTTGAGTAAAATGTATAGTCTTTTACACTGGGGTTGAGTTCCCTCCACACGTCACAGATTCCCAATTCTTTTAGTAGCATCCGAGTCTTCCTGTTTTGGGTGTTATTTTGATGTGGGGAATTACCAGAAGCATCCCAGTATGGATTCAGTCTAAGATTGAAGTCCCCACCACATATCACTAAACCTTGAGCTTTAGTTATCATTAGGTCGAATACATTTTTATAAAATTTCCAGTTAGCCCCTGGGGGAGCATACACATTCAGCAGGGTGATATCTTCTCCCTCTAGCCGCCCAGTTACCAAACTGTATCTCCCTTCTTTATCTTTGTGTTCTGATTTTTTTTCAAATGTAATTTTGGTTGATATCAATGTCGCTACTCCCCTCCTCCTCCCTGATTTATATGAAGATGAAGAGATCATTTTAAACCCTTGTCTACTGAGTTTATTGTGTTCCACGTCTGTTAGGTGGGTTTCTTGTAAAAATATTATTCCTGCTTTGTCTTTTTTCATTTTGCCTAGAATCTTGGATCTTTTAACTGGATTCAGGATTCCTTTTACATTATATGAAATTATTTTGGTTACACCCTGTTTCTCCATTGTGTTGTTTTGTTTAGTATAACTGTGTGGTGGCCCTCTTTTGTGCTACTCAGAAACTGAAAGAACATTAAAAACAAGAAAAACATTAAGAACATAGTGTAAAAAACTTTAAAACAAAAAGCTGTCATAAGAACTTCCTGAGCTGAGGTCTTTTTAAAGACCCTGTAAGAGCCTTGATGGAGTGAAGGCCCTGAGGGAAATTCCTCAAACTCTGTTACGTGTTGAGGGCCCTCTCTTACCACTGAAAGTAGTCCCATGCTTTTAATGTGAGTTTCAGAACCCAATCCAAACTTGTAATGATTTTTTTTCCCCCTTTTATGCCTAAACCCTGTGAAATTGTGTGCACCCTCCCACCCCCATCACATCAAACATTCACGCAAAAACAGTATTTGTTAGTATGAGGAGAACATGTGGATTATTGTCACATTTCTATTTTAACAAGTTTTTTTTATTTTTTTTATTACAAAGACTTATTTGTTTCAAATAATATGATTGTTCCATGAAATGTTTTACCACATGCTGAATATGCATCTCCTTTAATGTTTGTTACCTTGTATGAGGGGGGTTGGATGTGCGGATTGATTCAAGAGAAAAGAAAAAAAAAAAAGGTCGCTATTCCAACCTGAAAACGGATAGTTTATCCGCGACGCTCTGGTGCTGGGTTTCCCGCTGCTGGTCCGTGGATTTTGAAGGTCTTTGTGTTGTCCATGTTTGCGCTTTGATCTTCTCACTCGGGTCTGCTGCGGGTTTAAATACCGTTACCGGGAGCCCTCTTTTCGCCATGTCAGCTGTTGCTTCTTCCGCCGAATTATAGAGACACGTTTCATCGCCGTAGAAGACCCTTAACTTCGCAGGAAATGGTGTCTGAAAGCGCAATTTCTTCTCTCTTAACACCTTTTTCGCGTCATTGTATTCCCTGCGCTTTTTAAGGACCTCCGGGGCGTAATCGTGTTCCACGTAGACTTTTCTCTCCTGGTGCATAAATCCTTTTTTCTGCCAGGCCAGTCTTACAACCTCTTGTTTTATTTTGAAATTGGAAAATCTTACCAACACCGAACGTGGGGGCGCTTCCGCCGCCGGCCTAGCGGCTAATGAACGATGTGCCTTTTCTATCTTCAAGTCGGTGGTTTGTGGAATATCCAATTTCTCTCTTAGTAAGGATTCCACGCATTCTGCCATTGAGTTAAAACCATTTTCGGTTCCTTCTATCAGACCATGAATTCTTATGTTGTCTCTTCTTTGTTTTCCTTCTTGGTCGGTTAGCTTAGCCTCTATTGCGTAGGTCTAGCACAGAATCTTCGAGCACTTTTATTCGATCCTCTGTTTCCAAGATTCGGTTCTCGGCCTGGTCCACTCTGCTGTTTGTCCTTTTCAATTCTTCTCTGAATTCCCGAAATTCGGCCGTAACATCTCGGCGAAATCGTCGTAGCTCCTCAAATAGTGATTTCAGGCTAACCCTTTTGTTAGCTATCACCAGTTCCTCGTCTTCTGAACGGAGATCTTCCAGTTCAGATTCTCCGGCCGATACGTGTCCTGGCCTGGAGAATTTCAGTTTCTTCTGTTTTCCTTTAGACATGATGATTTTGTCTTTTGATTTTCACTCCTCCAAAAATCCGTTAAGTTTGATTTTCAAGGTGTTATCCTGGATTGGGTCTGAGAGCTTCAGTGTTAAGCTGCAGTCGCCATGGCGTCCAGACCGGAAGTCGGCATATGTCATTTTTATACAAAATAAAGAGTTTGGGTCCCAAAACTGACCCCTGGGGCACACCACAAGTGATGTCCATGAAGGGTGATTTGTGCTCACCAATTTGTACAAATTGTTGTCTTGTGGAGATAAGCAACTTAGATAGGACAAAGGGGTAACAGTCCACATGCTGTGATAAAACCATTAACATCAGTCCACATGCTGTAGAACAATCAACATCAGTCCGCATGCTGCTTGGGCTTCAGTCTTCTGCCGTATCTGCTGTAGCCAGGATTCGCTGCCTCCGTGGCGCTGCCATGCTGGGGGGCTGATGTCTGGGGGTGAAAACTTTTTGACTGTCCGTGTGGGTGCTCTGGAGAATCTTCTCTCTGGGAAGCGCCCCGTGGGGGTCTTCCACGCCGAGGGGCCCTAGCCAACAGCACTTGCTCGTCAGCCACAACGAAAGCAGGTTTGAGTCTGTCTATGCCAATTTTTTCCCTCCTACCCCCCAAATCTAGCAAAAAATGCTTATCCCCTGTTTCCAGCACTCTAAACGGTCCATCATAAGGTGGGCGCAGTGGGGGCGGTGAGCGTCGTGTCTGACAAACACGAACTCTGCGTTTTTCAAAGCTTTAGGCACAAAAAACGCGCGGAAAACTGTGGTGGGCAGGGCCTGGCAGCGTGCTTGAGTCTATGCAACGCTGCAGCAGTTGAGACGGGGAGCTGCCCGGCGCAGGATTATCTGGCAGAAACTCCCCAGGCAGCCAGAGTGGTTGTGCAAAAACGAGTTCTGCCGGGGAAGCTTCCAGATCCTCTTTAGGCGCAGAACGTAACCCCAATAAAACCCATGGTAGCCTGTCTACCCAATTTGCATCCGTCAGTGAAGCCCTCAGAGCCACTTTTAACGACCTATGAAAATGTTCGCATAACCCATTAGCCTGCGGGTTGTACGCGGTTGTGCGGTGAATTGAGACACCTAGGCTGCAGGCCATGGTTGACCAGTGTTCAGAAACAAATTGAGAGCCTCTGTCGGACGTAATGTCCGACGGAACTCCAAAACGCGCCACCCATGCTGTTAAAAACGCGCGCGCCACCTCCTCGGCCGTGGTTGCCACCAGCGGAACCGCTTCTGGCCAGCGCGTGGTGCGGTCCACCATTGTCAGGAGATGCGTGTACCCCTGTGATGGCGGAAGGGGGCCTATGAGGTCCACGTGGACATGGTCGAACCTCTTAGCCGGGATGCGAAACGGCTCCAAAGGAGCCTTCGTGTGTCTGTGAACCTTGGCTCGTTGGCACGCCACGCAGGCTGCCGCCCACTCGTTCACTTGTTTGCGAAGGTCTGGCCACACATATTTCTCTCCTACCATTTTGACCGACGCGCGCACCCCTGGGTGTGCCAAAGAGTGAACCGACTCAAACACGCGGCGGCGCCACGCGGCCAGAACCAAAGGCCGTGGGCGACCCGTGGAGACGTCGCAGATTAAGGGGGGAATGCCGTTAAGCAGCGTCCTCTTCTCCAGCCTTAACCCTGTTGGTCCAGACTGGAGCGCGCGCACGTCCGCGTCACTAGCCTGTTCCGCGGCCATGGCTGCGTAATCCAACCCTACACAGACCGGGGCCACAACGGCGCGCAAGAGGCAGTCTGCCACTACATTCAGTTTGCCCGACACATGCTGAATATCGGTAGTAAACTCTGAGATCGCGGCCAGCTGCCTCTGCTGCCGGCCCGACCAAGGTTCTGAAACTTTGGCCATCGTGAATGTTAGTGGCTTATGGTCAACGAATGCAGTAAAATTGCGCCCTTCCAGCCAGAACTGGAAATGACGAATGGCCAGGTGGACAGCCAGCAACTCTCTGTCGAACACGCTGTATTTACGTTCATTGACGCGCAAGGTTCTGCTGAAAAAGGCAAGCGGCTGCCAAGCACCGGCGACGCGCTGCTCCACGACAGCCCCTATGGCCACATCTGAGGCGTCAGTGGTGAGGGCTATGCGGGCCTTTTGGTCTGGATGTGCCAACAATGCGGCGTTTGCCAGGGCTGCTTTAACTTCCGAGAACGCCTGCTCTCGTTCCGGGGTCCATTCGACCTTATTCGCGGGTTTCTGTTTTTTGAGCGCAGCGTACAATGGCTGCATGAGCTGCGCTGCGCGGGGAAGGAAACGGTTATAAAAGTTCACCATTCCCAAAAATTCTTGTAGAAAAAATTCTTGACCGTTTGTGGTCGGGGAAAATCGGTCACTGTGCGCACTTTGTCAGGCAGCGGAACCGCTCCTTCGGGAGAGACGCAGTGCCCTAAAAAATCAATCCCCTTCACCCCGAACTGACATTTCGCTGGGTTGATTATTAAACCGTGCTCTTCCAACCTATGGAAAACCGTCGTGAGGTGGGTTTCGTGTTCGTCTTCGGACGCGCTGGCTACCAAGATATCGTCCAGGTAGACGAACACGAAAGGGAGATCAGGCAGCACTGCATCCATCATGCGTTGGAACGTCTGTGCTGCCCCTTTAAGCCCAAACGGCATGCGCAAGAACTCAAATAAACCAAACGGAGTTATTACCGCTGTTTTGGGTATGTCCTCAGCGCGCACTGGGACTTGGTGGTAACCACGGACCAAATCTATCTTAGAAAAAATGCGCGCTCCTGTGAGGTGAGCAGAAAAATCCTGAATGTGGGGAATTGGGTAGCGGTCATGCGCTGTAACGTTGTTTAACCTGCGGAAATCGCCTCAAGGTCGCCACGAACCTTCAGCTTTAGGGACCATGTGTAGCGGGGAAGCCCATGGGCTGTTTGAGCGCTTGATGATGCCTAACCTCTCTAGGTTAGCGAACTCCTTGCGCGCTATGGCCAGTTTAGCTGCGTCCAAGCGTCGAGGTCTTGCAAAAATGGGCGCCCCGGTGGTGGTGATAAAATGCTCCACCCCATGTTTAGTGATAGCTGCTGAAAACGTCGGGACTGTGAGTGCTGGGAACTGAGCAAGCAGTGTGTGGAACTTACCGCATGCTGCTGTGACGTTGGCTTGTGCTGTTGGCCGGGTCACTCGAGCTATACAGGGGAGAGAGTCAAAAGACGGTGCAGTAACCAGGCGCCCTTTAGCGATATCTACCAACAACCCATGTGCACATAGAAAATCAGCCCCCAGTATATGGTAATCCAATGCTGCTACAATAAAAGTCCATTCAAATGTACGACCATGTAGAGACAAGAGCAGAGTCCTCTCACCAAAGGTCTTAATGTCTGAGCCGTTTGCTGCTGCCATCTCGGGGCCACTGGTTCCTGCCAGCCGGTCAGCGTAGGTCGGCCGGATGAAACTCCTCTGTGCGCCGTGTCCACGAGGAAATGCCTCCCCGAGCGTGCATCCGTCAAATAGAGCAGCTTGTTCTCCTCCCCAAGGGTCGCGGCTGCTACCGACCCCCGGTCTTGGTGTTTCCCGAGCGCTTGAACTGGCACGGTGGTATACATTTGCGTGCCCTCTCTGCAAAGCGGCGATGGTAGAAGCAAAGCGTGTCACCTCCACGTTCCTTGGCCCCCGCTGCTGCTGCCGTCGGTGGTTCTGCTGCTGCCGTCGGCGGCTCCTCGCCTCCTCGTGTCGACGTGCCGGGCTCCGTCGCTGCCGCAATGGTCACGAAAGCCTTGGTGGCGATGATGATCCGGTCTGCCTCTCGGGCTAGCGCACGATAGTCCCGTTTGGCCAGCAACGACGAATTGGCCAGGGCCGCTCTCGCCGCTGTCGGAAGGTTCCTGAGGAAAATGTGGGTGAAGATGAAGTGGTCGTCGTCCGTGCCCTTTAACCTCAGCATCTTCTCCATCATGTCCACGGCCGAACCGTCTCCCAACTCGGTCCGCGTCAGAAGCCTCTCTGCTCTCTCACCATCCGAGAGCGTGTAGTGCTGGATGAGGGCAGCCTTCAGCGCGTCATATTTGCCGTCAGCTGGTGGCTGATCGAACAGGCTCTCGATGTGCTGAGCCGTGCTGGCATCGAGCGCTGCGACCACATAGTGGAATTTCGTATCATCCGCCGATATCCCTCGGAGGGCGAACTGCGCCTCGGTTAGGTGGAACCAGGAGTGCGGGTTGTGCTGCCAAAAATCAGGTAGTTTGATCGCTACAGTGCACGCGAAGCTGGGGGTTCCAGTCGAGGTTGGCTCCGGGGATCTTCCGTCGTATTCCATGATTCGTCTTGGGTCACCAGTGTGGAGCGTGTAAATAATGAGGCTGATTTGGTTCAAGCGGTTTATTACACGACTCACACAAGGAGCATAGACAGAATGGCATACAAGTAGGAACTCTTCCCTTAAATAACATGACATCCTTCTAGACTCTTCTCACACACAAAAGATAATCCCCGTCTAGACTCTTCTCACACACAAAAGATAATCTCCCCGTCCGACTGCAGTCAGTCCATTCATCCTTGACACCTCCCTGTTATCTTACTCGGGCATCTAGAAACTTCTCACATGCAAAAGGTTAACTTCGCGTCCTTTGTTCCTGTCTAAGGTGGTAAACCATTATGCACTCCCCAGGTTGCCACAGTCTGTTACTTAAATAACTTTCCACCCAACTCAGTCCGACCCCTCTTATCCCATACCTTTCCAGTTTCCTTAGTAGTATTCTGTGGTCAATGGTGTCAAAAGCTTTCTTTAAATCTATAAATACTCCTACAGCAAACTTTTTTTTATCTATACAACTAGCAATTTCTTCTATAAGTTCGATCAGTGCCAAAGATGTAGATTTACCTGCTCTAAAACCATACTGGCTGTCTGTAAGGAGGTTGTGCTTTTCAATGAAATCATCCAGTCTCTTAGTGAAGATTTTTTCAAGTATTTTGGAGAACTGTGAGAGTAAAGAGACTGGCCTGTAATTTGCGAAACAATGACTGTCTCCTGTTTTGTATAGAGGTATTACTGTTGCTATTTTCATTTTGTTTGGAAATTTACCAGTTTGAAATGACAGGTTACAGATGTGGGTGAGTGGCTTAACAATTCCTTCAATTACTTTTTTCACTATTGTCATGTCAATTTCATTCCAGTCCGTTGATTTTTTGTTCTTAAATTTACTCACAGTCTTGATAATTTCCTTTTCAGTAACTGCACCCAAAAAGATTGTGTTTGGATTTCTATCTTCTATTTCATTTACAGAACCACTGTTGTTTGTTTCTGTTGTCACTATTGATTTTGCTAATTCAGGACCAACGTTTACAAAAAATTTGTTGAAACCACTGACCACATCCTCCATATTATTTATCAAATTGCCACTTTCAATAAAATATTCTGGATAATTAGCATTCTTAGGTCGATTACTAATAATCCCATTGAGTACTTGCTATATTCCTCTTAAGTTATTTTTATTATCCTCTTAATATTCTGTTGTAATATTCTTTCTTACAGGTCCTCATTATATTAGTAAGTTTATTTTTATATCTTTTATATTTGATCTCAGCCTCCACTGTTCTGCACTTAATGAATTGTTTATTTAATGTATTCTTCTTTTTACATGCATTTATTAACCCCTTGGTGACCCAAGGAATATTTTTTTTTGTTGTTGTCTGTCACTGTATTGTTTTATAGGACAGTTTTTATTGTACAATTAAATTTGTAAATTTGGTGTTGACCAGTGTAATAGGTCTCCCAGTAGACCTACCAGAGGTGGGGCATTTTAACCTTTTATGACTCCAGAGGCCTTTGGTATCCATTTGTCCACAACGTCCTCCTTTCATCCTCTTTGTTGGCTGATGGGAACTCTATAGTATATTTCTGGCAGTCCTTCTCATCTTTCATCAGATGGTGATCTCTGCATGAGTCTATGCTGCAACTCTGGGCATTTTCCCGATTTTAAAGTGACATTGAGCAGCTAGTCTTTCAGGCTTGTTTGAAAATGGCGGCGCTCTGCGGCTGCTATCACCACTTCCGGCTGTGACCGACAAAATAAAAGGAAAACGACACCAAACGCACTCAGATCTGTTATTTCGGAGTTTTTTTGTTTGGTTGGTTGGTTTTTTTGCTCAATTTTATTTTGACAAGGCGAGAACGATATAACGGCTATTTTCGGTAGTTATGTTTTCGCTTCACAGACGAAATATTACAAGAAGGAAGAGTGCACAGATTCACACCTAAATCTTTAATTTGGATCCCAAATACGGACTAGGAATGTCCAAGATGACGTCTTGTGTCAGGGGAATTTGGGCTGTCGCCACATTTATTTAACTACGCCTTCTCCGGTCTGAGGTCCTGGTTGGCATTACACAGGAAGCTCAGTTTAGGAAAAATTAAAAAAAACAAAAACGGGACGCCCTCTTCTCGTCTTCCTCCTCCCCTTTCCCCGCTTCTAACGGTGCTCAAGAAGTTATTCAGAACCGACGCAGACGATAGCGCCGATCCTGACCGCCTTCACTACTTATTAATGCCGCACGCGTCCCGTCACACAGAGGAAAACGGTCGGTTGAGATCTCATTATGGAGGATTTAGGTGAGTGGTCGAGCTGCTCCGGGTCTGCATGCTCTCGTATCTTGGAGAGATCTGTGGGAATGGGTGGTGTTGCCCAGACAGAGGAAACAAGGTCGATGCTGATCATGGCAGTTCCTTTCCTGCATGGATGCTCATAAAAAAGGGGGTTCCATTTTTCAGTGGAAGGAATAGCAAAGATAAACATGATAAATAAGACTGGTATAACTTAGCTGCATGCAAGGGTGTTTTTTAATATGTCAGTCTAAAGTAAGGATACTCAAAAAGGTAATTAATTAGATTTACTTAATCCAGTTTGGCCACAAATGTCCAATAAAGTGGGTTGTGTAATTCAAGCAAAAGAGTTCAAATGGAAATTAATAGATGTGTATCCAGCCAGTTAATATTACATAACTTCAACAAAAATATTTCCTGTTAGTTTAATTAACTGTTTTGATGAATGCTTGTATAATTTGTACAGTGCATCCAGAAAGTATTCACAGCACTTCACTTTTTCCACATTTTATGTTACAGCCTTATTCCAAAATGAATTAGATTCATTTTTCCTCAGAATTCTAAACACAATACCTCATAATGACAACATGAAAAAGTTTTTTTTTTTTATTGAGGTTTATGCAGATTTATTAAACATAAAAAACTAAGAAATCACATGTACACAAATATTCACAGCCTTTGCTCAATACTTTGTTGCACCTTTAGCAGCAATTGCAGCCTCAAGTCTTTTTGAATATGATGCCACAAGCTTGGCACACCTATCTTTGGGCAGTTTCACCCATTCCTCTTTGCAGCACCTCACAAGCTCCATCAGGTTGAATGGGAAGCATTGGCACACAGCCATTTTTAGATCTCTCCAGAAATGTTCAATTGGATTCAAGTCTGGGCTCTGGCTGGGCCACTCAAGGACATTCACAGAGTTGTCCTGAAGCCACACCCCTTTGATATCTTGGCTGTTTGCTTAGGGTCGTTGTCCTGCTGCAAGATGAACTGCTGCCCCAGTCTGAGGTTGAGAGCGCTCTGCAGCAGGTTTTCATCCAGGATGCCTCTGTACATTACTGCATTCATCTTTCCCTCTATCCTGACTACAGTAGTCTCCCAGCTCCTGCTGCTGAAAAACATCCCCACAGCATGATGCTGCCACCACCATACTTCACTGTAGGGATAGTATTGGCCTGATGATGAGCAGTGCCTGGTTTCCTCCAAACATGGTGCCTGGCATTCACACCAAAGAGTTCAGTCTTTGTCTCATCAGACCACAGAATTTTGCTTCTCATGGTCTGAGAGTCCTTCAGGTGCCTTTTGGCAAAGTTTTTTTTCACGTCATTATGGGGTATTGTGTGCAGAATTTTGAGGGAAAAAAATTCATCCCTTTTGGAATAAGGCTGTAACATAAAATGTGAGAAAAGTGAAGCACTGTGAATACTTTCCGGATGCACTGTAATTATTCTGACTTTACTCAGAATTTCGGACAGACTGATGTTGCCTGCAAAGCATTTCTGCTTGAAGCACCTCTGTTAGTGCCTGATGCCACTAACTTGACCTCTACTTCTTAACTCTTAAAACCAACCTAAAGATGGTTCAGATTATGTAGATTTTCCCCACACTATGCAGCTACAAATACAAATCACGGAGGCCACAGTCTAAGCAGAAAAACCAGACTTCCCTGTCCCCAGCCACCATCTCCAGCTCTTCAGGACAGATACCAAGATGTTCCCAGGGCAGCTGGGAGACAGTCTCTCCAGTGTGTCCTGGGTCTGCCCCGGGGTCTCCTCCTAGTGGGACGTTCCCAAAACACCTCAAGTGGGAGGCGTCCAGGAGGCATCCTGCTCAGGTGCCCAAACCACCTCAATTGGCTCCTTTCGATTTGGAGGAGTAGTGGCTCTACTCTGAGCCTCTCCCAGCTAACTGAACTCCTCACCCTATCTCTAAGAGTGAGTCCAGCAACCGTATGGAGAAAGCTCATTTCAGCCGCTTGTATCCGTGATCTCATTCTTTTAGTCATTACCCAAGCCTCATGACCATAAGAGAATAGGGCTTAGATTGACTGGTAATTCAACTGTTTGGCTTTTGAGCTCAGCTCCCTCTTCACCACAATAGACCAATACAATGTCTGCTTCACTGCAGATGCTGCTCCAATTTGTCTGTCAATCTTCCACTGCATTCTCTCCTCACTCTTGAATAAGACCCCAAGATTCTTAAACTCCTCCACCTGGGACAGGAACTTGACCCCAACCCAGACGGGACAATCCGCCCTTTTCTGGCTGAGGACCATAGACTTAGATTTGAAGGTGCTGGTTCTTATCTTGGCTGTTTCACACTCAGTGGCAAACTGTCCCATTAAGACCTGTACGTCATTGCTCAATGAAGCTAACATGACCACATCCTCTGCAAACAGCAGAGATGAGATCCAGTGACAACAAAAAATGACACCTTCCGTTCCTTGGCTATGCCCAGAAATCCTGCCAATAAAAATTATGAACAGGATCTGTAACAAAGGGCAGCCCTGGCAGAGTCCAACTCTTACTGGACAAAAGTTTAACTGATTGTTGGCAGTATGAACTAAATTCTTGCAATGGTTGTAAAGAGACCGGATAGCTTGTAGCAACGAGCCTGATACCCAGTATTCCCGAAGCACCCCCACAAAAAACCACGAGGGACACAGTTGAATGCTTTCTCCAAGTCCACAAAACACATCTAGGCTAGCTGGACAAACTCTCACAAACCTTCAAGGATCCTTGAGAGGGTAAATGGTATGCCACGGCCAGGAAGAAATCCACATTGCTCCTCCCGAATCCGAGGTTCGACCAATATAATGCCATCGGCAGCCAACTGACAACACTGAAAACAAAGGTAACACATGAAATAATGGTTCAACATTGTTCCACATCTTCCTCCTACCACCTCTTTAGTTCTGCATGTATGGCCTGCAAATTCAATAAAATCCACACAAAATTCAATTTAAAATGATCCATGGCGAACTTTTCTGTCCATTAACATCAACCAGTCAGGGATCTGTAAAAATAGATTATAAATCTCAACTGGGTGTCTTACATTTTGAAGTGTCCACCAACATAGAATCTTTTTTTTACTTCTCTTCTGGTGGTTGCTTGAGGATTTTTTTTCTTTTAAAACAACAGTAGAAGAAGCTGACTCTTTGTGCTTGAAAATTGCTGTGTTGGAAAGGAACTGAAATAGCTCCAAGCACCACTGCTATTTGTAAAAACCACAGAGTTCAAGGAAAATAAGAGCTTCGGCCTGTGTAGCTGAACATCCGCACTCCCTGGAAGTCGACTTTTTCAAAGAATACACAAAGGAATGGAAACATGTAGCCCAAGCACATCTGGGCACATCTGGATTGGATCCCACATACTGAGATGGAGTCACTAGGTGAGCATTAGTCAGTCAGGCAGTGGTCGTGTTCGAAAGCTCCCCCCCCCCCCCTATTTTTTTTGCTGTTGTAAGTTTATGTGTTAGATTTGGTGGGGCTTTCGGGGAGAGAGATCACTTGTTAGAGAAGCCTTTGGCCAACATAAACAAGGCGGCAGGCAGCTCTAAATATGGTCATAATTCCCTCTGAGAGACATTCAACTCCATATATGTGCTGTTCAGTCTGTCGGAGTGTGTGTGTCTGTGTTTCTAAGAGGCAGAAATACACAGCAGGGAGGAAGAGGTGGTAGTGTAGTACAGTATATGTTCAACATTCGCACCACATGGTCGTACCAGAAGTGTTAATCAACTGGGGCAGGAGTGACCGCAGTGGTGATTACTACTGGGTAAAACTACAGTATGTTTCATGTCATGGTGAAAACAGGAAGACTTCAAAATCAAGTTCCATTATAATTTATGGAAGCAGGGTTCCTGAAGATAAAGATTATGTGATATGATGAACTAGAGCTCCACACAGCTATAACCACTCTCATTTCTTATATAGTGAGCCTATATAACAATCGCCACATTTGATTACAGCTATTTTCCCTTCAATTAAGAGTGCTGCGCCGTTG
Organism: Pholidichthys leucotaenia; assembly: GCA_020510985.1. Lineage (NCBI taxonomy): Eukaryota > Metazoa > Chordata > Actinopteri > Cichliformes > Pholidichthyidae > Pholidichthys > Pholidichthys leucotaenia. The sequence goes on from CM035836.1 coordinate 413,784,103, forward strand.
TTGAAACAGTGTTTTAGTCCTGTATCGTACAATTGTAAACCTGTCTGTGTTGAAAATCTACTAAGCCCATCTCGTATAACATGACGAGTGAGAAATCACCCTTGATGTCTGCAGAGTGATGTAATCGTCAATATTGCAGCTGGTCTTTGCTGCAGTTTTTTTATTATTTTAATTTATACAATCAGACTGCTTTACAAATTGAGTAAGTGTGCACTGCAGTGAGATGGCATCTGAGTATTGATTGTACCTGTGGACCCCAGAAAGAGTAGCTTCTACTTTTAGGTTGCACCTAATTTGCCCAAATAATCAATAAACCTTTAGTTACATCATGATTATTTTAAGCTCTTGCTTGTTTTGCTCAGGAGCCATTTTTGTAAAACTACACAAGGACAAGACCAGAAGGCCAGGTTAAAAAAATAATATTAATAATGTAAATATATACCATATAAGAAGGCACTCGTGGTAGAGTTAAGGTGGTCCACACAGTACCTTAAACCAGTGTTTTCAATCTTTTTTGAACCAAGGAACCCTTTTTACATTGAAAAAAATCCCAAGGCACGCCACCAACCAAAAATGTTACAAAATGACACGCTGTAGCCTATTATAGCCTATGTAATGGCAATTTAATCTTGTAATTAGTTTATACTCACTCAGTGTGAAACCTGGGCCTGTTTAGATGACTACAAAGCTAATATCCTGACAGGACTTGAACAAAGGCATAAACAAAGCTCTTTCTCCACAGGTCTCAGTCTCTCTGTTGTTTTAGTTTTTATAGCAGTCCTGCTTGAAAAGCCCACCCTTTTCTCATTAAAGTTACTTGTTTCTCTGTGTGCTCATGAAGATGAACAAAGTAGTCTATGTTCTTATCTTCAAGTGATGGTTGTTTTGTTTGGAGCTGATGTTTAAGCTTGCAATGGGCCATGTAGCTTTTTCCCACACACCAATCATAATGGCTTGGCGCAGTGGGATCCCCAGCGGAAGTAAATCCAAAGGAAAGGAAACTTTTACTGTACTGCCTTGTCTTCACTTTCTCAGCTTTCTTTTGACAACTGCTCAGCCTGTCACCTTTGTTATAATTTTGTCCAGAGCCCGGTTCAGAGTCTGAATCTTTCTACTTCAGATATTTATCCATCACTGTTTTTTATCTTGTCACCATGACCTAGCACATCTTAACAATGTCATTAATCTCCATAAAACACCCGAAGAAGAATAGGTAGAAGAAGACAGTTAGCATTTTTTTCCAACATGGACGCTGCTGGTGGCGCTGCTCTGCTGTGACCCGGGCTACCCTGTGCTTAGTTGTGTGTGTATGTTTGTAGTACTTAGTTTTTAGTGCTCAGTCTGAAGCATCATAATAATGTTTTTGCTAAAGGGACTGCTTGTGATCTGGTTGCTTGGGATAATGTGCCACTGTACCCAAGTGGATCAGGACATGAGGCCGACCACGCTCCTGAGCTGTACTCGAGACCAGCTCCTGCTTCTTCGTTCCAGCCACGTCTCGGCACCCCTCCTGCCTCGGGAGCTCTTACGAAATCCGACGGGAGGACGTAGAAGCCGGTCGCGGAAGAGAGGGAAACGTGGCGGAGTATGACAGAGACTGCGGAGGAGAGAGAACAGGCCGCCACTGCCATCCATGTTGCTCTGTAATGTCCGCTCACTAAAGAGCAAAATGGAGGAACTCAAAATCAAGGCCAGGTTCCTATACGAGTACCGGGACTCATGCCTGCTCGTTTTCACGGAATCGTGGCTTCAGGAGGACGTACCTGACTCGCTCCTATCCGTGGACGGCTTCTCCCTAGTGTGGCAGGACAGGGACGTGCTCTCCGGTAAGATCAAAGGAGGAGGTATTTGTGTGTACGTTAAGAACAAATGGTGTTCACAGTTCACTACGAGAGAATCGGTTTGCACCCCGGACATAGAACTGCTGTGCTTAAGCCTGAGACCTTTTTATCTCCTCCGCAAATTTGGAAACATTTTATTATGCACCGTTTATATCCCGCCCAGTGGGAACGCTTTCAGTGCAGCGAATGCTATCGTGGACTGTGTACACAGACAACTGGAACGCACTCCTGAAGCACCTTGTTTGATTTTAGGGGATTTTAATCACTGCAAACTGGATGCGGCACTGCCTGTCTTCACCCAATATGTGAACTGCAGTACAAGGGGGAAAAATATTATGGACAAATGCTATGGGAACGTCAAAAATGCCTATATAGCAAGGGTTAAGCCCCCCCTGGGGTCCTCAGACCATAATGCTGTTCATCTGATTCCTACTTACAAGTCCTTGCTTAAAAGCAGCAAACCACAGACAAAGACAATCTTCATATGGGACAATGAAGGTATAGAAAGTTGGAGAGGTTGTTTTTCTTGTACCGACTGGGGACTCTTCCATAACTTGGAGTTGGAGGAGGCCACAGATACCATAACTGAGTACATAAAATTCTGTAAAGAAAATGTTCTACCTCAGAAAGTAATCACTATGTACCCCAATAATAAGTCTTATATTTCCAAGGAATTAAAACGGTGCATAGTACAGAAAAAGATTGCTTTTAAGAATGGGGACATGTTAAGTGTGAAAAATATACAGAAAGAAATTAATTACAAACTAAGAACAGCTAGAGATGAGACGAGGAAGAAATTTGAATCTGAATGCCTAGGAAAAAGCTCTAGGAAATTGTGGGACTCAGTTAAAGTTATGACAAAGATGACTCCATCCAAAACCTGCATTAATGTAACGAATGAGGAAGAAAAGGCAAACGAGTTGAACAATTTCTTTTGCAGATTTGAGACTAGAGATTTTTCTCATGAACAAAAAGCTGCTCTGGACGCTATATCAGTTTCAGGCTCTGCAAAAATTACAGTTGACCAGCATGTTGTGGAAAGATTTTTCTTGCGTATGTGCCCCAGGAAGGCATCTGTACCAGACGGGATCTCTGGGCGCTTACTGAAGTCATGTAGTGAGGAGCTAGCAGAAGCCTGGAGTCCCATCTACCAGAAGTCTTTAGATACGTGTTCTGTCCCAGTAATTTGGAAAAGCTCTATTATAATTCCTGTACCAAAAAAAGCAAGCTGCAAAGAGAATAATGACTATCGTCCTGTTGCACTGACCTCACTGGTAATGAAGTGCCTCGAGAAGATTGTCATTGACATTCTGAAAACTGATTTTGGAGGACTTTTGGATCCTCTGCAGTTTGCTTATAAAAATAATAAAAGTACAGAAGATGCCATTTTAACCTTAACTCATTCTGTGTTTAAACATTTAGAGGAGACAACCTCATATGCACGTCTTTTATTGGATGATTTTAGTTCATCTTTTAACACACTGCAGCCACACCTTTTAATTAAGAGGTTAAATGATTTTAAAGTGCATCCTGTCATTATTAAATGGTACCACTCATTTTTAACTTATCGTAAACAGCAAGTTAGTGTAAATGGAACTTTATCTAAATCCAGAACCCTCAGCACAGGAGCTCCCCAAGGCTGTGTTAGTTCACCATTTTTGTTCACCTTGTACACTGATGAGTGCAGAAGTGTCTATCCAGGCAATCAAATTATTACATTTTCTGATGACACTGCTATTTTATCACTACATCAAAAGACTCATGATCTGTCAAGCTATTTTATAGAAATTCAGAGGTTTGTCAATTGGTGTGATGACAGTCATCTCATTTTGAATACTGATAAAACAAAGGAGATGGTGTTTGACCCTCGGGGAGTTGGTGACCACAGGCCTGTGGTCATCCACAACCACACTATAACACAGGATAGTTCCTATAAATATTTGGGAGTATTTATTGACAATTCATTAACCTGGAGCACACATATTGATTACCTCTGTAGTAGACTACAACAGCGGCTGCATTTCTTGCGTAGGTTAAGAATACATGGTGTTGATAAAAGGATTATGCTAATATTTTACCAGGCTGTGTTGGAGAGCTGTATTAGATACAGCATTACAGCTTGGTTTGGCAACCTCTCTGTGAAACTAAAGAACAGAGTGTTGCGTTTAATTCATACAGCATGGAAAATTATTGGAGTTAAAGAGTATTTACCCATGCAGATCTTACACGACCAGGCAGCCTGTAGACAAGCTCAAAAAATAATCAGTGACATGAGCCATGTACTAAACAATGAATATGTGCGGCTGCCCTCAGGGAGGAGATACAGAGTCCCCAAGTGCAGGTTCACTAGATACAAGAACTCATTTATCCCAACGTCAGTAAAACTTTTAAACTCAGATAAATAGGTCAGGGACACTTATAACTCTTGTTCTTAATGACTGCTGTTATATATATTTATGTATGTATGTACTTGTATTATTTATTGGGTTTTATTTCATTTATTATGTACTACATCCATTGTGTATGTGTAGATTGTGTGGTTGCAGCACGGGTGTCAAGCCCAAGACAAATTTCACCTTGAGGGACAATAAAGTTTATCTTATCTTATCTTATACTGCATTCATCCTTCCATCTACTGACATGGAAGAGTTGCTACAGAACCCATACACAAGAAGAGCAAATTATTACCTCCGCCAAAGAGAAGGTAATGTTTTTGCCGATGTTGGTTGGTTGGTTTGTTGGTTTGTCGGTCTGTAAGCAGCATTACTCCAAAAGTTATGAATGTATTTCAATGAAATTTTCAGGAAAGGTGTGTAATGGGGTGGTGACCTAGTTGATAGAGCATCTGTCTCACAACCGGGAGGTTGGGGGTTCAAGTCCCGGCTGGGTCATACCAAAGACCATATAAAATGGTGCTTTCTAGCTTGGTGCTTAGCGTAATAGAATGGGGAAGGAGAAGTTGTTTGTGGCGCTTCCTTGCATGGCAGCAACCCTTCTGATTCTACATGTGGTTAACATTGTAGATAGGAGAAATGTAATTTTGTTCTACTGTACATGATTGGACTGAATGACAATAGAGATGGCTTCTTCTTCTAATGGCACAGGGAACAGATGATTAGATTTTGGTGGTGATCTGGATCCAGGAATTTTTTGAAAATTATTTTATATATTAATATTGTGCTTTTCATGTACTGCCCTTTAAGACATGTTCACTGAGTTACGTGCATGGCCACGCACCCCTGCAGCTCAGAAGCCAAACACTGCAGAAAAAGTATAATGGCTTGGAACAAAAATGAATGTGGTCTTCATTCACATAGTATGTCGTGACATCATTTCATCTGAAGACGCCAAGAAAAAGCAAGAAAAATGTGTGGTTTAAGACGGGGGTTTGGAGTGCGTAGGGACGTAACTCCGGCCACCAGACAAGAATGTTGTTGCAGCCACATGGCCCACACAGTATGTAAACACTGTAAACTTCAGCACTGGACAATGTTTAATTTTTTTGTTTGTGAAATCACAATAGGCCTGTTCTATTATGCTCATTTACTATGCACCACAGTGATATGATGCTGCACTGTTGGTTATATTGCTTAATAATTATGAACAGTGTCAGTAAACTGTAAGGGAGAAGAGAGGGGGGAAAAAAAGGAACGAAAACCAACCTGAAAGATTCAATAAACCATGAGGTTGATTTAAGGTGGAATTGCCCAGCACCAGTGTACAGTTGATATAAAAAATCTAAACACCCCTGTTCAAATGCCAGGTTTTTGTGATGTAAAAAGAAATGAGACCAAGATAAATCATTTCAAAACTTTTTCCTCCATTAATGTGACCTATAACCTGTACAACCCAATTGAAAAACAAACTGAAATCTTTTAAGGGGAAAAATAAAAAACTTACAATAACTTGTTTGCAAAAATATGCACACCCTCTTATAACTGGGGATGTGGCTGTGTTCAGAATTAACCAGTCACATTCAAACTCATGTTAAATGAGAGTCAGCACACACCTGCTGCCATTTAAAATGCCTCTGATTAACCCCAAATAAAGTTCAGCTGTTCAAGTAAGCTTTTCCTGACATTTTTGTAGTCAGATCTTGCAGCACAAGCCATGGTCTGCAGAGAGCTTCCAGAGCATTAGCGGGATCTCGTTGTTCAAAGCTATCAGTCAGGAGAAGGGTACAAAAGAATTTAGAAGGCATTAAGTATACCATAGAACACAGTGAAGACAATCATCATCAAGTGGAGAAAATATGGTACAACAGTGACATTACCAAGAACTAGGCGTCCCTGCAAAATTGATGAAAAGACAAGAAGAAAACTGGTCAGGGAGGCTGCCGAGAGGCCGCCAGCAACATTGAAGGAGCTGCCTGGCTGTTTAGTACATGTGGCAGCAATCTCCTGTCTAGGGTGGCAAGACGGAAGCCTTATCTTACGAAGAAAAACATCCAAGCCCAGCTACATTTTGCAAAAACACATTTGAAATCTCCCCTCATGGATTGTCACCTTATCATGGTACGGGGTTTGCAGGCCCTAGTGATCCCAGGAGCTATATTGTCTGGGGCAATTTGCCTCTGGTAGGGTCACCCAAGATAAACTGGTCCTGGGTGAAGGGCCAGACTAAGAATGATTAAACAGACTCTCATGATGAATGTTAGAACAAGGATTCAGTGTACCTCGCCCGGTATGGGGTTACCGGAGCCCCACCCTGGAGCCAGGCCTGGGAAGGGGCTCGATGGCTAGCGGCTGGTGGCCGGGTTTCTGCCCTTGGGACCCGGCCGGGATCAACCCGAAGGAGTTACATGGGTCTGCCCTCCAGTGGGCAAACCACCTGCAGGAGGGACCATGGGGGTCCTGTGCTATGTGGATCAGGTGGCAGTCGAAGGCAGAGACCTTGGCTGTCTGATCCCAGGCTTCCTAAACTGGCTTTTGGGACGTGGAATGTCACCTCTCTGGTGGGGAAGGAGCCTGAGCTAGTGCATGAGGTTGACAGACACCAGCTAGATGTAGTCGGCCTCACTTCAGCACACAGCTCTGGTTCTGGAACCATTCTCCTGGAGAGGGGCTCGAGCTTGGCCTACTCTGGAGTTTCCTTAGGCAAGAGACAACGAGCAGGGGTGGGTATTCTTGTATCCCCCACCTTGCTGCCTCTACATTGGCGTTTTCCCTGGTGGATGGAAGGGTTGTTTCCCTGCACCTTCGGGTTGGGAAATGGGTTCTGTCCATCATTTGTGCCTATGCACCAAATGGTGGTTCAGAGTACCCACCCTTTTTGTAGTCTCTGACTGGGGTGCTGGAGGGTGCTCCTCTTGGAGACTCCATTGTCCTGCTGGGGGACTTCAATGCCCACGTGGACAACAAAAGTAAAACCTGGAAGGGGGTGATTGGGAGGAACGGCCTGCCTGATCTGAACCCGTGTGGTGTTCAGTTATTGGACTTCTGTGCTAACAGAAGTTATCAGAAGGCCATGGGATCCCTAGTTCGATCCCAGCCCCTGACCAACAGTGATCTGTGGGGAGTTTGCATGTTCTCCCCGTATCTGTGTGGGTTTACTCCGGGATTTCTCCAGTTTCCTCCCACAGGCCAAAAACATGCAGCTTAGGTTAATTGGAGACTCTAAAGTGGCCTTAGGTGTGAATGTGTGTGTGAATGGTTGAGGGATAGCGCCGTACCGTGGCTGCTTCATCCATCCAGGTGGATGCCCTCAATTGGTTGGCTTGTGGGACTCCCAAAGCAGCTGAGGTGTACCGACAGGCTAAGCAGAGTGCAGCTCGGGTGGTTGCTGAAGCAAAAACTGGGTTGTGGGAGGAGTTCGGTGAGGCCATGGAGCAAGACTTTTGGTTGGCCTCAAAGAGATTCTGGCAAACTGTCTGGCGGCTCAGGAGGGGGAAGCAGCTCCCTGTCCGCACTGTGTATGGTGCAGATGGGGCGCTGTTGACTGGGGGTATTGTTGGGTGGTGGAAGGAATACTTCGAGGATCTCCTCAATCCCACTGACACGGCTTCCACAGAGGAAGAAGGGGTTGTGGACTGGGGGGACGACTCACCCATCACAGGGGCTGAGATTGTCAAGATGGTTAAAAGGCTCCTTGGTGGCCGGGCCCCAGGAGTGGACAAGATTCACCCGGAGTACCTCAAGGCCCTGGATGTTGTAGGGCTGTCATGGTTGACACGCCTCTGCAACATTGCATGGAGGTTGGGGACGGTGCCTTTAGCATGGCAAACTGGGGTGGTGGTTCCTCTCTTCAAGAAAGGGGACAGGAGGGTGTGTTCCAAATTTAGAGGGATCACACTCCTCAGCCTCCCTGGAAAGGTCTATGCCAAGGTACTGGAGAGGAGAGTCCGGCTGTTGGTCGAACTTTGGATTCAGGAGGAGCAATATGGTTTTCATCCTGTCGTGGCACATCGAACCAACCCTTTACCCTCTTGAAAATCCTCGAGGGTTCGTGGGAGTTTGCACAACCAATTTACATGTGCTTTGTGGACTTGAAGAAAGCATTTGACTGCATCCCTCATGGGGTTTTTTTTGGGAGGTGCTTTAGGAGTATGGGGCATCGGGCTTGTTGTTATGAGCTATTCGGTCTCTATACGACCATTGTGAGAGTTTGGTTCGTATTGCCAACACTCGGTCGGACTCATTCCCTGTGAGAGTTGGACTCCACCAGGGCTGCCCTTTGTCACCGATCCTGTTCATAATTTTAATGGACAGGATTTCTAGGTGCAGCCAGGGAACGGAGGGTGTCATGCTTGGTGACCACAAGATCTCGTCTCTGTTGTTTGCAGAAGATGTTGTCCTATTGGCTTCATCCAGCAATGACCTACAGATCTTACTGGGACGGTTTGCCACTGAGTGTGAAGAGGCTGGGATGAGAATCAGCACCTCCAAGTCCGAGTCCATGGTCCTCAGCCGGAAAAAGGTGGATTTTCCTCTCTGAGCTGGGGACAGGCTCCTGCCCCAAGTGGAGGAGTTTAATTATCTTGGGGTCTTATTCACAAGTGAGGGGAGAATGGAGCAAGAGATTGACAGACGGATCGGAGCAGCATCTGCAGTGATGCGGACGTTGTACCAGTCTGTTGTGGTGAAGGGGGAGCTAAGCTCTAAGGCAAAGCTGTCGATTTACCGGTCAATCTACGTTCCTACCCTCACCTATGGTCATGAGCTTTGGGTAATGATCAAAAGAATGAGATCGCAGATACAAGCGGCTGAAATGAGCTTTCTTCATAGGATTCCTGGACTCACCCTTTGAGATAGGGTGAGGAGCTCAGTCATCCGGGAGAGGCTCAGAGTAGAACTGCTGCTCCTCCACATTGAAAGGAGCCACTTGAGGTGGTATGAGCATCTGATCAGGATGCTTCCTGGACGTCTCCCACTTGAGGTGTTTTGGGCACGTCCTATTGGGAGGAGACCCTGGGGCAGACCCAGGACACACTGGAGGGAATACATCTCCCAGCTGGCCTGGGAATGTCTTGGTATCCTCTCTGAAGAGCTGGAGCAGGGAGCGGGGGAGAGGGAAGTCTGGGCTTCTCTGCTAGAACTGCTGCCTCCGTGACCCAGACCTCTGGAAAAGCAGTAGAAGATGGATGGATGGATGGACATTTGAAATCTTCCAAACGCAAGTGGGGAAATGTGTTATGGCCCGATGAAACCAAGGTTGAACTTTCTGGCCATAATTCCAAAAGGTATATTTGGCACCAACACAACACTGCTCATCACCAAAAGAACGCCATACCTACAGTGAAGCATTGTGGTGGCAGCATCATGCTTTGGGGTTGTTTTTCTTCAGCTGAAACCTTAGTCAAGGTGGAGGGAATTACGAACAGTTCCAAATACCAGTCAGTGTTGGCAGAAAACCTTCAAGCTTCTGCTAGAAAGCTGAAGATGAAGAGGAGCTTCATCTTTCAGTACGACAATGACCCAAAGCATACATCCAAATCAACAAAAGAATGGCTTCACCAGAAGAAGATTAAGGTTTTGGAATGGCCCAGCCACAGTCCAGACCTGAATCCGATCAAACATCTGTGGGGTGATCTGAAGAGTGCTGTGCACAGGACATGCCCTCACAATCTGACAGATTTGGAGCGTTTTTGCAAAGAAGAGTGGGCAAATATTGCCACATCAAGATGTGCCATGCTGATAGACTCCTACCCAAAAAGACTGAGTACTGTATTAAAAGCCAAAGGTGCTGCAGCAAAGTATTAGTTTAAGGGTGTGCATATTTATGCAAGCAGGTTATATTTAAGTTTTGTTTTTTTTTTTTTTTTTTTAATTTTTCTCCTTAAAACCCATGTAACTCCTTCGGGCTGAGCCCGGCTGGGTCCCATGGGCAGAAACCTGGCCACCAGGTACTAGCCATCAAGCCCCTCCCCCAGGCCTGGCTCCAGGGTGGGGCCCTGGTAACCCCATACCGGGCGGGGTACACTGAATCCTTGTTGTAGCATTCATCATGAGAGTCTGTTGAATCATTCTTAGTCTGGCCTTTCACTCAGGACCAGTTTATCTTGGGTGACCCTACCAGAGGCAAATTGCCCCAGACAGCATAGCTCCTGGGATCACTAGGTCATGCAAACCCCCATCACGATAAGGTGATGATCCATGAGGGGAGATTTCAAATGTGTTTTTGCAAAATGTAGCCAGGCTTGGATGTTTTTCTTCGTAAGGTAAGGCTTCTGTCTTGCCACCCTAGACAGGAGATTGTTGTCACACGTACTAAACAGCCAGTACTTGCCAGAAATTCCTGCAGCTCCTTCAATGTTGCTGGCGGCCTTTCGGCAGCCTCCCTGCCCAGTTTTCTTCTTGTTTTTTCATCAATTTTGCAGGGACGCCTAGTTCTTGGTAATGTCACTGTTGTACCATATTTTCTCCACTTGATGATGACTGTCTTCACTGTGTTTTATGGTATATTTAATGCCTTGGAAATTCTTTTGTACCCTTCTCCTGACTGATAGCTTTGAACAATGAGATCCCTTTGATGCTCTGGAAGCTCTCTGCAGACCATGGCTTGTGCTGCAAGATGTGACTACAAAATTGTCAGGAAAAGCCTCCTAGAACAGCTGAACTTTATTTGGGGTTAATCAGAGGCACTTTAAATGGCAGTAGGTGTGTGCTGACTCTCATTTAACATGAGTTTGAATGTGATGGGTTAATTCTGAACACAACCACATCCCCAGTTATAAGATGGTGTGCATATTTATGCAAACAGGTTATTGTAAGTTTTTTATTTTTCCCCTTAAAAGATTTCAGTTTGTTTTTCAATTGGGTTGTACAGGTTATAGGTCACATTAATGGTGGAAAAAGTTTTGAAATGATTTATCTTGGTCTCATTTTTTTATATCATAAAAACCTGGCATTTGAACAGGGGTGTGTAGACTTTTTATATCCACTGTATGGTCAATACAATTATGACAGTCTTATTGTTGTTGTTGTTGTTGTTGTTGTTATTATTATGTATTCTTACAACCTCTGCCAAGGAGGTTATGTAATTGGGGGGGGGGGGGGTGTTGTCTGTCTGTTTGTCTGTCTGTCCATCTGTTTGTCTGTCTGTTAGCACGATTACGCAAAAACTACTGGATGGATTTTGCTGTAATTTTCACCAGAGGTAGCCCTAGGGCCAGGGATGAACCCATTAAATTTTGGTGATGATCTGAGAGTGCATACTTCCACCAAGTGTCTTGTTTGTATTTGCGCAGCAGGATTACACAAAAACTACAGGATGGATTTAAGATAAGATAAGCCCTTATTAGTCCCACAATGGGGAAATTCCAGGAAATCTGGAAATTCCAATTTAGATGAAATTTTCACCAGAGCTGGTCTTTGGACTACAGACAAACCCATAACATTTTGGTGATGATCCGAGAACACCTACCTCCACCAAGGCTCTTATCTTCTCACGGTGTTTTAGCAAGAATACTCCAAAACTATGGGATGGATTTGGATGAAATTTTTACCAAAGGTGGTCCTTGGGCTAGAGAGGAACCCATAACATTTTGGTGATGATCCGAGAATGCATACCTCCACCAAGGCTCTTATCTTCTCACACTATGTTAGCAAAAATCCTCCATAACAAACTCATTACATTTTGGAGTTGATCCATGAAGGATAGAAGGAGCCTTGGTGGAGGTATGCACTCTCTGAGTGCTTGTCTAGTTGTTTTTGCTGCCGTTTCTGTGTCTGTTAGCAGGATCACCCAAAAACTACATTGATTTGGATGACATTTTCACCAGAGGTGGCCCTTGGCCCAAAGATGAACTCATTACTTGTTGGGGTTGATCCGTGAGTACATTCCTCCACCAAGGCCCTATCTCGCAATGTACAAATGGACGCCGATATGGACGGACAAAGGGATGGTGGGAGGGAGCCTTGGCGGAGGTATGTGCTCTCTGAGTGCCCTCTAGTTTGCAATTTTTTTTGGACAAATTAAGAAGTGACAATTTCCCAAGGAAACCCGAACGTTCTCTCACGGAACCCCTGTGTTCTTAGGAGCCCTGGTTGACAAACACTGCTTTAAACTGCAACATGAATGGGTCAGTGGTACATCTGACTATCAAAACACAATAGTTACCATGAAGTGATGCCAGTTAGATTTAAATGAACTGTAAATTGGTACTGGTTCCCCCGTAAACCTCTGCTATAGTGTTAAACAACGTAAATCAATATGAAATTACAAGATTTCCCCTTAGAAACAGCAGCCTCTCTCTTACTTGATGGAGTTTGTAATTACTTAAGTGAAGTTTTTTTTTAAACTTAGTTTGCTTTAGCTTTAAGTTGCATGTACAGCTGCTCATCAGCTCTGAATGACGTCATGCAGCTGTAACACATGAGCCAGATTAGTGTCTGGACAGCTTCCACTTCAGTATGAGTGAGTTATAGCGTGGGGAAGCAGGAGTGGGTTTAGATAGCGGCTGCCACTCTTCCTCCTCTGCTTCCGTTCCATGTTGGCATGTCTTGGTTGTGAATGCAAAAGTGTGTTTGTGTGTGCTAACATCACTTTGTCAGCTGATTATATTTGGGTTATTCCAGTCCGGACTGTCCTGATGGCTGATTTGCTGCTGCTGTATTGGTCACACTGGCTGTCTGTCTCTCCTTAGGACTGCCTGAGCCACTTAACTACCCTCTCAGTCCTCGTATTGTTGTATTTGGTACGTAACTGTCTGTGCATGCATTTGTGTGTGCTTCATATTTTCACACAAGCCTGCCCGTGACTTAAAATAACCACAGGGGTCTGCAGCCTTTATTATGGAGAGAACCATTTGGGGTAATTTTGGCAAAAAAAAAAAATCCAGCATCGCCACAAAAATGTTTGAGCTTTAAAATGAAGGTAAAACAGTCAAGTTATAAGTCTAAACTGGCCCTTAATAACAGGCAAGTTTTTTTTTCCCTCTGAAGTGTGTTTTTTTTTCTCATTTTTTCCATGTTTTTTTCCTCAGTTTTATTTTTTTTCCTCATGAATTTGCATCTTTTTTCTTGTAAGTTTGTGGCATTCTCTTGAATTTGCTGTGTTTTAAACATTTTGTGACTTTGTTCTCATAAATTTGCTCAACTTTTCTTACACATTAGCATTTTTTTTTTCAAAAATGCAACCTTTTTATTCATAAATTTGCAAAATTATTGATATTTTTAAAAAATTAATTTTATTGTCAAACTCACAGGAGCTACTGGTTATGTGGGAAAGAGCCACATGTGGCTCCAGAGCTGCAGGTTGTAGACCTCTGGTCTTATCCAGTGTGTCATGTTGCATGTTTGGTAAAGTGGACCTACTATGCTCTTCCTTTCTATCAAATATTATCTGCCACAGTGGTGGAGACTCATATAAATCATGACCATTATTTCAGGATACAGTGGTGTGAAAAAGTGTTTACCCCCTTCTTGATTTCTCATTTTGTTGTATGTTTGTCACACTTAAATGTTTCAGATTGTCAAACAAATTTAAATATTTGTCACAAACTGAGCCGGCTTGGTTTCCCCCAGTTCGGCCCTGGCCTCTCTGTGGGTACGTGCCACATTGTTTGTGTGTTAATATGTATTTCTGTGTACTCTGCCGTACCCATAGCCACTGCTGTCTGGCCGGCAGCGGTGAGGCAGCCTCTTGGGCTCATGCTGGAGTGAGCGCTGTCTGTCTGCCGGTCGGACCACGCCCCCTCTCTATTACTGCCAGCTGTTCCCACTCCCGTGTGCCATCTCCCCGCTCCTCACCCAGGTGTGATCAATTTGTGGAGCCAACAATGCATGTACTTAAGGAGCCTTTTTCCAGTCATGCATTGCTGGGTCATTGCACTTCATATACGATCAGCGCTCATCATATGAAGTCACGTCAGAGGACTGTGTTCACCTTTGTGCTTATTCGGACTTACTCGGACAGCTCCAGTCTCGTGAGTATTATCTGCGTGTGTTCCTTCCCCGGTATTCTCACCCAGACTGCGGAGCATCCTGGAGGACTCCTTGAGCCAATGTGAATTGTATGCACTGGTATTGTTTGTTGGTGCGGTGCTCAATAAATGTGTATGTGGTGTAACTCATTGTGTAAATCCTCGTCCTTTTCCCCCTCCTCCGTGCGCTGTGGAAAAGTGCACAAAGAGTTCATGACAATATAAGACAAAGATAGCACAAGTAAACACAAAATGCAGTTTTTAAATTAAGGTGTTTATTATTAAGGGTTAAAAAAAATCAAAACCGACATGGCCCTGTGTGAAAAAGTGATTGCCCCCCCCATTAAAACATAAATTAAATGGTAAATGGCATTCACTTATATAGCGCTTTTATTCTCATCTCTTGATGACCAAAGCGCTTTACAGATCCTGCTATCCACCCATTCGCACACACATTCATACACTGATGGAGTGGGGGGGGGGGCGGCAGTGGCTCAGGGGGTAGAGCAGGTCGTCCAATAACCGCATGGTTGGCGGTTCGAATCCCGCTCTCCCCGGATATCCTGCTGTTGTGTCCCTGGGCAAGACACTTCACCCCCAATCGCTCCTGGTGGATCTGGAAGCGCCATGTTAGGTAGCATGCCGCCATCAGTGTATGAATGAACATAAATTAACTGTGGTTTATCACATCTTTGGAAAGCTGAGTTCAATTTCTCTTGCCAAACCCAGGCCTGATTACTGCCACACCTATTCTCAGTCAAGAAATCACTTAAATAGGACCTGCCGGACAAAGTGAAGTAGACCAAAAGATTCTCAAAAACTAGACCTCATGCTACAATCCAAAGAAATTCAGGAACAAATGAGAAACAAAGTAATTGCAGGGATGTGATTTTTCCGCTAATTCGCGGAATTCCGCTTTTTTTATCTTCCAAAAAATTTCAGACCAGATGGCGGCGCGTGCACAACGCGAGGCTCAGCGTCTCTTCAGATTTTGCGGATTAGCAGTGATATTTCTGCTCATTTCGGGTCTGTTCGTTCAGAACAGCTTTGCTTTTACATCCTACACCCGAAATGAACTTTTGGACATTGGATTACAAAATAACGGCCTTTTTATCAGCAACCTACGTTTCATCCCTGAGCTCTGGAGAACACCCGACGCTAGGTAAGCTACCCGGCCGACCGGAAGTGCTCGCAGGCGGCGTAGAGACCGTAAACAAAGGCGGGGGAAGCGTGGAGGGCTAAGAGCTAAGCTAAAGCTAACACCGCACCGGCTTTCTCTACCCAGCATTTTCCTCGCTAATGTACGGTCAGTGGCAAACAGAATGGATGAGCTACGGCTTTGGATCGCCAACAATAAGAAACTTATGAACTGCAATATCATGATTTTCACGGAAACATGGCTACATAGTAGAGTACTTGACGGTGCTGTCGAGCTGGCCGGACCACACACTCTCCGGGCAGACAGAGCAGCTGATGACTCCGGTAAGACCAGAGGTGGGGGAGTGTGCATTTATATTAACAAGGCTTGGTGCACAAACTCTGTCACTGTTGGGAGACACTGCTCAGCTAACCTGGAGTTTCTCATGGTTAAATGTAGACCTTTATATCTGCCACAGGAGTTCACTTTTCTTCATCTTGCCTGCTGAAGATGTTTTGGACTTTATTTAAAAAATATTTTTAACGCCACTCATGTGATGGATAATGCTTGTTGGAATATTTTAGGAATGCTATCTTCTTGGAACATAAGTCAATATTATACAGTAATAAGTGACATTCAGCTGTTTGTTTTATGTCATTTAAGCACAGTTCTGGTACTTAAAAATCATAAAAACCCAGGAGCTTCGGGGGGCTTCGCACCCCTTGCCCCCCCAACTTGGCTCTGCCCCGGACCCCGCTGGGGGACTGTGTCCCCCAGACCCCCTGCTAAATTTTCAGATAATTTCCCCAATCCCAAATCACATCCTTAGAAATTGAGCTCTATCAGTCTGGAAAAGGTTCTAAAGCCATTTCTAAAGCTTTGTGGCTCCAATGAACCACAGTGAGAGCCATAATCTACAAATGGCGAAAACATGGAACAATGGTGAAACTTGCCAGGAGTGGCTGGCCGACCAAAATTACACCAAGAGCGATAACTCATCCAAGAGGTCATAAAAGACCCCACAACAACATCCAAAGAACTGCAGACCTCATTTGCCTCAGCTAAGGTCAGTGTTCATGACTAAACCATAAGAAAGAGATTGGGCAAAAATGGCCTGCATGGCAGAGTTCTCAGAGGAAAACCATTGCTGAGCAAAAAGAACATAAAGGCTTGTCTCAGTTTTGCCAGAAAACATCTCGATGATCCCCAAGACTTTTGGGAAAATTGTCTGTAGACTGACGAGACAAAAGTTGAACTTTTTGGAAGGTGTGTGTCCCATTACATTCGGCGTAAAACTAACACAGCATTTCAGAAAAGGAACATCATACCAAGAGTAAAATATGATGGTGGTAGTGTGATGGTCTGAGGCTGTTTTGCTGCTTCAGGACCTGGAAGACTTGCTGTGGTGAATGGAACCATGAATTCTACTGTCTACCAAAAAAATCCTGAAGGAGAATGTCTGACCATCTGTTCGTGACCTCAAGCTGAGGTGCACTTGGGTTCTGCAGCAGGACAGTGATCCAGAACACACCAGCGAGTCCACCTCTGAATGGCTTAAGAAAAACAAAATGAAGACTTTGGAGTGGCCTAGTCAAAGTCCTGACCTGAATCAGATTGAGATGCTTTGGCATGGCCTTAAAAAGGTGATTGATTCTCCAAAACCCTCCAATGTGGCTGAATTACAACAATTCTGCAAAGATGAGTGGGACAGAATTCCTCCACAGCGCTGTAAAAGACTCATTGCCAGTTGCTTGATTGCAGTTTTGCTGGTAAGGGTGGCCCAACCAGTTATTAAGTTTAGGGGGCAATCACTTTTTCCACACAGGGCCATGTGGGTTTGGATTTTTTTTTTTACCCTTAATAACACCTTCATTTGAAAACTGCACTTTGTGTTTACTTGTTTTTTTTTCCACAATATCTTTACTGAACCTTTTTTTTTTTTTTTAACAAACATGATACAAACAATCAAACACTAACACTAAAGTACTACAAAAAAAAAAAATACCCTAAAAACACCAACAACCACCAACAAAATCAAGTCTTCAACAATGCTCCTCTGTTTAGTCTAGACAATCCAATACATTAGTATACATATTATGTTCACCAGTTTGGAATTTACAAGGTCCACACACATCATTCACCTTCTTCTTCAAGAGTTATGTTTAAATTTTTTACATAATCAATAAAAGGTCTCCATATATTCTCAAACACAATTTCCTTTGATTTCAGTATATATGTTATTCTTTCTAATGGAAGGTTTGTTAACATCTGTCTTAACCACTGAGTCACATCTGGTCTATGAGTCTTTTTCCATAATAGTGCAATACATTTTTTGGCATTAAGCAAACTGAGGTCTATGAATGTTCTTTCACTTTTATTGAAATTATGCTTTTCTGGGTACAGACCCAACAAAAACAGTTTAGGATTCAATATGATTTGTTTTGAGATTATTTTTTCAATTGTTACCCTCACCTCCTCCCAAAACATTCTTATTAATCTACATTCCCATAAACAATGAAATAGGGTTCCTTTACTTTCCATGCATTTTGTGCATGTATCTGGTATATTTTTGTTATATCTATTTAACTCCTCCGGTGTAACATACATCCGCATTAACCATTTGAAATGTATCAATTTAAGGCGTGCATTTATTGATTTGGTTTGAGCTTCTGTACAAGCCAATTCCCATTGTTCCTCTGAAATTTCAATTTGCAGATCTTCTTTCCAGTAGTTTAATCTTTTCAGTGAATTTTCACTTGAAGATAGTGTCAATGAGTTATAAAACTCTGAAATAATACCCTTTCTTTTACTATCTTTCATCATCATTTTTTCCAAGGATGAATAAATAGGTCGAGTGAGAGCTTTATTTTGATTTGATCGAATAAAGTTTCTAAGTTGAAGATATTTAAAAAAATGTGTTCTATTGAGATTAAATTTGATCCTCAGCTCTTCAAAAGACATTATGTTGTCTGCACATGGCAAATATAAATCCTGAATCTTTTGTATCCCTTTTAAATTCCATACTTTAAATACAGCGTCCGCTGTCCCTGGTTTAAAATATTGATTACCCCATATTGGACTAAATTGTGACAATAACTGTGGTTCTTTTAAATAGTTTTTAGCTTCACACCATATTTTGATCATATGCTTTACAAATGGATTTTTAACTTGTTTTTGTAATTTTTTTGCCGAATCTGAGTATATGAATATGGGAAGAGGTAAAGGTAAATTGTATGATTCCATTTCAGTCCAGTGAGGGAGATCATTTGATGAAAAATAATATGTCATAGACCTCAGTTGTGCCGACCAATAGTACAACATAAAATTTGGACATTTCAGACCTCCACGATCAAATGGTAAATATAATAAAGACAAACGTAATCTAGCCCTCCTGTTGTTCCATATAAATTCCACTAACTTTTTTTTTATTCTTGAGAATAGATCTAAAGGTGGTGATAAGGGAATGTATTGAAATAAATAAAGTATTTTAGGTAAAATATTACTTTTAAGTATATTGATTCTCCCGATCATCGACATTGGTAGTGACATCCATCTCTGAGTTAACTCATTGATATCTGACATTAAGGCTTCATAGTTGACACTGGCGACTGATTCTAGCTTAGGCATAATTTGGATTCCTAAATATTTAAACTGATTTACAACACTGAATTGATTTACCTCAGGGGCTGGGTAATTTCTCTGGGTCTCATTTAGCATTAATATTGAAGATTTAGTTTTATTTATTTTATATCCTGATATTTCCCCAAAATTCTTTATTAAATTCAACAAGGTTGGAATTGATTTTTTTAGATTCGACATAAACAAAATTATATCATCGGCGTACAGGGAGATTTTATGTTCTGTTGGTCCAACTTTAATTCCATATATTTGTGAATGTAAACGTATCGCTATCGCTAAAGGTTCAATTGCCATAGTAAACAGTAAAGGTGAAAGTGGACAGCCTTGTCGACATCCTCTATTGATTTTTATTGGTTTTGAAATATTGTTATTTGTTAGGATTTCTGCTGTAGCATTATTGTATATTATTTGAACCCATTTTATGAAATTATTTCCAAGTCCAAACCTTTGTAGGACTTCAAAAAGAAAGGGCCATTCAACTCTATCAAAGGCCTTTTCGGCGTCCAATGATAGGAGAGCTGTATCCGGTGCTTCTTTATTAAAATAAATAATATTAAATAGTCTTCTTACATTATGGAAGCCTTGTCTACCCTTTATAAAGCCATTCTGATCTCGATTAATAATATTTGGTAAAATTTCTTGTATTCGTCTTGCTAAAATTTTACAGATTATCTTAAGGTCGGCGTTTAATAGGCTTATTGGTCTCATATTTTCACATTTATTAGAGGGCTTACCTGGTTTTGGCAACAGTATAATTAAGGCATTATTTATGTATGATGGTAAATTATTATTTTGAAATGCTTCTAAAACCATTTCCAAAAAAGGTTTTATTAATTTATTCTTAAATTTTTTATAAAGGTCAACTGGAAGACCATCTGGTCCTGCACTTTTTCCTGATTTCATATTATCAATGGCTAGCCCAACTTCTTCTTGACTAATTTTAGACTCCAATATCTCCCTGTTTTCATTTGGAATACACGGTATAGATAGTTCGTTCAAAAACCCATTTAGTTTTGTTAAATCAGGTTCATTTTTGGTATCATATAATTTTTCATAGTAATCTCTAAAGGCTCTATTAATTTCTAAAGGATCTATAACTACCTGTCCCTTACTTATAATACTGGTAATTGGTGTTTTAATTTCCAATTGTTTAATCTGCCATGCTAATAATTTTCCTGATTTTTCACCTTGTTCATAAAAAGATTGTTTCAATCTTAGAAGACTCGAGGCAGCTCTATTCGCTGATTTTTTGTCGTATTCAGCTCTCAAAATCAGTAATTCATTCTCCAACCTTGGGTCACTTCCTGCATACACTTTTTCCTGAAGACTTTTTATTTTATGTTCCAATTTAGCTCTCTCCTCTCGAGTCTTCTTAGATTTTGATCCTGTATAACTAATAATATGTCCCCTAATAAAAGCTTTGAAAGCCTCCCACTTTACACATGCTGATGTTTGTGTAGTATTGATGTCAAAGAACTCGTCTATCTGTTTTTCTATATACTTGACAAATTCCTCATCCTGAAGCCATTTATGCTGAAATTGCCATCTACCTGATTCCTTTGTCAATTTTTTATCTACATATATTAGACAACAGGGTGCATGATCAGAAATCACGATGTTATCATAAAAGCAGTTTTGAATCTTGGACCTTAATTCTGTGGAAATCAAAAAATAATCAATACGTGAGAATGTCTTGTAGGTACTGGAATAACAAGAATAGGCTTTAACTTGTGGTTTCATTTCTCTCCATATATCTAACAATCTCAATTCTTTCATAAAATTATTAATAGTCATCCTACATCCAATGTGCGTACAATCCAGTCCTGTTGATCTATCCACACCTGGATTCAATGTACAATTAAAATCCCCTGCTATTATATGTTGCCCTGTAAGTGATGATAAGATGAGAAATAAATTAGCAAAGAACTTCTGATCATCTATATTGGGACCATATAAGTTCACAAGATTTATATTTTCTAATAGCAAAGAACCTTGAATGATTACATATCTTCCAAATTTGTCTCCAATTACATTTTTCACCTGAAAAGGAACTGATTTATGTATGAGAGTCATAACTCTCCTGGCTCGGGATGAAAATGAAGAGGTGAATACACTTCCCTGCCATCTACTCCTAATTCTTTTAACATCCTCCTCTATCAGATGAGTTTCTTGTAAAAACACAATTCTTGAACCCATGTCCTTTATTTTATTCATAACTTGTTTAAGTTTTTTTAAATTTTGTAGACCTCTGCAATTCCATGAAGTTAAATTAAGATTAACACTTTGGTCCATGATCAATAGAGAGTTTGGGATTACCTTGCAGTGTAAACATGCTCATACAGAGAAGCAAAAACATGAGTGGTTGAACATTCATCCTACAAACTACACACAAACAAATTTCCCCTTCCCACACTTGTGGCAAACCCCCCAAAATCAAAAGAAAAATTCTGTCTCCCGATATAGCCATCGACTGTTCCACACCCACGGGGAACAGCCTAAGCCACTCCTTCTTCATCCTCCCAATCACCCTAACTCTACTGCTTTTAATGACGTAACATTAACTCTCCTCTGTAGTTTTCCAACTTAACTCCAAAATTTTTAACAACTTTGTACATCATAGTTTTTTGTTTGTTTGTTTTGTTTTTGTTTTGTTTTTTTAATATATAATACAATCTATATTTTGTAAACTTACTATTTACTTCAAGTCAGTCAGATGCCTGTGCAAATGCTTAATTATTCTACCTTATATTTTGTTCATGCTTAGCTCCCACCAGTCTCTTCTTCTTTGATCTTCTTGATGAACTCCTGCGCCTCCTCTGGGGTCTTGAAGATGTGGGTTCTGCCCTCATACGTGGTCAGCAGTCTCGCAGGATAGATTACACCATGACGAATCCCAAGGTTGCGCAGCTCCTTACGTACGGGATCAAACTGCTTCCTCAATTGCTGGATTCCTGTAGCCAAATCTGGGTAGAACCGCACCTGCTGGTCCTGGTGTTTAATCTCTCCTTTAGCACGTGCAGCGTTGAAGATCTTCATCCTGTCTCTGTTGCTAAGAAACTTCATAATTAAGGTCCTCGGCGGTCCCTTATCTCTCCGTGGGCCAATACGATGTGCTTTTTCCAGAACCACTGCTGATTGCAACTCCTCGCTGCCCAGCACCTCCGGAATCCACTTTTCCAGAAAGGAACATACGTCCCGACCTTCTGATTCCTCTGGAAGACCCACCAGCCTCAAATTATTCTGTCTCGACCGAGATTCCAAATCCAAAATATTATCTTCCAGAGATTTATTTTTTTTTTCCAAAGTGCGCACCTTTAATTGAAGACGGGTGACGTCATCTTCAGCACTAGCGAGACGGAGCTCCATCTGCGCCGTTCGTTCTACACAGTCACCCAATTCCTTTCTTATTCCTTCCAACGCTGTCATAATCCCATCAAATCTAGAGGAAAAGTCCGCTCTCATTGAACTCATGGCAGCCATCAGCGCATCTGCGCCTCCCCCCGCAGACATCGCACCGCCGCCAGCTTCCTCCGCCATATATGGAGTTTTGTTTGCTGCGTCACAGACCTGAAAGTCCGTTAATTTGGACTGTTTCGGCGGCTCGCTTTTTCCTTTTCCTGGTTTTCCAGCCTTAGGCTTCGCCGACATATCCTCGCCCAAATGCTGGGATACGTTCTGTCCCAAATGAGAGAGTTATTTGCCGATTTTTTTTCTCCAGGAGCAGAGCAGAGCGAGACACGTCCGTCCTACGTGGCAGCCATAACCGGAAGTCTTGTGTTTACTTGTTATCTTTGTGTAATATTTAAATTTGTTTAATGATCTGAAACATGTAAGTGTGACAAACATACAAAAAAATGAGAAATCAGGAAGGGGGCAAACACTTGTTCACACCATTGTATGTGCTGTCACCCCTGTGAACAGGGGCGTCAGATTAGCAGTACTGTTGGCCACATTACCTGTGCCCACAGTGGAGAGGGGGCCCATGGAAATTTTAAAGAGGTCATTGACTGAATAAATTGTGGTTTTGTAGGTTTTAACCTTCTGAAATGCATCTATTGGTTACATGATTACACAGGTTTTATATGGTTTTTCTCTCCAAGGAGGCATTTTGACTCTCCCGTTTTTTTGCCACAGGACATCATGATAGATGGACAGATAGATGTACTTTATTGATCCCAAACTGGAAAATTAGTGTAACAGCAGCATGGCAGACAACCAAAACGTCAGAAACATACAGTATTAAAGCGTACCTGTGGTGGTCGTGAAAAAAAAGATTATATTGAGCCCCTGTTTCACGTTCTAGTTCAAATTTAAGTTGAAATTCATGTTCAAAGCAATTTGATATAAATCCATTGCTGATGTGCTGGTTCAGCTATGTCAGCAAAACATGAGTGCAGCCGTACTAGGAATTACCCTTGGAAAGTAAAACTGCCTAGATCTTTTATATACACTACCGTTCAAAAGTTTGGGGTCACCCAGACAATTATTTTGTGTTTTCCATGAAAAGTCACACTTATTTACCACCATGAGTTGTAAAATGAATAGAAAATATAGTCAAGACATTGACAAGGTTAGAAATAATGATTTGTATTTGAAATAATATTTTTTTCCTTCAAACTTTGCTTTCGTCAAAGAATCCTCCATTTGCAGCAATTACAGCATTGCAGACCTAACATGATTGCACAAGGGTTTTCTAATCATCCATTAGCCTTCTGACGCAATGAGCAAACACATTGTACCATTAGAACACTGGAGTGATAGTTGCTGGAAATGGGCCTCTATACACCTATGTAGATATTGCACCAAAAACCAGACATTTGCAGCTAGAATAGTCATTTACCACATTAGCAATGTATAGAGTATATTTCTGATTAGTTTAGTTATCGTCATTGAAAAAAAGTGCTTTTCTTTCAAAAATAAGGAAATTTCTAAGTGACCCTAAACTTTTGAATGGTAGTGTACATCACAGATGAATAGGTGATGACCCATGTACAGTAGATGCATGAATCGTACTTGCTGTACAATGCACGACTATCAGGTGCAGGGTGCAATGTGTGGTACCAATTAGACTGCAAGGTGTAGTATGGCAGCATAGTTAGGACCAGAATTCAACATTAGTGTTATTGTACAGTAAAATGGCATGTGGCAGGAAAGATTTCCTGTATCTGACCGTTCAGCAGGTACAGGAAAATATGTTAAACATGGTAAACTCAGCCAAGCAGCATCCTTGACACCTGGCCAGCCTAGCCACGTAGAGAATAGTGAGCCACCAGTGTTACTACAAGTTTGCCTACCAAATGCAGTTTATCTTGTTCTTTTCTTTCGATTTCAGTCACCCTAAGAGACATCACTGTTTCCACCTGGTTCACTAATCCACAGTTGATAATATACAGTATCTTGCGTCATTCTGGCTTTTTGGTTTGTTTGTTTTTTTACGTATTTTTGCCATGATGCTCTATCAAGCTGTTAGCATTGTCTTGGCTAGGCTCAGACAGGCAGCCTGGTATTAGCCTAACTGCCAATCAGGCCAGTTTTCTGCAAATTCTATTCACCCTATACTGGAATCCTTGTTCATCTACCAACATTTGACCATACAGTGGGGAAAAAAGTATTTAGTCAGCCACCAATTGTGCAAGTTCTCCCACTTAAAAGAAGAGCGAGGTCTCCAATTTTCATCATAGGTATACCTCAACTATGAGAGACAAAATGAGAAAAAAAACAATCCAGAAAATCACATTGAAGGATTTTTAATGAATTAATTGGTAAATTCCTTGGTAAAATAAGTATTTGGTCAATAAAAGTTCATCTCAATACTTTATTATATACCCTTTGTTGGCAATGACAGAGGTCAAACGTTTTCTGTAAGTCTTCACAAGGTTTTCACACACTGTTGCTGGTATTTTGGCCCATTCCTCCATGCAGATCTCCTCTAGAGCAGTGATGTTTTGGGGCTGTCACTGGGCAACATGGACTTTCAACTCCCTCCAAAGATTTTCTATGGGGTTGAGATCTGGAGACTGGCTAGGCCACTCCAGGACCTTGAAATGCTTCTTACGAAGCCACTCCTTCGTTGCCCGGGCAGAGTGTTTGGGATCATTGTCATGCTGAAAGACCCAGCCACATTTCTTCTTCAATGCCCTTGCTGATGGAAGGAGGTTTTCACTCAAAATCTCACGATACATGGCCCCATTTATTCTTTCCTTTACACGGATCAGTCGTCCTGGTCCCTTTGCAGAAAAACAGTCCCAAAGTATGATGTTTTCACCCCAATGCTTCACAGTAGGTATGGTGTTCTTTCTCCTCCAAATACAACAAGTTGAGTTTTTACCAAAAAGTTCTATTTTGGTTTCATCTGACCATATGACATTCTCCCAATCCTCTTCTGGATCATCCAAATGCTCTCTAGCAAACTTCAGACGGGCCTGGACATGTACTGGCTTAAGCAGGGGGACACGTCTGGCACTGCAGGATTTGAGTCCCTGGCGGCGTAGTGTGTTACTGATGTAGCCTTTGTTACTTTGGTCCCAGCTCTCTGCAGGTCATTCACTAGGTCCCCCCGTGTGGTTCTGGAATTTTTGCTTACTGTTCTCGTGATCATTTTGACCTCGCGGGGTGAGATCTTGCGTGGAGCCGCAGATCAAGGGAAATTAACAGTGGTCTTGTATGTCTTCCATTTTCTAATAATTGCTCCCACAGTTGATTTCTTCACACCAAGCTGCTTACCTATTGCAGATTCAGTCTTCCCAGCCTGGTGCAGGCCTACAATTTTGTTTCTGGTGTCCTTTGACAGCTCTTTGGTCTTGGACATAGTGGAGTTTGGAGTCTGACTGTTTGAGGTTGTGGACAGGTGTCTTTTATACTGATAATGAGTTCAAACAGGTGCCATTAATACAGGTAATGAGTGGAAGACACAGGAGCCTCTTAAAGAAGAAGTTACAGGTCTGTGAGAGCCAGAAATCTTGCTTGTTTGTAGGTGACCAAATACTTATTTTACCAAGGAATTTATCAATTAATTCATTAAAAATCCTTCAATGTGATTTTCTGGATTTTTTTTTCTCATTTTGTCTCTCATAGTTGAGGTATACCTATGATGAAAATTGGAGACCTCTCTCATCTTTTAAGTGGGAGAACTTGCACAATTGGTGGCTGACTAAATACTTTTTTGCCCCACTGTATACGTTGCTCTTAAATGTTATTTTTGATAGAGGATAGATTTTTGTGAGGCAACTGCTAGCTGCATAGCATCAGCAAGGCACTTAAGGAGTTATGTAGATGCTTTGGGCCACCATTCACTCATTTGCAGATGTTTCTGTGCTTATTGTACTCCAGGGACCGGTCATATCCTATCGACCACTGAAACCACACACTCCTGTCCACCAGTGATGCATTATTTCATTCATTCTTAAGACAAATTTAACAGCCGTTCTCCGGCATTTAAAGAGACATGCATTGAAACAGGTTGTTCTGAAGCATGCTGCAAAAGATGATTCACAATTATGCTGCAACAATTAAATAATTGTAGAAAATTTGACAAAAATATGTCACAAACATTTCATGAAGACCTGTGGGAGCTGTTAAAATGTGGGGGGGAAAGGCAGTCAATCACCCCTTTAAACTGTGGAATTCAAATTGGGTTTTTATGAGTAGGGCCCCAAAATTTGTTGTTACACTCCTACCTGTGAAGTTTCAAACTCATCTACTCAGTTTAAATCATTTTTTTCTCTGCTCTTATACTGAACAGTTGTGTAAGAAGAAAGATTTGTGTAAAAGGGTATTGGTGCAAAGATGATTTGTTTTAGCCATACCATAAGTTAAATAAGGAGTATAGTGAAGTAGAATCTCAAGATAAAAATAGTGAATTGGAAAACTAAAACAATGCATGCTATGTCCACTTTTACTACTATCATTGCAATGCTCCTTAAATGAACCAAACATCCATCCATCCTTCCATCCATCCATCCATCCATCCATCTTCTACCGCTTATCCGGGAAATATAAAATATGTTTCTCTTGACAGGTCAAAGTTTGTCGCCAATCTCTGGTGACTATGTTTTTACTATTTATTGTCCTCCCAGATGCCCTCCTTGCTGATCTGGAGAACACCGGCTCTCCTCTGCCTCGGTGCCCCGTCCTGCTCACCTCAGACCCTCCTCAAAACACTGACTCTGCCACCCAGGACCCGTCCCATGCCCGACCTCCACCACCTGCCTACACACCACAGCAGGTAGACATAGATGTGCTGACAGCAGTTCTCTTCCTGTGTTGGTCCCATCCACTTTACTAAAAGCTTGATTGATTTTTCCATCTGTTTTGTCTTTCAGACTGTTTCGGCTGCAATGAAATCCTCTCAGAATGCAAACCCAGATAAATTATACAGGTAACGCCCTACTGCATTATTTGGTTCCATGTTGTGCGAAAAGGTGATTTTTGTGGGTATTAAACCTATAAAATAAATTCATGGGTCACATGTATACAGTTAAAATATCAAAATACTCACTTCACAAATAAATGCGCACTGCTTTTATTTTGCAAAATTCTTAAAGAAACGAGTTGATTGCACTTTTTGGGTTTTAAGGCAGAATATGCCAACATATTCTACCTTCAATTCTGTAAGTTAGGAAAAACAAACCACACCCTGACCACCTCTTTACTTGTGACTGGCTCAGTCAAAAAAGCCTTTCCCCAATCAGATTAGCGGCTCATTAATATTACTAAGTAGGCAGAAATCCAGATAAAAGACAGCTTTTTAAAAAATGAGCTGTAAAGCAATACCGACATGGATTTTGGTCTGTAAAACTACATCTGTATGCCTAAAAGATGTCAAAACTTAAAATGAATAAATGGAAAATGCACAATATGGGACTTTTAAAGAGTATTTCTTTACCTAGTTCCGTTTCTACTGAATATTTATCCAGAATATCATTTGTGTATCTGTGGTCTCAAAGCACTCTTCTAGGCTTTCCAACTGAGACTGATCAGACCTCACTTTATGTCCAGATGGCTCTGATCTCTTGAACCGCATCCAAATTTATGGTCTCTCTGCTACGTCTGTGGTGTCCGTCTCTTCTTCCGTGTATTGTGCAAAGACTACTCAGTAGATATTTCCGCACAGCGCAAGTCTGTCGGACACCACAACCAATTTTCATTCCCTCATTCTGTGTATGCTGAACACAAAACTGGAAGGTGGGAAGTACCATTTTTATATGGTCTCTGGTATGACCTAGTTGGGGGCTTGAACCCACAACCTCCCAGTTGTGGGGCGGATGCTGTACCATGAGGCCACCACTCTGGTAAGGCGACCATCTGTGAGGTTACAGATGGATACTTCGTTCTTTCTCTCAGGATGTAACGGCTGGCCAGAAGTTGTGCTGTCAGGCACCTGCTTCATTAACAGTGAAACACCCTGTCTGCTTTCAACAAGTTGCCTGTTGTGCGTCCTCTTTAAGTCCACACATATAGTATAAACGATCCTTCCTGAAGGATTTGAACACAAGGTCAGGATCTGGTGTTAAGCTCTAATCCACCAACAGCTGCCAGTCCCAGATGTGCTGCTGTGTGGTGGTCTTGCTTTCCAGCGCCATTTGATGGCCAACTTTAAAGGGCAGGATTGGCTGTGCCGCTAAGCTTGAATTACAGTGGGGAAAAAAGGTATTTAGTCAGCCACCAATTGTGCAAGTTCTCCCACTTAAAAGATGAGAGAGGTCTCCAATTTTCATCATAGGTATACCTCAACTATGAGAGACAAAATGAGAAAAAAAAGATCCAGAAAATCACACTGAAGGATTTTTAATGAATTAATTGGTAAATTCCTTGGTAAAGTAAGTATTTGGTCAATAACAAAAGTTCATCTCAGTACTTTGTTATATACCCTTTGTTGGCTATGACAGAGGTCAAACGTTTTCTGTAAGTCTTCACAAGGTTTTCACACACTGTTGCTGGTATTTTGGCCCATTCCTCCGTGCAGATCTCCTCTAGAGCAGTGATGTTTTGGGGCTGTCGCTGGGCAACATGGACTTTCAACTCCCTCCAAAGATTTTTTATGGGGTTGAGATCTGGAGACTGGCTAGGCCACTCCAGGACCTTGAAATGCTTCTTACGAAGCCACTCCTTCGTTGCCCGGGCGGTGTGTTTGGGATCATTGTCATGCTGAAAGACCCAGCCACGTTTCATCTTCAATGCCCTTGCTGATGGAAGGAGGTTTTCACTCAAAATCTCACGATACATGGCCCCATTCATTCTTTCCTTTACATGGATCAGTCGTCCTGGTCCCTTTGCAGAAAAACGGCCCCAAAGTATAATGTTTTCACCCCCATGCTTCACAGTAGGTATGGTGTTCTTTCTCCTCCAAACACGACAAGTTGAGTTTTTACCAAAAAGTTCTATTTTGGTTTCATCTGACCATATGACATTCTCCCAATCCTGTTCTGGATCATCCAAATGCTCTCTAGCAAACTTCAGACGGGCCTGGACATGTACTGGTTTAAGCAGGGGGACACGTCTGGCACTGCAGGATTTGAGTCCCTGGCGGCGTAGTGTGTTACTGATGTAGCCTTTGTTACTTTGGTCCCAGCTCTCTGCAGGTCATTCACTAGGTCCCCCCATGTGGTTCTTGGATTTTTGCTCACCGTTCTCGTGATCATTTTGACCTCATGGGGTGAGATCTTGCGTGGAGCCCCAGATGGAGGGAGATTATCATTGGTCTTGTATGTCTTCCATTTTCTAATAATTGCTCCCACAGTTGATTTCTTCACACCAAGCTGCTTACCTATTGCAGATTCAGTCTTCCCAGCCTGGTGCAGGTCTACAATTTTGTTTCTGGTGTCCTTTGACAGCTCTTTGGTCTTGGCCATAGTGGAGTTTGGAGTCTGACTGTTTGAGGTTGTGGACAGGTGTCTTTTATACTGATAATGAGTTCAAACAGGTGCCATTAATACAGGTAACGAGTGGAGGACAGAGGAGCCTCTTAAAGAAGAAGTTACAGGTCTGTGAGAGCCAGAAATCTTGCTTGTTTGTAGGTGACCAAATACTTATTTTACCAAGGAATTTACCAATTAATTCATTAAAAATCCTTCAATGTGATTTTCTGGATTTTTTTTTCTCATTTTGTCTCTCATAGTTGAGGTATACCTATGATGAAAATTGGAGACCTCTCTCATCTTTTAAGTGGGAGAACTTGCACAATTGGTGGCTGACTAAATACTTTTTTGCCCCACTGTATATTACCCAAACTCAAACTACTGTATATTACCTTGACCTGAGATATCAAAAATTTCCCAGAGTCCATACAAAAATGATCTGATGCAAATTCACCAATCTCTAGTTTGGATCATCTTGTTTTGTAACCACACAACTGCTTTCACAGCTGTTTTTAGATAGAAAGCTCCATTCTTCATCCTTGGTAATCCTTCAACCTTATTCCATTTTTAAGGACTGTATGAGGTTGGAGAAAGGCTTTTAACAAGTGAGTGTGGCAGACATCAGCTCTGGAGCCAAATTAGGGGCTTTTTTGCCCATAATGTGTTTCTCCTATGAGAAAATAGTGACATGTTTGAGAGAAAAGTCATGAATTTAAAACCAAAACATTACATATTTAAACTAGAAAACACTCAGAGCGCAGACCTCTGCCAAGGCTCCTTCCGTCCCTCATGGATCACCTCCAAAATGCAACGGGTTTGTGTGTAGGCCTAGAGCCATTTCTGGTGAAAATTGCGTCAAAGTCTGTCCATTAGTTTTGGAGTATTGTTGCTAACACACTGAATGATAAGAGTCTTGGCTGAGGTATGCATTCTCAGATCATCACCAAAATGTAATGGATTCTTCTGTAGCCCAAGAACCACCTCTGGTGAAAATTTCATCCAAATCCATCCAGTAGTTTTGGAGTATTGCTGCTAACACTGTGAGAAGATAAGAGCCTTGGTGGAGGTATGCATTTTGAGATCATCACCAAAATCTAATCATGTGTTCAGTGTGCCAATACACCTTTACTGAAAATTTGAATGCAAGGTGCTATATAAAAGCAATCCATTATTATTATTATTAACAGACAGAGAAATGACAGCAAAAACAACATGACTACATTATATGACTACATTATAATAATAACAAGACTGTCATAATTGTATTGACCATACATTGGGGCTGGACAATTCCACCTTAAAGCAACATCATGGTTTAATGAATCTTTCAGGTCTGTTTTCATTTTTTTTCCTCCTCTCTTTTCCCCTGCAGTTTACTGATAAGGTTCGTAATTATTAAGCAATATTACAGAACACTGTGGTATCGTTCCATTTTTTTGCAGTTATCAACTACAATTTCACATAGTATCCATATTATTTACCGCAACAAACTTGTCAGAAAATCTAATCATCTGTTCCCCGTGCAATTACACACCTTTCCTAAAAATTTCATCAAAATCCGTTCATAACTTTTTGAGTTGTGTTGCTAGCAGACAAACCAATGCAACTAAAAACATTGCCTCCTCCCTTGGTGAAGGTAACAAAAAGAATTCCTAAATTTAAAACAAAAAGCTACTAAATAAAAGTAAAAAAAAAAAGTCAAATATGTACATGAAAAAGTTGCAAATTTATGAGAGAAAAGTTTAATGTATTAAGAGCCATTACCACTGTTGACAGGCCAGCATATACTGTACAATTGCAATCAAAATTATTCAATCCCCATTGCATTTTAGGTTTATTGGCAAAATTTAAAATTTGAGATATTTGCGATAAACAATTTACACAAGAACAGTTTAAATAGTTAAAATGACACTTTATCATGTTTGCCCCTTTGGGGCAGAGAGAATGAACCCAGGTGCTGAACTGCAAGCTTATGAGGTTTATTAACAAAAACAACAAACATAAAGTTCAACAAGAGATTCAAAATAACAATGAAGGAAAAACTTACAAGGGTTGGACGCCAGAGCAGAGACAGGGCTCTGACGTGGATAGGAGAGGCTTGAATTCAGCCTGATGAGACATGGCAGCAGCAATAAAAATTAACAACAGTTTCACTTAAATAGGGATAAAAACCCATCACATAACAAGTAACAGGTTTGGGTTCACCTGAGCGAGCAAAAGGAAATAATGAGTGATAATGAGCTCAGCTGAGAGAGGTGAGGGAGGAGCAGCTGGACTGGCAACTAGACAGGCAACGCCCCTTGCAGAGCACAAACCCAGAAACATCGCCTGACAGCTGTCAACCCAGAGAAACACACCATAGAACACATACGTAGAACAAACATAGTTAATACAGACTGATAATACACTACAAATAAACAAGAGACAGAACTGGAGTCAGAACAGAAACATAAAAAGCAATAATGAAGCTCAAGGGCAAAAAATACAATAAATATACATAATAGCAGAGAAGGAGCCATGAAGCTGAGTCTGGCAGAAGATCCAGAACTCAGCACGTGACACACTTGCTTCACCAAAATTCAAGTTTTTCACACTTCACAATTCACACTTCACCAAAATTCAAGTTTTTTTTCTTGTTAACATATCTGTAACATGTTTTTTATGACACAGATACTGTATATTGAGCTAAATCACTGTTATGTGTCATGTCACTATTTTTTTTGCTGTGAAAGTTCAGTTAAGCTCCTCCCCTAGAAAAAAGGCAAGTTTAGACAGAGCGTTTTTGGTGGTGTCACTTTTCCAGGTTTGTAGTGTCAGGACTAAGAACTGGCTATTCAGATTTGCCAGCGTACGGACTTCTGTGTCCTGGTGGGTGGGCTGAATCAGATCCTGCTCTTTGAAGGAGGAGAAAACGGGCAAAAAAAATTTTTACAAGCAGCCGTAAGACAATGGAAGTTTTTTGTGGAAAAAAGGGCATAAGATGCTATTTTAGACAATGTAGATTTGTTTTTTAAGGGGATTTATATCCACTGGAATGTGTCTTTTTAAATAATAGTAATATTACAAGGATTTTACCCAAAATCAACACTAAAATCCTACTTTCAGTGACTGCTGCAGTCAAAATTATTCAATCCCCAGAATAGAATTCCTCATAAGAGCACACATTTGCAAATCAGGTGTGGTCTCACGCACACCAATCAATGCAACCAATCAAGGGCTTCATTAGTTGCATCAGTTGTATTTGAAATAGAACACTTCAAATTCCTGGACTGGGGCTGTGCGATATAACAAGCTTCATATCCCAATATAAGTGATCTTATATCCCAATACCAATATATCACGATATACATTTTCTGAAAATTCTATAATTTAAATATAATAATCACATAAAAAGGACCATCTCTTTTTTTATACATTTTAAGTTACATACTGAAAAAAAAATCAATTGTATAAATTCATCCATCA
The DNA here is from genome assembly GCA_020510985.1 of Pholidichthys leucotaenia. Classification (NCBI taxonomy): domain Eukaryota; kingdom Metazoa; phylum Chordata; class Actinopteri; order Cichliformes; family Pholidichthyidae; genus Pholidichthys; species Pholidichthys leucotaenia. The sequence goes on from CM035836.1 coordinate 413,817,403, forward strand.
CTAATTTTGTGCTGTGGAGGATGGAATCAGATGAGACATGAGCTGACGACACAGAACTTTATTCACCTCCAACAAACAGAACAGACTCAATCTGGATGCCAAAGCGAACTCCTTTATACCACTTTATTCCCGCCTTTGGCACCCCGGGTGAACACAATAGCCACGGTTACATGTGCAAAATTTCTTCAATCTGATTGTAATTCAGATCAAAACTTTACTGTTTTCATGGATCCTGAAAAAGTTGATCTGATTAGGACATGCGTTTCCATGTATTACACGTTTGAACGGACTAAATCATTTTGACATGCGCACAATTATCCGACATTCCACAACTTCCAATGTAAACAGACTCTGCTTCGTATCTTTCTCTTTTTGAAATGGATCTGTATTGTGTTATTCAGACTGTACTTTTGCTTCTGCTGGTCTCCATAATGAAGCTACAAGCCCAGCAGTGCATACTTCTGCATATGACGAACAGAGGGAGACAGCAGGAAGATACAGACCAGATTTGTTTTACTCCCGCCATGTCTTCCGCTAGCTGCTGTAAAGGCGAAAATACGTCACGTCGACATGTGGCTGACGTACAGACATGCGCAGTAAACATATTTTCTACCCAAACTTCGGAATAAGTTTTTATAAGCGCAACAATCGGATTAGCAATTGGTATAACCCACCTGTCTCAATCAGAATGAAATTTTGATCCGAATGAGTGCGATCAGGTCAGAATATTCAGATAGGTGTGTTTACATGAAGCATTTTTATTACGATCAGGCTTTTAATCCAATTACTTGTGTCCCTGTAAACATGGCTATTGACACATGCGTCAGAGAGCATGTACACACATCCATATGCACGTCACAGAGCATGGCTTAACACGATAATTTTGCGCCCCAAAGTCCTCAGGTGTGAAAAGCATTTTACCTCTCCATAATACAGCCCACACCTGGCACCGCGAGGCAAAGGCGCATCTTTATTCAGTTTAATACCCCCTAGCGCTCTGGTGCCCATCTCACTTCTTCTCCCCTTTACCATCTCTCCTTTTCTTGGCTACCAGCAGCAGTAAGTTAGCGAGGATCGCTCGCACCACAGTCGGTAGGTTCCTGAGGAAGAGGTGGGCAAACAGGAGAGATCCATCGTCCGTGCCCATTAGCGCGAGCATGCTCTCCATCAGTTCCACAGCCGATCTGTCTGCTAACTCCGAGCGGGTCAGGAGCTTTTCTGCCCTCTCTCCATCCAAAATGGTATAACGGCACAGCAGCAGTCGCTTGAGAGCGTTGTATTTTCCTTGGGCTGGCGGAGCTATGAGTAGGCTCATTGCTCGCTGCGTGGAGCACGCATCCAGCCCAGCCACCACATGATGGTACTTCGTGTCGTCTGTTGAGACTCCACGGAGGGCGAATTGGGATTCCATGTGTATAAACCAAGCAGCTGGGTTGTGGAGCCAAAAGTCCGGGAGTCTGACTGCAACGGCACATGCAGCGGTGGGAGACTCCAGCGGAAGTGTCTCCATGGAGGAGCTCGGTCCGTTTTCCATTTCACGTCTCTAGGTCACCAATGTGGAGGATGGAATCAGACAAGACACGAGCTGACGACACAGAACTTTATTCAGAATCAGAATCAGATTTATTGCCATTGTTCATGTAGTACACAAACTAGGAATTTGTCTCGGTGCAATGCTGCAACATTAAACATGATAAAATAAAAGAAATAAACTAAACATGCAATAAAGTGTAGAATAAGAATGAGTAATACTAGTCAGCAGTTTTAAATATATTAGCGAGCAGCAGATATTGTGGAGAACCAAATAGTGCAGTCGGTAATGCAAAAAGAAAACAGTGATGATTGACATGAGTCTGGTTGAGCTGCTGTACATGGTGCACGAGAGTCAGTAAGTCACTTAGTGTTCAGCAGTCTGATGGCAGAGGGGAAGAAGCTGTTCATGTGATGGGAGGTTTTAGTCTGAATGGACCGAAGTCTTCTACCTGAGGGGAGAGGGGCAAACAGTACGTGACCAGGGTGTGAAGGATCGGCTATGATCCGGCCAGCACGCCTCCGGGTCCTGGAGATGTACAGATCCTGGAGAGATGGGAGCTTGCAGCCGATCACCTTCTCAGCAGTGCGCACGACGCGCTGCAGCCTTAGTCTGTCCCTGGCAGTGGCTCCTGCGTACCACACGGTTATGGAGGTGGTGAGGATGGACTCGATGATGGCTGTGTAGAACTGCACGAACATCTTGGTGGGTAGCTTGAGCTTTCTCAGCTGCCGCAGGAAGAACATCCTCTGCTGGGCCTTTTTGATGAGGGAGCTGATGGTCGGCTCCCACTTGAGGTCCCTGGTGATGGTGGTGCCTAGGAAGCGGAAGGAATCTGCAGTGGTGATGGGAGAGCCTGTGAGGGTGAGGGGGGGCAGAGGGGTTGTGACTGATCGAGTGTTGACAATACGAACCAAACTCTCACAATGGTAGTACAGAGACCGAACAGCTCATAACAACAAGCCCGATACCCCATACTCCCAAACCACCCCCCACAAAAAACCTCGATGGACGCGGTCAAATGCCTTCTCCAAGTCCACAAAACACACGTAAACTGGTTGGGCAAACTCCCACGAACCCTCGAGAATTCTCGAGAGGGTAAAGAGCTGGTCCGATGTGCCACAGCCAGGACAAAAACCGCATTGCTCCTCCTGAATCCGAGGTTCGACCAACGGCCGGACTCTCCTCTCCAGTACCTTGGCATAGACCTTCCCAGGGAGGCTGAGGAGTGTGATCCCTCTAAAATTGGAGCACACCCTCCAGTCCCCTTTTTTGAAGAGAGGAACCACCACCCATGAAGTCAACAGTGCCCCATCCGCACCATACACAGTGTGGACAGGGAGCTGCTTTCCCCTCCTGAGCCGCTGGACAGTTTGCCAGAATCTCTTTGAGGCCGACCGAAAGTCTTGTTCCATGGCCTCACCGAACTCCTCCCATACCCGTGTTTTTGCTTCAGCAACCACCCGAGCTGCACTCCGCTTGGCCTGCCGGTACACCTCAGCTGCTTCAGGAGTCCCACAAGCCAACCAAGCTTGATAGGACTCCTTCTTCAGCTTAATGGCCCCCCTCACCACTGGTGTCCACCACTTGGTTCGGGGATTGCCACCACGAGATGCACTGACCACCTTGCGGCCGCAACTCTGGGCCGCCGCTTCAACAACAGAGATGGAGAACATGGCCCATTCAGACTCCATGTCTCCAGACTCCCTCGGAATGTGGTTGAAGTTCTTCCGGAGGTGGGAGTTGAAGACATCCCGGACAGGGGCCTCAGCCAGATGTTCCCAGCACACCCTCACTATACGTTTGGGTCTACCAGGTCTGAATGGCTTCCTCCCCTGCCATCGGATCCAACTCACCGCCAGGTGGTGATCAGTTGACAGCTCTGCACCTCTCTTTACCCGAGTGTCCAAGACATACGGTCGCAGGTCTGATGACACGATAACAAAATCGATCATCGACCTGCGACCTACGGTGTCCTGGTGCCAGGTGCACATATGGACACCCTTATGCTTGAACATGGTGTTCGTTATGGACAAACTGTGGTTAGCACAGAAGTCCAATAACTGAACACCACTCGAGTTCAGATCGGGCAGACCGTTCCTCCCAATCACTCCCCTCCAGGTTTCACTGTCGTTGCTCTCGTGCGCATTGAAGTCCCCCAGTAGGACAATGGAGTCTCCAAGAGGCGCACCCTCCAGCACCCCAGTCACAGACTCCAAAAAGGGTGGATACTCTGAAACATCATTTGGTGCATAGGCACAAATGATAGTCAGGACCCGTTTTCCAACCGGAAGGTGCAGGGAAGCAAACCCTTTCGTCCACCGGGGAAAACTCCAATATAGAGGCAGCAAGGTGGGGGGATAAAAGAATACCCACCCCTGCTCGTCGCCTCTCGCCCGGGGAAACTCCAGAAAAGGCCATCTAAGATTTCAAAAGGAAAACAAAATAAAAGTGATTTCAAATCAGAACAAAGCCAAGACAAAACGTGACAAAAAAACTAAGTAACAGCACAACACAGACCGGATATGATAATCCTTATGTGATTTTACATGTCGTTTTGTATATACAGTATGTTTGGAGTATTTCTTCCTTTAGTTTTTGTTTAAATTGTCCAAGCGTTGTACATGATTTTAATTCAGGTCCAGAAGCGTTCCACAGTCTGACTCCTTGCACTGAGACACGTGTTGCTTGGTGGTAGTTCTCACTGAAGGTTTTTGAAATATACATATTCCTCTGAAATGATATTGTTTCTCCCTTATTTGGAACAACTTTTGGATATTTGTGGGCAGTGATAGATTCTTCGCTTTAAACATTATTACTGCAGTTTTAAAATCAACCAGCTCTTTCAACTTGACAGCTTTTAATTTAAGAAAAAGTGGGTTTGTTGGTTCCCTGTAAGCAGCTTTGTTTATTATTCTAATAGCTCTCTTCTGAAGCATAAAGAGTGGATATATGTTTGTTTTATATATATATATATTTCCCCATACTTCAGCGCAATATGTCATGTATGGGAGTATTAATGAATGATACAGAGTATATAGTGTGGGTTGATTCAGCAAATATTTCACTCTGTGTAGTATTGCAATTGATTTGGATATTTTACCTTTAATATAATTAATATGTGACTTCCAACACAGTTTATTATCAATTATTACTCCGAGGAATTTAATTTCGGATACCCTTTCAATCTCTACACCATTTACACTGCGTTTAGATACTGAGTTGTTGTGATGGTTGTTAAAAATTATAAATTTTGTCTTACTTTAATTGAGCGTTAATTTGTTTGAATCAAACCACAGTTTGAGCTTTCCTAATTCCATTCCGAGTGTATCCAAAAGTTGTTCCAAATTGCTTCCACTGCATAATAAATTAGTGTCATCTGCAAACAGTATTAAATCCATTTTTTTCCAAAACTTTACATATATCATTTATATACATACTGAATAACAATGGCCCCAAAAGTGAACCCTGTGGGACTCCGCAAATAACCTTCAGTAACTGAGTTTTTGCTACCAAGACATACATACTGATATCTGTTCTTTAAGTAACTTCATAACCAGGACAGTGCTACCCCCTAATACCATAATTTTGTAGTTTCTTAAACAATAATTTATGATTCCACTGTATCAAATGCTTTTTTTATGATCCAGGAATACCCCAACTGAATACTCTTTATTTTCTACAGCAGTTGATATTTTTTCTATAAATTCCATTAGAGCAAATCCAGTTGTCCTCTCGTGTCTGAACCCATATTGTTGCTCACACAATAAATTATTCTTCATTATAAAGTTGTCAATTCTCTCACAGAATATTTTTTCAAGTATCTTAGAAAATTGCGGCAATAGTGAAATAGGCCTATAGTTTGAAAATTCCCCTCTGTCACCCATCTTGTATATCGGAATTACTTTGGCTATTTTCATTGCATTGGGAAATATACCTGTTTGGAGAGACAGGTTACAGATACGTCAGTGGCTTCACTAAGCATTCAATGATAGTTCTGACTAAAAGCATGTCAATATCATCACAATCCGTAGATGTTTTACTTTTAAACGATTTAACAATTTCAATGACTTCTTTCTCATCTGTGTTCTTTATGAAGATGGAGTCTTTTATAGCAATGTTTTTGCTTATTGTGTCACCTATAGGTGCCGTAATGGGTATTTCTCATGCTTGATGAATCATGCCTCACTCTGAATGTAGGGAAAACAGCTTCCATGTACTTTACCAACAAACAAAATCATACGCACTATCTGACTATAACTCTAAATGGAGCAAATATAGAAAATGTAACAGAATTTAAGTATTTGGGTGTCACATTAGATCCCACGCTCAACTTTAAAAAGCACATAAAACGGATGAGCCGCACTCTGAAATATAACCTTGCAAGCTTTTGTTGCATCAGAAACTCACTCACTCTAAAAGGATCAAAAACCTTTCTGAATGCATTGATTTTGACACATTTCTCCTACTGCATCTCTTGCTGGTTACAAGCCAATAGTATGACTCTGAAACCCTTGGAATCCCTGTATAAACAATCCATCAAAATTCTGGATAAGAAGATACGACAGTATCACCATTGTGGTGTACTTGCCAAACACAAGATATTAAGCTATGAAAATATGATCATGTATGCAAATATACAGTTGAGCTTTAAAATTATCCATGGTTCTGCACCCCCGCCCCTTAAGACTTTTGTGTACCTGACTTCTAAACAAAATACCAGAGTAACAAGGACTTCCTCTAGGTGGCATTGTTGCATCCCCCTACATAAAACTGCTTTTGGACAATCAGCATTCTCATACAAAGCTGTAACGGAATAGAACAAGCTACCCACTGCTTTGAAGACCAGAACAAATTACAGAGACTTTAAAATTGATTTTAAGTAATGAAGCCTGCCAGCATTGACTCTCTCCTTTAAAAGGGTTTATGAAATTGTACTCTTAAATTGTTTATGTGTGCCATCTCTCTTATCTTTTTCCTTTAAACTTACTCCCTGCTTGTTTCAGGGTCAACAGTTTCTGAAACCCAACCTGAATTGCTTTCTATATGTGCTGTTTTTCTTTTAATATCTTCCTGCCTGGCCCAGGGACTACAGATGGAAATTAGTGCGAACACTGTAATCTGGTACAGAGCATCTTTACCCTGTGTTTAATGTTTTTTTTTCTGTACATGGTCCCTGACAAATAAACCAATAAACTAAACTAAACAGAGTTTTAGCAACAATACTCGAAAACTACTGAATGGATTTGGATGAAATTTTCACCAGAGGTGGTTCTTGGGCTACAGAGGAAGCCATTACATTTTGGTGATGATCTGAGAATGCATACCTCAGCCAAGGTTTTTATCTTCTCACAGAGTGTTAGCAACAAAACGCCAAAACTACTGGATGGATTTGGATGAAAGTTTCACCAGAGGTGGTTCTTGGACTACAGAGGAAGCCATTACGTTTTGGTGATGAGCTGAGACTGCATACCTCAGCCAAGGTTTATATCTTATCACAATGTGTTAGCAACAATACTTCAAAACTAATGGACAGATTTTGATGCAGTTTTCACCAGAAGTGGCTCTAGGCCTACACACAAACCCATTACAGTTTGGAGGTGATCCATGAGGGACGGAGGGAGCCTTGGCGGAGGTATGCGCTCTCTGAGTGCTTTTCTAGTTTTGTAATTCAGTTAATCTTCTCTCTTATAGCACTGTGTGTAAACCACGATCACCCCGCTCAGCTGATCCTCCTCCTCCAGCCTTCTCCTCTTCCTCTCTGCTGGGTGGGGGTCTGAGTGAGCTGGACCATCTGTTACAGGAGCTCAATGCCACACAGTTTAACATCACAGGTTAGTACGCCAGTGAGGGTGTGCTTTTATAGTTGCATCAAACTATTTTTTTTCAAAAATCACTTTGTTTTTGTTATCAGATGAGATCTTGGCCCAGTTTCCTTCTTCTAAGAAAGATGACAGGGATAAGCTCAAGGATAAGGCCACAACTTCATCTCCCAGGTATTGGAACCATTCTATTTAGCAGCAAGTCCTCCAATTTTAAACATTAGCAGTTAGCAGTTATTTCTACCCTTCTAATAGGACTCATTATGTTTTATAGTTTTAAAAATATTCAAATTCTAATAAAGAGGAGCCAGTCGGTACCAAAAATAGTGCTTCTATGCGAGAAATATGAGTTCAAAGGGAGCTGGTGATTTTTTTATTTTTTTTTTAAATTCCTGTCAGTGTTTATTTTAGGCTCCATATAAATGATTCCTGATCTGTTCACACTCCGACAGGCAGTGAAAAGTAAGCTAGGAGCAGTAAGACAAAAGAAGAGGAAAACAGCAGCCTTGTGTGTAGCAGAATGGAATGTACGCACTCTGTTGGACAGAACAACATCACAGCGCTCAGAAAGACAGACCGCGCTTGTGGCCCTGGAAATGAACAGGTACAATGTAGACATAGCTACACTTAGTGAAACAAGATTGCATGGATATGACAGCGTGGAAGACCATGGGTACATCTTCTTTTGGAGTGGGAGATCAACTCAAGAAAGGAGAGAAGCAGGAGTGGGCTTTGCAGTTAGAAAGGAGATGGCAGCAATGATTGATGAGGAACCGGTGCCAGGATAATGACTGAGACTCTCACTACAGCGGAAGATGTATGCCACACTCATCAGTGTATATGCCCTAACAATGACCAACACAGAGGAGGTGAAGGAAGAGTTCTACAGTGATTTACGTGAGACTATCAGGCATGTACCGACTGATGACAGGCTGATACTCGTTGGAGATTTTAATGCCAGAGTTGGTTCAGACACTGAGAAATGGAAAGGAGTGCTAGGTAGTCATGGAGTAGGCAAGTGCAATGCTAATGGAAAACTTCTACTTGCACTATGTTCAGAGTACATCCTTGTGATAACCAACACTCTATTTAAGCACAAGGACACACACAAGAAGACATGGACGCACCCAAGATCCAAGCACTGGCACTTGTTAGACTACATCATAGTAAGGCAGAGAGACATAAGGGATGTTTTGGACACCAGAACAATGAGAGGCGTGGACTGTGGTACTGATCATGTTATGCTGAGATCTAGATTAAGGATTTGGAGGTGAAAACAGCACTGCAGGACGGGTGCGAAGCCACCATGGAAGCTAAACACTAGTGCACTGAAAGGCCAAAAGAAGCAGGAAGAACTTACACAGGAAATGGATGAAAACTTGAAAGACTGGAACAGCAACAACTCAGAGAATGACATAGAAGAGAAATGGGCAACACTGAATGATACGGTGTATCAGACTGCGAGTGATGTATTAGGCCACCCTGAGAGGAAACATCAAGATTGGTTTGATGAGTATGATGAACACCTGGAGAAACTACTAGAAGCGAGGAATACAGCTAGGCAGGAAAACCTACAGTGTAACACAAGGTCGAAGAAGAAGCAATACTCAAAGACTCAGAGTGAGCTACAGAAGTACACCAGGGAGATGAAGTCCAATTGGTGTGATGAAAAAGCGGAGGAACTTCAAACTGCAGCAGACAGGAAGGACATGAAAACATTCTTCACAGGTTTGAGAGAAATCTACGGCCCTAAACCAAGAGGATTGATCCAACTAAAGGCTGTGGATGGTGAAACGGTTTTGCAGGAGAAAGACAAGATCCTGGACAGATTTGCAGACCACTTTGACCAACTACTAAACAACCCTGGAGATCTCACTGAAGAGGCTAAAGAAGCTCTAGTGCAGCAACCAGCTGTATCAAGTATGGATGAACCACCAAATTTTGATGAACTAATGGCAGCTATCAGGACAACACAGGATGGTAAAGCTCCAGGAAGGGATAGAATTCCAGCAGAAGTGTGGAAATTTGGTGGTGTTCGGCTGACCAACTGCCTGCACAAGCTCATCCAAGAGACATGGGATGCCCAGAAAGTACCTCAAGACTGGAAGGATGCAAGTATTGTGCCTTTGTTCAAGAAAGGTGACAGGAAAGACTGTGGAAATTACCGAGGTATATCACTGCTAGCCACTGTTGGCAAGATTCTCTCACGTGTACTACTGAACAGACTCAATGAACACATCTTGCAGAATGTACTACTGGAAACCCAGTGTGGCTTTAGAAGTGGAAGAAGCACAATGGACATGATTTTCTGCTTGAAACAGGTTCAAGAAAAATGTATCAAACAGAACATGCCGCTTTATGTATTCTTCATAGACTTCAGTAAAGCCTTCGATATTGTTTCGCGACAAGAACTTTGGCAGGTACTCAAGAAATATGGCTGTACAGAGAAGTTTGTCAGCCTGATCGAGGCACTCCATACAGATATACAAGCAAACGTGGCAATGAGTGGTTCAGTATCTAAAGACTTTTCAGTAAGCAACGGGGTGAAACAAGGGTGTGTGCTGGTGCCTACACTCTTCTCGCTATATCTGGCAGCCATGCTTGAGGTGGCCTTCAAAGACACTTCAGAAGGAGTATACATTCAAACAAGGAAAGAAGCAGAGTTGTTCAATGTGGCACAGTTCAAAGCCAAGAGTAAGACATCGATAAAGGTAGTAAGAGAAATGCTCTTTGCTGACGACAGTGCTCTAGTTGCACACAGTGTGGAAGATATGCAATCTTTAGTGGAGAAATTTGCAAGAGCAGCTAGCCAATTCAGCCTCCAAATCAACATCAAGAAGACAGAGTGCCTTTATCAACCACCAAAGTTTCAGTTTTCAACATCACTACCAGAAGAGATCAGCATTGGTACAGAGCCACTAGTCAAGTGCAAGACTTTCAAGTATCTAGTGAGTACTGTTTCAGAGGATGCTAGGGTGGAGGATGAACTATCTCTCAGAATGGGAAGAGCAAGCGCTGTGTTCGGAAACTTGAGGGAGAGACTGTGGAACAATCAACATGTGTCTATCCGTGTGAAATGCAAAGTGTACAGAGCAACAGTACTGTACGGTCCTGAAACTTGGACTGTCTGCAGAGTGCAGGTGAAGAAACTCCACGCGTACATGATGAGACACCTTCGAGCCATAATGAATATCATGGAAAGATAAGATAACCAACATAGAAGTGTTGAAAAGAGCTGGTCTACCATCAATGGAGGACATGCTAATACAGATGAACCTGAGATGGCTCGGACATGTTGAGAGGATGGACCACCAGCGTCTCCTTCGGCAGTTACTCTACTCACAGTTATGCGAGGGCAAACACAATAAGGGTAGACCAAGGCTCAGATTTAAAGACACTGTAAAAAGAAACTTGAAGAAGCTGGATATAGACAGGAGTTCCTGGCAGCGGAAGGCTAAGGACAGAGCTGTGTGGAGGAATCTGATCAGACCTAAATGAAACAGTCATTGTCGCCCACGACAGAATACGATGATGATGATGATAAATGATTCCATTATACATTAGCCATTTGCTTATTTTATGCCATACACACATATTTTTATTTGGTAGGGTTACACAATTATATATCAATTAGTGGTGGGCAATGACTAAAAAGTTTAATCATGATTAATTTTTTGAAATTCTGTGTTAATGGTGATTAATTGTGATTAAATATGCTATTTTTTTTCAATGTAATGTACCTTAAACTTGTCGTTTCTCAAGTATTTCATACCCTTATTAACATGGGAGTGGAAAAATATGCTTGCTTTCTGCAACTGCAGGTTTATTCAAAGAAAAAAGTAAAAGACTGCAGAAATAGTGCATGTGCAGTTATCTTACCAGTTGTTATACCAGTTGCATATCTCACCTCCCTTTTCAATGTGACTTCCAGTAGTTGATAGTCCAGTTTGTTTTCTAGGGAGTGGACATTTGCGAACAGAAGTGATGGAAATGGTGTTTGGCCAGGATTAGCCTTTAGCTTAGCTGCTTGCCCTCACGGCAGCTGCACTTGTGCCTCTCTGTCAGGCTGTTCTTTTATCCAGTGTTCAGGTCAGGATTGTGCATCATTATGGTCCACATAGAATGACAGCAATACTCCAGCAAACTGATTTGAACTCCCAGAATTAAATAAAATGAGGAGTTTTGTGCCATGAATTGGGCTTCATGCATCTCTGTTTTGAGTCACATCATAAACTGTCTGACAGAAACAGTAGCTGTGTTTTGAAAGTTCCACATTTTTCATTCAGTGATTAATCACAATTAATTGTGAATAAAAAAAAAATTGATGAGGTGTTGAATTAATCATGATTAATTCGATTAATGCACCCCTCACTGTACCTTCTGCTGTACCTTCATCACTTCATGTGATTTTCACAACCACTAGAGGTTACATTTTTTTCTAAACATAAGTTGTACTATCTGCTAATAGAAATTTTATTCATAAAACACTACAATTCTTGTGAAATTTCTTTGCTGCAAACTCTTCAATACATTTACTGTTTCTGTTGCTCAGTGTTGCCAGTCGTCTGTTTGACAGCAAATGAATATGATGCTAGTCTAACATTTATTGCCATGATGTATATTGCTAATAGTTATCTGACATAAGCTGACAGCGATCTTATGCATGTATTTATTGTATATGTAGGTGATTATACTGACCTGCAGGGAACACATCTTTTCTCCTCTTTTTCATTCTGTTGTGCTGAAAGTTTGTTGTAATATTGCACCTGTGTGAAAGATTGCAAAGCAGAAATCTCAAATTCTAACTTTAAAATATATCAAAAAGCAAGCAGTTGAGTAAAGCAATGTGTTTTAGTATAAATGATATCCTGACTAAGTTGCATTTTTTGCTGGTATGTCTTTCCTCTTTGTAGCTCAGCCAAACCTTCAGCAACATCAGCCACACTGGAGCTGGACAAACTGATGGCGTCTCTGTCTGACTTCAGAGTCCAGAGCACCGTAAGTGTCCTTGCAGGAGCATTAACATGACATAAACGCTTTGCTCGTTTCTAGTATAATCATTATTTTTGGTCCTTATTGGAGAAGTTTTGCATGATTCACAGTTCACTAAATATTAATTTTATCTTTGTGCATCAGTGTCCTGTCATTTTTGGCAAGTTGTATAGCTCGTTTCTCTTTGGGTTATCTTCTTTTTTGTTAGGTTGCCCACTGCTGCCTATTTTCTTGGATTACTTGTACATACTCTGTCTTGTTCATAGGTGGATGGTAACTTGTTTTTACCAGAAATGACCCCATCTTGAATCTTTTTTTTTGTAATTTCACCATTTTATTTCATTGTAATCATTACTGATTATTTTCTACTCTAAAAGTTGCAAATTTGTGTAAAAAAATAAGTTTTATCGCAAAAAACACACATAAAAAATGATTTCTATTAAATTTATCAAAAAATGCCTTGTATATATTTATAAGATAAAAATTCCAATTTGAAAAAAAGTTGCAAATTTATTAGTAAAATTGCACGTTTCATTTAAAAAAATTAAGTTCACAAGGAAATAATAAATTTATGAGTAAAAAGTCACAAATTTATTAAAAGAAAAAGCATCAGTTTATAAGAAGAAAAAATAAATAATGAAAGAACAATTTAAGAAAAAAACACTAATGGACAAGTAACTTTTTCTGCCACTTCTCTGTATTTGAGTAATTAATGTGAGCTAACACTACTTTTACTTGAGTACAATTTCTGGCTTCTCTGCCCACCTTTGGTCTTGTTTAAAACTATGACCATTCACTGGATCAGTAGTTATATGTCAGAAATTTTAGGAAAAGTATAATAGGTCTTCTTCACCTGTAATTTTCTACTATAAATGTACAGTTCTATATACTGTACAATGTTAATGTGTTTTCTCTGCTATTATATGAGGGCTGTTCATTAAAGATTTCCCCTGACTCATTTCCCATGAACTGAGAGGAACCAAACTTGGCACAGCTATTAGTCTTTTTCTACATAGGTACCACCACGGGTCACACACTTTTTTCTATCAAACGTCATACGATCCTCCCCATATGTCTATTTCATCTCATCGAATGTCTCCCGGGGTATGTCGCCTGTCCAGTATAGGAACCTGATGACCGCTCTGCATTCAGCTGGCTCCATTATCACACCTTACTTCATCTTAGCACCTGTAAAAGAGAAACTCTTCGGAGTTCAGTTCAAAAGTTTCTGTGAGGAGAATAGCATGTTCAAGAGGAACAATCTCTCCTGTCACTCGTGTTGACAGCCCACATTATACAACTCAGCTATTTTACCTTAACTCTAATGCTCAAATATGTTTGCAGATTTTTCGGGGGCTAAAAATGGCTCAAAAAGCATTTTTTCCATAGTGAAGGTTACCAATCCACATTATGACTGATTCACCTACAGTATATTATGTATCCACCCAATTTTTACCTCCGCCAAGGAGGTTATGTTTTTACCGGGGTTTGTCTGTTTGTCTGACTGTTACCAACATAACTCAAAAAGTTATGAACGGATTTTCACAAAATTTTCAGGAAAAGTCCGAAATGGGACAAGGAAGAAATGATTAGATTTTGGGAGTGATCTGGATCACCGTCTGGATCCAGGAATTTTTTAAAGGATTCTTTATCATTGCGAGATAGGGCCATTTTTAGCATATGGGTGTTTTTATTTATTAGGGGTCCAATGTGTGACATTGGTGGCAAAATTTAAAATTGATCAAATCTGCACATGAAATTGACTAATCACTATCCAATTGTGTCAGGTTTATGAAACTATTAACTATTTTCGTAACGGCATTTGCGTTCAGGAACTCGTGAGGATGAGCGCTCACTTCAACTACTTGTAAATGGAGACGTAAACGGGACACTCGGGCTTTTGTTTCCCCGTGTGCCAATGCACTTTGCAATGGCACACGTTTTACACGAAACAACTTCAACACTTCCAGTATTTTTCACGCATCAAAACTCATCAACAGCTACATTTTCATGACATATTAAGATGTGATAACGTGTATACATACCTTCAAATTCTCCCTGTTTGTTGGATAAGACGTAAAATCACAAAAGGCGTAAATGCAGGACACGGAAGTTTGGACCTTCGATAACTTCAATATAAAGTGACCACGGTTAATCCTCTCCACATGGGTTGAGCACATCCGGGGTAGAGAAAATAAAAGTGCTTTCCCAGGGCGCTCACCTCGCCAGACGGGGCTGCGCGTGGCCGACCAAGACCGAAGACGTAAATTTTTTAAAGGACACCATATTCGATGTGTCATAAATGTTTGAGATTTTATTGAAATATTCTACATCTGAGCTTCACAAAGACTGATCTCCTTTTTACGTGTATGGTTTGGGATTTGAAAGGTGCAGAGTGAAAAGCATCAGCACTTCCTGTTTTCTGGTTACTTTACCAAATAACTTGCATGTTGCTGCGTAAATTCGGGGACACGGAAATTTACGTCGTACGAGTAAATTTGCAGGGGTCGCCGTACAAAAACCATAGATCCGATCACATTGGGGAATGTTTTATTTTGAATTTGCATTACAACTCTGTTATCTCTTGCATAAATGAGTAGAAAGAGTTACTCAGAGATCACTTTACAGTACTTTGAAATTGATGCGATTTTCATGTCACACAAAAACTGGGAAAAATGAGGGGACACGACCAATAGTTTCGATTCTAACGGCAAAATCAATGATTTTTTTTTTAAATTGCAATGCAAGTCTGAAACTCTTTTATGTTCCCTTGCATATTATAAAAACAAAACCGACATCTGCAAATTACAGAAAAAGAGAGAGCGCTTGAAAGTCGGATACCCCTGATATAGTGCACTGGACCCCCCCCCCCAAAAAATGCCCATATGTGTATATAACTCCACAATAAATGGTCAGGACGCTTGACAAAAAAATACAGGATAAGGTCCCAATAGGTTCTAGGAAATATCAAAGACTGATCCAGATCCTACAAAAAATCCAGATACTGTGATCCAGAACAGGAAATAATAGGGGATCTTTGGAATTTTCATCACTGTAAGGTAACAAATTAAGATATAAACATACAACAAACACTAAAATATAGCCAAGACACTGAGGAATCAGTAGTGTGCCAATGGATTTGTTGTATCTTCAAAAGCTATGGAGCTATATCCAGAAGAAAACCGCCATTACCGAAAAAGTGATTTTTGTCAATAACTACTGAACTAATAAAGATATCAATGTAAATTCAATTGCTAAAGGTATGTTTTGATGGTCAAAGAATCTGAAAATATAGTTAAAATAATTGTAGGACTATTTGGGGAAAATCCCAATATTAGGGGGAACTGAGGTACTTGGCGGAGGTCTGCGCTTTCCGAGTGCTTTTCTAGTTTCAAGCTATTGTCATATCTGACAACAGTAAAGTGATAATAAACATGTCCTCTGTGTAATTTGTCTTTTCCTAGCCAGCGGCGCCTGTCGCTCCCGTGGTTACAGCACCACAGCAACCTGTAGCCCCCCCACAGCAGTCATCAGGTGGCTCATTGGACAGCATGCTGGGCCTCCTCCAATCAGACCTGAGCCGGCAGGGAGTCCAGACGTCATCAAAGGGAAACTGCTCAGCTTGTCAAAAGCCGGTAGTAGGACAGGTGAGGTGGCAGGATATCTGTATCGCTCAGGACAGTGGCGTCTCTGGCACAGACAGTCTGGTGGAGCACAGTAAACACTAACTACTTGCTCCGTGAATGTAAATACAAATGTGCCTCCTCACTTCAAAAATGACAAAAGCACAAGTATTACCTCTTAATAATTCCATCCATCTTCTACTGGTTTTCCAGAGGTCTGGGTCGTGAAGGCAGCAGTTCTATGAAGAAAGCTCATTTCAGTCGCTTGTACCCCCGATCTCGTTCTTATGGTCATTACCCAAAGCTCACAACCATAGATGAGAGTAGGAACGTAGACTGACTGGAAAATCAACAGCTTTGCCTTAGAGCTTAGCTCCTTCTTCACCACAACAGACCAGTACAACGTCCACATTACTGCAGATGCTGCTCCGATCCATCTGTCAATCTCTCGCTTCATTCTCCCCTCACTCGTGAATAAGACCCCATGATACTTAAACTCCTCCACTTGGGGCAGGAGCTTGTCCCCAGCCCGGAGAGGACAATCCACCTTTTTCCGGCTGAGGACCATGGACTCGGACTTAGTGGTACTGATTCTCATCCCAGCTGCTTCACACTCAGCGGCAAACCGTCCCAGTAAGACCTGTAGGTCATTGCTGGATGAAGCCAATAGGACAACATCATCTGCAAACAACAGAGACGAGATCCTGTGGTCACCAAGCATGACACCCTCCGTTCCTTGGCTGTGCCTAGAAATTCTGTCCATAAAAATTATGAACAGGATCGGTGACAAAGAGCAGCGCTGGTGGAGTCCTAATCTCACTGGGAATGAGTCCGGCCGAGTGTTGGCAATACAAACAAAACTCTCACAATGGTCATACAGAGACCGAATAGCTCATAACAACAAGCCCGATACCCCATACTCCCGAAGCACCTCCCACAAAAAACCACGAGGGCGCGGTCGAATGCCTTCTTCAAGTCCACAAAACACATGTAAACTGGTTGCGCAAACTCCCACGAACCATCAAGGATTCTCGAGAGGGTAAAAACTTGGTCCAATGTGCCACGGCCAGGACGAAAACCATGTTGCTCCTCCTGAAGCCGAGGTTCGACCAACAGCCGGACTCTCCTCTCCAGTACCTTGGCATAGACCTTCCCAGGGAGGTTGAGGAGTGTGATCCCTCTAAGGTTGGAGCACACCCTCCTGTCCCGTTTTTTGAAGAGAGGAACCACCACCCCAGTTTGCCATGCCAAAGGCACTGTCCCCAACCTCCACGCAATGTTGCAGAGGCGTGTCAACCATGACAGCCCTACAACATCCAGGACCTTGAGGTACTCAGGGCGAATCTCGTCCACTCCCAGGGCCCGGCCACCAAAGAGATTTTTAACCACCTTGGCGACTTCAGCCCCTGTGATGGACGAGTCATCCCCTTCATCCACAAGCCCTGCTTCCTCTGTGGGAGGCATGTCAGTGGGATTGAGGAGATCCTCGAAGTATTCCTTCCACCGCCCGACGATATCCCCAGCCGAATTCAGCAGTGCCCCATCCGCACCATACACAGTGTGGACAGGGAGCTGCTATCCCTCCCCTGAGCCGCTGGACAGTTTGCCAGAATCTCTTCGAGGCCGACCGAAAGTCTTGTTCCATGGCCTCACTGAACTCCTCCCATACCCAAGTTTTTGCTTCAGCAACCACCCGAGCTGCACTCCGCTTGGCCTGCTGGTACACCTCACCTGCTTCAGGAATCCCACAAGCCAACCAAGCTTGATAGGACTCCTTCTTCAGCTTAATGGCCCCCCTCACCACTGGTGTCCACCACTTGGTTCGGGGGTTGCCACCACGAGATGCACCGACCACCTTGCGGCCACAGCTCTGAGCAGCCCCTTCAATAATGGAGGTGGAGAACATGGCCCATTCAGACTTCATGTCTCCAGACTCCCTCGGAATGTCATTGAAGTTCTTCCGGAGTTGAAGACCTCCCAGACAGAGGCCTCAGCCAGATGATCCCAGCACACCGTCACTATACGTTTGGGTCTACCAGGTCTGAATGACATCCTTCCTTGCCATCGGATCCAACTCACCACCAGGTGGTGATCAGTTGACAGGTCTGCACCTCTCTTTACCCGAGTGTCTAAGACATACGGTTGCAGGTCTGATGACACGATAACAAAATCGATCATCGACCTGCGACCTAGGGTGTCCTGGTGCCAGGTGTCGCATATGGACAACCCTTATGCTTGAACATGGTGTTTGTTATGGACAAGCTGTGGTTAGTAGAGAAGTCCAATAACTGAACACCACTCGGGTTCAGATCAGGCAGGCCATTCCTCCCAATCACTCCCCCTCCAGGTTTCACTGTCATTGCCCACGTGCGCATTGAAGTCCCCCAGTAGGACAATGGAGTCTCCAAGAGGAGCACTCTCCAGCACCCCAGTCAGAGACTCCAAAAAGGGTGGGTACTCTGAACCATCATTTGGTGCATAGGCACAAATGATGGTCGGTACCCGTTTCCTAACCCGAAGGCACAGGGAAACAACACTTTCGTCCACCGGGGAAAAACTCCAAAGTGGGGGGATGCAAGAATACCCACCCCTGCTGATCGCCTCTCGCCCGGGGAAACTCCAGAGTAGGCCAAGCTCCAGCCCCTCTCCAGGAGACTAGTTCCGGAACCAGAGCTGTGCGTTGAGGTGCGGTCGACTATATCTAACCGGTATCTCTCAACCTCATGCACCAGCTCAGGCTCCTTCCCCAACAGAGAGGTGACACTCCACGTCCCAAAAGCCATTTTAGGAAGCTTGGGATCAGACCGCCAAGGTCTCCGACTTTGACCGCCACCTGATCCACATAGCACCGGACCCCCATGGTACCTCCTGCAGGTGGTGAGCCCACTGGAGGCTCAATTTGAAACTTTTTTATTTATTTATTTTAACTTTATTTATTTATTTGTTTATTTATTATTTAGTCTTGAAGTAACAACAGAATCACAAGATTTACAAACACTACTCCATAAGGTATGCTTTCATTTCTTTTTTCCTTTGTAACCTTGCCTTTATTATACTAGCCCCAAAATAGATATCCTCACATTACCACTTCCCATCTCTATTACAGTTTTATTTTTTAATTAATACTTAACTACCCCATTTTAAGAGAAAAATTAAAAGCCCTTTATAATATTTTCACAACATTTGAAAGAAATGGCATTAACTGAATTACGAATAGTAAACTGATGGTGGTTAATGTAGTGTTGCTAACTTTACACAGTATCCTAGCCTAATATTTCATTATACCTCAGTGAAACGGAGGCATACAGTAATTGGTTAGTGCGTCTGTTTGTGGCTGTATGTATTTGTCCATCTGTCTGTCTTTCCACCTCTCTGTTTCAGCTCGCCCGGTCAAAATTAAGTGGAACTAAAGGCTTGTATCATTGTATCACCATATTTTCTCGACTTTTAACTTGCCAGAATTTCAAAATAACACTTTGTTTTTGAAGTAAACACAAATTTAACTCACCATTTCTGTCAATGCCGCAGCGACAAAAAGGTATTGTAATAATTATACTGGGCCACTAGAGGTCGAAGTGCCACTATTTTACAGCCACCCATGCTACCATGCCACAGGCACCGAGGCACAGCAGCTTGGGTGCTTTCATCTATTAATGTTGCCCAAATTTACGAATCCAGTGTGTTTGCTTCTGTGACGTGTTGTGTGCGTGCAGATGTTTCTCTCTGGGTCTAAACAAAAACTTTGTCATGTGCACCAGACCTTAAGCTGCAGGATCACTTTACACAGGCGTTATAAGGGCCAGCCCAATGTAAAATAAAACGGCATTATTAGAAAAATCCTGACTTTGATGCATGAAATATAGCAGATACTTGGATTGTATGACAATGCTACTATTATATGTAATAAATGCACAATATTATTCATTAATTGTGAAGAAAACGTTCTTGAAATGTAACTTTACTGTGTGTGCACTGCTCAATAGCGACATCTGTTAGCGCCCGGCCCCACCAGCTACTGATGCAGAGATGTCACTGCAAGCATAATGAATAGTTGAAGAAGTCACATATTTATGCAGAAACCACACTTGCTTGTTTATGCAGGTGGTGACAGCTCTGGGGAAGGTGTGGCACCCAGAACACTTTGTGTGCACGGAGTGTGAGACGGAGTTGGGCAGTCGCAACTTCTTTGAGAAAGATGGACAGCCGTACTGCGAGTCGGACTACTTTACTCTGTTCTCTCCTCACTGTGCACAATGCAACAAGCCCATACTAAATGTGAGACACTCCAAATGGGAATGTGTGTCTGTTATACAACTCTGGCTCTTACTGCAAGCTGTTTAATTTTTTATTTCCTGTTTAGAAAATGGTCACTGCTCTGGACAAGAACTGGCACCCAGAGTGTTTCTGCTGCGTGAAGTGCAGCAGCACCTTTGGAGAGGAAGGTAACGAACGAATGCAAATATTTCTTTATTAGCTCATTATTGCTGCATAATTTATTTTGAATGTCTCCATCTAAATCATTGCCATATTGTGTAATCCCAGATTTTGTGGTTTTAAGAGTAAGAGTCCAATATTTTGTGGCCTTTTTTATGTTACAGGACACAATTTACTGAAAGGTTGGGGTATTTATTAAGCATAGCAAAATTAAATTTTCAAATCAGTCCCTTATTAAATAGAAATCGGTATAAAAACAGCAAATCAAATGTTTAAACTTTAAAATATTTAGGATTTCATTTGTTAAAAAAGTGTGTTGGAGCAGTGCTCCAAACATTTTCAGTGGATTTACATCAATTAATTTTCTATGCAGCTATATTGTTATATATTTGTAATATGGTGTGGCATTATCTCCTGCTGATTTTAGTAAAACCTTCTCAGAAGAAGACATTAAAACAAAAAGTCTTTTTGTGTCATCATCATCCGTATTTATTTTTGACAGGACACAATTAATCCTTCAGTTGGGGTATGTCCTGCTTGACTGTGCTTGTCAGAGTCCCACTCCAGTGGTTCCTGTCCATTGATTCAACCCGGGCCAGTTATAGCTTGACCCAGTCCATACGGACACCCTCTAGCCATGTTTTCTTCAGTCTTCCTCTTCCTTGACCTCTGCTGCTACCAGGATCGACCTCCATGACCTTCTTAACCTCTTGCACTCCATTGTACCACGGACGGGCAAGTCTCTGCGTCCTAGACCTCCATCATGCGTCTAGGACGCATGATGGAGATTGTGATGTAGGTGGTGTATGGCGTCCAAGCGCGCACTGAAAATAAAAGCTGCAGACACAGCCGCGAGCAGATTAGTTCATCTGATTGACCTCTCATTCGACTAATAAGAGCCTTGAATTGGGTTTCTGAAACCTTGAAGAACCAATGACTGAAAACCTAGCAAGAAGGACCCGCCTACCAAAGCTGTGAATGCAGTGAGCCAATTGAAGCAGAGAAGTTCGTGAGCTGTTTTTTTTCTTTCTTTCAAAGGTCTTTTTATTATTAATTGAAGTATCAATACAATACAAAGTATTAGAAATTTTCATTTTTGTTTCAACCAAACAGTAAAAAACTAGAACTTAAAGCCAACAAATGTAAATGCTTCAAAGCACAAAAACCTTTAAATAAACAAAAAAAAAAAAAAAAAAAATACAAAGAAAAATTGTGTGTGTGAAGTGGGGGTGGGGTAAAGGGGATATGAGCTACTCAGAAACTATAATCGTGGGTCTTTCAAAGAAATCAAGAAACGGGCGCCATAATTTATAGAATTTGTTTTCAGAGCCACAGACTGTATATCTGATTTTTTCTAAATCCAAACAGGACATTATATCTTTTATCCACTGTAAATGTGAAGGGGGCGAAGAGTCTTTCCACTTCAGTAATACAGCACGTCTGGCCAATAATAATGAAAATTTGAATACTTTTAATTTGGAACTTGGCAAGACAAGTTCTGGAGCCACACCAAAAATGGCGCATAATGGATCAGGTTTAATTTGATATTGCAGGACTTCAGACATAGTGATAAAAACAGAATGCCAAAAATTCATCAATGCAGGGCAGGACCAATACATGTGAAGCAAAGTGCCAGGAGCGCTACCACACTTTTCACAAGTTGGGTCTATATCCGAGTAAATACGTGCTAACTTAACCTTGGACAGGTGCATCCGGTGTACAATCTTAAATTGAATAAGAGCGTGACGAGCACACATTGATACAGTGTGAACCTGGCCAAGAATAGAGTCCCACAGTTCATCAGTAAAAGTAAAATTAAGATCTTGTTCCCAGTTCAATTTGATAGCGGCCAGAGAAGAAGATTGTAAATTTGAAATTAAATTATATAAAACTGACATTACCCCCTTAGAAGTTGGTTTAACTAATAAAAAATCATCTAGAGGATTATCAGAAGGTTTTTGAGGGAATTGTTTTGTCATGGTTTGCACATAATGTCTGACCTGGAGGAAGCGGAAAAAATGTGTAGAAGTGATGTCGAATTTGGTGGAAAGTTGAGAAAAACTTGCAAATTGACCATCAAAATATAAATCCGTAAAAGATTTTAAACCTTTTCTGTGCCATATATGAAATGCACTATCAATAGTTGATGGGGTAAATAAATGATTTGCGGCAATTGGACTTCTAATGGAAAAAAACTGAAGACCGAAATTTTTCCTGAATTGAGACCAAATTCTAAGAGACTGACGAACTACTTTATTATTACCCAGTGTAGACAAAGCAAGGGGAAGTGGTGAACCTAAAATTGCCGGTAGGGAAGTTTGATTGTCCACATGTGACTCCATAAGGATCCAAATAGGTGATTTGGGTTCCAGATAAAAATGTTTCCAATATAACATGCACCTGATATTTGCTGCCCAGTAGTAATATTGAAAGTTAGGCAGAGCCATGCCACCTACTGATTTGGGTCTTTGAAGAAAAACTTTCCTCAATCTCGGATGTTTACCATTCCAAATAAATGAGGTAATCAGAGAGTCCAAAGACTTAAAAAAGGATTTAGGAATAAAAATAGGGAGACATTGAAACAAATATAAAAACTTTGGAAGTAACATCATTTTTACAGAATTGATTCTGCCAATTAAAGACAAGGATAATGGGGACCATTTGGAAAGTATTAACTTGCACTGGTCAAGTAAGGGGAGAAAATTATTTTTAAACAAGTAATTAAATTGTTTAGTGACACATATCCCAAGATAATTAAAATGATCAATAACAACCTTGAAAGGAAAATTTTCAAAATCCTGAACTTGAATCTTTTCATTAATCAGAAACAGTTCACTCTTATTAAGATTAATTTTATAACCAGAAAACCTACTAAAACTATCTAAAATATTAAGTATAGCGGGTAATGAAGTAAGTGGGTTGGAGAGAAATAATAAAAGATCGTCGGCATAGAGTGAAACCCTATGCTCAATGCCACCCCTACGAATGCCTAGAAAGTCCCGGCTCCCACGGATTGCAATAGCTAACGGCTCAACTGCCAAGGCAAAGAGCAACGGGCTCAAAGGACAGCCTTGCCTCGTACCACGGTAAAGTCTAAAATAGTCAGAATAGCGACAATTAGTTAACACTGAAGCTAAAGGACTAGCATAGAGAAGTTTAATCCAGGAACAGAAGGAAGGACCAAAACCGAACCTCTCCAAAGTAAAAAACAAATACTCCCACTCAACCCTATCGAATGCCTTTTCAGCGTCCAAACTAATAAGACATTCAGGTATGTTGTGGTGAGGAGTATAAATAATATTAAACAACCGCCGCAAGTTAAAAAAAGAATGGCGATTTTTAATGAAACCGGTTTGGTCCTGTGAAATTATAAAAGGAAGAATCTTTTCCAACCTTGAAGCTAACAACTTTGACAAAATTTTAACATCGGTATTTAACAAGGAAATAGGCCTGTAAGAAGCACAATCAACAGGATCCTTATCCTTTTTAAGCAACACAGTGATACAGGCCTGATAGCATGAAGGAGGAAGTGTACCAGAGTCAAGCGACTCTGTAAAAACTTGACAAAGGAAAGGGGCGAGGTCATCAGAGAATTTTTTGAAAAAATCAGCGGAAAACCCATCAGGTCCTGGAGATTTTCCTGATTGCATGGATGATATTGCCAGCTGAATTTCTTCTTTTGTGATGGGAGCTTCTAAAATTTGCCGAGATTCTGAAGAAATCGAAGGAATATCAATAGAATCAAAAAAAAATTCCAAATCCTTTAAGTTTGTTGTATATTCTGAGGTATATAATTTGGAATAAAATGACCTGAAAATATCATTAATCGCTTGTTGGTCAGATGTCACCTCTCCTTTATCTGTCCCAACTCCAGTAATAATTTGCTTAGCTCTAATACCACGTAGTTGATTAGCTAGAAGTTTACTGGTTTTTTCGCCATGTTCATAAAATTCACTCTTGTTCCTTATTAAACAACCTTCAATTTGTCGAGTAGAAAGTAAATTAAGTTTAGTTTGTAATGTCATACGTTCCTTGTACAGAGCGGGTGATGGAGATTGAGCATATTGTCTGTCAATGTCCAGGATTTGATCTAAAATAGCCTTCTGTTCCTGTATTAAGGATCGTCTTTTAAATGCTGCCAATGAAATAAATTCCCCCCTAAGAAATGCCTTCATGGCCTCCCATATCGTTTTATTTGACATACCAGGAGTTTTATTTTCTTTAAAAAAAAAATTAATTTTAGAAGAAATATTCGCAACCAATTTTTCATCTGTAAGTAATAATGGATCCAATCTCCAATGCTTTCTCATGGAGTCACATCCATGGAGGATCATTTTAAGTACAAGAGGGGCATGATCAGAAACCGAGATGCTATCATAACTGCAAGAGCAAAGGTTATTAATTAATAAATTGTCAACAAAAAAATAATCTATTCTGGTATAAGTATGGTGTACGTGAGAGAAAAAAGAATAGTCCCTGCCGTTAGGATGTAAAAAACGCCAAGGATCTGTAAGGCTATATTCCTCAAGAAAAGACTTAACATAAGTTGCAGATTTATTAAGACTAGCAGGTTTTGAAGATGAGCGATCTAAGATCGGATCCATATACAAATTAAAGTCACCCCCAAGAATTAGAGAATGAGTATTTAAATCTAGAAGTTGCGAAAAAAGGTTGCGAAAAAAGTGCACATCATCAAAATTCGGTGCATACAGATTAGCCAAAGTGACATGTTTATTACCAAGTTTACCTGATACTATTACAAATCGTCCATTTTTATCTGATACAACATTAGAGGGAATAAATGGGATATTTCGATCAATAAGAATAGCAGCGCCCCTGGCCTTAGCTTTAAAATTTGAATGAAAAAATTGTCCTGACCAACATTTTGACAAACGCAAGTGGTCGGAATCCTGCAAATGGGTTTCCTGCAAAAACAGTACCCCAGGCTTAAATTGCTTTAGACGTGACATGACTCTCTTTCGTTTAATTGGATGGTTCAACCCCTTCACATTCCAGCTTACCAAAGTAAGATTACTATTCATTCAAAGAGTAAAATTTATATATTATGTTGTGTAGCCCAAAGAAGAATAAAGTGAAGTACGGGTAAAAAAAAAAAAAAAAGGAAGGGGTAAGGGGGTGTAAATAAAACCATAACAAAAAAACAAAACAAAAAAAAATAAATAAAAAAATAAAAATTATAAAAAATAAAAAAATCCAACAACCAAACCTATAACAACACTCCAGCCGGTTGCAAAAAAACAGCAACCGCTCCATCTCCAGCTCTATTTTCATCGTAACAGAATGCTCCCATACAACTGGCTTCAATCCTGCATAATATGAACGTTTTACCCTAAAAAAAAAAAAATAAATAAGATAAAATTAAAAAAAAGAATTAAGTAAACAACAACGTATAGGGAGCCAATTTTACCTTGTTTTTAAACATCTGAAAATGCATCAATGTCCAGTCAGTGCAGCTTCAATGAAGTAACAAGCAGCCCAGCGCGGCAGCTGGTCAACCCAGAAATGTCCAGTTCAAGGCGAAAATTGCTGGTTTCTCTCCATAGTTTGCATGAAGCAGGTGGCCTCCGAGACGGACGCCAGCCACTGGTTTTTGCCGTCTGGAAGAGTTATCCGGAGCCTGGCGGGGAAAAGAAGAGAAGGACGAAAACCTCTCTTGTACAACTCGGACATAACCTCCTTATATTCGGCTCGTTGCTTCTGAACGTCGGCGTTATAATCCTCGTAGAACTGAAGTTTATGCCCACGATATTCCAAAGTCCCACGGCGTCTCCGCGCTTCTTTCATCACCAAGTCTTTGGTCCGAAACCGGTGGAAACAAATAATGACAGCGCGCGGCTTCCCATTCGGACCCGGCTTGGACATGGGGCTGCGGTGGGCTCTATCCAGCTCTGGGGGAGATGGCAAAGTTTGTGCGCCAAAGACGTCCACCAACAGCCGAGAAAAAAATTCAGATGGCCGTGGACCCACATCAAAGGACTCCGGCAGACCCACCAGACGAATATTCAGCCTCCTGCTTCTTCCCTCCAGGTCAGAAAGTTTGTTTTTCAAAAGTTTGTTCTCCTCCTGTATTGACTCGCATGTAACTTCAAGCGCCGCTAGGCGCTGGCTGACGTCCTCCGCGTTGTCTTCAAGGTCGCCAATGCGTTGCTCCTGGTTCGCCACATCTGCTTGAATTTTGTCCAGCTTACCATTAATAAGTTCAAATGAAGCTTTGAAGTCAGCAGCTATGGACATTCTGTGTTGCTCAAGCAAGGCAACAAGTGCAGGGTTAAGGCTGATACTAGCATCCTCAGCTAAGCTGGTGTTAATATTGTTCCCTGCTGCCTCCTTTTCAGTCTGCTTTCTTGTTTTGGACATATTTCAAAACAGATTCTGCACGTATTAAATGTCCAAAACATTAACAGCTTACAGCAAAATAGGGTTTAAAAAGTAAAGAAAAAAATATAGCAGGAGCCAGCAACGCACACACCTACTCCATTGCCAGCACACCTGAAGCCAATTCCCGAGCTGTTTTTTTTAAGGCTGGGTGAAGACAGACTGCTGCTGCAGAGAAAAAAGGACCCACAGGAAGAACCCCACAGACCCAGCAGCACAGAGACCATCCACAAGTGCAACCTCTGTGACAGCGACTGACATTCGCGCAACGGCATGTTTGGCCAGGTGGTGCTTGTTTTGTTTTGTTTTTGTCCCAGCAGAATAGACGTTAGGATTGCCTTCCATGGTCATCATAGACCGACGGAGGCCGAAGACGAAGGCTGAGTGACACACACGCGTTTGCCAGTCTATTTTTAATTACTACTGTTATTTGTTTTAAAAAATCGTTCACCAAAAACCACAATCATGGAAGCGCAAAACCACAATAATGGAATTATGTTTTGATCGGGTCGCGAGACCAGCGTCGCGTTCGTCTGACAATGAGGAAGAAGTTCGCCAGCTCCGCTTCTGCTGTGAAGAGGTAAGGTGTTCTAAGCTAAATTATCCTTTATCCCTGAAAATTGTAATCAAAATGACTTTTGACCGATCGGTGAATTACAGCTGTGCGTCATCGCTGCATGACGGACCGTGGCGCAACGGATGATGTCTTTCCTCTGTAGCGAGGGGGGGGGGGGGACAACCCCCCACACACACAGACACAGCCCTGAGTGTCACCTTTCATTAGAGCCCAAAATGAAGCTTCTACATTGAAGCATTCAAAAGTTACGGATGTTTTTCCAAACTGTGCCATTTGGCACAATTTGGCACAGTTCCAAAATGCCTGGGAACTACCTGAGAAAAAAGCTGTGTAATATATTCATTTTTTGTGGTATTGTTACAAAATGTGGACCTCAGCTGGATAACACTTGGTTCTACATTTCTGTTGCATTTTCCAGCCCGGATCTGAAGCTGTGAGTTATTTGCAAGCATTTGTATCCAAAAAAACACCCAGGCCAAGTTTATTTTCTTCAAGTTCACTATGTTTAGATGACTGTAACTCAGTGGCTGGAGCACTTAGAGAAATTATGACTGTTTTGCCAAAAAATTCAAAGTGTTTTCTTTTAAATGAGACCAACCCTATGAAGATGCTGCAAAGGGTTGAAAAACAGCTTTGGATTTAATTTGGGCACGTTATTTTTTGGCGTTTTTAGGGAAATTGACCGGAGTGCAAGGGGTTAATCCAGCCAACACTCCTCTCCACATGGCTGAACCAATGCAAACGGCATGTGCAGAGCACATCCTCGAGGTTGTCCAGCTGCAGCCTAACCAGGAGTGCTTGCGAGCTGACCTCATCCTCAGTAGTGACGCCACACATCCAACGGACCATGGCCCTGTCATTCCGCCGCAGACGGTTGAGACAGGTGGCAGTCATGGTCCATGTCTTGCTGGCATGTAGCAACACGCTCCTGACGCAGGAGTTGTAGATACTGCCTTTAGAGGTTGGCGGGAGCCAGCGGGTCTCGAAAATTGGAAGCATTTGCCTGAATTTGTTCCAGGCAGCTTGGCATCTCGTGATGGTGGCAAGCTCAGATCCACCACCAGCAGAGAGCATGTCACCCAGGTAGCAGAAAGATGCCACCACTTCCAGCTTGTCGTCACCAACAACCAACTGTGTCATAGGTTGACCATCGATTGGCCTGGCCTCCCCACGACGGCACTTGCATCAGAAATCTTTTCAAAATTAATGTCTTTTTCCCCCAGTGCCTTGCAGTGCTTTTTGCGAGCCTGAGAACAAGGCTGCTTTTTAGCTTTATAACACTGCATTTCGACAATTCTTACATATTTTAAAGGTGCACTCCAGCAGCTCTAAAACCACCTCAAAAACAACTATGTATTGTCCAAAATAGTATATTGTGACTTTTTACCCACAAAAAAACCCCCCTTTCATTGCTTTAGAATTGCTTGGAAAGAGATTTTAAATCTTGCACCTACTTAAGAATGCGTGATCTATGAATATTCTAATTAGCGGTCTGTGGGGCTTGCATGTGATTGGTCACCGTGCTCCTGACCTGCAGGGCTTGCGTGTGATTGATCGCTGCGCTCCTGATTGTCAGGGCTTGCACGTGATTGGTCGCTGTGACTCCTGGTGGGTGGGTTGCTAGTCTGTTCATGTTCAAGATGCTTCTGGACGTTAAAGTTTTGCCTCTATCTTCCAAAATAAAAAGTAAAACATTTTTCTGAAAACGGTCAAGGCGAGGGATAAATGTGTAGTTGCCAAATATGTGTTTTCTTTTTACTAACAACCAGTTCCCTGTCTGCCGGCGATATGAGCAGGGAGGGGAGAGATGGGGGACCTGATTTGAATGTGGCTGCTCTCAGCTCACAGTGCGGCGCCTATCCGCTGGCGAAGTGAGTCGAGAGCAGCTCGATTTGAATGTAGCTGTGCGAGACCGTGGTCTCACGCAACCACATTCAAGACAGAATACATGAGTGTAATGAGAGGGAGGCGGGCGTAAAGATACAAGGAGTAGAAGCAGTGAAGGTAGATGAACTGAAATACCTGGGGTCAACCATCCAAGGCAGTTGATAGTGCACAAGAGAGGTGAAAAACAGTGTGCAGGCAGCGTGGAGATGAGTGTCAGAGGTGAATTGTGACAGAAAGATAGCAGCTAGAGTGAAAGAGAAGATTTACAAGATGGTAGTGAGACCTGCTATGATGTATGGTTTGAAGATGGTGGCACTGATAAAAAAGACAGGAGGCAGTGGCAGGTGGCAAAGTTGAAGATGTTAAGATTCTCACTGTGAGTGACTAGAAGTGATAGGATTAGAAATGAGTATGTCAGAGGGACAGCTCAGGTTGGGCAGTGTGGAGACAAATAAGAGAGGCAAGGCTGAGATAGTTTGGACTAAGGCTGTGTGATATGACAGTATATATCTGATGATGAAATAAATATGTGTATTGTTTCATCTAAAACCCTATCATCTATATCAAGATTTAAAATACACATTAGCCCATTTCTTCAGCAAAGTTTCTCACACACTACTTGTCAGTGTCCTGCCTCCCCCCGCTGTGTGGGGTGAGTAGCCAGGCTACATTCTGGTGATTAGCACAGCAGCTAACTCCAATTTAATGGTTTGCTCAAATAGCCACTACTTCTGTTTGCCAAGGATGTGGGACTGTTTCCCACTGTGCTGTCAGACAGTCCTCTAACCTTGTTATAATTGGAGGTAAGTAACGTTAACACTATCTCACTCTTAAAACGGCAAGTGCTAAATGACAATGCTAATTTGTTATTAGTTGTTGCTAATAGGAAACGGTGTATCAGACCATCATTTCTTTGACTGAAACCTGTGGACCTCTGCTGTCATCCATGACTTTTGGTTAGCATGAGCAATGATGGTTTTGCAGTGAGTGACATCATCAATGCATTTACATATGTATCCTATAACAACCTCAGTATACTCCTCTATGTTTGTGTGTCCATTGTGAGTGGCTGCGTGCTTGAAAGTGTTCCAGTCTGTAGTGCTAAAGCAGTCTTTCAGAACATCTGAGGGCCCCCTCTGACCACACACATACTTGATTTTTGTTGTTCTGATTACTTTCACTCTGGGCCTGTATGCAGGCCTTAGCAAGATAGTGATGTGATCAGAGACGCCCAGGTGAGGAAGAGGGGAGGCTCTGTACGCTCTCTTGTGAGTTCTGTACACCAGGTTCAGCAAATTGTCTCCTCTTGTTGGAAAGTCCACATGTTGGTGTAGTTTTGGCAGGCGGGCCTTTAAATCTGCATGCTTGAAGTCTCCTCCTGTGATGAGAAATCCGTCTGGATGCACCGTTTGTGTCTCACTGATGGCCTGATGGAGTTCCTTTAGTGCTTTACTCCTCTCACCGATGGTGGTGGGAGGGACATACACGGCGACTAGCAGGACAGATGTAAATTCTCTCGGTATGTAAAAGGGTCGCCACTTAATGATCATACACTCCACCAACGGAGAACAGTGTTTATGCACAACAGTCGCATGTCAGCACCAAGAATCACTAATGTAAACACACACGCCTCCCCCGCAGGTCTTCCTTCCTTCCATGAACACCCGATCAGCATGATAGCATGTGAGCCCTGCTAACTGAATGGCAGAGTTTGGGATATTGTCATTTAACCATGTTTCCATAAAGATAAAAACACAGCAGTTCCGGGCATCACATTGCGTAGTTCTCAGGAGCTGAATGTGGTCTGTTTTGTTGTCTAGTGAGCATACCTTGGCCAGAATGAGGGAAGGAATCTGGAGTCTGTGTGGGCTAGTGGCTAGCTTCGTTCAGATACCTCTCTTTTGTCGCCGCTCACACCGTCTACGATGTCTCCATTTGGGATGAGACACAGCAGTTGAGTCTGGGGGTGTGGAGGTCTGGTGGAGAAGACCTAGGCCACAGAGTTCCTCTGTATCACTGTGGTCCAAGACATAATGTTTGGTCATATTCCTTATCTCCAGAAGGCTGTGGCAACTGTAGCTTTTGCTCAGCATCATGTACGGACATTAAACACATGAATATACATTTAGGTGTAACTAAAACAACACTAAACTGCACAAAAACAGGAAGAGAGAAGGGAGGCCGCTGCGTGTTCACATGCCACCTAGATTAAACTAGGATCTAGGATAATTATGCCTCGGTGAAACGGAAGCATACAGCAATCAGTTAGTGCGTCTGTTTGTGGCTGTGTGTATCTGTCCATCTCTCTGTCCGCCTGTCTGTTTCAGCTCGCCTGGTCAAAATTAAGTGGAACTAAAGGCTTGTATCATTGTATCACCATATTTTCTTGACTTTTAATTTGCCAGAATTTTGAAATAACACTGTATTTGAAATAAACACAAATCCATCCATCCATCCATCTTCTTCCGCTTAATCCTAAACACAAATTTAACTCACTATTTCTGTCAATGCCACAGCGAAAAAAGGTATTGTAATAACTATCCCGGGCCAGTAGAGGTCGGAGTGCCACTTTTTTACAGCTGCCCCACGCTACCATGCCACAGACACTGAGGCATGGCACCTTGGTGCTTTCATTTTATTACATTACCTTTTATGCCTTTGATTTTCAGATCATGACCAATCTGAAATATTTTTAAAAGGAAGCAAACGGGTTAAATCACTAGGATTCTATTCCGGACAGCACGATCAGCCTTGAGGGATTTCAGCTGTTTCGTGCTGATCGCGTCACAGAGCTCTCCGGTAAGTCTAAAGGAGGAGGAGTATGCTTTTACATTAACAGCAGCTGGTGCTCTGATGTAACTGTGATTTCCCGGCACTGTTCTCCCGACCTAGAATTTCTCTCCATTAACTGCAAGCCATTTTATTCCCCGCGGGAGTTTGCTTCATTCGTATTGATCGCTGTGTACGCCCATCCCGACCCGGACGCGCGCGAGGCTCAGCGCGCGCTCGCAGATCACATCCAACATGCGGAGCGGACTTTCCCGGACTCCCTGGTTATTGTGGTTGGCGACTTTAACCAGAGCAATCTGAGTCACGAGCTCCCCCGATACAAACAGTTTATTAAATGTCCAACCAGAGGTGAGAACACACTAGATCACTGTTACACCACAGTGAAGGACGCGTATCGCGCTGTTCCCCGCACTGCGCTCGGATTATCTGATCACGTGATGGTCCACCTCATTCCCACATACAGACAGAGACTGAAGCTCACTAAACCTGTTGTGACCACCAGGAAGAAATTGACCAGTGAAGCTGGAGAGAAACTGAACACATGCATGGAAATAACTGACTGGGACATGTTTAAAGGAGCCACACATGATCTTAATGAGTACACAGACACTGTGAACTCATACATCAACTTTTGTGAGGAGAACATTCTTCCATCGCGCACCAGGGTGAGATACTCTAATGATAAGCCCTGGTTCACTGCCAAGCTTAGACAGATCAGGAAGGAGAAGGAAGCAGCGTTGAAAAGTGGAGACAGGGACTGCTACAGGGAGGTTAAATATCGGTTTAACAGAGAGCTGAAGAGAGCTAAATCTGTGCATTCTGAGAGACTCCAGCAGCAGTTCACTGCTAATGACACGGCTTCTGTGTGGAGAGGACTGAGGCAAATCACCAACTATCGGCCTCAGGCTTCTAAAGGTCAGGATGACAAAGCCCTTTGTCAAAAACTGTCCCAACATTACGCCCGTTTTGACACCTCGTCAGCTGTGTCCAACTCCCCCCCTCCACCCAGCTCCACTGCCTCCTTGGCCGCTAATTCATCAAAAGCGGTCCCCCCCCCCCTCCTCCCCCCCTGCCCTTGTCATCAGTGTGCAGGACGTGCACAGACAGTTCTCCAGACTGAACCCACGCAAGGCCCCCGGTCCGGACGGCGTGTCTCCCTCCACCCTGAGACACTGTGCGAAAGAGCTGGCTCCTGTCTTCAGACATTTTTAACACCTCCCTTAAGCAATGCCACGTGCCGACCTGCCTCAAATCCTCCACCATCATCCCTGTCCCCAAGAAGCCACGGATTACTGGACTTAACGACTACAGACCTGTAGCGCTCACCTCTGTAGTCATGAAGTCCTTTGAGCGCCTGGTCCTGCCCCACCTCAAGTCCATCACCACTCCCCTCCTGGACCCGCTGCAGTTTGCCTACCGTGCCAACAGGTCTGTGGACGACGCAGTCAACCTGGCCCTCCACTCCATCCTGCAGCACCTGGACTCCCCGGGAACCTACGCCAGGATCCTGTTTGTGGACTTCAGCTCTGCATTCAACACCATCCGCCCCGCTCTGCTCCAGGACAAGCTGTCCCTGTTCTGCGTGCCTGACTCCCTCTGCAGGTGGATCACCGACTTCCTGACGGACCGGAGGCAGCATGTGCGGCTGGGGAAGTCTGTCTCAGACTCTGTTAGCATCAGCATCGGATCACCCCAGGGCTGTGTACTTTCCCCCCTACTCTTCTCCCTTTATACCAACTCCTGCACCTCCACCCACCAGTCTGTTAAGCTGATCAAGTTTGCGGACGACACCACCCTCATCGGGCTCATCTCCAACGGCGATGAGTCCGTCTACAGGAGAGAGGTGGCCCAGCTGGTGTCCTGGTGCAGCCACAACAACCTGCAGCTGAACGCTCTGAAGACAGCGGAGATGATTGTGGACTTCAGGAAAGTCACAACCCCCCTGCCCCCCCTCACCATCACAGGCTCTCCCATCACCATTGCAGATTCCTTCCGCTTCTTGGGCACCACCATCACCCGGGACCTCAAGTGGGAGCCAACCATCAGCTCCCTCATCAAAAAGGCCCAGCAGAGGATGTTCTTTCTGCGGCAGCTGAGGAAGCTCAAGCTACCCACCAAGATGTTAGTGCAGTTCTACACGGCCATCATCGAGTCCATCCTCACCTCCTCCATAATCGTGTGGTACGCAGGAGCTACTGCCAGGGACAGACTAAGGCTGCAGCGCGTCGTGCGCACTGCTGAGAAGGTGATTGGCTGCAAGCTCCCATCTCTCCAGGATCTGTACATCTCCAGGACCCGGAGGCGTGCAGGCCGGATCATGGCCGATCCTTCACACCCTGGTCACGTACTGTTTGCCACCCTCCCCTCAGGTAGAAGACTTCGGTCCATTCAGACTAAAACCTCCCGGCACATGAACAGCTTTTTCCCCTCTGCCATCAGACTGCTGAACATTAAGTGACTTATTGACTCTCGTGCACTATATACAGCAGCTCAACCAGACTCATGTCATTCATCACTGTTTTTCTGTTGCATTATCGACTGCACATCATCTGCTACTTGCTAATTTATTTAAAACTGCTGTGACTAGTATTACTCATTATTATTATTATTATTATTATTTATTATTCTACACTTATTGCATGGTTTTTGTTTTTTTTTTTGTTTTTTTTTTGTTTTAGTTTATCTCTTTATCTTATCATGTTTTAATGTTGTAGCATTGCACCGAGACAAATTCCTAGTTTGTGTACTACATGAACAATGGCAATAAATCTGATTCTGATTCTGATTCTAAATCAGGCCAGAATGGCATCTTCAGACTGTAGCTCTACACTTAAATTTTCACTGATTTAAACTAATGGCTAATTTATATCTGTTGATGGGAGTGATGGGTAATTTTCTCATTTTCAGACTGACATTTTTTTTTCCACGTTATTGCTATTCTCCTCTGGCTCAGCAAATATTTAACTTACTGATGTTTAGTTTTTATTCATATGATATGATTTAGAAGAAAAAACAAATTTATTAGAATCAGGTCTCAAATGCAGATTAAAAAACAGTCTTCTAACAACACTGCAAAATTCTGAGGCAAAAAGGTGCATGTAAAAAAATGTAAAAGAAAAGGAGAGATGGTCCTTGTGTGGTTATTATATCTAAACTGTAGAATTTACAGAAAATGTGTGTATGTATATACTGTATATATATATATATATATATATATATATATATATATATATATACTGTATATACAGTATATATACAGTATATACAGTATATATATATACACACGTGAACATTTCTTAATAAAAAAAACTGAATATTTTCTTTTCTTATAGATACATGAACATGTCTTAATAAAAAAACTAAATATTTAATGGGGTGTCCTAATTTTTTCACGACTGTATATCATGATATGAAATTTTGGCCATATCACACAGCCCTAGTTTGGACACGTGCAGGTGAAGGATAGTGGATGTATTGGACAAAGGATGTTGAAGATGGAGATGCCAGACAGGAGGAAAAGAGGAAGACCAGAGAGATCCATGGATATATAGTGAAGGAGGGCATGGAGAGGGTTGGTGTGACAGGAGAAGGAAGCAAGGTATCGTGTGAGATGGACGCAGATGATCCACTGTGGCGACCCCTAAAGGGAGCAGCCAAAAGAAGAAGATTCTATTATGTGCAACATTATGTTTTATACATGTGTTTTCTTGAACTTTAACCTTTCATGCACAACGTACACATCATCACTTATTTTTACTGATTAAAAAACTAATGCTGTCTATACACCAGACAGCTTTTTAAACATTGTATCGCTTGTCACTCCCATGTCTAAAACATGTTACTGGTTTATTAAAAACTATTTTCTTTAAACAAATAACCCTTATTTGTTTGAATTGTTTGCAGATTTTTACAGTCTGCTTTTATTTACATTTTGTACAGTAAGCTTTTGTTAAACAACTCCACTTCTACCCTGTTAAGTATTTAGGAGAAACACTGAGTCTTTGTATTTTCTTGGTATGGAAATAATTTAAATCACTACAATCTTTGACACACAAAAAACACTACCAGGCATGAAGTTTAAATCAGTAAAATCTAAACCAGAGTAGAGTTCTTTTTTTTACTTTATCAGTGGTATTGTACAGTTCAGTTGACATTTATCAAAGATTTTGTTGAATTGTGCAAAACTGTGACAAAATCTTGTGCAGGTTTCCATGACCGCGAGGGCCAGCAGTACTGCCAGCAATGCTTCTTGACCCTGTTTGCCTCCCGGTGCCAAGGCTGCAGTCAGCCCATCCTGGAAAACTACATCTCAGCTCTGAACTCCCTCTGGCACCCACAGTGCTTCGTATGTAGGGTGAGTGCAGTGTTTGGTAAGTGGGCCCTGCCCTGGAGTCTGACTTTTATTGGTGTGTTATAGATGCAGCACTATCAGGCTTATTCTCAGAAAAGGTCACGCATCTATCACATACTTCCTATCCAACCCCAAACATCCATCTCACGCACATAGGGTGCGCTCAGTGAACTATGTTGGACTTAAAGCACTTTATTTCACAAACTGTAGCGGTCTCAAATTATTATGAAAATTTACAGAAGAACTATTACTTTGTATTGAGCAGAGGAAAATGCTGTTTTTTGTTCATATACAAGGGCTGCTTATTAAAGATTTCCACTGACTCATTTCCAATGGACTGAGAGGAACCAAGCTTAGCAAGGCTATTAGTCTTTAGCGCCGTTCCGATCCACACTGTAATTCAACTGTATTCCCTACTCCCTGCTCCGTTTTCAGAGAATATCAGTGAAGTTAACTGCCCTTCACAAAATTTCTCCATTTGAAACTCCCTTCAACCGTCGCTCCCTCCTCTGTGCGTTACCACGGTAACCATGGACACATACTGATACTACGGGGGATAATTTATATTTGTTAAATAAAATGTTAATACAAATATATTTTTATTACTATCGGTTGAGATAAACAATAACCAACATCAGTTTAGCTTGTTAATAACGTTGGCAACAATAGTTTGTTTTACCCATATTTGAGGTGCAATGGCTTATGGGTAATCCTTTTGTCACCTTCCGGTGAAGTGATGTACGGTTGTTCACTTCTTCCCTGTTCAGTTCTCAGTTCCCTGTGAACTGAACACCGTTCGCTCCCTTTGGTTTGGAATATCACTTAATATGGCGGAATCGGGGTGGACTTAGTTCATTTGGGGCTCAGGGCAAAGACAGAAATAGGGCCCTACTTTTTCTTTGTTCTACACTTTCTTTTCAGGCCTTACTGAAATCCTACCTAGAACTTATTGTCCTCAGAAGTCTTCAAATGATGATATCATTCAGGCGTCAGGAATTACATCTTTAGAAAAACAAAGAAGTTTAACAAATTGAATATAGACTCTTGTCTATTATAAAAGCAACAACAATTCACGTGGAAGAGCTGTTGTTTGTTCACACTTACCAGTTCCTCCAGGATTTCACAATGTTGCAATCGCACTAATTCACCATCACCGCATCTTTTGAGCAACCTTGCAACTTTGTCCAATCACCGCAACATTCCCACAACTTTGGCCAATCCTCCTCAACTTCCACTAATTTCGCCAGTCGAATTTGTTGGTGAGTAGCACTCAAACACTCAGTCTAACCAATCAAATGTGTCGCTTCACTGCACTTACTTCTGTGTTTACAGTGAGTATTAACGGAACACATCAACAAAAAACAGTGTGCTATTTAAAAAAAAAAAAACACTCATCCACGAGTTTTCCCACACCGTCCTGTCCTCCATCTCCCTCGGCCCGCTGGTGGACGTCTCCCCACGTTTCTGTCTTGACCGTGTGTACGAAGTGCCGGGTTTGTGTTAAAAAAAAGTCTGCCTGCCTGAAAACACCCTGTTGTGGGAGCGCGCATGAGAAGAGATGCCATAAAACCACAAACAAATGAGCAAATCTAACACTACAGCCATTGTTCTAACATTTTATACATCTTTAGAGATAAAATCATTACTACATCTTGTCAGTGATCTTTAAAGCTGTGAATCTCCGGTCTGGACACGGACCAACGTGCGCCCTCGGCAAACCCCCAAGAAGAGCCCCTCCTCCCGGTAAAACTCCCAGTAAAGGAAAGATGAGTATCTGATGAGACAAGTGCGTGTCAAGATGCACAGCAGGTAGACAGACAGGTAGAAAGACGTAGAAAGACAGAGAATATTCAGGATTTTTTTCAGAAGAACACAGACTTTGATAGACAGTACAGAACAAAAGAATAATTTCTTTTTTCTCTGTGCTCGATACCGAGTGGTTGGGGGCCACTGCGTTAGGGAGTTTTCAAATGAAGGTGCTGCCATAATTTCCAAATCTATACTTTTTAACATGCATGTAGTGCAATTTAGCTGTTGTAATGGACAATTATTTTTTCATCCTTTTTACCTCCCCCAAGGGAGGACGGAGGTAATGTTTTTAGTGGCATTGGCTGGTTTGTCTGTTAGTTGGTTTGCTGTGACAACATAACTCAAAAAGTTCTGAACGGATTTTGATGAAGTTTTCAGGAAAGGCATGTAATGGCATGGGTAATAGATGATTAGATTTTGGTGGTGATTTGCATCACAATGTGGATGCAGGAATTTTTAAAATATTATTTTATATATTAATCTGGCGCTTTTCACGTACTGCCCCTTTAAGAGGTGTCCACTGAGTTACGTGCGTGGTCACATTATAGAACCATGCGCCTCGGCAACCCGGAAGCCAAACATTGTAGAAAGAGTATTAGGGGGCATGTCCACCAAAGTTGTTTTTCCTGCTGTGGCCGACTGTTTTCTATTCATTCTCCATGTAGTCCAGCGTTTGCAGCGCTGAGCACCCTCGGCGCTGAAACACTGAGTGGTGGCCACTTTTTATTGCGGTGCTCAGGGCTGAAAAAAGTTCAACTTGTCAGACTACTGTACAGCTGTGCTCATCAATGTCAGACCTTTCTAAGCAGTCAATCAGAATTAAGGAAGGGTGGGACATAGGTTGCTGGTACAGGTAGACAAGAACGGGAGGTAATGGTGGAGGAGGTGGAAGCTGAACTTTGCTGCATCAATGTAAATTTGTAGTTAACTGCAAAAAAAATGGTGTGATACCGTATTGTTGTGTAATATTGCTTAATAATTATGAACCTTGTCAGTAAACTGTAATGGAGAAGAGAGGAGAAAAAAAATGAAAATGACCTGAAAGATTCAGTAAACCATGATGTTGATTTAAGGTGGAATTGCCCAGCCCCAGTGTATGGTCAATACAATTATGACAGTCTTGTTATTATTATTGTTATTATTATGTAGTCATATTGTTTTTGCTGTCATTTCTCTGTTAACAATAATAATAATAATGGATTGCATTTATATAATGCCTTTCATTCAAATTTTCAGGAAAGGTGTGTAATGGCATACTGAACACATGATTAGATTTTGGTGATGACCTCAAAATGCATACTTCTGCCAAGGCTCTTATCTTCTCACGGAGTGTTGGCAACAATACTCCAAAACTACTGGATGGATTTGGATGAAATTGTCACCAGAGGTGGCTCTTGGGCCAAAGATGGACTCATTAGATGTTGGAGGTGATCCGTGAGTGCATACCTCTGCCAAGGCCCTATCTTTCAATGTACAGATGGATAACGATATGGACGGACAAAGGGCTGGAGGGGAGGACAAAGGGAGGGAGGGATGGAGCTTTGGTGGAGGTATGCGCTCTCTGAGTGCCCTCTAGTTATTCAAGTTCTCAGCAAGAGTAGCCCTACAGTGTTGGTCATTTTTATGACAAATTTATGAGTAGCTACTTCATTCTCACTTAATTGTGTTAAAGTCTGTATTTGCTGTTGCACAAAAGAGTTTTTCTGAATAGCAGAACTTTCTGCTTAATTTACAAATCACTGTTTAACAGGAAATTTTTGACAGTCCTGTTCAGGAGTGTTGGCCTAGTTGATATAGCATCTGCCCCACAACCGGGAGGTTGGGGGTTCAAGTCCCGGCCACGTCATACCAAAGACCATATAAAAATGGTACTTCCTGCCTTCTAGCTTGGTGCTCAGCATACAGGTACATCTCAAAAAATTAGAATATCTTGAAAAAGTTCAATATTTTTTGTCACTCATTTTAGGAATATATATTATAGATTCATTACACATACAGTGAAATATTTCAAGCCTTCATTTCTTGAAATTTTGATGATTATGGCTTACAGATAAAGAAAACCCAAAATTCAGTGTCTCAGAAAATTAGAATATTACATAGGATCAATTTAAAAAAAAAAAAAAAAAAGATATTTTAAACAGAAATGTCAGGCTTCTGAAAAGTATGTTCATTTCTATGCCCTCAATACTTGGTTGGGCAAGTGTGTGACCAGTCCAGTTTATTGTTCAGGTGAACATCCAGGTACTTGTATGATGTCACCATCTCAATGTCTGTTCCCTGGATGTTTACCGGTGCTATGGGGGGTTGTCCTCACCTGCGGCAGTCCACCACCAGTTCCTTGGTTTTCTTCGCATTGATCTGGAGGCAGTTCCATAGGCACCAGTCCACAAACTCCTGGATACGTCCTCTGTACTCAGCATCATCCCCATCAGAGATGAGGCCGACGATCGCCGAGTCATCAGAGAACTTCTGTAGATGGCAGTGTGGTGTGTTGTGTGAAAAGTCAGCAGTGTAGAGGGTGAACAGGAAGTTGAGCCAGAACTGTTCCCTGGGGGCCCCCCGCACTACAGATGATGGTATCAGACACACAATCCTGGGTTCCCACAAACTGTGGTTGGTTTGTGAGATAGTCCAGGAGCCACAATAACAGGTGCTGGTCCACCCCTGTGCACAGCAGCTTGTCCCTCAGGATGACTGGTTGGATGGTGTTGAACGCACTGGAGAAATCAAAGAACATGATCTTCACAGTGCTTCCAGGCTTCTCCAGGTGGGACAGGGAATGATGTAGGAGGAAGATCACTGCATCCTCCACCCTGATGCCATGCTGGTAGGCAAATTGAAGTGGATCCATCGCTGGTCCCACCAGGGGGCAAAAGTGGGTGAGGAGCAGCCTCTCCAGGGTCTTCATTAGGTGTGACGTGAGGGCCACTAGTCTGTAGCTGCTCAGGTCCTTGAGGTGCGGGGTCTTTGGTACAGGTACCACACAGGATGTTTTCCACAGCTGTAGTACCCTCCCCAGCTTCAGGCTCGGACTGAAGGTGTTCTCAACAGGACCATGGCACAACACAACAAGCCTGCACAGGACTTGAGGAGCCTCGAGCTGATGCTGTCCGGACCTGCAGCCTTCCTTGCCTTGGTCTTCTTCAGCTCAGCTCTCACCTGAGTCTTAGTAAGAGTCAGGTTGGGGCAGGGGGGCTGTGTGCTGGGGGGGGGGGCAGCAGGAAATGTACGAGAGGGGGTGGAGGGAGAGCCGTGGATAGCGGGACTAGATGAAGGTGGAGGCAGCAGTGGTTGGTGGGCAGGCTTGGAGAAGAGGGTGGTTGGTCAAACCTGTTAAAAAACAGGTTCAGGTTGTCCACCCACTCCCTACCCCTGTGGCCTGGGAGGAGGTATTCTGGTGCCCAGAGATGGTTTTGAGGCTTCTCCAGACCCCACTGACATCACTCTGCTGCAGCTTGTCCTCCATCTTCTTCCCCTCTCTGACCTTCCTCCTTAGCTCCTTCTGTACGGACTTCAGCTCCTCCTTGTTTCCCGACCTGAAGATCCTTTTCTTCTCCTTCAGTAGTGACTTTATCTCAGGGTTGATTCAGGGTTTGTTTGAGAAACACCATATGGTCTTGGTGGGTACGGTGTTCTCTCGTCGTCGGCGGCGGCCTCCGTCGGTCTATGATGACCATGGAAGAGAATCCTAAATGTCTACTCTGCTGGAACAGCACCGCCTGTGGCTGAACAAGCCAATGCGTGAATGGCAGTCCCTGTCACACAGGTCGCACTTGTGGGTGGTCTCCGTGCTGCTGGGTCTGTGGCGGTTCTTCCTGCGGGTCCTTTTTTCATCTGCTGCAGCAGTCAGTCTTTCTTCACCCGCCTTGAGCTGTCTGGTCAGGGTGCCTCTCCATTTGGAGCGGTCCATTGCAAGGTCCTCCCAGCGCTCTGTGTTGATCTCCAGGGCCTTCATGTCTCTCTTGCAGACGTCTCTAAAGCGCAGCTGTGGACGGCCAACGTCTCTCCTGCCAGTTGCCAGTTCTCCGTAGAGGACGTCTTTGGTGATTCTGCCATCCTCCATACGGTGAACGTGGCCTAGCCAGCGGAGCCTGCGCTGCCTGAGTAGAGTGAACATGGAGGGAAGGCCGGCGCGGGACAGAACTTCTGTGTTCGGCACTTTGTCCTGCCAGGATATGTCCAGGATGTGGCGAATGCAGCGCAAGTGGAAGGAGTTCAGTCTCTTTTCCTGCCGGGCGTATGTTGTCCACGTCTCACTCCCATAGAGCAGTGTGCTGATGACGCAGGCGTTGTACACTGCCATCTTCGTCTTGACAGAGAGTTTGGGATTCTCCCACACTCGTGTGGTGAGGCGAGCGAGTGTGAAGGCTGATTTTCCAATCCTCTTGTTGATCTCTGTATCAAGGGAGAGGTTGTTGCTCCAGCTCGTAGTCGTCGATGGTGATGGTTGGTGGTGCTTCCGTGCCTTGCGCCAAGACGTTAGTCTTCTTCAGGCTGATGGTAAGCCCGAAGTCCTTGCATGCCTGGGAGAAGCGGTCCATCAGGGTCTGAAGCTCCTGCTGTGTGTGGGTTGCGACTGCAGCGTCGTCTGCGAACAGCATGTCTCTGACTAGAGCCTCGCGTACTTTGGTTCTGGCTTTCAGGCGGGCGAGGTTGAAAAGCCTGCCGTCAGATCTTGTGTGCAGGTAGATTCCCTCTGTTGCTGTGCTGAAGGCATGCCTCAGGAGCATAGCAAAGAAAATCCCAAAGAGGGTTGGCGCAAGTACACAGCCCTGTTTCACTCCGCTGCGTATGTTGAATGGCTCTGAGACATTGCCATCGTGCTGCACTATCCCCTGCATGTTGGTGTGAAACGATTCGATGAGGCTTTGCAACTTTGGTGGGCATCCTATCTTTGGCAGGATCTTGAAAAGGCCCTCTCTGCTGACCAGATCAAACGCTTTGGTGAGGTCGATGAAGGCGACGTACAGGGGCAAGTTCTGTTCTCTGCATTTCTCCTGGAGTTGGCAGATGGAGAATATCATGTCTACCGTCGATCGCTCAGCGCGGAAGCCACACTGAGACTCGGGGTAGACACGTTCGGCAAGCTTCTGTAGATGAACGAGAACAACTCGTGCATAGACTTTGCCAACAACGCTGAGGAGGGAGATGCCCCTGTAGTTGTTGCAGTCGCTTCTCTCCCCTTTGTTTTTGTAGAGGGTGATGATCTTGGCGTCCCTCATGTCCTGTGGTACGGCACCTTCCTTCCAACACTGGCAGAGGACGTCATGCAATGGCAGCAGTAGGGTGGTCTTGCAGTGCTTGATCAGGTCAGGGGGTATGCCGTCGTTGCCGGGTGCCTTGCCAGCAGCCAAGCTATCAATGGCCTTGCTGAGTTCGTCGATGGTTGGCTCGGCGTCAAATTCGTCCATGGATGGCAGGCAGTCGATGGCATCAAGGGCTGAAGGTGTCACAGTGTTCTGTCTGGAGTAGAGGTCGGAGTAGTGTTCCACCCATCTCTCCATCTGCTTGTTCTTTTCTGTGATCATCTTCCCAGTGGAGGATTTGAGGGGGGCCGT
Organism: Pholidichthys leucotaenia; assembly: GCA_020510985.1. NCBI lineage: Eukaryota > Metazoa > Chordata > Actinopteri > Cichliformes > Pholidichthyidae > Pholidichthys > Pholidichthys leucotaenia. The sequence continues at coordinate 413,861,173 of CM035836.1, forward strand.
CTTGCTCTGAGCCGGACCAAGTGCTTTCTTGATGCCATCGTACATACCACGGATGTTCCCTGTTATGGCAGCGGTTTGAATGTCTTGGCTGAGCTGAGTCCAGTACTCATTGGCACAGCACCGAGCAGTCTGCTGAACTTTGCTTCTCGCAGCCCTGAGAATCTGGAGATTCTTCTCGTTTGGGTACTTCTTGTACTAAGCAAGTGCTGAGCGCTTGGCTTCAATGACGGGGGTCATCTTGGTCAACTTGGCATCAAACCAGTCCTGTGACTTCGAGGTCTTCCTCCCAAAGGTAGCCAAGGCTGTGCGGTGGATGGTGTTTCGCAGGTCTTCCCACTTCTGCTTTGCAGATTCTTCTTCTTGTGGTACACCAAGTTCCTTCTCAAAGGTGGAGGCAAACTGCTCAACAAGTTCTGGTTGGGCCATCTTGCTGGTGTCAATCCGTGCCTTTCCAGGCTGTCTAGCACAATGGAATTTCTTCAGCTGCAGCTTGACCTTGCAACACACCAATGAATGGTCTGTGTCACAATCTGCACTCTGGAACGAACGGGTGATTAGCACGTTCTTCAGTGAGGTGCGCCTGGTCAGGATCGAGTCCAGCTGGTGCCAGTGCTTTGAGCGCGGATGTTGCCAGGAAACCTTGTGTTGGAGCTTGGTCTTGAAGAACGAGTTTGTGATGCACAGATCGTGATATGTGCAGAACTCGAGCAGCCGCTGTCCGTTGTCGTTCATTCTGCCTACGCCAAAAGGTCCAAGACAGGAGGGCCAGGAGTCGTGGTCAGCACCCACTCTGGCATTGAAGTCGCCAAGGAGAATGAGTTGTTCAGAGCTGGGGATGATCCTGACAGTTGTTGCGAGATTCTCATAGAACTCGTCTTTTGCCTCTGGTGTGGCTGTCAGTGTTGGGGCGTACACACTGACGAGGGTGACTGGGCCTTGAGTGGTGTTCAGGCGGAGGGTGAGGAGTCGTACAGAGCCAGTGCTGCCCGGTTCCACCATCTTCAGCAAGGTGTTCTTCACTGCGAAGCCCACTCCGTGTTCCCTGTGTTCGTCACTGCCCTTTCCCTGCCAGTAGAACGTGTAGTCCTTCTCTCTCAGTGTGCCTGCGTCAGCCAACCGTGTTTCCTGGAGAGTGGCGATATCCACTCCCAGTCTTTTCAGCTCATTATTGATGATGGCAGTCTTCCTGGTGTCGTTGATGTCCTTGAGGTTAGCAGCGAGTCCTGTCATCATAGTGCGGACGTTCCAAGTTCCCAGTTTTAGAGTTGGTCTCTTTTGTTTTATTGTCTTGCCTGGTGCGAAGGTTCTCAGCCTGCTGTTCGGATTTCTCCTCATCCCCATGCACCCAATGAGGAAAGCAAGCTGTGGCGGGACAACACCTTATTGGCTGGGGGCTGCCCAGCTTGAGGCGGGCGGTAGCTGTCCAGTGAGATCCGATGATCCCTCCCACCTTCGGGAACAACCCCTGGCGCAGCGCTCTACGCCAATTGAGTGGTGGCTTATAACCGGTAACTGTCATTCCCTGTGTTTTGTCTACGCCAAAGGCGAAGCTGGAGTGTCCTCTCCAGTGATCCGGTGTTCTACCTTCCAGCGTTGGGCGTTGGTAGGATTCAAGCCTGGGCAGGAAGATATGGAGGACAAGATGTTGCCCATGCAGCATGTCCCCCCTCTCCACGTCACTGATGAATCCAAAGGAACAGCAGGGCTGCTACAGTTTGGCACCAGCGCCGTTGCAGGAGCTGCCAGAATGATGTTGAGCACAACATAGAACTGCCTTAGGGGCTCCGACTCTGGATTTTTCCTCAGGGTTGACTCCCGAAGCCTTTCCCGTGACCGGGTATGCCGCAAGGCAGCGGAGGTTTGAAATCAGGGTTTGCCTTCCCCTAGATGGGCTACCTTCCCAGGTTGACGAGCCACCATCTACCCGAAGCATCTGGTTTTAAGGCGCCAGAGATCCGCCCTCACCCCTTCTCCTTTTAGTAAAAGCAGTTCTGCCGGGCTTAGAGACTAAACCACATGGGCAGGCTAGGAGTTGGACTTAGTTGTCGGAGGCTTTTCGAGACGCACGCCATAAGGAGCATTTTATGAGCACTGGGAGCTTAACCCCACTGCCGCTCCTGGCTATGACAACCTTGGAACCAAGGTTCCAAGGTTCCATTAACTTCTGTGTTCTCTACACAGAAGTTAATGTAGTCTGTGATGGTGTGTGTGAGACCATCAGTTTCCTTACCATGTGGATTACAGAGCTGGTCCCACACAGTGGATTCAAAACAATCCTTCAGAGCGTCCTCCGCCTTCTCAGACCATATCTTCACTGTGCGAGTAGCAGGAGGTTGTCTGTGTACCAGGGATTTGTACACAGGCAGGAGGTGAACCAGGTTGTGGTCCAATCTTCCAAGGGGAGGGAGTGGTGATGAGGTGTAAGCCTCTTTGGTGTTTGCATAAAATAAATCCAGTGTTTTATTGTGTCTGGTGTGGCACGTGATATGCTGGGTGAAAGTGGGCAGAATGGAGGACAGGGAAGTATGGTTAAAATCACCAGAGATGAGCTGGAGAGCAGTGGGGTGTTGAGTCTGTAGTCTGCTGGTGACTGTGTGGATTATGTCACATGCTGCCTCAGCGCTCGCAGAGGGGGGAACATAAATAACAGTTGCGATGACGTGTGAGAACTCTCTGAGAAGATATGCCGGTTGCATGCTAACGGCTAGCATCTCAATGTTCTTGCTGCAGTGTTGTTCTTTAATCATGATGTGTCCAGGATTACACCATGTGTTGTTCATATACATTATTAGCCCACCGCCTCTGCTCTTCCTGCTATCTGGTGTCCGATCTGCCCATATTAAGTGGAAACCCTCCAGACCGATGTTAGCATCTGTTGCGAGTTATGTTAGCCATGTTTCAATAAACAACATAATGCTAATCCTTCTGAAGACGCTGTCATACCGGGACACAGCCGCCAGTTTGTCCGGCTTGTTAAGCAGCGATTTCACATTTCCCATAATAATGGATGGTAGGACTGGTCTGTACCTTATTTTCCTTGTGCTTCGCTTCACTCCAACATGACATCCCTGTCGTTTTTGTCAGATTTCTTGTGGAATATTGGGTCTCTCGGTTAGCATCGCGGAGTAACCCAATGCTAATAATTGACTTCTACTGTAAACAATAGCTTCTCCACTCACCGGGTCAGTAGTCATTGGCGATATGAGCAGAAAGATGGCTAATATCAACGCTAGGGCGGCGATATTTGTATCCTTGGTGTCCATGATGGATATGGTGTAACAGGATCAGAAAGATGTGGAAAAGAGAAAAATGAATTTGTATGCCACAGACTAAAATGTAGCAATGCATGAATATTTACAGTATGTAAAGCAGTAATGGAATTTTGAATTTGTTGCTCTCATTTCAGTTTTTAGAAAATATGTTAAACAGTTAGGGTGAGGAACTCAGTCATCCGGGAGAGGCTCAGAGTAGAACCACTGCTCCTCCACATTGAAAGGAGCCAGTTGAGGTGGTATGGGCATCTGATCAGGATGCCTCCTAGACGCCTCCCACTTGAGGTGTTTTGGGCACATCCCACTGGGAGGAGACTACATCTCCCAGTTGGTCTGGGAATGCCTTGGTATCCTCTCTGAAGAGCTGGAGCAGGTGGCTGGGGAGAGGGAAGTCTGGGCTTCTCTGCTTGAACTGCTGCCTTCACGACCTGGACCTCTGGAAAAGTGGTAGAGGATGGATGGATGGATGGATGGATGGATGTTAAACAGTTTGGTTGGTGGTACATTATCAGTCAAAAGTTTGGACACACAAACACGTTCATTTTCAATGGGTAGGTATGTCCAAACTTTTAACTGGTACTGTATGTGGAGACCTCGTTATTTCTAGGTCTTGTTGTAGGTCTTCAAATTAATCATTCAGTATCCCCAAGACCAATATTTATAATATTTGTGTTGGATATGTTAGATTTGTACAAGGATCCTAACCTATAACTGCTAACATAAAGTGCTCAGAGTCAATTAGATCATTGTGGATGTGCAGGGAAACACTTGTAATTCCAGCATTATGGCTTAATCTCTTTTCTCCATTCATTTTCAGGAGTGTTACAGCCCATTCGTCAATGGCAGCTTCTTTGAACATGAGGGTAAGCCACTCTGCGAGGCCCATTACCACCAGTCTCGTGGCAGCGTGTGTCAGGCCTGCCAGCAGCCAATCCTCGGCCGCTGCGTCACTGCCATGGGGGCCAAATTCCACCCCCACCACCTCGTGTGCCACTTCTGCCTGAAGCCCCTGAGCAAAGGCTGCTTCAAAGAGCAGGAGAACAAACCGTACTGCCACCCCTGCTTCATCAAGCTCTTTGGTTGAGAACTTGGAGTAATGCTGAGCCCCTCCATCCCTCTGGTCCCAAGGAAAACAAGCTGTGAGACTCTAATTTGGTTTGGTGGAGCTGGACTCATTTGTTTCTGACTGAGTCAACAAAGGGAAGTGGCAATTAGAGAATTAACCAACTAAATATCAAAAGTGGACTGCATTTGGACCGGCAGTATAAAATACCTTTCAGTATTAATTACATAAAACATGATGCCAAAAAAGCTGTCAAGCACGTTAAAGTTCTACAAATGAATGTTGAAGTTTTTATTATTATTTTTTTAACCAAATGTAGAAATGAAATGTTCCTGGACCATTGTATTGCTTCAGTTTAGTCATGTGCTTTTGTACAAGGAAATATCATTTAATATATTTGCTTTGTTTTGCAAAAACTATACATGCTACTGCAACTGCCTTCATATACAGTATGCTGATTGCTTTATACAGTTCTGTGTAACAAGGTATATATGTAAAAGGCCAGATATTTTTGCATTAATAATTCACTTTTGTTCTATGCAAGTTGCCAAAAAAAATCCCAAAGAATAAACTAAAGGTGAACACAATTTGCTTCACTGTTTTGATAAGTCTTTGAAACTGGATGAATTTCCATTTAACAAATCAGCAAAAAAAGATAGATATGTGTGTGTCTGTTTATATATTGCATGTCTCTATTGTCATGATCCTGGGATGAGAAGCACACACACACACACACACACACACACACATACCTTCAGCCTCTGATTGATTGCTGCTGCACCTCCTTACTCATCCGCTCCTGATTGCTCACATTTATAGCAGTGTGACTCGAGCATCACATCACTACTTGTGGTCCCCTGTCTGGACTCCCAAGAAAGACTACATTGTTATCTCAAGACTCTGATTAATCAGCAGCTTAGGCGCTCTCTTAAGAACCATACCTCTTGGCAGCTCACTCCCCACCTGGACCTTCTCCTGACTCATTAGACCAGGCTGCTCTGGTGCATTCAGGTTTTTGTGGGAAATTATCTAATTTCACTGGTTAATTGGTCCAACAATTTGGACAAATTTGCCATTGTTGTGCACGGGTTATGTAGGCACCCAGTACTCTGGTTTCTTCCCATGGTCCAAAGACATGCACGTTAGGTTACTTGGCATCAACTGGGGATAAATTGTCCTTAGGTACAGTATGCATGTGAAAGTGAATGGCTGTCTGTCTCTCTGTGTTTGCCCTGAGATATGGTGATCTGTCCAGGTGTTCTCCCTGTCACCAAAAGATGCTGAGATGGGCTGAATGAATGATCTGATTTCAACCACTAGAGGTCAGTAGCTATTAAACGTTATTTTTGCCAGTGGACAGGAAGCAAAATTATCTTAAAGAAAAAAGACCAATTGCTTTAAGTTTAAAACGTGCAGCTTTGAGAATCCAATCTGAGAAATACTTCACTTTAATTCAGATGTATTTGTCTAGTTGGATTGAAACTGTTCTAAACCGATTTAAATTTTAGAGATGTTATATTTTGTGATATATAAAAATGTTATTATGCCTATATTTTGTCTATTTCCATCTCTGTGGAAAATAATATGTCTAATAATAATATATCTATTGTGGGTTGAAAGCCATTAATTGTAATCAAATGAAAGCAGCATTTCCCCATAATATTAATTGCTCAAGTAGTCACTGAAGAAATTACTGGAGGTTAGAGCAAGACACTATTCTTTTAAAATAACTTTTCATGTAAATTTGAATTTTTTTACTCATGAATTCACATCTTTGCACATTTGCAGCTTTTAACTGCAGATTTGTAATTATTTTCTGTAAATCGGGACGTCACTCTTGCCCATTTTTGAAGTTTTTAATATGTTAAATTAAGGAAACTCAAACTGGGCATTTGTCGCTGAGGCCTCAAATGTAAGGCAAATTATATGAAGAAAGAGTAACTAATATATTTCCTGAGTCAAAACAACAATAATGTTCAAGTCTGACTGGAAGAAAAAACGATGAAACACTTTCACATCAAAAGTAACTCAGGTCATCCAAATGTCCTTCAGTGAAACTTTTTTTTTTTGCCCACAAATGTACTTAAGCGTAGACGGTAAAAAAAAAAAAAAAAATTAAACTGAATTTGTAGAGACTGGGTTAATCATCTCAGACTGGATGCAGAGGGTAAACAGAGAAGGACAACAGCTATGGAGATTATGGTGAGGTAGCAGGAAGAAGGAGATGGGGGGGAGAAGGGATGAAGGTATTGTGATGTGAGATGTCATGCAGATGTGAAATGGGCGGTTGGTATAAAAGCAGAACCCATGGTGTATTGAGACATGCTTTTTCTGTGTATGACTGATGTGAGAGTGAATAAAGTTGTCTACTGTATGAACCAGTCTCGTTATTTACACTCTCCACACTGGTGACCCCTTGACGAATTATGGAACACGAGGCAAGAACCCCGGAGTCGGCCCGGACGGGAAGCCCCAGCGACGCGGCAAGCATCCCAGAGATGGCCCGGTCGGGAACCCCCAGCAACGCATGCGCTGTTTCGGTCAAACTACCGGACTTTTGGCTGCACAACCTGCGGTCTTTGTTCCACCACACCGAGGCTCAGTTCACCCTCCGGGGAATAACGGCAGACAACACCAAATATTACTATGTGGTCGAAGCGCTGGACGCTCGCACGTCTCAGCAGGTAGCGAGCCTGCTCCAACAGCCTCCAGCCCATGACAAATACGGGACTCTCAAGGCCGCGCTGACCCGGCGCTACACGCTCTCGGACTCTAAGAGAGCAGAGAGGCTCCTGAGGCGCTCCGACTTAGGAGATGGTTCGGTGGTCGAACTGATGGAGAAGATGTTGGCGTTAATGGGCACGGACGACGGACATTTTCTGTTTGCCCACCTTTTCCTCCGGAATCTCCCAACAGAGGCGAGAGCGGTTCTTGGCAATTCGCCGTTGCTGGCCGCGCGTGACTACCGTGCGCTAGCCCAGGAGGCAGATCGGATCATCCTCACCACCAGAGCCCTCACAGTGAACGCGGCGGCGTCGGAACCCAGCGAGACGACCAGCGGAGGCGAGGAGCCACCGACGGTAGCGGCAGCGGAGGCCAGGAAGCGCCAGAGAGACACGCTCTGCTTCTACCACCACTGCTTTGGAGAGAACGCATGCAGATGTGCGCCACCGTGCCAATTCAAGCGCTCGGGAAACGCCAAGGCCGGCAGTCGGTAGCAGCTGCGACCGCCGGTGAAGAGAACAAGCTGCTCTATGTGACGGACTCGCGCTCAGGGAGACGGTTCCTCATAGACACCGGAGCCCAGAGGAGCATCATCCTGCCGTCCTACGCCGACCGGCTAGCAGGACCAAGCGGCCCCAGGCTGGTAGCAGTAAACAGCTCGGGCATTAAGACTTTTGGTGAGAGAACACTGACTTTATCCCTACACGGCCATATGTACGAGTGGACTTTTGTCATAGCGGCACTGAGTTTCCCAATCCTGGGAGCTGATTTTCTGTGTGCACATGGGTTGCTAGTTGATGTTGCTAACAGGCACCTGGTTAATGCACTGTCTTTTGATTCTCTCCTGTGTACAGCTCGAGGGGCCGGGCCAATAACGCAAGCCAACGTCACAGCTCCAGGCGGTAAGTTCCACACACTGCTCATTCAGTTCCCAGCACTCACGGTCCCGACGTTTTCGGCGGCCATCGCTAAACACGGGGTGGAACACTTTATCACCACCACCGGGCTGCCCGTTTTTGCACGACCTCGGCACTTGGACGCAGCTAAACTGGCCATAGCGCACGAGGAGTTTGCCAACCTGGAAAGGTTGGGAATCATCAGGCGATCGAACAGCCCATGGGCATCCCCGCTACACATGGTCCCTAAGTCCGAGGGATCGTGGCGACTGTGCGGAGATTTCCGCAGATTGAATAACACCACAGTGCACGACCGCTACCCGATTCCCCATTTTCAGGATTTTTCCGTTCACCTTGCCGGAGCACGCATTTTTTTTCTAAAATAGACCTGGTCCGTGGTTACCACCAGGTCCCAGTGCACGCAGAGGACATACCCAAAACAGCGGTAATAACTCCGTTTGACTTGTTTGAGTTTTTACGCATGCCCTTCGGATTAAAAGGAGCAGCACAGACATTCCAACGCATGATGGATGCGGTGTTGCACGATCTCCCGTTTGTGTTCGTCTACCTGGATGATATCCTGGTGGCCAGCGCATCCGAGGACAAACACGTAACCCAGCTCAGGACGGTTTTCCGGAGGTTGGAGGAGCACAGGTTAATAATCAACCCGGCGAAATGCCAGTTCAGTGTGACGGGGATTGATTTTTTGGGGCACCGCGTCTCACCGGAGGGAGCGATACCCTCACCCGACAAAGTGCGCGCCGTGGCGAATTTTCCCCGGCCTCAGACGGTCAGGGTGCTGCAAGAATTTTTGGGGATGGTTAACTTTTATAACCGGTTCCCCCCCGTGCAGCTCAACTCATGCAGTCATTATATGCCGCGCTCAAGAAACGGAAACCCGTGGACAGAATCAAATGGACTCCGGAGCGAGAGCAGGCGTTCTTTGAGGTTAAAACAGCCCTGGCAAACGCCACAATGTTGGTGCACCCGGACCCGGCGGCCCGGATAGCGCTCACAACCGACGCCTCAGATGTGGCCATAGGGGCTGTCGTGGAGCAACGTGTCGCCAATTCCTGGCAGCCACTCGCTTTTTTCAGCAGGGCTTTGCGCGACAGTGAGCATAAATACAGCGCGTTTGACAGAGAGTTGCTGGCTCTCCACCTGGCCACACGCCACTTCCAGTTCTGGCTGGAAAGGTGCAGCTTCACTGCGTTCGTGGACCACAAGCCGCTAATGTTCGCGATGGCCAAGGTTTTGGAACCACAGTCGGGCCGGCAGCAGAGACAGCTGGCCGCGATCTCGGAGTTTACGACCGATATTCAGCATGTGTCGGGTAAACTGAATGTGGTAGCGGACTGCCTCTCGCGCGCAGTAGTGGCCCCGGTCTGCATGGGGATAGATTATACAGCCATGGCCGCAGAGCAGATTGGCGATACGGATGTGCGCGCACTCCAGTCTGGACCAACAGGGTTAAGGCTGGAGAGCAGAGTACTGCAAGACGGCAAGCCCCCCCAATCTGCGACGTGTCCATGGGACGCCCACGCCTGGTGGTCCCAGTTGCTTGGCGCCGCTGCGTGTTTGAGTCAGTTCATGCTCTGGCGCACCCAGGGGTGCGCGCGTCAGTCAAAATGGTGGGAGCGAAGTTCGTGTGGCCAGGCCTGCGCAAACAAGTGAAAGAGTGGGCTGCAGCCTGCATAGCGTGCCAACGAACCAAAGTACACAGACACACGAAGGCTCCTTTGGAGCCGTTTCGTATACCGGCTAAGAGGTTCGATCATGTTCACGTGGACCTCGTGGGCCCCCTCCCGCCATCGCAGGGGTGCACGCACCTTCTGACAGTGGTGGACCGCACCGCACGCTGGCCAGAAGCAGTCCTGTTGGCGGCAACCACGTCCGCGGACGTGGCGCGCGCTTTTTTGACGACATGGATGGCACGTTTTGGAATCCCGTCGGACATCATATCCGATAGAGGCCCTCAGTTTGTTTCAGACCTCTGGTCCGCGATGGCCCGTAGCCTGGGTGTTGCAATTCATCGCACAACCGCGTACAACCCACAGGCCAATGGGTTATGCTGTGGGTGACCCCCACAGCCTACGGACAAGCAGAGCGCTCAGCTGGAGCAATTAGCAGAACAGTGAGATGTATGGACTGATATCAATAGGCAGCCTCTCTTTGTCTAATCCCGGCGCCAGTAATCTTGCTATTGATATGTGTGACTCTAATGCAAATGTCCATGCCTTCCTGCAGTTTACTGTGATGCTAATGTGCCATGCATGCCTTGTCTAGCTGGGTATATAAGTCAACCATATCGCTTGTTTTCTCTCTTATTCTCTTTTTGATCACACACATTGCCTGTTTGCTGACTAGAGACACAGGGCTCGCTCCAGCGCGCTCCCACAGCGCTGGAGTGACCCTCGTGATGGAGGATGAATAAAACACCCTTTTAAACTTAAGTTCGCCGTGTCCTGCCTGCACTTATTCCGTGCCTCTACACTAGGGTTCCCTTATTCCATCCGCCACACTGGTGACCCCGAATACAAGAACACGCTGACGATGAACGAACGCAGCCCGCGGCGGTGACTCCGACGACAAGCGAACGCAGCTGCCTGACGCAAATGGACTGCCCTCCCTTCTGCCACACGGGAGACCTCAACGCAGAACCGACACCAGGCGAACTCCCTCGGAGATCATCCACGACCAGGAAGGCTGCAGAAAGCGTCATGGTGCGACCCTCGCCTGAGATCGGGACATCCACGCTGGGACTGGCCGAGGGACAAAGAGCGTCTACTCCCTCTCACCGCTCCTCCGCATCCGCACGAGCGCGCACGCACCTCGTCCTCTCTCCATGACGGCGACCTCCAGGGCTGAACAGAGAATGCAGCGCGTGGACCAGAATACACCATGACCCGGCACGAGCGAACGACAGCAACAGCCAAGACAGGGAGGACCATCGGCGCTGACGACGTTGATTTCCATCAAGCTCCCTGACCCTGACCCACCTCTCAACAGCGGACCACCCACGCACCGAACCCCCGCACGCACACTGGGGGGTTACGAGGACAGCGCACCAACCACGGGACAATACCGGCTCCACAGACCGCCATCGTCCTCCGCCGCTGCACACGCCCGAGAAACACGGCCGACCGCCATCCTCGGAACCTTCAGGGCTGCTCACACACCTGAAGCACACACGCAGCCCGCACACAGGATTTTGTATGGGTCTCAGCCACGGCGCACAATGGGAATTCAGCCGTCTGCTGTCCCCGATGGTTTTAGGGCTGCGCTCGCACCTAAAGCCAACCCGCCAAGTCCCTCAGCTTTTGTTTTTTCTCACAGCCGCTACGCATCCTCGCAGGACTGAGCCACGAGAGCAGTCAGAGACAATTTTTTTCTTCTCACAGTCGCTGTGGATCTCCGCCACGTTCAACGGGACAGCCCCTCAACATTGTGGATCCACATGCAATTTTTGCGCAGCCCAGACAACTTCGCCGTCCCGGGCTGGCACTTGCTATCCCCACCCCCCCTCCCTCCACCTCCGCCTGCGCAGAGCTTTTCCCGCAGCTCGCTACCAAAGCCGGACGATCGAGGCCCCAGCCCCCTGCTGAGCCCTCTGGGGGGGAGTGGTGTGGGCGACCCCCACAGCCTACGAACAAGCAGAGCGCTCAGCTGGAGCAATTAGCAGAACAGTGAGATGTATGGACTGATATCAATAGGCAGCCTCTCTTTGTCTAATCCCGGCGCCAGTAATCTTGCTATTGATATGTGTGACTCTAATGCAAATGTCCATGCCTTCCTGCAGTTTACTGTGATGCTAATGTGCCATGCATGCATTGTCTAGCTGGGTATATAAGTCAACCATATCGCTTGCTCTCTCTCTTATTCTCTTTTTGATCACACGCATTGCCTGTTTGCTGACTAGAGACACAGGGCTCGCTCCAGCGCGCTCCCACAGCGCTGGAGTGACCCTCATGATGGAGGATGAATAAAACACCCTTTTAAACTTCAGTTCGCCGTGTCCTGCCTGCACTTATTCCGTGCCTCTACACTAGGGTTCCCTTATTCCATCCGCCACAATGCGAGCGTTTTCATAGGTCACTGAAAGCAGCGCTCAGGGCTTCGCTGACGGATGCAAATTGGGTAGACCAGTTGCCGTGGGTTTTATTGGGGTTGCGTTCCGCACCAAAAGAGGATTTGGAGGCTTCCCCGGCGGAGCTTGTTTTTTCTCAGCCGCTGCGGCTGCCTGGGGAATTTTTGCCAGATAATCCTGCGCCAGACAACTGCCCGTCTCAGCGTTTGCAGCATAGTGCAGACACAGGCACGCTGCCGGGCCTGGCCCACCACTGTTTTCCACATGCTTTTGTGCCAAAAACTTTGAAGAACGCGGCGTTCGTGTTTGTCAGGCATGATGCCCACCGCCCTCCATTGCACCCACCTTACGATGGCCCGTTCAGAGTGCTGAAAACAGGGGACTGTGGTGCACATATGTGGGTTCCATATGCTTCACATGCTTATTACTGTATGCTTATTGTTTACTGCATGTCTCAGAGGAACAAAAGGTCTGAACCTCCTAGGGGTAGCAAGAGGATGTGAAGTCTGGCCTTTTGTATGCAGAGAGATGGCCGTGAGGAATTTCCTGACCACCAGGACTTCAGGTGGAGACAGAAGACCTGAAGGGGGGTGCATTGTGATTTGGGATGTAAAGACAATGCAACTGTTTGCTTTGATGTCCTGGGGTATAAAAGGGACAGAGGTGGGGGGCATGCCTTCCTCTTTTCTGTTTTTGGATGTTGGAGAATGTGATGGTGAATAAAACTGATCTTGAGTAATAAACTCAGCCTCGTCTTTCCACACATCTCCACAGGACAAACATTTTTTGTTAGACTTGGGGGGTCGTCGGGAGAAAATATGCATAGACAGACTTAAGCTCGCCTTTGTGGTGGCGGACGAGCAAGTGCTGTTGGCTCAGGCCCCTTGGCACGGAAGACCCCCCACTGAGAACTCCCCAGGTAAACGATTTATCAGAGCAGCCACACAGGCAAGTCGAAGGTTTCACCCCCCTCGCCATGGCCCACCCGCAGACAGACACACCTCCAGGAGCCCCCTGCCAGCACAGCAGCGCCGCGGAGGCGGTAAACCCTGTTACAGCAGATATGGGAGTAGACTGAAGCCAAAAGGACGTGAGGACTGAAACTCTGTCTGAGATTCTCGGGGGGGGGGGGGGCGGGTAGAGACTGGGTTAATCATCTCAGACTGGTTGCAGAGGGTAAACAGAGAAGGACAATGGGTATGGAGATTATGGTGAGGTAGTAGGAAGGAGTTGGGGGGAGAAGGGATGAATGTTTTGTGATGTGAGATGTCACGCAGATGTGAGATGGGCGGTTGGTATAAAAGGAGAACCCATGGTTATTGAGACATGCTTTTTCTGTGTATGACTGATGTGAGAGTGAATAAAGTCGTCTACTGTATGAACCAGTCTCGTTATTTACACTCTCCACAAATTAAACATTTCTTGGGAAAAAAGTACAATTTTGTGGAAAAAGAGTAGGCTATGTGTAATGGAGTAAATGCAGAATTATAGCCAATATAGGCATATAGCCAGAGTTTCTATGTCAAAATGATCATTACAACTGCAATGGATTATTCAGATAATTATTCAGGTGGTCAGTTGTGCACGTGAATCACTTTTTTTTTTTTTTTTTCGATCACGCGCTTTTGAGGCGCCAAGTAGCCCGGAGTTCGGGGCAGCTCGAGGCGCGGCAACTTTTAAGGCGCTGTCTACGTGCCCGCGTGCTTTTGCGTCACCCAGGTGAGTTAATTTAAAAGTTAATGAGCGTCTGTCCTTGTCGGACCAGAGGAAGCGGGGAGTGCTCGAGTCGATACGATCTTTTTGTGCGAATCAAACAGATATCCAATGAACCACTTAGAACAGCAACAAGTAAGTCAGCGTCATCCCCCCCCCCCCCAATGTTTCAATGTGTCTGTTAGAATTTTGTTGTTTTAACTTATCAAACAAAATGCAGAATTAAGGGGTGGGTGTGAGTGGCTGGGGTACAAATAGCCTTGTGTTTTATACCGAGGGTCTTGTATCGTTTTTTTTAAAAACTATTTATGTTGTGTGTTTGTCTGTAATCTGAACGTTGTGTAGAGCACAGAAGCGTGTGAGCTGCAGTGGCCTGAGAATGGCGAGGACTGGAGCGATTTGGAGGACGGGGTGGATACGGACGGTGGTTTCCTGCAGGCCATGGCAGAGGAGGACGAGGAGATTAACGTCTACAATGAGGAGACGTTTGGAATGGGTTTGCATTTTTCACTATCTAAAAGCAGATGGGACATTTTGGTTGCTCCGTGGAGTCTGTGCAAGTGCCTGATCGTGCTTCTTTTGCAGCAGGTGTACTGATGACCTGATTTCTCCTGGGGGGGGGGGGCATTTTGAGTTATAATCCCTTCACATTTTTTTCACTGGTCACCAGTGTTGGGCAAATTACTAAAAAATAGTAACTAATTACAGTTACTAGTTCTTTTCAAGAGTAATTGAGTTACTTTACCAATTACTGTATGGTTCAAGTAACTAGTTACTTGGAAAAGTAACTTTCACGTCACTTTTAAATGCATACTTAAATCGTCTTGCACACACAGCAAGATAATTTAATGAATCACATTACAGGCTTATTGATGTCGGGCTGAAAATGGACTGTTTCAGACGGAGCTTTTAGAACATGTCCATTGTGCTTTATCCTGCCTTGAGAGCTCTTATTGTGGGAAAAATCTGAAGTAAATCAACATGATGTTGCCAGTAATTTCCTCATTTTGGAGTGAGTTGGCAACACTGTATAAAGCTGTCCATGTTTATCTTACCTTTATGATATGAATTTAATCCAGTGTGCAGTGATCCAAAGAAAATGTCCATTATCCACAGTCCAAATGTCTGCTGTGACAGAGACATGATCCAGTTCTTCTAATTCCTTTTGGAGATCAAAATCCATTTTTGAATGATCTTTATCTAGGTAGCAAGTAAATGTGTTTACTTAAGTGGATCACAGTCTAAGCTGTCTGATGGAAAGTGACTGTCACGTCTTCAGTCTGTAACATGTCTGGCAATTAGGCAGTTTAATTCTTGCTGGGTTACAAACTGTCCAGATGCATACCTGTGCTTGAAATCCAGCCGTGACTGTTGACTGTTCAGATAGCATAGAAACATGGTGTTGTTAGCATAGCTAGCCATTACTTAGCTCTAGCTTTTTCGGAGCTTTGTTGCCATTTGAAGTGCTTCTGAAGATTGCAGTAGGTCTCAACCAGCACTTAGCTTCCAACCTACCAATATGCTTTTACCGCGACAAAGGAAAAATAATCTATTTCCACAAAAAAAAGTAGCTTCATCTTTTCCTCCACTCAGTAGTGAAGACTCGGCTGTCTGCAACAGGTCACGTCGACTGACTGTCTCAGCTACAGAGGGTCAGTTTGTATATCCATTTATTTGTGCTAAAAATATCTATCCATATTAATAAAGCGAGTAACTCATCTGAACAAACTTCAGTAACTGTAATGCATTACTGAATATTTAAACAGCAATTTTGTTACACAGCATGTTACTGCAAAAGTAGTGGTGTTACAGTAACTCGTTACTCCCAACACTGCTCGTCACTTTGAACAACCATTGACTGTAACTTAAATATTTGAACACCACCACACAGTGTAATAAAAAGAACCTGATGATTACACACAATATGTTGTAGTACAGAAGGGGGAAGTCCATCTTTGACATAATTTCCTGTGAACTTGGTATGCAGTGATCTTTTGTCTTACAAAAAACCCTTTCACTGTCTTACAGTTTAATGTCAAAATCGTTTCACCCCCCCCCCCCCAAAAAAAAAACCCCACCAGAATCGGTGATCACTAGGCCAAACCACATACCACAAGGCTAGTAGTTGCTAGCACTACATTATCAGAATAAATTGCGTGATAAAGAGACTTACCAGTTGAAGAACATGCCCAGTTGTGTGCACGGTGGCCCAGGATAATGACTGAAACTGCATCGTCCTTAAAAGCAGTTTAATGGTAAAACCCATCTTAATTTGGTTCAAGTGTTCAAAGTAGTTTGTTAAAAAATGCCAACTAACCTGGAGGATACTGTCAATTGGGCCAGTGTGTCCTGACTGGCTCAACACTAACCATGTGCCAGCACCACGAATGGTTAATGTCACCGAAGATGTTCGATCTCAACTCACCTTTTTGCAGGGAGCACAGCTGAAGTGAAACTTTACAGCAAAAAAGCAGAGATGACATTTGAGTGATTTTGCTCTTGATATGTCTTGTCAGTCATAAAAAACATCTTACAGACATGTTAACGGGGTGATTTTTGGCAGAGTGTCACTTTAACCTTTACAAACCCTTGAAATATGAATGCTGGGGAGGGTTTGTTCACTTTATATTTCACTATAACAGAAGTGATCCTTGTTTTCCACAAACATTTGTCAGAAAAGTTGGCGAATCCAAAAATTGCAATATTCATTCACATTCGCTGCTCCACGACACTAGATTTAAATGTAGAAGTACACGAAGTATAAAGTGGCCTATCGGTATGACAAATTGCTTTCCCCCCCTAAAATATGAAACTTTATCTTTTGACTTAAAATTTATAAGATGCTATTATAAGATCATGGCATATTGGTACATCAAATAGGTTTTTTTTGTGGCTCTTGGCTGTAAATTCTAGTCACTATACTTAACCAGTGGGTTCTAAAATGGTCAGTTGCTGTATATCTAGCACCACCTGGCTTGTTTTTGTAATCGCTTGGCTGTGATATTCAGATAGAATATTGGGCTCTTGGAGTTAGTTGGCCCAGTTTCTGACCAAAAAGGGGTGCCCCTGACTGGAACAGACTGCAAGATGAGCCCGCTAAACTTTAGCATAGCCCTGGCTTGATGTTTGTTTAACACATTCTAGTGAAGCCAAAAAGGAGCTAATGTAATGGTGCTGTCAGTCAAGTCAAAGTCAAAGTGCCTTTATTGTCATTCCATTGCTAATAAACAATGCAACAAAATTGAGATACTGCTCCCTAAAAACAAACTCACAGTTCACTCATGCGTTTAACATTCTCATAATTACAACAATAAATAATGCTTGAAACAATATTACCTAAAAGTTGAATACAATATGTACATAGCAATAATGAAAACATACTGAGCAATAAATGTATAAGACCAGCTTATACACACAGGGTTATTGCCACAAAATGACCTAAAATAACATAAAATAATATCAGCAGTCTGTACGTGTTAGATAAATCCGTTCAAAATACGTACTGCTGCTGGGGAAAAAAAACTATGATTAAACCTGGTAGTCTGGGTTTTATGGGATCTGTACCACTTTCCCGAGGGGAGCAAGTGAAAGAAATCATGGCCTGGATGAGTGCCTGATGAGTGCAGTCCTTAATGATGGCAGTAGCTCTGTTGAGGTACTGAGACCTGGAAATCTCTTCCAGAGAAGGGAGAGAACAGCCAGTGATTTTTTTTTTTTTTTTTTTTTTTTTTTTTTTTTTTTTGCGCAGTCTCAATCACTCTCTGGAAGGCTTGGCGGTCTGTGGCTGAACAGTCCTCATACCAAACCGTGATGCCATATGACAAAATGCTCTCAATAGCAGAGCAATAAAATAAAACTAGCAACTGTGCATTCAGGCCATTCTTCTTGAGTAGCCTCAGAAAGTGTGGACGTTGTTGAGCCTTTTTTATCGTAGCTATGGTGTTAACTGCCCAGGTAAGGTTGTGAGAAATGTGAACGCCCAGAAACTTAAAAGCCTCCACCCTCTCCACACACTCCTTGCCCATATATAGAGGAGGTGGCTCACTGCTATGCTTCCTAAAATCAATAATGAATTCTTTTGTTTTTTTTGTATTCAATAGCAGATTATTATCTGAGCACCATCTCACCAGTTTCTGGACCTCATCTCTGTATGCGGACTCATCTCCTCCTGATATGAGCCCCACTACTGTTGTCATCTGCAAACTTCACTATAATGTTTGCGGGATGAACAGGTATGCAGTCATATGTGTACAATGAATACAAAGTGGAGCTCAACACACAGCCCTGTGGTGAGCCTGTGTTAAGCATGACTGAAGAGGAGGAATGGGGTCCGAGTCTAACAGTCTGTGTTCTGTTTGTTAGGAAGTCCTTAATCCAGCTGCAAGTGTGAGTAGGCAGGCCAAGCTGAAGCAATTTGGTGATGAGAATGTTGGGAATAATTGCATTAAATGCCGAGCTATAGTCCACAAACAACATTCTTACATAGCTCCCCTTGTCTTCTAAATGGCTGAATGCCGAGTGGAGAGCTATAGCAACAGCATCTTCAGTGCATCTGCTCCGCCTGTAGGCAAACTGGTACCGATCAAAGTCTGGGGGAGACTAGGCAAAAGATGTTTCAATACCATTTTCTCCAAGCACTTCATAACAATGGGTGTTAATGCTACTGGTCGATAATCATTCAGACTGCTAATAATGTTTTTTAGGCACAGGAATAATGACTGCAGATTTGAAACACTGTGGAACGACGACTGCCTTGAGAGACAAGTTAAAAATGTCAGTCAGAACAGAGCATAGCTGATCTGCACATGCTTTGAGCACCTTTCCTGGCACTCCATCAGGACCAGTAGCCTTTCTCGGGTGAACTGCTCAGTGTCTCTCACCTCATGATCCTGCAGGGTAAGCACATCAGAGCTGGCATTCAATAACGTCAGTGGGTCCGGGCGAGGTTTATTTGCCTCAAACCGTGCGAAAAAGCAGTTCAGTTCTTCTGCCAGTGAGGCGCTTATGTCACTGGAAATTATTCTGCTGCCCTTATAGTTTGTGATATGGTGAAGGCCTTGCCATACTCGTCTCGAATCATTATCAGAAAAATGGTCCTTGACTTTCTTCTTATAGGCCCGTTTAGCTTCCTTAATGTCCATCTACATTTTGCAAAATCTGCTACTCCTAGCCAATTGCGCTGATGCTCACCATACTCTTTTCACAATGATCCTCAGGTGGGTTTGTATCCAGGTTGTTTTCAAGGTCAAAGGTCAGGAGATGAGTGTTCTCACAGTGGCTCAATCAGGCTGAATTGAGGTATTCCATCATTGACAGTCTATTTTCTGGTCAGGGGTTGGACAGCTGTCTAGTAGAGATGGACATGCTATACTGTATAGAAAATACAGCTGGACCACCTACCAACACCTGATTATGTATGCTGAAGGACATTACAAATACAACATTGTATCCGTTTCAGAAAGTGGTCCAATTCGTTGATCCCCAACAATGTGCCATGGTGACCCCGAGATTCTGCAGCTTTTATCTTCAACCAGTGTCTTCAACAGGTGATTTCACTGAATTTCTTCCCACTCAGTGAAAACACCTACTGAAGAGAGAACCTGCAGGGTCTTGGGCCACCATGGCACATGATTGGGAGCCACCGGTTTAAGTTGTCTAGGGTAATCTTGCATGCTTACCAATGTTCCATTTACACCTTCGCAACTGTCCTACTGTTGACCGATGGACTCCAAAATGTGCTGCCACCCTAGAGGCAGACATTCCACCTCTGAGCATTCCAATGGCCTGGTCTTGATTTTCTTGTCACAAATGTATTTTGTAGACATTAGTGCTCACAGTACACAACATGAGTTTCACACGATCATTCCAAGGTTGTCATAGCCAGGAGCGGCACTGGGGTTAAGCTCCCAGTGCTCATAAAATGCTCCTTATGGCGTGTGTCTCGAAAAGCCTCTGACAACCAAGTCCAACTCCTAGCCTACCCGTGTGGTTAGTCTCGAAGCCCGGCGGAACTGCTTTTACTAATAGGAGAAGGGGCGAGGGTGGATCTCTGGCGCCTTAAAACCAGATGCTTCGGGTAGATGGTGGCTCGTCAACCTGGGAAGGTAGCCCATCTAGGGGAAGGTAAACCCTGATTTCAAACCTCCGCTGCCTTGCGGCACACCCGGTCACGGGAAAGGCTTCGGGAGTCAACCCTGAGGAACAATCCAGAGTCGGAGCCCCTAAGGCAGTTCTCTGTTGTGCCCAACATTGTTCTGGCAGCTCCTGCGATGGTGCTGGTGCCAAACTGTAGCAGCCCTGCTGTTTGTTTGGATTCATCAGTGACGTGGAGAGGGGGGACATGCTGCATGGGCAACATCTTGTCCTCCATATCTTCCTGCCCAGGCTTGAATCCTACCAATGCCCAACGCTGGAAGGTAGAACACCGGATCACTGGAGAGGACACTCCAGCTTCGCCTTTGGCATAGACAAAACATGGGGAATGACAGTTACCGGTTATAAGCCACCGCTCAATTGGCGTAGAGCACGGCGCCAGGGGTTGTTCCCGTCGGTGGGAGGGATCATCGGATCTCACGGGACAGCTACCGCCCGCCTCAAGCTGGGCAGCCCCCAGCCAATAAGGTGTTGTCCCGCCACAGCTTGCTTTCCTCATTGGGTGAATAGGGAGGAGAAGTCCGAACAGCAGGCTGAGAACCTTCGCACCAGGCAAGACAAAAAAACAAGAGACCAACTCTAAAACTGGGAACTTGGAACGTCCGCACTATGATGACAGGACTCGCTGCTAACCTCAAGGACATCAACGACACCAGGAAGACTGCCATCATCAATAATGAGCTGAAAAGACTGGGAGTGGATATCGCCACTCTCCAGGAAACACGGTTGGCTGACGCAGGCACACTGAGAGAGAACGACTACACGTTCTACTGGCAGGGAAAGGGCAGTGATGAACACAGGGAACACGGAGTGGGTTTCGCAGTGAAGAACACCTTGGTGAAGATGGTGGAACCGGGCAGCACTGGCTCTGTACGACTCCTCACCCTCCGCCTGACCACCACTCAAGGCCCAGTCACCCTCGTCAGTGTGTACGCCCCAACACTGACAGCCACACCAGAGGCAAAAGATGAGTTCTAAGAGAATCTCGCAACAACTGTCAGGATCATCCCCAACTCTGAACAACTCATTCTCCTTGGAGACTTCAATGCCAGAGTGGGTGCTGACCACGACTCCTGGCCCTCTTGTCTTGGACCATTTGGCGTGGGCAGAATGAACAAGAATGGACAGCGGCTGCTCGAGTTCTGCACATATCACGATCTGTGCATCACAAACTCGTTCTTCAAGACCAAGCTCCAACACAAGGTTTCCTGGCGACATCCACGCTCAAAGCACTGGCACCAGCTGGACTTGATCCTGACCAGGCGCACCTCACTGAAGAACGTGCTAATCACCCGTTCGTTCCAGAGTGCAGATTGCGACACAGACCATTCATTGGTGTGTTGCAAGGTCAAGCTGCAGCTGAAGAAATTCCATCATGCTAGACAGCCTGGAAAGGCACGGATTGACACCAGCAAGATGGCCCAACCAGAACTTGTTGAGCAGTTTGCCTCCACCTTTGAGAAGGAACTTGGTGTACCAGAAGAAGGAGAATCTGCAAAGCAGAAGTGGGAAGAGCTGCGAAACACCATCCACCGCACAGCCTTGGCTACCTTTGGAAGACCTCGAAGTCACAGGACTGGTTTGATGCCAAGTTGACTGAGATGACCCCCGTCATTGAAGCCAAGCGCTCAGCACTTGCTGAGTACAAGAAGTACCCAAACAAGAAGAATCTCCAGATTCTCAGGGCTGCGAGAAGCAAAGTTCAGCAGACTGCTCGGCGCTGTGCCAACGAGTACTGGACTCAGCTCAGCCAAGACATTCAAACCGCTGCCATAACAGGGAACATCCGTGGTATGTACGATGGCATCAAGAAAGCACTTGGTCCGGCTCAGAGCAAGACGGCCCCCCTCAAATCCTCCACTGGGGAGATGATCACAGAAAAGAACAAGCAGATGGAGAGATGGGTGGAACACTACTCCGACCTCTACTCCAGACAGAACACCGTGACACCGTCAGCCCTTGATGCCATCGACTGCCTGCCATCCATGGATGAACTTGACGCCGAGCCAACCATCGACGAACTCAGCAAGGCCATTGATAGCTTGGCCGCTGGCGAGGCACCCGGCAACGACGGCATACCCCCCGACCTGATCAAGCACTGCAAGACCGCCCTACTGCTGCCATTGCATGACGTCCTCTGCCAGTGCTGGAAAGAAGGTGCCATACCACAGGACATGAGGGACGCCAAGATCATCACCCTCTACAAAAACAAAGGGGAGAGAAGCGACTGCAACAACTACAGGGGCGTCTCCCTCCTCAGCGTTGTTAGCAAAGTCTACGCACGAGTTGTTCTCGTTCGTCTACAGAAGCTTGCCGAATGTGTCTACCCCGAGTCTGTGTGGCTTCCGCGCTGAGCAATCGACGGTAGACATGATATTCTCCATCCGCCAACTCCAGGAGAAATGCAGAAAACAGAACATGCCGCTGTACGTTGCCTTCATTGACCTCACCAAAGCGTTCGATCTGGTAAGCAGAGAGGGCCTTTTCAAGATCCTTCCAAAGATAGGATGCCCACCAAAGTTGCAAAGCCTCATCGAATCGTTTCACACCAACATGCAGGGGATAGTGCAGCACGACGGCAATGTCTCAGAGCCATTCAACATACGCAGCGGAGTGAAACAGGGCTGTGTACTTGCGCCAACCCTCTTTGGGATTTTCTTTGCTATGCTCCTGAGGCATGCCTTCAGCACAGCAACAGAGGGAATCTACCTGCACACAAGATCTGATGGCAGGCTTTTCAACCTCGCCCGCCTGAAAGCCAGAACCAAAGTATGCGAGGCTCTAATCAGAGACATGCTGTTCGCAGACGACGCTGCGGTCGCAACCCACACACAGCAGGAGCTTCAGACCCTGATGGACCGCTTCTCCCAGGCATGCAAGGACTTCGGGCTTACCATCAGCCTGAAGAAGACTAACGTCTTGGCGCAAGGCACGGAAGCACCACCAACCATCACCATCGACGACTACGAGCTGGAGGTTGTGAATCAGTTCACGTACCTGGTGTCCACGATCAGCAACAACCTCTCCCTTGACACAGAGATCGACAAGAGGATTGGAAAATCAGCCTTCACACTCGCTTGCCTCACCACACGAGTGTGGGAGAATCCCAAACTCTCTGTCAAGACGAAGGTGGCAGTGTACAGCGCCTGAGTCATCAGCACACTGCTCTATGGGAGTGAGACGTGGACAACATACGCCCGGCAGGAAAAGAGACTGAACTCCTTCTACTTGCGCTGCATTCGCCACATCCTGGACATATCCTGGCAGGACAAAGTGCCCAACATAGTTCTGTCCCACGCCGGCCTTCCCTCCATGTTCACTCTACTCAGGCAGCGCAGGCTCCGCTGGCTAGGCCACGTTCACCGTATGGAGGATGGCAGAATCACCAAAGACGTCCTCTATGGAGAACTGGCGACTGGCAGGAGAGACGTTGGCCGTCCACAGCTGCGCTTTAGAGACGTCTGCAAGAGAGACATGAAGGCCCTGGAGATCAACACAGAGCGCTGGGAGGACCTTGCAATGGACCGCTCCAAATGGAGAGGCACCCTGACCAGACAGCTCAAGGCGGGTGAAGAGAGACTGACTGCTACAGCAGATGAAAAAAGGACCCGCAGGAAGAACTGCCACAGACCCAGCAGCACGGAGACCACCCACAAGTGCGACCTGTGTGACAGTGACTGCCATTCGCGCATCGGCCTGTTCAGCCACAGGCGGTGCTGTTCCAGCAGAGCAGACATTTAGGATTCTCTTCCATGGTCATCATAGACCGACGGAAGCCGCCGCCGATCCTAAGATTATCCTTGCAAGGACTGGCTGATTCACTGAAGCAGAACCAGAAGAGTTTGATGCATTGACATACCTGCCAACTCCTCTGGTTTTGCCGTAATGGTTACGGTTTTCAAGACCCTATTCCGGGTTACGGCTTTATTAATCAAAATTACGGTTTTTCACTAAAAATTCAGTCAATTTTAAATCGTAAAAAAAACACGAAAGCAATTCCAAACACGAGATCGCTAGGAGTTGTATCTAAATTTACCTGAAGCGTTTGCTAAGCTAACGGCGCTATCGCTATAGCTAACGCCATAGCTAGTCGTAGCACCGAACACAGATACAAAGAAGCGACTCCGTCCCCAGTGATTGGGGCTCGCCGGAGGAACCAACCGAGGCAACAGTTGGACGGGAGCCGGATCGGAGTTCAAGTACAGCGGTGGTAGGAGACTGGGACCAGTGGAGGAGCAGCCGGGGCCCCAGCTGGATAAGTCAACTGTAGCTGGAGCCCAGCTACAGCGGCGGGGCTCGGCGGAGGAACTACTGAGGAAGACGGCGGTAGGTGGCGGGGCTCAGCGGAATATCTACCGGGATCCCAGATGGACAGGAGCAGGATCGGAGCTCAGCTACAGCGGCGGGACTCGGTGGAGGAGCTGCTGGTACCCTGGCTGGACAGGAGCTCAATTGCAGCGGCGGTAAGCAGCGGGACTAACAGCGGAGGGGGCTAGCTGAGGCCCAGCTGGATTAGAGGTGGGTCAGATTGGATATCGGTGACACCAGCAGAGATTGTTTTACTATCAACAGGTCAGTAAAAATGCCAACAAAGGAGGAAATGGAAGAGATCAAAAAATCTCTGAACTAAGTTCAGAGATTTTATCTTCTTGGAACATAAGTCAATATTATACAGTAATATGTGGCATTCAGCTGTTTGTTTTGTCATTTAAGCACAGTTCTGGTTACCTAAAGTTTACCTAAATGAACATCTAATAAAAACTATTGCTGAAATAGCACGGCAAGCACGGATGCTGAAAAGACAAAATAAGGTACAGGCAACATGGACAAGAAATTGTAGAGTTTGGATCAAACTAAATGGAACACCTGAGGAAGAAAGAGTATAATAATCAGAGATCTTACTGACTTAAATAAATATAGATGAGCACTGATTAAGAAAATTAAGAGACTATGATAATCCATATCCAGACACATGGCAAGTCTTTTCGTGAGGAATACTCCAAAGCATTTCCAGGAATTATTACTGCTGACTGTGAACGCATATTCAGCCATGTGAACAAGAACAAAACTGAGTTCAGGTCCAGTCTGTCAACTAAAGTTCTGGGCAACCTCATGACCAGGAAAATGACAGCTTCGGGTAACGAGTGCCACAGTGTGTTCCATTCAAAAGACCAAATGAAGAAAGCTAAGAGGTGCACCATGGAAAACAACAATGCTTGAGAGTTACCATAGAGTTTGTCCTTGATCTTTTCCATCAGCATATCTGCACTGACAATTTAAGGAAATAGAAACATGATTGTTGAAGAAATATGAGGTTGTTAGCCACATTTTAACTTGATTTGATGCTAATATTTGTTTGCCGTTGGGGGGCTTCGGCCCCCTGAACCCCCCACCAGGACTTTGTCCTGGATCTACCGGGGCCTGCGGCCCCTGGACCCCAGCTAGCTACTAGGCTTTTCAGGTTTTAAAAGTTGGCAGGTATGCATTGAGATGATGGGAATTAGTTTATTGTACATGAGTTATTGTAATTTAAATTTTTTTTTCAAAGATTGTTTCTGGGCATTTTTTACCCTATTTGTAAGAAACTGTGAAGATGGACAGGAAGCGGGGTGGAGAGCAGGGAAAAAGATGCAGGGGGTCCTGATTGGGTGAGCGCTGGCATGCTCAGTATGGTATGTCGTGTGCTGCTGACGAGGCCACAAGATGCCACCCCCCTCCCCCCCAACAAGACACTAACTGTTTTAAAGCATGTAATCATTCAGCATGCAGGATTTGGTTTTCTTTGAGTTTTAAATAAAGTATACTACTAAATACTAATTTTTCGTTCAGATGTATATTTAG
The DNA here is from genome assembly GCA_020510985.1 of Pholidichthys leucotaenia. Taxonomy (NCBI): domain Eukaryota; kingdom Metazoa; phylum Chordata; class Actinopteri; order Cichliformes; family Pholidichthyidae; genus Pholidichthys; species Pholidichthys leucotaenia. The sequence continues at coordinate 413,886,922 of CM035836.1, forward strand.
CTTACTTTACTGTAGATTATAATATTCTGGCAAAGGTACTTCCTCAGTCAGCAGTGAATCGCTGCAGTTAGCAGAGCTAACGATTCAGAGTTGTTTCTGTTGTTATCCAGGCAACACGGTGGCGGAGTGGTTAGCACTGTGGCAGCACAGCAACTCACCCTTGGCCAGGGGATCCTGGGTTTGATCCCAGCCCCTGACCAACAATGATCTGTGTGGAGTTTGCATGTTCTCCGCATGTCTGTGTGGGTTTACTCGGGGATTTCTCTGGCTTCCTTCCACATGCTAAAAAGCATGCAAGTTAGGTTAATTGGAGACTGTAGTGGCCCCAGGTGTGAATGGTGAAAGGGTTGGGCACCACACCAGTGGCTGCCTCATCCACTCATGTGGATGCCTTGTAATTTCCCCATTGTGGGACTAATTAAGGAATCTGTACTACAGGGACTGATCACATCCTTCAAACCACTTGGACCACTTGCACATCTCAGTCTCTAATGGTGCTTTATTTGGACTGACATTCTCACATTCAACCAATTTTACATTGCTCTGACAAACAGAGCGAATAGGTTAAAGCCTCAAACATGGTGTCACATCAACTCATGGATCTCAGATATGATAAAAGGAGGATGGGATGAACTAGGGTTCTTGAGCATTTAAAGTAAAATGCCATAAAGTCTGTTTTTGAGGGCTTCTTCAGGTGTGTAGAATGGCATGACAATTAAACCTCAAGTTGTTTTGACCAAAGATGTCAGACACTTCATTAACCCCTCAGAAAATTATCATGTGAAAAAAGTGCATAGTAGGGGCACTTTCCTTGTACCTTCTGAAACAGTGACATTGTTTAAACACAAAGCAAACTACACCCTCTTTGACAGCATTTGCATTGGACTGCACAAAAGGATACCTTGAAGCCAACCCAAAGTTCAGCAGTAACTGTCACCACATGGGCATTACCCTGAGCTTATTCGTGTCTGACTACTGGACTGAACGTGAAACTGTATGATTTGCCAGTCGAACGCATGTCATCCGAGCCTGTTTGGGGAGCAAAGCAGTGATTATGTTAACAACCAACAAGAGAATGTTTTGAGTAATCTCCTTTGTGCAGTCTAGGCTCCTTCCTTTCCTAAACTGGAGTATTTCCATTTGTGAGTGTCAGAAATTCACTGTTGCCTGCTGTTTCCAAAGAATATGCTAAATGTGTTGTTAAAATTACTTTATTTCAGTGCTGGTGAATTGCACAGCTAATGCCTTGAATTTTTATTTTTTTTTTTTTTTTTTGGGGGGGGGGGAGGCTGCACGGTGGTGCAGTACAATTTTGTTGTTCTTGCGTTACAGGTTTTATATAGCACCAATTCACAAGTCTTCTCACTGCACTTTAAATTATAGGGAAAGACTACAATCATAGGAGAAACCTAACAATTGAGTGATCCCCTATGAATAGTACTTGTCAACAGTGGGGAGAAAAAAAATTTAATTGAAAGAAACCTCTAGCAGAACCAGTCTCGATGGGTCAATCACCTGCTGCAATTGGTCAAACCAGAACAAGAGATGAAATATGTACAGGGCAAACGACATGCTGGGCAGAAACAATTTTTTTTTTTTTGTCTGCTCCCTTTATCGGTCGCCACAGCAGATCATCTGCCTCCGTCTCACCCTATACCTTGCATCTTCACTGTAACACCAACCCTCTCCATGTCCTCCTTCACTACATCATGAATCTTCTGTGGTCTTTTCCTCCTGCCTGGCAGCTCCATCTTCAACATCCTTTGTCCAGTATATCCACTATCCCACCCCAGAAACCTGAACAGCTACAGACCAGTGGCCCTGACTTCTCACCTGATGAAGACCCTGGAGAGACTGCTCCTTGCTGACCTCCGCCCTCTGGGACCAGCAATGGATCCACTCCAGTTCGCCTACCAACATGGCATCGGGATGGAGGATGCAGTGATCTTCCTCCTACACCGTTCCCTGTCACACCTGGAGAAGCCTGGAAACATGGTGAGGATCATGGTCTTTGATTTCTCCAGTGCTTTCAACACCATCCAACCAGTGATCTTGAGGGACAAGCTGCTGTGCACATGGGTGGACCAGCACCTGTAATCGTGGATCCTGGACTACCTCACAAACGAGCCACAGTTTGTGAGAACCCAGGATTGGGTGCCCGACACGATCATCTGCAGTACAGGGGCTCTCCAGGGAACAGTTCTGGCTGCCTTCCTGTTCACCCTTGATACTGCAGACTTTTCACACAACACACTGCCATCTACAGAAGTTCTCTGACGACTCTGCAATCGTCGGCCTCCTCTCCGACGGAGATGATACTGAGTACAGAGGACTTATCCAGGACTTCGTGGACTGGTGCCATCGGAACTGCCTCCAGATCAATGCGAGGAAAACTAAGGAGCTGGTGGTGGACTGCCACAAGCGAGGACAACCCCCCACAGCACCAGTAAACATCCAGGGAACAGACATTGAGATGGTGACATCCTACAAGTACCTGGGTGTTCATTTGAACAATAAACTGGACTGGTCACACAATACCGACGTACTCTACAAGAAGGGACAGCGCAGGCTGTTTCTACTGAGGAGGCTCAGGTCTTTTGGTGTACAAGGGCTGCTCCTGAAGACCTTCTATGATTCGGTGGTGGCATCAGCAATCACATTTGGAGTGGTCTGCTGGGGCAAAGGTATCACAGCAGCTGACAGGAAGAGACTGAACAGACTGAACAGACTGATTAAGAAGGCTAGTTCTCTTCCGGTTATGGCTGCCACGTAGGACGGACGTGTCTCGCTCTGCTCTGCTCCTGGAAAAAAAAAAAATCGGCAAATAACTCTCTCATTTGGGACAGAACGTATCCCAGCATTTGGGCGAAGATATGTCGGCGAAGCCTAAGGCTGGAAAACCAGGAAAAGGAAAAAGCGAGCCGCCGAAACAGTCCAAATTAACGGACTTTCAGGTCTGTGACGCAGTAAACAAAACTCCATATATGGCGGAGGAGGCTGGCAACGCTGCGATATCTGCGGGGAATGGCGCAGATGCGCTGATGGCTGCCATGAGTTCAATGAGAGCGGACTTTTCCTCTAGATTTGATGGGATTATGACAGCGTTGGAAGGAATAAGAAAGGAATTGGGTGACTGTGTAGAACGAACGGCGCAGATGGAGCTCCGTCTCGCTAGTGCTGAAGATGACGTCACCCGTCTTCAATTAAAGGTGCGCACTTTGGAAAAAAAAAATAAATCTCTGGAAGATAATATTTTGGATTTGGAATCTCGGTCGAGACAGAATAATTTGAGGCTGGTGGGTCTTCCAGAGGAATCAGAAGGTCGGGACGTATGTTCCTTTCTGGAAAAGTGGATTCCGGAGGTGCTGGGCAGCGAGGAGTTGCAATCAGCAGTGGTTCTGGAAAAAGCACATCGTATTGGCCCACGGAGAGATAAGGGACCGCCGAGGACCTTAATTATGAAGTTTCTTAGCAACAGAGACAGGATGAAGATCTTCAACGCTGCACGAGCTAAAAAAGGAGAGATTAAACACCAGGACCAGCAGGTGCGGTTCTACCCAGATTTGGCCACAGGAATCCAGCAATTGAGGAAGCAGTTTGATCCCGTACGTAAGGAGCTGCGCAACCTTGGGATTCGTCATGGTGTAATCTATCCTGCGAGACTGCTGACCACGTATGAGGGCAGAACCCACATCTTCAAGACCCCAGAGGAGGCGCAGGAGTTCATCAAGAAGATCAAAGAAGAAGAAGAGACTGGTGGGAGCTAAGCATGAACAAAATATAAGGTAGAATAATTAAGCATTTGCACAGGCATCTGACTGACTTGAAGTAAATAGTAAGTTTACAAAATATAGATTGTATTATATATTAAAAAAACAAAACAAAAACAAAACAAACAAAAAAAAAAACTGATGTACAAAGTTGTTAAAAATTTTGGAGTTAAGTTGGAAAACTACAGAGGAGAGTTAATGTTACGTCATTAAAAGCAGTAGAGTTAGGGTGATTGGGAGGATGAAGAAGGAGTGGCTTAGGCTGTTCCCCGTGGGTGTGGAACGGTCGATGGCTATATCGGGAGACAGAATTTTTCTTTTGATTTTGGGGGGTTTGCCACAAGTGTGGGAAGGGGAAATTTGTTTGTGTGTAGTTTGTAGGATGAATGTTCAACCACTCATGTTTTTGCTTCTCTGTATGAGCATGTTTACACTGCAAGGTAATCCCAAACTCTCTATTGATTATGGACCAAAGTGTTAATCTTAATTTAACTTCATGGAATTGCAGAGGTCTACAAAATTTAAAAAAACTTAAACAAGTTATGAATAAAATAAAGGACATGGGTTCAAGAATTGTGTTTTTACAAGAAACTCATCTGATAGAGGAGGATGTTAAAAGAATTAGGAGTAGATGGCAGGGAAGTGTATTCACCTCTTCATTTTCATCCCGAGCCAGGGGAGTTATGACTCTCATACATAAATCAGTTCCTTTTCAAGTGAAAAATGTAATTGGAGACAAATTTGGAAGATATGTAATCATTCAAGGTTCTTTGCTATTAGAAAATATAAATCTTGTGAACTTATATGGTCCCAATATAGATGATCAGAAGTTCTTTGCTAATTTATTTCTCATCTTATCATCACTTACAGGGCAACATATAATAGCAGGGGATTTTAATTGTACATTGAATCCAGGTGTGGATAGATCAACAGGACTGGATTGTACACACATTGGATGTAGGATGACTATTAATAATTTTATGAAAGAATTGAGATTGTTAGATATATGGAGAGAAATGAAACCACAAGTTAAAGCCTATTCTTGTTATTCCAGTACCTACAAGACATTCTCACGTATTGATTATTTTTTGATTTCCACAGAATTAAGGTCCAAGATTCAAAACTGCTTTTATGATAACATCGTGATCTCTGATCATGCACCCTGTTGTCTAATATATGTAGATAAAAAATTGACAAAGGAATCAGGTAGATGGCAATTTCAGCATAAATGGCTTCAGGATGAGGAATTTGTCAAGTATATAGAAAAACAGACGAGTTCTTTGACATCAATACTACACAAACATCAGCATGTGTAAAGTGGGAGGCTTTCAAAGCTTTTATTAGGGGACATATTATTAGTTATACAGGATCAAAATCTAAGAAGACTCGAGAGGAGAGAGCTAAATTGGAACATAAAATAAAAAGTCTTCAGGAAAAAGTGTATGCAGGAAGTCACCCAAGGTTGGAGAATGAATTACTGATTTTGAGAGCTGAATACGACAAAAAATCAGCGAATAGAGCTGCCTCGAGTCTTCTAAGATTGAAACAATCTTTTTATGAACAAGGTGAAAAATCAGGAAAATTATTAGCATGACAGATTAAACAATTGGAAATTAAAACACCAATTACCAGTATTATAAGTAACGGACAGGTAGTTATAGATCCTTTAGAAATTAATAGAGCCTTTAGAGATTACTATGAAAAATTATATGATACCAAAAATGAACCTGATTTAACAAAACTAAATGGGTTTTTGAACGAACTATCTATACCGTGTATACCAAATGAAAACAGGGAGATATTGGAGTCTAAAATTAGTCAAGAAGAAGTTGGGCTAGCCATTGATAATATGAAATCAGGAAAAAGTGCAGGACCAGATGGTCTTCCAGTTGACCTTTATAAAAAAATTAAGAATAAATTAATAAAACCTTTTTTGGAAATGGTTTTAGAAGCATTTCAAAATAATAATTTACCATCATACATAAATAATGCCTTAATTATACTGCTGCCAAAACCAGGTAAGCCCTCTAATAAATGTGAAAATATGAGACCAATAAGCCTATTAAACGCCGACCTTAAGATAATCTGTAAAATTTTAGCAAGACGAATACAAGAAATTTTACCAAATATTATTAATCGAGATCAGAATGGCTTTATAAAGGGTAGACAAGGCTTCCATAATGTAAGAAGACTATTTAATATTATTTATTTTAATAAAGAAGCACCGGATACAGCTCTCCTATCATTGGACGCCGAAAAGGCCTTTGATAGAGTTGAATGGCCCTTTCTTTTTGAAGTCCTACAAAGGTTTGGACTTGGAAATAATTTCATAAAATGGGTTCAAATAATATACAATAATGCTACAGCAGAAATCCTAACAAATAACAATATTTCAAAACCAATAAAAATCAATAGAGGATGTCGACAAGGCTGTCCACTTTCACCTTTACTGTTTACTATGGCAATTGAACCTTTAGCGATAGCGATACGTCTACAGTCACAAATATATGGAATTAAAGTTGGACCAACAGAACATAAAATCTCCCTGTACGCCGATGATATAATTTTGTTTATGTCGAATCTAAAAAAATCAATTCCAACCTTGTTGAATTTAATAAAGAATTTTGGGGAAATATCAGGATATAAAATAAATAAAACTAAATCTTCAATATTAATGCTAAATGAGACCCAGAGAAATTACCCAGCCCCTGAGGCAAATCAATTCAATGTTGTAAATCAGTTTAAATATTTAGGAATCCAAATTATGCCTAAGCTAGAATCAGTCGCCAGCGTCAACTATGAAGCCTTAATGTCAGATATCAATGAGTTAACTCAGAGATGGATGTCACTACCAATGTCGATGATCGGGAGAATCAATATACTTAAAAGTAATATTTTACCTAAAATACTTTATTTATTTCAATACATTCCCTTATCACCACCTTTAGATCTATTCTCAAGAATAAAAAAAAAAAAGTTAGTGGAATTTATATGGAACAACAGGAGGGCTAGATTACGTCTGTCTTTATTATATTTACCATTTGATCGTGGAGGTCTGAAATGTCCAAATTTTATGTTGTATTATTGGTCGGCACAACTGAGGTCTATGACATATTATTTTTCATCAAATGATCTCCCTCACTGGACTGAAATGGAATCATACAATTTACCTTTACCTCTTCCCATATTCATATACTCAGATTCGGCAAAAAAATTACAAAAACAAGTTAAAAATCCATTTGTAAAGCATATGATCAAAATATGGTGTGAAGCTAAAAACTATTTAAAAGAACCACAGTTATTGTCACAATTTAGTCCAATATGGGGTAATCAATATTTTAAACCAGGGAGAGCGGACGCTGTATTTAAAGTATGGAATTTAAAAGGGATACAAAAGATTCAGGATTTATATTTGCCATGTGCAGACAACATAATGTCTTTTGAAGAGCTGAGGATCAAATTTAATCTCAATAGAACACATTTTTTTAAATATCTTCAACTTAGAAACTTTATTCGATCAAATCAAAATAAAGCTCTCACTCGACCTATTTATTCATCCTTGGAAAAAATGATGATGAAAGATAGTAAAAGAAAGGGTATTATTTCAGAGTTTTATAACTCATTGACACTATCTTCAAGTGAAAATTCACTGAAAAGATTAAACTACTGGAAAGAAGATCTGCAAATTGAAATTTCGGAGGAACAATGGGAATTGGCTTGTACAGAAGCTCAAACCAAATCAATAAATGCACGCCTTAAATTGATACATTTCAAATGGTTAATGCGGATGTATGTTACACCGGAGGAGTTAAATAGATATAACAAAAATATACCAGATACATGCACAAAATGCATGGAAAGTAAAGGAACCCTATTTCATTGTTTATGGGAATGTAGATTAATAAGAATGTTTTGGGAAGAGGTGAGGGTAACAATTGAAAAAATAATCTCAAAACAAATCATACTGAATCCTAAACTGTTTTTGTTGGGTCTGTACCCAGAAAAGCATAATTTTAATAAAAGTGAAAGAACATTCATAGACCTCAGTTTGCTTAATGCCAAAAAATGTATTGCACTATTATGGAAAAAGACTCATAGACCAGATGTGACTCAGTGGTTAAGACAGATGTTAACAAACCTTCCATTAGAAAGAATAACATATATACTGAAATCAAAGGAAATTGTGTTTGAGAATATATGGAGACCTTTTATTGATTATGTAAAAAATTTAAACATAACTCTTGAAGAAGAAGGTGAATGATGTGTGTGGACCTTGTAAATTCCAAACTGGTGAACATAATATGTATACTTATGTATTGGATTGTCTAGACTAAACAGAGGAGCATTGTTGAAGACTTGATTTTGTTGGTGGTTGTTGGTGTTTTTAGTGCATTTTTTTTTTTTTTTTGTAGTACTTTAGCGTTAGTGTTTGATTGTTTGTATCATGTTTGTTAAAAAAAAAAAAAAGGTTCAATAAAGATATTGTGGAAAAAAAAAGAAGGCTAGTTCTGTCCTGGGGCAGCGCCTCGACCCAGTGGAGGAGATAGGAGGATGGTGGCTAAGCTGTCATCTTTGCTGAAGTCCAAGTCCCACCCCATGCAGGACACACTGAACGCACTGAGGAGCTCATTTAGCGGTAGGCTGCATCATCCTAGGTGTGCGACCAAGAGGTTTTGCAGGTCCTTCCTACCTACAGCTGTCAGACTTTATAACCTAAGCAGGGCTGCTTGTAGAGGTTGTAAAAAAACAAAACAAAAAACCCCCCAAAACTTTGACCTAATAAGCATTGAATGCAAAAGTCACAACAAACTTGCACAATAATGGTCCCCATCCATTACACAACTAGGACAATATCAATCGCTACAGAGGGTGACAACTAGGCTGACTCAAATACAAAATATGCTGTATGGGTACATATTCATACTAGGTGGGGTAACAGAATAGACCATTATGCTGTTTATTCCATCTGGCTACAATGCTCCGCACTGTGTGTACATATATTTATATATTTGTGTTTTTTTTTTATATATACACTACCGTTCAAAAGTTTGGGGTCACTTTGAATTTTCCTTATTTTTGAAAGAAAAGCACTTTTTTTCAATGAAGATAACTTTAAACTAATCAGAAATACACTCTATACATTGCTAATGTGGTAAATGACTATTCTAGCTGCAAATGTCTGGTTTTAGGTGCAATATCTACATAGGTGTATAGAGGCCCATTTCCAGCAACTATCACTCCAGTGTTCTAATGGTACAATGTGTTTGCTCATTGCGTCAGAAGGCTAATGGATGATTAGAAAACCCTTGTGCAATCATGTTAGGTCTGCAATGCTGTAATTGCTGCAAATGGAGGATTCTTTGACGAAAGCAAAGTTTGAAGGAAAAAATTATTTCAAATACAAATCATTATTTCTAACCTTGTCAATGTCTTGACTATATTTTCTATTCATTTTACAACTCATGGTGGTAAATAAGTGTGACTTTTCATGGAAAACACAAAATAATTGTCTGGGTGACCCCAAACTTTTGAACGGTAGTGTATATGCACAGTGGGGTAAAAAGTATTTAGTCAGCCACCAATTGTGTAAGTTCTCCCACTTAAAAGACGAGAGAGGTCTCCAATTTTCATCATAGGTATACCTCAACTATGAGAGACAAAATAAGAAAAAAAAAAAAATCCAGAAAATCACACAGAAGGATTTTTAATGAATTAATTGGTAAATTCCTCGGTAAAATAAGTATTTGGTCAATAACAAAAGTTCATCTCAATACTTTGTTATATACCCTTTGTTGGCAATGACAGAGGTCAAACGTTTTCTGTAAGTTTTCGCAAGGTTTTCACACACTGTTGCTGGTATTTTGGCCCATTCCTCCATGCAGATCTCCTCTAGAGCAGTGATGTTTTGGGGCTGTCGCTGGGCAACACAGACTTTCAACTCCCTCCAAAGATTTTCTATGGGGTTGAGATCTGGAGACTGGCTAGGCCTCTCCAGGACCTTGAAATGCTTCCTACGAAGCCACTCCTTCGTTGCCCGGGCGGTGTGTTTGGGATCATTGTCATGCTGAAAGACCCAGCCACGTTTCATCTTCAATGCCCTTGCTGATGGAAGGTTTTCACTCAAAATCTCACGATACATGGCCCCCTTCATTCTTTCCTTTACACAGATCAGTCGTCCTGGTCCCTTTGCAGTAAAATAGCCCTAAAGTATGTTGTTTCCACCCCCATGCTTCACAGTAGGTATGGTGTTCTTTGGATGCAACTCAGCATTCTTTCTCCTCCAAACACGACAAGTTGAGTTTTTACCAAAAAGTTCTATTTTGGTTTCATCTGACCATATGACATTCTCCCATTCCTCTTCTGGATCATCCAAATGCTCTCTAGCAAACTTCAGACGGGCTTGGACATGTACTGGCTTAAGCAGGGGGACACGTCTGGCACTGCAGGATTTGAGTCCCTGGCGGCGTAGTGTGTTACTGATGGTAGCCTTTGTTACTTTGGTCCCAGCTCTCTGCAGGTCATTCACTAGGTCCCCCCAAGTGGTTCTGGGATTTTTGCTCACCGTTCTCGTGATCATTTTGACCCCACGGGGTGAGAGCTTACGTGGAGCCCCAGATCGAGGGAGATTATCAGTGGTCTTGTATGTCTTCCATTTTCTAATAATTGCTCCCATAGTTGATTTCTTCACACCAAGCTGCTTACCTATTGCAGATTCCGTCTTCCCAGCCTGGTGCAGGTCTACAATTTTGTTTCTGGTGTCCTTTGACAGCTCTTTGGTCTTGGCCATAGTGGAGTTTGGAGTCTGACTGTTTGAGGTTGTGGACAGGTGTCTTTTATACTGATAACGAGTTCAAACAGGTGCCATTATTACAGGTAACGAGTTGAGGACAGAGGAGCCTCTTAAAGAAGTTGTTACAGGTCTGTGAGAGCCAGAAATCTTGCTTGTTTGAAGGTGACCAAATACATATTTTTCCACCATAATTTGCAAATAAATTCTTTAAAAATCAGACAATGTGATTTTCTGGATTTTCTTTTTCTCATTTTGTCTCTCATAGTTGAGGTATACCTATGATGAAAATTGGAGACCTCATCTTTTAAGTGGGAGAACCTGCACAATTGGTGGCTGACTAAATATTTTTTTGCCCCACTGTATATGTGATCCTGAGCTAGCGCTGGAATTCTTGTGGCGTGTCTTGGATGATCTTTGTGGAAGTGACCACTTTCCACTAATATTGACGTCTACAGAAGTGGATGTGCAATCAAGAACTCCGCGATGGCAACTCAAAAAAGCAAACTGGTCTTCCTTTGTTTCTCTGTGCAAAGAGAAATTCAGCCAAAAACCTCAACCACACTGTCACTCTGCTCAGAGCTTCACTCAAACCTTAATTACAATTGCAGATAAGACTGTCCCAAAAACATCAGCAAAGCCACATCGTAGGTCCAACCCATGGTTCGATGATGACTGCGAAAAAGCCATTGAGGCAAGGAAAAAAAAACAGAGGGTGTTCAATAAACATCCAACAACAGAAAACCTGACCAGATTTAAAATCTGTCGAGCTAAAGCATGCAGGATCATCAATGAAGCAAAGAGACGGAGCTGGAGGGAATTTGTATCAAGCCTCACATCCAACACATCTACCAAAAGGATCTGAGATTTAATTAGAAAGATGAAGCTTAAGGAGAATGGACTTCAAATACAGCATAACAGATACTGGAGTCAGTTGGTCTTGGCCTGTCCTTGCCACTGATAATACCTCTATCTGCCAAGAATGAGTCGCTAGTCCAGCAAAAGCTAGCAGTACTCAAATACTTTGCAAGCAGTTTCATGAAATGGTAAGTCAGAGAGCAACTCATACCGGCTTGGACGTTGCCTGGGTTAACGAGGTCAGGAGTTCCTGGCAGCGGAAGGGGAATTACAGAGCTGCATGGAGGAATCTGATCAGACCTAAATGAAACAGTCATTGTCGCCTCCGACAGACTGCTATGATGATGATGAATCATCAGGATAATCTGTTGATGACAAAATATGAAATGGCTAATCAACTAGCAAAATCGTTCGAGAAGAATTCATCTATTGGAAACCATCGTCCTGAGTTCCAAATCATACAAGCATAAGAAGAACAAAAAGAACAAAACTTTTCTTCAGATAACTCAGAACCATACAACCAAGATTTCACTATGGAAGAACTTTTGTTCTCAATAAGGAACTTGCATGACACTGCTGTGGGGCCAGATAAAATTCATTACAAGTTTTTAAAACACTTACCCCCCAGTGCACTATCCATTCTCTTGATGGTTTTCAACATCTGGAAGTCGGGCAGTATTCCTGAAAGCTGTAAAGAAGCAGTAGTTATACCTGTTCCAAAACCCAGGAAAGATCATACTGATACCAACAACTACCGCCCAATAGCTCTGACAAGTTGCCTCTGTAAAACCATGGAAAGAACGGTAAACAATCGCCTTGTGTGGGTGTTTGAGTCTGAAGGCCTTTTAACTGATTACCAGTGTGGCTTCAGACGTGGTAGAAGCACTTTAGACCATCTTATCAGAATTAGAGGCCTATATACGTGATGGTTTTATTAGAAAAGAACATGTAATTGCTGTATTTTTTGATTTAGAAAAAGCATATGACACAACATGGAAATGTGGTATTTTAAGAGGCCTATATGGCATGGGGCAGCGCGGTGGTGGAGTGGTTAGCACTGCGGCAGCACAGCAATTCACCCTTGGCCGGGGGATTCTGGGTTCGATCCCAGCCCCCGACCAACAGTGATTTGTGCGGAGTTTGCATGTTCTCCCCGTGTCTGTGTGGGTTTACTCCGGGATTTATCCGGTTTCCTCCCACATGCCAAAAAACATGCAAGATAGGTTAATTGGCATCAACTGGGGATTCTAAATTGTCCTTAGGTATGACTGTGAGAGTGAATGATTGTCTCTCTCTGTGTTGGCCCTGCGATGGACTGGCGATCTGTCCAGGGTGTACCCTACCTGTCGCCCAAAGATGCTGGGATAGGCTCCAGCCCCCCCCGCGACTCGAAAAGGATTAAGCGGAAGAAGATGGATGGATGGATGGCATGGGTTTTAGGAGATATTTGCCCTTTTTCATTTCAAACGTTTTGAAGTCAGAGCCCCATGTGCAAGAACAAGGAGTCCCCCCAGGGAAGCATCCTCTCGGTTACTCTTTTTAGCATTAAGATTAATAGTATAGTTGGTGCTCTTAGACCAAGTACCTTTTGTAGTCTTTATGTAGATGACCTCTGTATTTGCTACAGGGGGAAAGACGTGAGTGCAATCGAAAAGCAACTACAGCTGTGCATAAACAAGATTAGTGGGTGGTCAGTCAGTAATGGTTTTAAATTTTCAAAAACAAAAATTGTGTGCTTGCACTTCTGCCTGCTGCGGTCTCTTCACCTCGACCCTGAGCTTTTCATAGATGGAGAAGCTGTCAAGGTGGTAAAAGAAACCAAATTCCTTGGACTTATTTTTGATAATAAGGTGTCTTTTATTCCACATATAAAATTTCTACGAATCAGATGTTTTAAAGCCCTTGATATTATTAAAGTTTTGGCTAAAACTAAATGGGGTGCAGACTCTACTGTGCTGCTGTGTCTCTATAGAGCACTTGTAAGATATCGGTTAGAGTATGGGAGCATAGTTTATGGATCAGCAAGGAAAATATACATCAGGACAGTAGAAATTGTCCATCACCAGGGTCTAAGGCTTGCCTTGGGGGCTTTCAGAACCTCTCCTGTTAAGTTTGTATGTTGAAGCAAACAAGCCTTCATTTCAAAACAGGCGCCTGAAATTGGCTGTTCAGTATATGGTTAAACTTAAAGCTGACCATAGAAATCCAGCCTACTCTGCAGTTTTTCACCCTCGATTTTTGCATATGTATAAGGTCAGACCTAAGAGCATCACTCCTTTTGGACTCCGTATAGAACCTCACCTGGTAAAATTAAACCCTGATATGAGCAACATAACACACAGAGTTTTGTCCCATTCCACCATGGAGTTTGAGGAAACCCAATATTCTGGATCTGAGCCAAAACAAGAAGAAAGACACTCACCCAAATGTGTACCAGCAGCAGATCTTGGACATAAAATGTCGTTTTCCTCACCATATTTCCATATACTCGGATGGATCTAAAGTAGATGGCTCAGTCTCTGCTGTAATTGTCACCGGGCACAATCAGTATGGTTTGCGGATTCCCAAACAATGTTCAGTTTTTACAGCAGAGGCTTCTGCTTTGCTTCTAGCATTGGAGCACATTGAGAGAACCAAACAACAGAGCTCCTTAATTTTTACTGACTCCAGATCCTGTCTTCAGGCACTTAAGTTTTTAAAGACTGATCACCCCATTACTGTCCGGATTTTAGAGAAATTAGTTGTTGTTTTTTTTTACAGAAACATAATGTTGATATCATCTTCTGTTGGATCCCCAGCCATGTTGGCCTGTCAGGTAATGAGCAGGCATACGATGCTGCCCAGAGAGCCCTAACCCAAGAAGTCACTCGATGCCAGATCCCAGCCTCAGGCCTCTAATAACCTCCTATATTTTAAAGATGTGGCAGACTGATTGGGACACATGCACTGCAAATAAACTGCATGATATTAAGCCTGCCATAAGCCATGGACATTTGCATCACTTTCAAAACCGACATGACAAGGTAGTGTACACTAGGTGCCGTATTGGCCACTCTAGGCTTACGCATAGCTTTTTATTAAAAGGTGAAGCCCCACCATCTTGTCAGTTTTGTGGAGGTTTTTTTTTTCAGTAAAGCACAATTTTACTTGACTGTCCTGCTCTCATGACAGCAAGACAACGTTTTTATACTCAAGTCACTGGATATTTTTAATAAGGCACCACCAAAGAAAATTTTAGGGTTTTTAGCACATGTGCATCTGAAGCATCTTATTTAATTTTTCTTTTATTGTATCTACATATGTATCTCACTGTATTTATTCTTTCGTTTATCATACTGTCTCTTTATAATTTTTAACTCAATTTTCTTATTAGTTCTAATTTTGCCATGAAATAGCCATAGATGCTGACATGGCACTAAACAAGAACACTCACTCACTCACTCCATTGCTTTGGATAGCTGACCACAGGTATTTCAACTCCTCTACTTTCACTACCTCTACTCCCACCTTCACTACTGCACCTGCCTCCCGCTCATTCACGTGTATTCTGGCTTGCTTCTTCTGACCAGAGCATACCTCCACCTCTCCAGGTTCTCTTCCACCTGCTCCCTACTCACTAGAGATCACAATGTCATCTGCAAACATCATGGTCTACGGAGACTCCTGCCTGACCTTGTCTATCAGCCTGTCCATCACCATGGCAAACGAGGCTCAGAGCCGATCCTTGACATAATCCCACCCCCACCTTGAATCCATCTGTCACTCCTACAGCAGACTTCACCACCATCTCACTTTCCTCATACATGTTTTGCATCACCCTCACATACTTCTGCCACTCTTGACTTTCTCATACAGTACCACACTTCCTCTCTTGGCACTCCATCATATGCTTTCTCTAGAGCCACAAAGACACAGTGCAACTCCTTCTGACTTTCTCTATACTTCTCCATCAACACTCTTAGAGCAAACATTTAATATGTAGTACTCTTTCTTGGCATGAAACCATATTGCTGCTCACTGTCACTTCTCCTCTTAACCTGGCTTCAACAACTCTTTCCCCTATCTTTATAGTGTGGCTGATTAACTTTATGCCTCTGTAGTTACTACAGCTCTGATCATCGCCCTTGTTCTTAAAAATTGGTACCAGGACACTTTTTCTCCACTCCTGAGGCATCCTCTCACTCACCTACTGTAGATTGTTAAACAATCTGGTTAAAAGGGCCATCTCGCCTAAACATCTCCATACCTCCACAGGTATGTCATCTGGACTAACAGTTTTTCCATTCTTCATCCTCAAAAAAGCTGCCCTCACTTCTACCTTGCTAATCCTTGGCACTCCTTGCTTACCATCTTTCCTTTCCACCCTCATTTTCATCATCAGCTCCTCAAAGTACTCCTTCCACCTTCTCAACACACTGTCACTTGTTAGTACATTACCACTTCTGTCCTTAATCAACGTAACTTGCTGCACATGGCAAAGGTTTTACGTCCGATGCCCTTCCTGACGCAACCCTACCCATTTACCCGGGCTTGGGACCGGCACTAGGAGTACACTGGCTTGTACACCCCCTGTAGCTGGGTTACTGGGCAAAAACAATCTAAGGTAGAGAGGAAAAAATGGTAACTTTTACAATATTTTCTAACATTACCTGAAGGAAGCATGTTTAATGTGAAAAATATTTGACCTAACACAAAGCCCTGTGGAACTCCATGACTATTGAGACTGTTTTCACATGTAGATCTGAATACAAATGGGACCACAGATGACGCGTGCTGCAGCCTTGCATTCGGAGAGCCACTGCCTTCAGCGCCACCTCAAACACCACCACCAGAGTGTAAACCTCCATCCCCACAGAAAGTATTATCCACTCCCCCACAGAAACAACAGTATGTGCCTCAGGTTGCCTCATGGAAGTGGAGCAGAGGCAGGCGACAGAGAGGCAGACTGAGCAGGGGGTTAATGTTTGATGACCCAGCTGTGATGAGGACAGTAGAGGGAAAACCAAGCCTGAAGGTGATGGAAATGAATATATTCCCCATCTGACTTTTGGCATAAAAAGCATCAGGTTTTCATCTCATTTTTCTTTAATCAGAGTCTAGACAATGCCATAGTGGAGTGTGGGATGGCAATTTACCAACGTTCCTTTGAGGATGATGTGAGTGGTGCCTCAAAGCCATACTTTTTTTGGCCATACTTTGTGTTGCTAATGCTTTGTTTTCCTAACTAGAGGATGATGCCCAGTTACAGAAAGAGGGGAAGAGGCAGAGGATCCATTCTTGAGGTTAGAAGGCCCAAAGAACATGTTACTGTATATAGATGACTTTGACGGTCTTGTGGTGCATTTATTGTATTTTGTTTTGTAGGACAGTGCTATAGTGTGTGTGATTGGTCAGCGAGGCAGAGGGCAGCAGCTGAACTCAAACTTTCTGGATTTTCCTTCTGCCATTTCCTCCTTTGGAATCAGGAGAGGGGAACCAAGAGGATCCTACCATAGAAAACAGTTTGGCCAAAGAGGGCCATCTCGGGTAAGAATTTTTGCAAAAAAATCATATTTTCAACATTGCTTTGTCACTGGACTCAAAGCAAAATGATTACATGCATTATTTTTTGTTTTTAAGACTCATATAAAATTGTACAGTAAAATAAGGTGCTCAAATGGCCTAAAAATTGCTAGTTCAATAAAATGGGGATAATTGCACTTTTTAAAAAAATGGGGATTGGAGTAGTTGGATTAATTAAAGTGAATTTGACAAATTGCAAAAAGTGTACTGATGTCAGTGGTGGTTTGGGGGTGGGGTCTGCTTAACAAACCACCATTAATTCATTTGCACAAGAACATGAATCCATCAAATTCTGGGCATTATGATTTGAGCAAATTTTTACACAGAGCTGAACTGTTTGATCATAATAGCTTCTATTTTTTATCTTTCTCCAGCAGATGCATGCTCCCATAGTACCAAGATCACCCATCTTGTCACGTCAGCCGCTCACCCCTCGGCAACATTACAATCAGGTTTATTCTGTTATCAGACAGACCTTTGCTGATGCAGTAACAGAAATGTTTAATTATACAGCAGTTTAACCTAACATGACATTTTGTGCCAATTCAGACAGGAGGCTTCATGTTTCCACCAAACCAAGCTTGCCCCTCCACACCTCAGCCTCTGACTCCAAAAATTAGCCAACTTCGTTTTGGTGCCAACTCACCAAGGCCGTCTCCCTTTGACAGTCCCTCTTCTTACCCAGTACAGCCATTCAGGTGCGTGATGACTTTTTGTATCTCACAGGGGTTTCAGAGTGAAAGCTTTTTAAAAATTATTAAACTTAATGTTTGATTTATTCAACTGTAACATGGTAGGGGAAAAAATTGCCAGTGAAGGCAACTGCGTAGGGCTGCTGCTTTTTCTTTTGATTGAAGACCTTTTGACGAAAATCTTGCTGCATATGTATTAAGCAAACTTGCACTGACCAATCTGCGCTGGACTTTCCCTAAAGGGTTGCGTAATACATAAATTGCAAGAGTTTGGTCAAAAGGTCTTCAATCAAAAAGACAAAATTTTATCCAATGAATTGATAGCTACAGCCCTAAAACTGAGAATCCAAAGGATATGATGCAGTCAGGGGCACAGCACCAAATTTTGGATCCCAGGTACAGCACAGTGTGTGGGCCCCTCAAACACAAACCGATTTTCAGTTTTACTTTCCAAGGTTTTACAGTAGATGGGGCCATTTCTATTAAAAACCTTGGTTGGTAAGCTCCACTGTTTGGAACAGTTTAATTCTAGTACATGATTTATCTCTATTTGAGAATATATTTACTTTCATCAGTATTTCCAAACCTTTTTGTCTATAATGCTATGATGATGATGATGATGATGATGATTCACTTTTGAGAATGGATCTATAGTATTTTTTTTTATTTACACACTTATATTTTCCATTGGTCTTATTCTTTTGTATACTTCTAATTTTTGGCTAGTAGAGCATCTTCAACAAATCCAGTTTCCAATTGAGATCAGTATACAGTGATGTGCACAGACGTTTTGGGGGGGCAGGTGGTAACCACCCCCCCCAAAAAAACAGAAGCACTCCTAATGATGAAAAAGGAAATTGACATACAGTAGTGTAAATTTTACTGTACTTGTTTGGAATATCTATTTTAATACTGATGCACTCATGACACATTTAATACCCCATGTGGGCGACACACATTGTGGGCTCACATTTCCACAGAGACATGACTGCATGTGTATTGAGGGTATCACGTCTGGAAGGACAAAGGACTCGAATCTGCAGAAGATAACGAGGTGGTGTGAGATTTGTCTTTTTGTCCCACAGAAGATGCCCCGGAGAGATTTCCGGTTCATCAAGAAATGAGAGACAATGGTGAAGCTTCAAAGGGATGCTTTGTGACTGTATGTTTACTGAAAACACCATGTGACTTGAATTCTGATGCTGGAAACATATAAAAGGGTGATGAGATATGATTCTTCCTCTTTACTGCTTTGAGAATGCTAGACGATGTGTTCTGTCAAAGCTGGTTTACGAACTAAACTCAGCCTCATCATTCGAGCACATCCTCTACACTGGTGACCTACGACAAGAAATGAGCAGACGGAATTCTCCCGAGCGGGGCTCGGCGGAAGCCAGCCTGATGGCCGCCTCCACGATCCAGCTGCCCGATTTCTGGCAACACAGCCCGCACTCGTGGTTTAGCGCAGTCGAGGCGCAGTTCAACCTCCGGAGAATCTCCAATGACGACACAAAATTCTACCATGTGGTAGCGAAGCTGGACAGCAACACGGTCCAGAGAGTGGAGGATTTGGTTAATCATCCACCAGACAGTGACAAGTACAGCGCATTGAAGGGCGCGCTGATCAGCCATTTCACCCCTTCAGTCCAACAACGAGCAGAGGGGCTCCTGACGTTGACGGAGTCAGAGAACGAGAGACCTGCGGACCTGATGGTGAAGATGCTGAGGCTCAAAGACTCTGAAGATGGCGAATTCATTTTCGCCCACCTTTTCCTTCAGACCCTGCCGCCAGCAGTGAGAGTGGCCCTGGCAGAGTTGCCCCGATTGGCCAGGCGAGACTACCATGGGTTGAGCAAAGAGGTGCAGCGGCTGGTCGACGCCCACAAGCGGAACGCGGTTTCGGCCGCGGCTGCTAGCCCAGGAACGGCGTCCGGACACAGTGCAGGTCCAGCGGCCGCGGCGCCAGACGCACCAACGACGGCGGCGATGGGGGCCAGACGACGCGGAGCGGAGGACGGCCGGTGTTTCTACCACCGCCGTTTTGCAGAGAGAGCGCACAGGTGCGTCCCACCGTGCAACTTCAAGCGCCAGGGAAACGCCAAGACCGAGGGCCGGTAGCAGCTGCGACCCTCGGCAACGAGAACAAGCTGCTTTACCTGACGGATGCATGCTCGGGGAAACAGTTCCTCGTGGACACGGGCTCCCAGCTAAGTTTCGTCACACCCACCTACGCGGAACGGCTGACGTCTAAAGCTCCCTGGGTGTCAGTGTCAGCAGCGAACGGCTCTGCGATTAAAACGTTTGGTGAGAGGACCATGCTTCTGTCCTTACAGGGCCGTTCATTTGAGTGGACATTTATTGTAGCAGCAGTCAGTTTCAACATGTTAGGGGCTGATTTTTTGTGCTCACATGGTTTATTGGTTGACCTTGCTAATAGACGTCTGATTAATGCACTGTCCTTTCATTCTATTCCCTGCACAGCTCGGGTGGCCCCGCCGACTGCACATGCCAGCGTCCAGCTGCGGGTGGTAAGTTTCACACATTGCTTGCTCAGTTCCCAGCACTCACAGTCCCCACGTTTTCGGCGACGGTGGCTAAACATGGGGTGGAACATTTTATAACCACCACCGGCCCTCCCGTTTTTGCAAAAGCTCGGCGCTTGGACCCAGCTAAACTGGCCATCGCGCGCGAGGAGTTCACTAATCTGGAAAAACTGGGCATTGTTAGACGCTCCAAGAGCTCTTGGGCTTCGCCGTTACACCTGGTCCCAAAGGCTGACGGCTCGTGGCGACCTTGCGGCGATTTCCGCAGGTTGAACAACGTTTCAGCTCATGACCGCTACCCGATTCCGCACATTCAGGACTTTTCTGTTCATTTGGCGGGGGCGCGCATTTTTTCTAAAATAGACTTGGTGCGCGGTTACCACCAGGTTCCAGTGCACGCGCAAGATGTACCCAAAACAGCGGTCATAACTCCTTTCGGCCTTTTTGAGTTTTTGTGCATGCCTTTTGGCCTCAAGGGGGCCGCGCAGACCTTCCAACGTATGATGGATGCAGTTTTACGCGACCTCCCTTTCGTGTTCGTTTATTTGGATGATATTTTGGTAGCCAGCGCGTCCGAGGGCGAGCATGAAAAACACCTCACAGCAGTTTTTCGGAGGCTGGCAGAGCACGGGTTAATAGTTAACCCAGCCAAGTGCCAGTTTGGGGTGGCGCAGATCGATTTTTTGGGACATCGCGTTTCGGCAGAAGGAGCGGTTTCTCTTCCAGAGAAAGTGCGTGCCATAACGGATTTTCCGCAACCTCAAACGGTCAAGGCGCTTCAGGAGTTTCTAGGGATGGTTAATTTTTACAACCAGTTCCTCCCAAGCGCAGCACGGCTCATGCAGCCGTTGTACACCGCGTTAAAAAAACAAAAGCCCGCAAATAAAGTTGAATGGTCTCCGGAGCGGGAGCGCGCTTTTGCCCAGGTCAAATCAGCCCTGGCAAACGCAGTTTTGTTAGCGCACCCAGTTCCAACGGCCCGCATGGCGCTCACCACTGACGCTTCCAATGTAGCGGTGGGGGCGGTAGTTGAACAGTTTGTGGCAGGTACCTGGCAACCCCTCGCGTTTTTCAGCAGGACTTTGCGCGATAGTGAGCGTAAATACAGTGCGTTTGACAGGGAGCTTTTGGCCCTACACTTGGCCATCTGTCATTTTCAGTTCTGGTTAGAGGGGCGACGTTTCACCGCGTTTGTGGATCATAAACCGCTAACGTTTGCGATGGCCAAAATTTCAGAACCCTGGTCAGGCCGACAACAAAGGCAACTAGCCGCAATATCGGAGTTCACTACTGATATTCAGCATGTCGTGGGTAAACACAATGTTGTGGCAGACTGTCTCTCGCGCACGGTAGCACCACCAAGCCCCATAGGGGCAGACTCTGTAGCCGTGGCCGCGGGCCTGGGCAGCGACGCGGGAGCGCGCGCAGCCCCGGTCTGTGTTGGGTTAGATTATGCAGCCATGGCTGCAGAGCAGGTTAACGACGCGGACGTGCGCGCGCTCCAGTCTGGACCAACAGGGTTAAGGCTGGAGCACAGGGAGCAACAAAGTGGTATGCCCCCACTAATCTGCGATGTCTCCATGGGACGGCCCCGCCCCGTGGTGCCAGCTGCGTGGCGTCGCCGCGTTTTTGACCCGGTCCATTCTCTCGCGCACCCGGGGGTGCGCGCATCGATTAAGTTGGTGGGGGAGAAATTTGTTTGGCCCGGGTTGCGCAAACAGGTCAAGGAATGGGCGGCAGCCTGCGTAGCGTGTCAGCGAGCCAAAATACACAGACACACTAAGGCTCCGTTGGAACCTTTTCATATCCCCGCTAAGCGTTTTGATCACGTGCATGTTGACTTGGTGGGCCCGCTCCCATTATCACACGGGCACACACATCTTTTGACGATGGTGGATCGCACCACGCGTTGGCCAGAGGCGATTCCTCTGACATCAATCACAGCGGAAGAAGTTGCGCGAGCATTTTTAGCAGCGTGGGTTGCGCGTTTCGGTGTACCGTCGGACATAATGTCCGACAGGGGTCCCCAATTTATTTCCGAACTATGGTCATCGATGGCCCGCAGCTTGGGGGTGAAGATTCATCGCACTACCGCGTATAACCCCCAGGCTAATGGTTTATGCGAACGCTTTCACAGGTCATTGAAAGCAGCCCTCAGAGCGTCGCTGACGGATACAAATTGGGTGGACAAACTTCCATGGGTTTTATTGGGGTTGCGTTCTGCACCTAAGGAAGATTTGCATGCTTCCCCGGCTGAATTAGTTTTTGCACAACCTCTCCGTTTGCCGGGGGAATTTCTCCCCGATAATCCCGCACCAAATGGCCCCCCTGCTCAGCCGTGGCAGAGCGACTCGGGAGCAAACACGCTCCCTGGCCCGGTCCATCACAGTTTACCACACGTTTTTGTGCCAAAGGCTTTAAAAAATGCAGAGTTTGTTTTTGTTAAACATGATGCTCAGCGTCCAAGTTTGCGGCCGTTTTATGACGGACCGTTCAGAGTGCTGGAGACCGGGCAGAAGCATTTTCTGCTAGATTTAGGGGGCAGAAGGGAGTTGATTTGCATAAACAGGCTCAAACCCGCTTTTGTTTTGGCTGATGAGGAAGTGCAGCTCGCGAGGCCCCCCCGCCGTGGCAGGCCGCCGAGAGGACATTCTCCAGAATCTTCACAGAAAGGTGCTAACAGCTTTAATCCACAGATGCAGAGAGATGTTGCAGGTGCAGCAAAGCCAGGTTGCAGCAGATTCGGCAGAAAGTTAAAACCTAGGCAGTTGGTGGATTGATGAGCGATATATGGAGTGTTTTGTGTTTTTTTTTTTTTTTTTTTTATGCCATGCAGGTTTTGCCCTTACTAGACGTTTGGGGGGGGGGGTAGTGTGGGCGACACACATTGTGGGCTCACATTTCCACAGAGACATGACTGCATGTGTATTGAGGGTGTCACGTCTGGAAGGACAAAGGACTCGAATCTGCAGAAGATAACGAGGAGGTGTGAGATTTGTCTTTTTGTCCCACAGAAGATGCCCCGGAGAGATTTCCGGTTCATCAAGAAATGAGAGACAATGGTGAAGGGATGCTTTGTGACTGTATGTTTACTGAAAACACCATGTGACTTGAATTCTGATGCTGGAAACATATAAAAGGGTGATGAGATATGATTCTTCCTCTTTCCTGCTTTGAGAATGCTAGACGATGTGTTCTGTCAATAAAGCTGGTTTACGAACTAAACTCAGCCTCATCATTCGAGCACATCCTCTACACCCCAGATTTTTACAAAGGTATCAACTCTGAGACCATGGTGTCATTTGAAAGCCTTTTTTTAACTTATAAAAATCAAATGTTTTTCTCAAATTTGGGACTTTTATAAGCATGACTTAAAGTTGTGAATTACCATAGTTTATCATATTTTTGCACCTTTATTCTTGCAAATTTGTACTGAAGCTATGTTTATACCTTTGTAGCTTTACCAAATGCTATCCTTGTTAAAAAAAATAACAAATCACCTACTGTGTACTTCACAAAGTAATAAATATAAAAGGTGAGGTTTTAGGGTAATGATGCACTAACCTGGCTGAGGAAGCAGACGTGCTGCAGGAACAGCCTGCTGTGGCTCCTGCTGCAGTTGAATCAAACGCGCAGGTGTGGACTAAACCATTTTGCACCTTTTTTTTTTTTTTTTTTCCAAGGGGTGATGGGGGCCTCAGACAACATCCATCATTATTATTGATGCAAAATTCAGTCTTTCAAATACTTGATTCAGCCAGGGTGAATTTTACTGTGACACTAATTAATTGGAAATGAAAAGAATGCAACACAAATGTTTTCATTTCAGGCTTTTTGAGGGCCCCTCCCTGCAGTGGGCCCTGGGTAAATGGTACAACCCCCCCCCCACACACACACACACACTTCCCAGCCCTTGGATGTAGTAATTAAAGACAAAAGTCAAACTTAAGTTTTCAAGGGTGTAAATATGTCAAGGTACACTGTACTAAAACACAGCAGCCTGTGTTCAAACTATCAAGTACACTTATTTTTATTTTTAAAATTGGAAAATTGGTAAAGTTTATTTATATAGCACCTGTCTCAGAATTACAAAGTACTTCACAGTAAAATAAAACACACATTCACAAATACGATAAAAACATAAGACAATCGAACCATAACCAAACTAAAAAGCCTGTTTGAACAGAAGGGTCTTCACTTGCTTTTTAAGAGTCAACAGTTTACTGAGCACAAAGACGGTGGTAGAGCATTCCACAATTTTGGTGTCACTGCCTGAAAGGTTCGATCTCCTCGAGTGTTAAAACGGGCTCAAGGGACAGCCAGTAAATATTGATCCGAGGAGTTATACACTTTAAGCAGCTCAGTGACGTATTTGGGGGCCTGATCATGAATGGCTCTAAAAACAAGAACTAAAATTTTAAACTGAATCCTAAAATCAGCTGGGAGCCAGTGAAGTGATGCTAAAACTAGTGTAATGTGTGCCTTTTTTAAGTGTAGGTTAAAGCCAATTCTCGTTCCCCAAAAGCATCCAGTAAGCCACTTTAACATCTCGGCTCGCACAAAGCATCATGGGATCGTGGCTACCAAACATGCTCTGTCGATACATTTAATTTATGGAAAGTTCCTGATCTACGAGCATATTGTATGCGTAGGGGTCTTCCCGGCTGTACCTGCAAACGCAAGTATGAACTAGTTGCACTTGCATTCGCGGCCACGTTGCAGAAATTGGCCAAAATGGCCCCCCTGTATGTATGCTGACATAGCAGATTTTTTGTCAAAGGACCAAGCACCCTTACTTGCAAGACTCTGAAATGACTACAAAGAACGTAAGCGAGTGGTTTGACAGCTCAACTTTGGTTTTGTCATTTTGAGTAAAATTTCACTACAAGGCATAGCTTGCTTACTTAGATCTATAGGTCGATACTACTGTAGTTTAAGTACCACATGTTTTCAATGATTTGCAATTTTATTTTATACCAGCCTACTTATCAATGGCTTTAATTACATGTGTGTAGATCAAGCTTCATTACCAATATACAAAGAACTATATCCTAGATCCAGGCCTGACTGTCCGTACCTACTACTTCAGGGTTTAGACTCATGTCAGGCTGGAACTTGAACAATACACAACACTATTTAATTATGTTATAATATAGACTTACTGCTTTAATCCAACGATTACGTCCGTCCAGATCCTTCAGCTCCGTGGGGAATGTATATAATGTGAATGGCGGCAGACATGCACATGCTGGTCCCGAAGTTGCACGCATGTATGCTACAAGTTTGCTTTTTCCACCACTCTAGATGATACATGCCGTTCCCACACTTCACTATGGCACAATGTGCACCTGGAATAACGGCGATTTAAAGCTTGAAGCAGACTTTAAACGGCAATTGTTCAGGTGTGACAGTACTGTCGCTATACAAAAGCAAGGTGGCTAGCGGAATGTTTGGTAGTCCTGACCTTTGAACCGGATGTCGGGTCGCATAGTCCGCACATGCGCACTCGTAATGCGAAAGTCGCTTATTGTACCCTCCATCAAAAATGAGATGTCTGGCATGGGAATCTACAGACAGTGTGACTCAAAACTCCAGTAGCCAGTCGATTGATGCTTTTTTTTTAAAAAGTTTCAGCTAACTGTCAAACAGATCCAACAATTAAATGGCTCATTTTTACTGCAAATGTCTTCAGAAACACTATCTGCTTTTTCATTTTTAGCTCATTCCAGCAAAGCCAAAAGGCGCTAATGTAGTGGCTTCCATCTGTCGGTCCACATTTTACAAGATTCGCGGCGACTCCTAGGCAATTGCCTCAGTGGTCGCTAAACTCGCTCACATTGATCCTCAGGAGGGTCTGCGTCCAGGTTGTGCTTAAGGTCAAAGGTCAGAAAATCTGGGCACTTGCATGATTTTGGAAAAATCACTATTCCTCCTAGGCAATTGCCTTGATTCTCACCAAACTATGACCCTCAGGTTGGTCTGCATCCAGGATGAGGTCAAGGTTATTGTCAGAGCTGAGTATTTGATTTCATGAAAAATGTTACACCTCCTAGGCCACTGAGCTTGACTTTAAGCACAGCAGAGATGGGTCTGTATCTAGGCTGTGCTTAAGGTCAAGGTCAGTGGTCAAGAAATCTGAGCAGTCCCGAGGTGATTTCATCAGAGCAGAATGAGCTACTCAATTAGTCTGGTTCAAGATATCAGAGAAAGTTTACTGTCGAGCTGCCATGTTGTGACCATCCAGAAACACGTGAACAGCCCACCAGCAAGTAAAGGTTTCATCCAGTCAGGAACAGCTCTGCATTTGAAATCCTGCTTTGTGAATACATCAACTAATGGGGCTTTAATAACATTAC
This sequence comes from Pholidichthys leucotaenia, assembly GCA_020510985.1. NCBI lineage: Eukaryota > Metazoa > Chordata > Actinopteri > Cichliformes > Pholidichthyidae > Pholidichthys > Pholidichthys leucotaenia. Next base: position 413,913,490 of record CM035836.1, read on the forward strand.
CGGTTGTTATTGTGATCAATGGCTTCTAATTGAGTTCTTGGTGCCCCTTAACTGTGTAATCTAGTTTTGCTCTGCATGGAATATGGCTGACAACTGATTGGCTTAAACGAAAACAAGCAACACTGTACACAATAAGATTTCAGTCATGCTGATGAGGTCTTTGAATGCAATTTCTTTGATTAACAGATACCCAGATCCTGTCACACAGCTCCATCCCCAACACAAACGACTACTTGGTCAAAAACAATGCGTCTTTCAGAGGTAGGCACCAAAACAAGGTTTAGTCACTTACATTATCAGAATAAGAAATTTCATTTATAGAAAAATCTACCCTTGCAGAAAGTCAGACAGCTGGGATCCTTACTCTAATCTTATGACGGCCAAAGAGAAGGAGTGGATCATCCGGTTGCAGATGATTCAGCTGCAAAGTGAGAATCCATACCTTGATGACTACTACTACCAGGTAGGAAATGAAAGTTAACTCCTGTTTCTTACTCCGTCATTTGTGAACCAAAAATGATCTTGCATTTTGTTTGGTAGTATCACAAATGTGGGGGGGGGAAGTGACTATTGTTAAACTGTCACAGGAGTACTATCGTCAGATGGAAGCAAAGATGGCCAAAGAAGAGCTGGGCATCAAGAGCAAGAGGGCGCCACCCAAGCTCAGCACTCCTTACATCACTAAAACCGAATCATACACACCAGGTTTTTCACCTATACATTTACTTTCTATGGCCTTGACTGCTGGAGTACATAAAGTACACATTGTTGTTAATTTTAAGGTTTGAATATGTATACAACCTGGGAAAAAATAAGTGCAGCTGAAACTGAAGGCAATATCTCACTGGGCTGTGACAGCTCTGATAGGTGGAGATTGGTGGTCACCTTGTAGTAGAGCAGCAGAGAGGTTGCAGGTTCAAGCCCCAGCTGGAACATACCAGAAATTGTATTTTTATTTATTTTTTTTAAAAAAAAGGTACTTCTGCCTTCTAGTTTGACACTCATAATAGAATGAGGGTAGGGAAAATTTTCTTCAATAGGAGAAACATAATTTTGTTGTGCTGTACATGCTTGGCTGTATGACTTGAATGACAACTCTAGGCTTTCCTTGTGGCTTAAAAAAAACCTGATCAAATGCACAAATTGGTGACAATTTTCATTTGGAACCTCACTGAATTGGCACATTTACACGTGTTGCAGAAATATTGCATGAATGGCATGAACTCAAAGTGAATTTTGGGCCAAAATTTGCCAGTTGGCATATGTTACAAAAATTCTGAGTTTCAATTATTCAAAGTCAAAGATCAGGCGGAAAATTGGATTTATATACATTTATTTATTAAAATAAGTGAGTCACCCCAATGGCCATTTGGGGGAGAGATTACAAAGCATGGCCTTCCACACACACTTAGAATCTCTAAAGGGTACATTCTTTAGGTTTGATATATAGGCAACAGAAAGGAGGGGGAAGAGAGGGGTGATGAGGAGGAAGGGAGAGAGAGAGAGAGAGACAGTCCCGATAAGCAGAGCTTATCCGGGGTGATGAGCAAATGAAGTACAGACATTCTGGAGACGGTGTCCATAAAACTAATCACACAAGCTAGCAGTTCCTGTGCATTCCTGTGACTCAAAAGAAAACAGGGCATGTCAAAGTGATTATCAGTGTAGCTTAGATCATTCTTTATGCAGGTACTGATCCTCAGTCTGAATTTTCTGAAGGCCAATAATTGCTCACAGAAACATGCCAAGAATATATGAACTTATCCTACATGGAATGCACATATAAACATTAAACATGGCATATGAAAGGCATGATGCTTAAGTATAATACATTATTAACAATGTGGATAATATGGAATTTTTTTGTCATATTCCCCCCTTGATGCTTAATAAAGCATCAGGATTAAAAGAAAAATAATCAGTGGTAGTAAAATAAAGTGAATGAAATGATATAAGGATATGTGTAAGAATTTACATGCTGTTATGTGTCTTTGCAAGTTAAAAACGTGTGTAGAATATGTCATTAAGAGTGAACATGTGTATTATGATCAAAATTAATCTTGGACTGTAGAAAATAAGAACATAGAAAATATGAAGATACTCAAAACAGCCTTAAATTATATTGCAACCTTCAATCTCCTTAGGTTAGTATTACCCCTTTCACCATCCTCATTATCTGCAGCAGTTGTATGAAGACGTATCATTAAGCTTACAATAACCAGCCTCATCATCATATGAAGGACTCACACAAGAAAAATCCGAAGTTGTAAAAATCATTACCAAGTCTATGATGAGACTTCTCCATGAAGAGAAACACTAACTTAATCAGTTTTCATTGCCTGCAGAGCAATGAAGCTATGTGTATCCGAGGTATTACGACCATTTGCAGCATTTTCATGGATGGAAGTAAAACAATAACCTCTTATAATGGGGCATACACCCCTACGGGTGGCAATTAGTCAATCAAGAACCATTCTATTCTTTATAATTTTGTAATTGATTGTAGTTTATAATTAAGTGTTTTAATCCCTAAGGTATTTATATCCACTCTCAAACGGTGAACAAAAAACCTCACTCCTGTACTTTCCACCTGAAATTACATTCATGCTTCATAAATGGCATCATGTGGTAGAAAAGCATCTCTCTTCACCCTGCCCACCTGCCCTGCCGACATGATGAGGGTATGGTCAGTTGCCAAAACGGGGTACACAAACCTGCCCAGTGTCGGGGCCAGGTGCGAATACGCCCAATGACTCAGTGACCTTTGACAATGTAGATCCTTGGTTTAACACTTGCTCGTTTCGTTGGTGAAGCAGGGTAGCAGTACAGGGGAGAGACTCACTGTAAGCTGTTGCACACTCAGTGTTAAGCTGCTGGAAAGGGACATCACCACTTCTAAAAGAGGAGTTCCCTGATGAAATTAACCTTGCATTCGCAGAGTAGGAGTGTCGTCATGTTTCTGATCAGTGGAGTGATGTGTTGTGCCAGGTGTGATTCAAAATGAAGTTTGCTATGTTATTTCTGTATATAGCCTCTTATTAAAAAAAAAAAAAAAGCGTGTAGTAGCTGAATCATTTTAGCAATAAAAGATAATTTGTCCAACTGTTTTTTTTTCCACAATATCTTTATTGAACCCTTTTTTTTTTTTTAACAAACATGATACAAACAATCAAACACTAACACTAAAGTACTACAAAAAAAAAAAAAATGCACTAAAAACACCAACAACCACCAACAAAATCAAATCTTCAACAATGCTCCTCTGTTTAGTCTAGACAATCCAATACATAAGTATACATATTATGTTCACCAGTTTGGAATTTACAAGGTCCACACACATCATTCACCTTCTTCTTCAAGAGTTATGTTTAAATTTTTTACATAATCAATAAAAGGTCTCCATATATTCTCAAACACAATTTCCTTTGATTTTAGTATATATGTTATTCTTTCTAATGGAAGGTTTGTTAACATCTGTCTTAACCACTGAGTCACATCTGGTCTATGAGTCTTTTTCCATAATAGTGCAATACATTTTTTGGCATTAAGCAAACTGAGGTCTATGAATGTTCTTTCACTTTTATTAAAATTATGCTTTTCTGGGTACAGACCCAACAAAAACAGTTTAGGATTCAATATGATTTGTTTTGAGATTATTTTTTCAATTGTTACCCTCACCTCTTCCCAAAACATTCTTATTAATCTACATTCCCATAAACAATGAAATAGGGTTCCTTTACTTTCCATGCATTTTGTGCATGTATCTGGTATATTTTTGTTATATCTATTTAACTCCTCCGGTGTAACATACATCCGCATTAACCATTTGAAATGTATCAATTTAAGGCGTGCATTTATTGATTTGGTTTGAGCTTCTGTACAAGCCAATTCCCATTGTTCCTCTGAAATTTCACTTTGCAGATCTTCTTTCCAGTAGTTTAATCTTTTCAGTGAATTTTCACTTGAAGATAGTGTCAATGAGTTATAAAACTCTGAAATAATACCCTTTCTTTTACTATCTTTCATCATCATTTTTTCCAAGGATGAATAAATAGGTCGAGTGAGAGCTTTATTTTGATTTGATCGAATAAAGTTTCTAAGTTGAAGATATTTAAAAAAATGTGTTCTATTGAGATTAAATTTGATCCTCAGCTCTTCAAAAGACATTATGTTGTCTGCACATGGCAAATATAAATCCTGAATCTTTTGTATCCCTTTTAAATTCCATACTTTAAATACAGCGTCCGCTCTCCCTGGTTTAAAATATTGATTACCCCATATTGGACTAAATTGTGACAATAACTGTGGTTCTTTTAAATAGTTTTTAGCTTCACACCATATTTTGATCATATGCTTTACAAATGGATTTTTAACTTGTTTTTGTAATTTTTTTGCCGAATCTGAGTATATGAATATGGGAAGAGGTAAAGGTAAATTGTATGATTCCATTTCAGTCCAGTGAGGGAGATCATTTGATGAAAAATAATATGTCATAGACCTCAGTTGTGCCGACCAATAATACAACATAAAATTTGGACATTTCAGACCTCCACGATCAAATGGTAAATATAATAAAGACAAACGTAATCAAGCCCTCCTGTTGTTCCATATAAATTCCACTAACTTTTTTTTTATTCTTGAGAATAGATCTAAAGGTGGTGATAAGGGAATGTATTGAAATAAATAAAGTATTTTAGGTAAAATATTACTTTTAAGTATATTGATTCTCCCGATCATCGACATTGGTAGTGACATCCATCTCTGAGTTAACTCACTGATATCTGACATTAAGGCTTCATAGTTGACACTGGCGACTGATTCTAGCTTAGGCATAATTTGGATTCCTAAATATTTAAACTGATTTACAACCTTGAATTGATTTACCTCAGGGGCTGGGTAATTTCTCTGGGTCTCATTTAGCATTAATATTGAAGATTTAGTTTTATTTATTTTATATCCTGATATTTCCCCAAAATTCTTTATTAAATTCAACAAGGTTGGAATTGATTTTTTTAGATTCGACATAAACAAAATTATATCATCGGCGTACAGGGAGATTTTATGTTCTGTTGGTCCAACTTTAATTCCATATATTTGTGAATGTAAACGTATCGCTATCGCTAAAGGTTCAATTGCCATAGTAAACAGTAAAGGTGAAAGTGGACAGCCTTGTCGACATCCTCTATTGATTTTTATTGGTTTTGAAATATTGTTATTTGTTAGGATTTCTGCTGTAGCATTATTGTATATTATTTGAACCCATTTTATGAAATTATTTCCAAGTCCAAACCTTTGTAGGACTTCAAAAAGAAAGGGCCATTCAACTCTATCAAAGGCCTTTTCGGCGTCCAATGATAGGAGAGCTGTATCCGGTGCTTCTTTATTAAAATAAATAATATTAAATAGTCTTCTTACATTATGGAAGCCTTGTCTACCCTTTATAAAGCCATTCTGATCTCGATTAATAATATTTGGTAAAATTTCTTGTATTCGTCTTGCTAAAATTTTACAGATTATCTTAAGGTCGGCGTTTAATAGGCTTATTGGTCTCATATTTTCACATTTATTAGAGGGCTTACCTGGTTTTGGCAGCAGTATAATTAAGGCATTATTTATGTATGATGGTAAATTATTATTTTGAAATGCTTCTAAAACCATTTCCAAAAAAGGTTTTATTAATTTATTCTTAAATTTTTTTATAAAGGTCAACTGGAAGACCATCTGGTCCTGCACTTTTTCCTGATTTCATATTATCAATGGCTAGCCCAACTTCTTCTTGACTAATTTTAGACTCCAATATCTCCCTGTTTTCATTTGGAATACACGGTATAGATAGTTCGTTCAAAAACCCATTTAGTTTTGTTAAATCAGGTTCATTTTTGGTATCATATAATTTTTCATAGTAATCTCTAAAGGCTCTATTAATTTCTAAAGGATCTATAACTACCTGTCCTTTACTTATAATACTGGTAATTGGTGTTTTAATTTCCAATTGTTTAATCTGCCATGCTAATAATTTTCCTGATTTTTCACCTTGTTCATAAAAAGATTGTTTCAATCTTAGAAGACTCGAGGCAGCTCTATTCGCTGATTTTTTGTCGTATTCAGCTCTCAAAATCAGTAATTCATTCTCCAACCTTGGGTCACTTCCTGCATACACTTTTTCCTGAAGATTTTTTATTTTATGTTCCAATTTAGCTCTCTCCTCTCGAGTCTTCTTAGATTTTGATCCTGTATAACTAATAATATGTCCCCTAATAAAAGCTTTGAAAGCCTCCCACTTTACACATGCTGATGTTTGTGTAGTATTGATGTCAAAGAACTCGTCTATCTGTTTTTCTATATACTTGACAAATTCCTCATCCTGAAGCCATTTATGCTGAAATTGCCATCTACCTGATTCCTTTGTCAATTTTTTATCTACATATATTAGACAACAGGGTGCATGATCAGAGATCACGATGTTATCATAAAAGCAGTTTTGAATCTTGGACCTTAATTCTGTGGAAATCAAAAAATAATCAATACGTGAGAATGTCTTGTAGGTACTGGAATAACAAGAATAGGCTTTAACTTGTGGTTTCATTTCTCTCCATATATCTAACAATCTCAATTCTTTCATAAAATGATTAATAGTCATCCTACATCCAATGTGCGTACAATCCAGTCCTGTTGATCTATCCACACCTGGATTCAATGTACAATTAAAATCCCCTGCTATTATATGTTGCCCTGTAAGTGATGATAAGATGAGAAATAAATTAGCAAAGAACTTCTGATCATCTATATTGGGACCATATAAGTTCACAAGATTTATATTTTCTAATAGCAAAGAACCTTGAATGATTACATATCTTCCAAATTTGTCTCCAATTACATTTTTCACTTGAAAAGGAACTGATTTATGTATGAGAGTCATAACTCCCCTGGCTCGGGATGAAAATGAAGAGGTGAATACACTTCCCTGCCATCTACTCCTAATTCTTTTAACATCCTCCTCTATCAGATGAGTTTCTTGTAAAAACACAATTCTTGAACCCATGTCCTTTATTTTATTCATAACTTGTTTAAGTTTTTTTAAATTTTGTAGACCTCTGCAATTCCATGAAGTTAAATTAAGATTAACACTTTGGTCCATGCTCAATAGAGAGTTTAGGATTACCTTGCAGTGTAAACATGCTCATACAGAGAAGCAAAAACATGAGTGGTTGAACATTCATCCTACAAACTACACACAAACAAATTTCCCCTTCCCACACTTGTGGCAAACCCCCCAAAATCAAAAGAAAAATTCTGTCTCCCGATATAGCCATCGACCGTTCCACACCCACGGGGAACAGCCTAAGCCACTCCTTCTTCATCCTCCCAATCACCCTAACTCTACTGCTTTTAATGACGTAACATTAACTCTCCTCTGTAGTTTTCCAACTTAACTCCAAAATTTTTAACAACTTTGTACATCATAGTTTTTTTTTTTGTTTGTTTTGTTTTTGTTTTGTTTTTTTAATATATAATACAATCTATATTTTGTAAACTTACTATTTACTTCAAGTCAGTCAGATGCCTGTGCAAATGCTTAATTATTCTACCTTATATTTTGTTCATGCTTAGCTCCCACCAGTCTCTTCTTCTTCTTTGATCTTCTTGATGAACTCCTGCGCCTCCTCTGGGGTCTTGAAGATGTGGGTTCTGCCCTCATACGTGGTCAGCAGTCTCGCAGGATAGATTACACCATGACGAATCCCAAGGTTGCGCAGCTCCTTACGTACGGGATCAAACTGCTTCCTCAATTGCTGGATTCCTGTGGCCAAATCTGGGTAGAACCGCACCTGCTGGTCCTGGTGTTTAATCTCTCCTTTAGCACGTGCAGCGTTGAAGATCTTCATCCTGTCTCTGTTGCTAAGAAACTTCATAATTAAGGTCCTCGGCGGTCCCTTATCTCTCCGTGGGCCAATACGATGTGCTTTTTCCAGAACCACTGCTGATTGCAACTCCTCGCTGCCCAGCACCTCCGGAATCCACTTTTCCAGAAAGGAGCATACGTCCCGACCTTCTGATTCCTCTGGAAGACCCACCAGCCTCAAATTATTCTGTCTCGACCGAGATTCCAAATCCAAAATATTATCTTCCAGAGATTTATTTTTTTTTTCCAAAGTGCGCACCTTTAATTGAAGACGGGTGACGTCATCTTCAGCACTAGCGAGACGGAGCTCCATCTGCGCCGTTCGTTCTACACAGTCACCCAATTCCTTTCTTATTCCTTCCAACGCTGTCATAATCCCATCAAATCTAGAGGAAAAGTCCGCTCTCATTGAACTCATGGCTGCCATCAGCGCATCTGCGCCATTCCCCGCAGAAATCGCAGCGTTGCCAGCCTCCTCCGCCATATATGGAGTTTTGTTTGCTGCGTCACAGACCTGAAAGTCCGTTAATTTGGACTGTTTCGGCGGCTCGCTTTTTCCTTTTCCTGGTTTTCCAGCCTTAGGCTTCGCCGACATATCCTCGCCCAAATGCTGGGATACGTTCTGTCCCAAATGAGAGAGTTATTTGCCGATTTTTTTTTTCCAGGAGCAGAGCAGAGCGAGACACGTCCGTCCTACGTGCCAGCCATAACCGGAAGTCAATTTGTCCAACTGTTAGTGTTAAGGAGTAAACCTAACAATTCTCTACAGTGTATAAGCAATGGAACAACTTAATAACAAATATTAAGTATTACTAAAGAATGATGAGGATGATGAGGTAACGACACTAACCGCACTTTTCTTTCCCTTGTATTTTTCTCTTGTCATGATAAACAGCCTGCTTCTCTATTAGCAAAGGTCGTTACTGGACGCCAAGCCATCAGCTGACACTTGCATAGAGAAACAGTTAAACAGTCTTTTTTTTTTTTTTTTTTTAAATAAACAATGTATATTATTAAACAGTCTCTTGCTGAGCGTTTCAAGTGGGGTAAAATGTTAGATGCACCCAAGTGCCACGTCCTTGGTTTTCCGTGGCTGTTTAGGTCAGCAGGATAACCTTTGTGCTGTCCTTGCCAGGGAGTTTTGGTCCAGTTTCCTGTGATGACCAGATCCCCTGGTTCGCCCAAGAGATGGGTGCACCTCCCACGGTTCCTTCGTCACATGGTCCCTTCTTGGAAGGGCAGTATGGATAACATCGCTATCAGTTGTCATTCTTTGCATATAATCACCCAGAAACCCTTCCTCATCACCTAAGTTAAATGGCTTCAATAATAGGGTTTGCCATTCACAATTTCCCTGTTTTTCTTATTTGTGTATTATACTAATTCTGTAGATATGTTGATGGTAAGCTAAATGGTTTACTAGGAAAATGTTTGGTACTAATAATTTGGGTACTGTGCCTAAATGTGACATGATTTGATCTACAAAGTGTATTCCATTAAATGTTTACCATTATCTAAGTAAATCATTTCAGCTATTTTAAATCTTGATATTGTTTCAGTTAAGGATTTCAGTGTCACCAAAGCAGTATTCAGATTAGTGCAGGGGAAAGCCTTTGTATATTCAATAAGTGTGTAAATAATTTCTAAACATTTTTTACCTTCACTCTTATTTAGCTCAATGAGAGTCATGCAAAGGTTTTGAAAAGACTAAGTTTATGCAAGGAAGATCAAATTATTTTGCTCTGAGCTCTCTAAAGCTATTGTTCTCTAAATTGAGTAAGAATATGTATTGTCTTTGTAGTAGATTCTAAATTAAGTCCCACAGTAAACATAAATTCAGCATAAAATTGACTTTTCTTAGACATCTGGAACTTTTCTCATAAATTTGCATGGTTTTCTTCTTCCTTATCAGTTTACCTTGTTTCTTATAAACATATTTCCTTTTACAATAATCTGCAAATATTTTTTTAAATATCTAAATTTCTTGATGTAAATTTTAACTTCCCCTATTGAATGTTGTGATTTCATTACCAAGTGGTTTCATCTATAGCTTTCTCTACATTATTGATCATTTATTGATAATTGTTATGTATTATCTATTTTTCTGAGGATTGCTAATTATTTTTTTTGCTATTTAATTTCTTTGGTACCCCCCACCCCGATGCATGGAGACGCACATGCATCAAAGTTACAGGGTATTTGTTTGATGGGTAGTGTCTTTTTACTAGAGGGAAGCATGTTACCACTTTTTATGTGTTACACACAGTTAACTTCGATGAAAATTTGTGAGTAGTGTAGCTCCTTTAAAATGAGATTTCTATAATCATGGCTTCTTTTGTCGTCTCTTGACCTAATTTATAAATTCCATTTAGGAAGAAGTAATATAGCTGTCTGTGAATTCCGGTTATGGCGGCCACGTAGGAAGACGCGTTTCACTCTACTCTGCTCTTAAAAATAAAAAGTCGGCAAATGACTCTCTCAACAAAACCTATCCCAGTGTTTGGGCGAGGATATGCCGGTAAAGCCTAAGGCTGGGAAATCAGGTGGAGGAAAAACTGAACCGCCGAAACAGTCCAAGTTAACGGACTTTCACGTTCGTGACGAAGCAGAAAAATCTCCAGATATGGCGGAGCAAGCTAGTGGTGGAGCGGTGACTGCTGGCGACGGCACAGGTGCGGTGCTCGCTGCCATTAGCTCAATGAGAGCAGACTTTTCCACTAAATTTGATGGGATTATAGCAGCGATAGAAGGAATGAGAAAGGAATTAAGCGACTGTATGGAACGAGTATTGCAGGTGGAGCTCCGAATTTCCAGCGCTGAGGATGACGTCACCAGCCTACAATTAAAGGTGCGCACTTTGGAATTAAAAAATAAACGTCTGGAAGATAATGTCCTGGACTTAGAATCCCGGTCGAGACGGAACAACCTGAGGCTGGTGGATCTCCCGGAGGAAACGGAGGGTCGGGACCCATGTTCCTTTTTGGAAAAGTGGATTCCAGAAGCACTGAACAACGCGGAGCTGCAGTCATCGGTCGTCTTGGAGAGCGCCCACCGAATCGGCCCACCGAGAGATGAGGCACCACCGAGGACGCTGATTATGAAGTTCCTCAGCTACAGAGACAGGATGACGATCTCCAACGCGGCGCGAGCCAAAGGAGAAATTAAATACCAGGATCAACAGGTGCGGTTCTACCCATATTTGGCCACAGGAATCCAACAATTAAGGAAACAGTTTGACCCCGCCCGTAAAGAGCTGCGCAACCTCGGGATTCGTCATGGAGTGATTGATCCTGCAAGATTGCTGGTCACATATAAGGGCAGAACCCACACCTTCAAGACCCCTCAGGAGGCGCAGGAGCTCATCAAGCAGATCCAAGAAGTGACTGGTGGGAGCCAAGCATGAACAAAATATAAGGTAGAATACTTAAGCATTTGCACAGGCATCTGACTGATCTGAAGCATACAGCAAGTTTACAAAATATAGATTGTATTATATATTAAAAAAAAAACAACCTATGATGTACAAAGTTGCTATAAAATTTTGGAGTTAAGTTGGAAAACTACAGAAGAGAGTTAATGTTATGTCATTAAAAGCAGTAGAGTTAGGGTGATTGGGAGGATGAAGGAGTGGCTTTGGCTGTTCCTCGCGGGTGTGGAGCGGTCGATGGCTATAGCGGGAGATGGAATTTTTTTTGGATTTTGGGGGGATTACCACAAATGTGGGAAGGGGGAATTTGTGTGTAGTTTGTAGGATGAATGTGCAACCACTCATGTTTTTGCTTCTCTGTGTGAGCATGTTTATATTGCGAGGTAATCTCAAACTCCTTATTGATCATAGACCAAAGCATTAATCTTAATTTAACTTCATGGAATTGCAGAGGTCTACAAAATTTTAAAAAAACTTGAACAAGTTATGAATAAAATAAGACATATGTTCAAAAACTGTTTTTACAAGAAACTCATCTAATAGAGGAGGATGTAAAAAGAATTAGGAGAAGATGGCAAGGAAGTGTATTCACCTCATCATTTTCATCCCGAGCCAGGGGAGTTATGACTCTCATACATAAATCAATCCCATTTCAAGTGGAAAAATGTAATTGGAGACAAATTTGGAAGATATCTAATCATTCAAGGATCTTTGTTATTAGAAAATATAAATCTGGTGAACTTATACGGTCCCAATATAGATGATCAAAAGTTCTTTGCTAATTTAATTCTTATTTTATCATCACTTACAGGGCAACATATAATAGCAGGGGATTTTAATTGTACATTGAATCCCGGTATAGATGGATCAACAGGACTGGACTGTACGCACAATGGATGCAGGATGATCATTAATCATTTTATGAAAGAATTGAGATTGCTAGATATATGGAGAGAAATGAAACCACAAGTTAAAGCCTACTCTTGTTATTCTATTACCTACAAGACATTCTCACGTATTGACTATTTTTTGATCTCCACAGAATTAAGGTCCAAGATTCAAAACTGCTTTTATGATAATATTGCGATCTCTGATCATGTACCCTGCTGTCTAATATATGTAGATAAGAAATTGACAAAGGAACCAAGTAGGTGGCAATTTCAGCATAAATGGCTTCAGGATGAGGAATTTAAGTACATAGAAAAACAGATGAGTTCTTTGATATCAATACTACACAAACATCAGCATGTATAAAGTGGGAGGCTTTCAAAGCTTTTATTAGGGGGCATATTATTAGTTATACAGGTTCAAAATCTAAGAAGACCCGAGAGGAGAGAGTCCAATTGGAACATAAAATAAAAGTTCTTCAAGAAAAAGTGTATGCAGGAAGTGACCCAAAGTTAGAGAACGAATTACTGATTCTGAGAGCTGAATATGACAAAAAATCAGCGAATAGAGCTGCCTCGAGTCTTCTAAGATTGAAGCAATCTTTTTATGAACAAGGTGAAAAATCAGGAAAATTATTGGCATGGCAGATTAAACAATTAGAATTTAAAACATCAACTACCAGTATTATAAGTAACGGACAGGCAGTTGTAGATCCTTTAGAAATTAATAGTGCCTTTAGAGATTACTATGAAAAATTATGATACAAAAAATGAAACTGACTTAACAAAACTAAATGGGTTTTTGGACGGATTATCTATACCGTGGATTCCAAATGAAAACAGGGAGATACTGGAGTCTAAAATTAGTCAAGAAGTTGGGCTAGCCATTGATAATATGAAATCAGGAAAAAGTGCAGGACCAGATGGTCTTCCAGTTGACCCCTATAAAAAATTTAAGAATAAATTAATGAAACCACTTTTGGAAATGGTTTTAGAAGCATTTCAAAATAGTAATTTACCACCATACATGAATAATGCCTTAATTATACTGTTGCCAAAACCAGGTAAACCCTCTAATAAATGTGAAAATATGAGACCAATAAGCCTATTAAATGCTGACCTTAAGATAATCTGTAAAATTTAAGCAAGACGAATACAAGAAATATTACCAAATATTATTAACTGAGATCAGAATGGCTTTATAAAGGGAAGACGAGGCTTCCATAATGTAAGGAGACTATTTAATATTATCTATTCTAATAAAGAAGCACCGGATACAGCTCTCCTATCATTGGACACCGAAAAGGCCTTTGATAGGGTCGAATGGCCCTTTCTTTTTGAAGTCTTACAAAGGTTTGGACTTGGAAGTAATTTCATAAAATGGGTTCAGATAATATACAATAATGCTACAGCAGAAATCCTAACAAACAGCAATATTTCAATATCAATAGAGGATGTCGACAAGGCTGTCCACTTTCACCTTTACTGTTTACTATGGCAATTGAACCTTTAGCGATGGCAGTACGTTTACATCCACAAATATATGGAATTAAAGTAGGGCCAACAGAATATAAAATCTCCCTGTATGCCGATGACATAATTTTGTTTATGTCGAATCTTAAAAAATCAATTCCGACTTTGTTGAATTTAATAAAGAATTTTGGGGAAATATCAGGATATAAAATAAATAAAACTAAATCTTCAATATTAATGCTAAATGAGACCCAGAGAAATCACCCAGCTCCTGAGGTAAATCAATTCAATGTTGTAAATCAGTTTAAATATTTAGGAATTCAAATTGTGCCTAAGCTAGAATTAGTCGCCAGTGCCAACTATGAAGCCTTAATGACAGACATTGAGTTACTTCAGAGATGGATGTCACTACCAATGTCGATGATTGGGAGAATCAATATACTTAAAAGTAATATCTTACCCAAAATACTTTATTTATTTCAATACATTTCTTTACCACCACCTTCATATCTATTCTCAAGAATTAAAAAAAGTTAGTGGAATTTATATGGAACAATAGGAAGGCTAGATTACGTCTGTCCTTACTATATTTACCATTTGATCGTGGAGGTCTGAAATGTCCAAACTTTATGTTGTATTACTGGTCAGCACAACTGAGGTCTGACATATTATTTTGGAATTATAATGGAATTTACAGAAAAAATATCAACAGCCATTGGAAATAGAGTATTCAGTTGGAGTATTCCTAGATCTTAAAAAAGCATTTGATACAGTAGATCATAATTTATTATTAAAGAAACTACAAAATTCTGGTATTAGAGGGGTAGCACTGTCCTGGTTAAGTAGTTACTTAAAGAATAGATATCAGTATGTATGTGTTAGCAACAAAAACTCAGAGTTGCTGAAGGTCACCTGTGGAGTCCCACAGGGTTCAGTTTTGGGAACATTATTATTGTATATGTATATAAACGATATATGTAAAGTTTCAGAAAAAATGGACTTAATATTGTTTGCCGATGACACTAATCTGCTATGCAGTGGAAACAATTTGGAACAACTTCTGGATACACTCGGGAAGGAATTAGAAAAGCTTAAACTGTGGTTTGATTCAAACAAATTAACGCTCAATTTAAGTAAGACAAAATTTATAGTCTTTAACAACCATCACAACAATCCATTACCCAAACTCAGTGTAAATGGTGTAGAGATTGAAAGGGTATCTGAAACTAAATTCCTTGGAGTAATAATTGATAACAAACTGTGTTGGAAGTCACATATTAATTATATTAAAGGTAAAGTTTCCAAATCAATTGCAATATTACACAGAGTGAAATATTTGCTGAATCAACCCACACTATACACCTTGTATCATTCATTAATACTCCCATACATGACATATTGTAATGAAGTATGGGGAAATACATACAAAACAAACATATATCCACTCTTTATGCTTCAAAAGAGAGCTATTAGAATAATAAACAAAGCAGCTTACAGGGAACCAACAAACCCACTTTTTCTTAAACAAAAAACTCAAGTTGAAAGATCTGGTTGACTTTAAAACCGCAATAATAATGTTCAAAGTGAAGAATTTATCACTGCCCGCAAATATCCAAAAGTTGTTCCAAACAAGGGAGAAATGATATCACTTCAGAGGAACATGTATATTTCAAAAGCCTACAGTGAGAACAACCACCAAGCAACACTGTATTTCAGTGCAAGGAGTCAGATTATGGAACGATTATGGACCTGAATTAAAATCATGTACAACGCTTGGACAATTTAAACAAAAACTAAAGGAAGAAATACTCCAAACATATTTACAAGACGACATGTAAACTCACATAAGGATTGACATATCCAGCCTGTGTTGTGTTGTAGCTTAGTTGTTTTGTTTTTTTTTCTCTCTGTGACATTCTATCTTAGATTTGTCTTGAATAGTAACCGCTCAACTTAGCTTAGCTTAGTTTTCCTTTTTTTTTCTCTGTCACACTTTGTCTTAGCTTTGTTCTAAATTGTAATCACTCTTGTCTTGTTTACTCTTTTTTTCTTTTGAATTCTTGGATGGAATATGGGTGGGCAATATAAGCTGCGGCTTCAGCCATCACCCATTTCGGATAACTCACGTGGAATTGTTTAGTAGAAGGAGTCTTTGTCTAATTTGACCTTGTTGTTATATTATACAGTTTCTTTTAACCTGTACTGTATTATCCGAAATAAATTCATTCATTCATTCATTCATTTTTCATCAAATGATCTCCCTCACTGGACTGAAATGGAATCATACAATTTGTGGGGAGCGTGAAATAACGAAGCTGAATTGGTTCTTAATTCAGGTTTTATTCATGCACTTCATCCCCAGCCTTCTCTCAAGAACACAAGAGCGTGAGCTGCATCAGACCTTCACATTTATATATTTCACACAAAGGGAGAATCACATATCCCTGTCAAAACCCCCTATTGACATTAACTCCCCCTCCGGTCTCTCAGTCCTCCACCTGTCTCCTAGGAGGTCGGGAAGTCCTTTCAGTCCCTTATCGCCGTACCTCCGTCCTCTTGTAGTTAACCGCAGGTGGTCCAGACATATTGTTCCATTCAGGACGCAAAGTCAATCCACACATGCGATCTCCAGTATCCCCTTTATGCTTATGCATATGTGGGCCAAAATACATGGGCTACAACCCCCCCCCCCCCCCCAAACGTCGAAGAATGGACAATATATTAAAATTCAGAGAACATGTTAATATCAACAGCACAGTCTATACCACATGACCACATCAAAAATCAGTGATAACATCAATAGTCTATACCACATGATCACATCAGTCAGTCCGTACGCCATCTGGGCTTCAGCCGTCTTCCGAATCTGCTGTAGGCAGGTCTCGGCATCCCTGCGGCGCCGTCCTGCAAAGAATCTGCTGACTGTGGAAGAGAGTGGTTATTTGATCCCTGCGGGGGCTCCGGGACGCGTTCCCTGGGGGTCTGCCACGTCGAGGTGCCCTCGCTACCCGTACAGACTCGTCGTTCATCACAAAGGCAGGCTTAAGTCTATCAATACTGACTGTCTCTTTTCTGTCTCCCAAATCTAGCACAAAATGCTTATCCCCTGTCTCCAGCACTCTATATGGCCCATCATATGGTGGTCGGAGGGTTGGTCTTAGAGCCTCGTACCTGACAAAAACGAACTCAGCATTTTTCAAAGCTTTGGGAACAAAAATGCGCGGAAAAGTGTGAACGGGGCCCGGGAGCATGTCCGCTCCCGTGCTGATCGGTGGTCCAAGAGCCAGGAGGCGTCCCGGTTCCGGATGCTCTGGTAGAAACTCACCGGGCAGCCTGAGAGGTTGTGCAAAAACTAACTCCACTGGGGAGGCATTTAAATCCTCCTTAGGCGCAGAACGCAACCCTAATAAAACCCATGGTAGTTTGTTTACCCAATCTGCATCCGTAAGCGATGCTCTGAGGGCTGCCTTCAAAGACCTATGAAAACGTTCGCATAAACCATTAGCCTGAGGGTGATAAGCGGTAGTGCGGTGAATTTTCGCTCCTAAGCTGCTGGCCATCGCTGACCACAGCTCGGAGACAAATTGAGGCCCTCTGTCGGACATAATATCCGACGGGACCCCGAAACACGCTACCCAGGCCGTCAAAAAAACGCGAGCCACCTCCGTGGCCGTGGTCGATGCCAGTGGGACCACTTCCGGCCAGCGTGTGGTTCGGTCCACCATTGTCAAAAGATGTGTGAACCCCTGCGACGACGGTAGGGGGCCCACGAGGTCGACGTGCACGTGATCGAATCTTTTGGCCGGAATGTGGAATGGTTCTAAAGGGGCTCTTGTGTGCTTATGAATTTTGGCCCGCTGACAAGCCATGCAGGTCCTTGCCCACTCTTTCACGTGCTTGCGCAGGCTCGGCCAAACAAACTTCTCCGCTACCATGTTCACCGAAGCGCGCACCCCTGGGTGTGCCAGGGAGTGGACAGAGTCAAAAACGCGGCGGCGCCACATGGCCGGAACTACTGGGCGTGGCCGCCCGGTTGACACATCAGATTGGGGGGGCATACCGGTTTGCAAACACCTGCTCTCCAGCTTTAACCCTGTTGGTCCAGACTGGAGCGCGCGCACGTCTGCATCTCTGCCCTGCTCTGCTGCCATGGCTGCGTAGTCTATCCCCACGTGAACCGGGGCCGCGTGCGCTTCCGCACTGCTATTTTGCTTCGCGGCTGCCATAGTATAATCTGCCCCTGCACGCGCCGGTGCTGTAGCTGCGTGAGAGAGGCAGTCTGCTACTATGTTGAGTTTACCCGCTACGTGCTGAATATCAGTGGTAAATTCCGAAATTGCGGCCAGCTGCCTCTGCTGCCGGCCCGACCACGGATCTGAAATTTTGGACATCGCAAAAGTGAGCGGCTTATGGTCAACAAAAGCGGTGAAACGCCGACCTTCCAGCCAGAACTGGAAATGGCGGATGGCCAAATGGAGCGCTAACAGCTCTCTGTCAAACGTGCTGTATTTCCGCTCAGCTTCGCTCAAGGATTTGTTGAAGAATGCTAGCGGCTGCCAAACACCGGCAACGTGCTGCTCTATAACTGCCCCTACGGCCAAATCTGATGCGTCGGTAGTTAGCGCGATGCAGGCCGATGGGTCCGGATGAGCTAGAAGCGCGGCTTCAGCCAAGGCTTTTTTTTACCTCCGTGAACGCGCGCTCCTGCTCCGGGGACAACTCGTTTGTATTGGAGGGTTTTTGCTTTCTGAGCGCGGCGTATAATGGCTGCACGAGCTGCGCTGCGTGGGGTAGGAAACGGTTATAAAAATTTACCATTCCTAAAAATTCCTGCAATGATTTGACTGTTTGTGGTCGGGGAAAATCTGCTACTGCGCGCACCTTATCCGGCAGTGGAACTGCCCCTTCTGGGGACACGCAGTGGCCCAAAAAATTGATCTGCGCAACGCCAAACTGGCACTTGACTGGATTAGTTATTAAGCCGTGCTCTCCCAACCTCCGAAAAACCGCAGTGAGGTGTTTTTCATGTTCTTCCTCTGAAGTACTGGCGACCAAAATGTTGTCGAGGTAAACAAACACGAATGGAAGATCACGTAACACGGCATCCATCATGCGTTGGAATGTTTGTGCGGCGCCTTTCAGGCCAAACGGCATGCGCAAAAACTCAAAGTCCAAAAGGGGTTATAACCGCTGTTTTCGGAATGTCCTCCGGCCAGACTGGAACCTGATGGTAGCCGCAAACCAGGTCTATTTTTGAAAAAATGCGCGCCCCCGCTAAATGCACCGAAAAATCCTGTATGTGTGGGATGGGGTAGCGATCGTGTGCCGTGGCATTGTTTAGTCTGCGGTAATCGCCGCAAGGTCTCCAGGAGCCGTCGGCTTTCGGGACCATATGCAGCGGCAAAGCCCATGGGCTTTTCGAACGGCGAATAATGCCCAGCCTCTCTAGGCTGGCGAACTCCTCGCGCGCCATGGAGAGTTTAGCAGCATCCAGGTGCCGAGCTTTCGCGAAGACGGGGGGGGGGGGGGGCCAGTTGTAGTGATAAAATGCTCCACCCCGTGTTTCGCAACTGTTGCCGAAAATGTGGGAACCGTGAGTGCTGGAAACTGGGTGAGGATTGTGTTAAACTTGCCGCCTGCTGTGGCGACGTTGGTCTGCACTGGTGGCGGGGACACTCGAGCTGCACAGGGAATGGAATAAAAAGAGTGCATTTACCAGCCGCCTATTGGCAAGATCAACTAACAAACCGTGTGAGCACAGAAAATCAGCACCTAACATGTTGAAACTCACCGCCGCTATGACAAAAGTCCATTCATAAGTGCGACCATGCAAGGACAGAGACAAAGTCCTTTCCCCATAGGTGTTGATGCTCGAGCCGTTCGCCGCCGTTGCCCCGTTTCCACGGGGGCCAGCCACCTGGTCAGCATAGGTTGGGGTGATGAAACTCACTTGGGCTCCGGTGTCTATAAGGAACTGCCGCCCGGAGCTCGTATCTGTGATGTTGAGCAGCTTATTTCTTTTGCCAAGAGCCGAAGCTGCTAACGATTCTCGGTCCTGCCATTTCCCGACTTCTTGAAGTTGCACGGCGGCACACACCTGTGCGCCTTCTTTGCGAACCGCCGATGATAAAAGCAGAGATCCTCTCCTCCGCTGCGTCGGGGCCGCGCTTCTGCCGCTGGGCCATCACCTCCGCCGCGTCGGGGCCACGCCGCTGCCATTGTTGGTAGGCTTGGCTCGGCTGTCTCTGGCTCGTCGCTGCCTCGGGTCGCCGCCGCCGTCGTCTGCTCGCCGCAGGAGCTGAGGAGCCTCTGCGCCTCTTGGGCCAGCTCACGGAAATCCTGCTGGGTGTCACAACGCATGCTAGACAGCGTTCCTCTCATATGCGTCGGGAGGTTAGTCAGGAAGATGTACTTAAAGAGGAAATCATCGTTGTCTGGCCCCCTCAGCTGCAGCATGTCTTCCATCAGGGCAACTGGCCTGTGTCCTCCTTGGTTGAGCATAGCCAGGAGCCTCCTAGCCCTCTCTTCGGCTGAGGGCGTGAAACACTTGGTGAGGGCAGCCTTCAATCTGCCGTCTTTGTCTTCGGCGGGTGGCTGCTGTACCAAGCTCCGCACGCATCGAGCTGTGCGGTTGTCTAGTCTAGCGATGACATGGTAGAACTTAGTGTCATCCGCCGTTATGCCTGCGAGCGTGAACTGGTCCTCCGCCTGGAGGAACCACGAGTCTGGGTTGTCCTGCCAGAATTCCGGCAGTTTGACGGCGATGGCGCTCGCTAGGGCAGACTCCAATGAGTCCTGATCGTGGAGAGCATTTCTAGGCATTCTCACACGTCACTGGTCACCAATGTGGGGAGCGTGAAATAACGAAGCTGAATTGGTTCTTAATTCAGGTTTTATTCATGCACTTCATCCCCAGCCTTGTCTCAAGAACACAAGAGCGTGAGCTGCATCAGACCTTCACATTTATACATTTCACACAAAGGGAGAATCACATATCCCTGTCAAAACCCCCTATTGACATTAACTCCCCCTCCGGTCTCTCAGTCCTCCACCTGTTTCCTAGGAGGTCGGGAAGTCCTTTCAGTCCCTTATCGCCGTACCTCCGTCCTCTTGTTGTTAACCGCAGGTGGTCCAGACATATTGTTCCATTCAGGACGTGAAGTCAATCCACACATGCAATCTCCAGCATCCCCTTTATGCTTATGCATATGTGGGCCAAAATACATGGGCTACACAATTTACCTTTACCTCTTCCTATATTCATATACTCACTCGGCAAAAAAATTACAGAAACAAGTTAAAAATCCATTTGTAAAGCATATGATCAAAATATGGTGTGAAACCAAAAAATATTTAAAAGAACCACACTTATTGTAACAATTTAGCCCAATATGGGGTAATCAATATTTTAAACCAGGGAGAGCGGATGCTGTATTTAAAGTATGGAATTTAAAAGGGATTCAAAAGATTCAAGACTTATCTGTCATGTTCAGATAACATAATGTCTTTTGAAGAACTGAGGATCAAATTTAATCTTAATAGAACACATTATTTAAAATATCTTCAGCTTAGGAACTTTATTCGATCAAATCAAAATAATGCTCTCACCCGACCTATTTATTCATCCTTGGAAAAAATTTTGACGAAAGATAGTAAGAGAAAGGGTATTATTTCAGAGTTTTATAACTCATTGACACTATCCTCAAGTGAAAACTCACAGAAAAGATTGAATTATTGGAAAGAAGACCTGCAAACTGAAATTTCAGAGGAACAATGGGAATTGGCTTGTACAGAAGCTCAAACCAAATCAATAAATGTACGTCTTAAATTGATGCATTTTAAATGGTTAATGCGGATGTATGTTACACCGATGGAGTTAAATAGATATAACAAAAACATACCAGATACGTGCACAAAATGTATGGAAAGTAAAGGAACCTTATTTCATTGTTTATGGGAATGTAGAAAAAAATAGAATGTTTTGGGAAGAGGTGAGGGTAACAATTGAAAAAATAATTTCAAAACAAATCATATTGAATCCTAAATTGTTTTTGTTGGGTCTGCATCCAGAAAAGCATAACTTTAAAGCGTACCTCTGGTGGTCGTGAAGACGCATTTAACTTGAAAACATTATGAAAAAGTATTTCTTATTTTGGTAAATAATTCTTGCCAGCCATATACCACCAGACATATATTCAAATAGGACCTTGGCCATGGGCAGCCAATGAAAACTGTGGGCGCAGCCATGACACATGCGGATGTGACGTCACTTCGTTGATACTCAACAGTCAATGCTCCGCCTGTATGAGAGACTAGGGTGCTGTTGTGAGTGTTTTTATTCTATTATGGCTGAATTGTCGGACTCTGAGGAAGAATTTGTCCAACATGGCTACAGGTTTGAGCCAGAAAGGTCTTCTGAGGGTTAAAGTGACGAAGTGGTCCTCACACACAACGCAATTTCGTCTGAAATTATTCGTCTGTGCCCTGTTTCCGCTCCGATCTTCTGACAAGGTGAGGTGGGTTTGGGTACACAAAAGTGTTTGTTTTTTTCGCTTATTATTCAGACATACAAAGGCTTTACATTCCGCCATGTTGCGATGTCCATATCGCATTGTATGTTTTTGTTTTTACAAGAGCACCGAGTGTCTGCTGCTCTGTATATAGTTGTAGAATCATCTTCCGTGTTGCGGCAGTTACGAGATCAGATGAGACAAGCAGCTGAATTTAAGCATTTATTTATTTTCTACTCGTTTCAGTTCTGCATTTAATATGAACCCTGAGTTTGAAATAAACGTTTGAATTTTGGTCCTCACACAACGCCACGCGCTGTCTGCCGCTCTTTATAGCGGTGAGGGAGGAGCCGAATTATCTGCCGTGTTGCGGCTGTTAACGACCTCAGATCAGACAAGAGGACCCGCCGAATTTAAGCATTTATTTATTTATTTTCTACTCGTTTCAGTTCTGCATTTAATATGAACCCTGAGTTTGAAATAAACGTTTGAATTTTGGTCCTCACACAACGCAACGCGCTGTCTGCCGCTCTTTATAGCGGCGAGGGAGGAGCCGATTTATCTGCCGTGTTGCGGCTGTTAACGACCTCGGATCAGACAAGAGGACCCGCTGAATTTAAGCATTTATTTATTTATTTTCTACTCGTTTCAGTTCTGCATTTAATATGAACCCTGAGTTTGAAATAAACGTTTGAATTTGAATATCCCCAAAGCCGCTGCACATCCGGGTACTCGAGGCTCAGCCAATACTGATCCAGATCGCGGTAGCCACGAAATTACATCACAGGAAGCGTCCTGGAAGTCCATATAGCCGCTCGTATGGCTGTACCCATGTTTTGCTGACATAGCTGAACCAACACATCAGCAATGGATTTATATCAAATTGCTTTGAACGTGAATTTCAACTTAAACTTGAACTAGAACGTGAGACAGGGGCTCAATATAATATCTTTTTTTTCACGACCACCATAGATACGCTTTAATAAAAGTGAAAGAGCATTCATAGACCTCAGTTTGCTTAACGCCAAAAAATGTATTGCACTATTGTGGAAAAAGACTTGTAGACCAGATGTGACTCAGTGGTTAAGACAGATGTTAACAAACCTTCCACTAGAAAGAATAACATACATACTGAAATCAAAGGAAATTGTGTTTGAGAATATATGGAGACCTTTCATTCATTATGTAAAGAATTTAAACATAACTTTTGAAGAAGGTGAATGATGTGTGTGGACCTTGTAAATTCCAAACTGGTGAATGTATAATATGTATACTTATGTAATGGATTGCCTAGACTAAACAGAGGAGCACTGTTGAAGACCTGTTCTTGTTGGTGGTTGTCGATGTTTTTAGTACATTTTTTTAAAAATTACTTTAGTGTTTGTGTTATGTTTGTAAAAAAAAAAAAAAAAAAAAAAAGGTTCAATAAAAAATATTGTGGGAAAAAAATATAGCTGTCTGTGCAGATTTGATATGATTTAGCATTTATAGCAACCATTCTGAGTTAGTCACTTAGACCACATCTGTCTGTTCAGTTGAACACAGACAGGTTGAATTTGTGTAAGTGAATCCTTGTGAAAGATTGTGTCACACTCCTTCAGTCAACGGAAAGGTGGACATATTGCCTAATTAGAATTTGGCTTAATTTTGTACAAGGAATGCCTTATTTTATATTCCTTGGTAAATTATTGTGTGGACTGTAGTCCCAAGGCCCGGTTTGGCCGAGGCCAAGCACCAGGAGCACAGGCCAGGTCTGTAGCATGTCATTGTCATACAACACAAGTATTCCTTATTACTGTCACATTTCTGAAATGTGACACTGTCACACCATTATGTGGTGAGTGGCATCACTGCAAGGTGTGAGATTGCAATGTGTCAGATGTATCCTGCAGTGTGAAGTCATATAAATACTACATTTTTAAAGTCCAAGTCATTTAAATTGATATGCTTTGTAATTTGCAATGTCATTTGTTCTACTTGGCTTCGGCAGTGCTTGTCAATTGAGAGGTCCTTTCCCCGTCGTGCCACTGTGCCCCCCCCCCCACCCAGCCAATGAGCCACGACCATGCCTGTCACATACTGCCTGGCCTCCTCACATCTCCCACAAAGATCAAACCTCGGTGCCATCCTGTTTAAAAAAAAAAAAAAAAAAAAAAAAAAAAAAATGGGGGGGGGGGGCCTCCACACGTCAGTATTTATATCAACAGGAGTGCAAATTTTATCACCTCATAAATTGATTTCACTAATGTTCCAGTTATCATTATTTTGTCCTTTAAAAGTTTCTCACTTGTTTATATAATGTGTAATGTTAAGAAATACAAGTGAATTGTTTTTATTTTGTTACATATTGCATACTATGTCACCAAGGAGTTATTAAATTGAAAGGTAATGGTGATATTATGATTCCTAGCTTTTCACCTTGTTGATTTGGCAAATCTAAATCCTGGTGAAAGCTAAAGATTTTGTGAATGTTTTCCCTTTCCTGTTGAAAAAAGAAAACATGAACAGAAATGGAGGAAAACAGGAAAAAAAAACACTTTAAATTACACCGAAAACTTCCACAATTTGAATAATGTGGTTTTGCTATTCACAAGTATTTGCTAAATATTCAGTGAATCAGTAGATGTTTTACCAATTGACATGGGTCATCACTACTTTAGGATTACGTTTAAACAAAACAGTGTCATATATTAGAAGACTTAAAGCAATGCAGCATTTAGAATTAGTAACTGCAAAGTGCAGGCCTAATCTCTTTCCTGAGTGGCTGAGGTCATAGAGCAGCACTGTGTGTTGAGGAATTTATTGCACAGGAAAGAAAAACCTTGTAAGATCAGAATGATACTGCAATCTGTTTTTTTTTTTCCTTCTCCTAAATCCTGCAACTCATCAGACCTTGAGCCTCCTTCTTTTCCCCCTTTTTTTTTTTACATAGTGAAAGGATCAAAATGTAAATAAGCACATAGTCATTTATTAAAAAGAGAGTTTAGTATTATTGAAACAAAACAACAATATGACATAGAATTACCAAGACCTGTGTTTGATAGTCAGACTCTGGCAAATCATATGCACAAACACAGTAATTATCAACCTCTTCTGTGCTTAGAATCGTGAAATATAATGTGTACACAAAGTATTTAGTGATTAAGCATTATTAAGTGACAGCATGATATTGTAATGTTCAGTTAATTTCATCATTGTCATGCTGGTAGCATTGATTAAGATGCAAGCAATTGTACTTAGTGTTTTAGCCGCCTGTGGTGTCGACGAGAGGGGCACGGACAGTGGTGAGGTGATGTTGTTTTGCTGGGTCCCAGAGGCTGGTTGTTTGGCTAGAGCGGGGAACAAAGGGAAGGAAAAACCCCTTTGAGATCGTTAGTCCTACGTCCTTTTTCCCTGTAAAGTTCACTGTTATGCTTCAGTCAGAGAAATAAGGCAACTGAGTCAACAAAAATCAGTGATGCATAAAAAAAAAAAAAATTTGTATAAAGATAGCTCAATGTTTTACATTTTCCAAAAAAAAAAAACCTGGAGGAAATAAAAATACTGGCTTTAAAAATATGTAAATAGTTCACCACGTACGCAACATTAGAGTCAAAACCCGCAAAAGTAGATTGAAAAAAACAAAAAACGGTAAGAACCCCAAATCTTTGCAAAAATACCCATATATATACAGTATATATATATATATATATATATATATATATATATATATTTCCGGTTCCGGCTCTGCCGGACCGGCGGCGCCACACGAGTCGGCTGCCTGTTGCAACAGCCTTTTTTTTATCTTCCTTCTTCTTTCTACACCTTTCACTCTGTATATATATCACGGACGCACGGATCGCCCCGGGGGTCTCCCGGGTCGGCGGACGGAGCCACGGTTTGCAGCGGGAGACGTTACAGCGGGGAGGAGCTAGTGCTAGCTAGCACTTGGCCGCCGCCCGGTGCTAATGGGAAACTCGACATACCGGGAGCTGTAGCGAAAACGAAGCGGGTGCCGGGCTGGAGTTTAGGCGGCGTGAAAGAAATATAAGACAGAATAATAAAGAGCGATGGCAAGAACCAAGCAGACCGCCCGTAAAATCTACTGGAGGAAGAAGCCCCCCAGGAGACAGCTAGCCACCAGGGCTGCTCGGAGAGGCGCTCTGGCCACCGGCAGAGTGAAGAGGCCTCGCCGTCACAGGTCCGTGGCTCTGAGAGAGATCCGTCGCTACCAGAAATCCACGGAGCTGCTCATCCGTAAGCTGCCCGTCCAGCGCCTGGTGAGGGAGATCGCTCAGGACTTCAAGACCGTCCTGCGTTTCCTGAGTTTCGCCGTCATGGCTCTGCAGGAGACCAGCGAGACCCACCTGGTGGTCTCTTCTTCGCTAAGGGGGTCACCATCATGCCCAAAGACTTCCAGCTGGCCCGCTGCATCCGCGGAGAGAGAGCTTAGACTTTCTGCTGCACATCCACCAGCCATAATGCTCTGCACTGTGTGTCTATATATATACATTTATAGTAATATGGACATATGTTTGCTAGATGTTGTTTTTTCTTGCCTTCTGATTGTTGCTCTGAGTGTTGCTGTCCCTGTGCTGTTGCAATCCTGGAATTTCCCCATTGTGGGACTAATAAAGGCTTATCTTATCTTATATAGTGTTTTTCTGTCCTCTTTCACACACTTTAGCAACTGCACTTTTTTTTTCTCTTTTCCCAAGCAGTCGCGCGTGCGCGCGCGCGCACACACACACACACACAGATATGCTCCTGTCAGTTATCCAGACAAGGTCACAGCTAGACAAAACACATACCCACAATAAAAAGCTTCAAATGTATATCCATCCACAGAACAGCGCGAAAGTTACTTAAATTAATCCTCAAAACTGGCAACTTCAGCAGAGAACGCACACATCTGGCAACTACGCACTCTCACTGCAGCATGAAGGTCCTATTTTTTTCTACACTACCGTGAAAACACAGCACAAGTCAGCTCCTCTTACTCAAAATTGCTATTTTCAAACACCCATAATTTTAAACATTCCTCAAGAGGATAACAATTAATTAACCAACCCTTTTATGCTCCACAAATGCCAGGAAAAAAATCAATTTTACAGCCCTGTGCAACCTGCTCTTTCCGCCTCCGCGGAGAACTCAGTCACTCTGTCACACCAGAGCAGATTTCACGAGACAGAGACAAAAACAAACCAACTGCAGTAACTTTTATCCAGCGCTACAACAAACTTTGAAAATAAAAATCTACCAGTATTTTCAGTGGTCATGTAACCTCTTGTAGTGTGCCTAGAGCCCCGGAATTGGGCAATAAGCAGACGCGGTAAAAAGGCACAAATCTTCCCATAAAAAAAAATCCATTGTCCAGGGTCACGTAACCTCCCATGATATGCGGAGAGCCCAGACACCTGTACAATAAACAGTCATGGCCAAAAGGCACGAATCTTTCCCTGAGAATCTACTTTTTAGGGTCACATAACCCCCCCCCACGATATGCCGAGAGCCTAGGTATTTAGGCAATCAAACATTCGTGGCCAAGGGGCACGAATCTTTGCCTACTTGCGCGCAACTTCCGAAACCTTCACCTAACTGACATAAAGTTCCAAGAGCAACGAATCTTCCTCTCCCAGTATCTTGCAATAAAGCTCACCGTGGTGGGGGAAATCCCAGATTTCCTCCCCTGGTAGCTTGCAATAGATTATTTCGAACAAAAAAGTAGAACAAAAATGACGAGTGCAATAAAGTAACAGTATATAGTGTTCGAAAGGGAGAAGGAAGAAGTGAACACTTAATTCCAACTCTTCTTTTCCATAAATACAACCCATGTGAAATGTATACAGATTATCACATTTAAGACCCCAAGTAAACAATTAACTATATTTTGTACATATCAACATTAACACCCATCCATCCCAACATACATACAGTCCGTACATCAAAACCAGCCCCAAACAACACGGATCACAACACAGATTGTACATATAAATACTACCCTTCTAACATATATTCTTTAAGCAAATAATGTTTTTACCTATTTTTGAATTGATTTCTGTTTGTACATGGTTTCAATTCCGGCTCCAGACTGTTCCACAAATCCACCCCACAGACAAATATGCACATACTTTTCTTAGTTGTTGGTGTCTTGGGTTTTGTCAAGTTTGTCTCCTCTCAAATTATAATCGTCTCTTTTTTTTGAATATTTTTTGTATATTATTTGGGAGTTGATTATTAATTTCCCTGTACATGACTTGTGCTGTCTTAAATTTAACTAAATCCATGAACTTTGACATGTGACTTTAAAAACAACGAATTGGTTTGGTCTCTATATCCTACATTATTTATTATCCTTATAGCTCTTTTTTGTAATGTGCATATTGACTGTAGGTTGGTCTTGTAGGTGTTTCCCCAGACTTCTACACAGTTGTTAAGATAAGGAAGAAACAGTGAATTGTACAGTAAGAACAA
The DNA here is from genome assembly GCA_020510985.1 of Pholidichthys leucotaenia. Lineage (NCBI taxonomy): Eukaryota > Metazoa > Chordata > Actinopteri > Cichliformes > Pholidichthyidae > Pholidichthys > Pholidichthys leucotaenia. The sequence continues at coordinate 413,942,143 of CM035836.1, forward strand.
TGATTTATAGTCCAAGATGCGTCTTGTCTTCCCCAGTATCCCTATACATTTTGCCAACTTGGCCCGGATGTGACTGATGTGAGGTTTCCAAGCAGATTTTATTGTCTAGTGTCACCCCCAGAAACTTATTTTCCTGTACTGTTTCTATTCTGGTATCATCTATCATTACCATTATTTCATGATTTATTTTATAATTTCCAAACAACATAATCTTTGTTTTTTCAGATTTAGAGATAATTTATTTTTGTTGAACCACTGCGTTAACCTTTTCATTTCAGTTGTGACCACCTCTAAAACCTGCTGCAAATTCTCACCAGTGCAAAGGATATTTGTGTCATCTGCAAACAAAATAAATTTCAGAATTTTTGATACTTGGCATATGTCAAGATAAAAAGTTTGGGTCCCAAAAACTGACCCCTGGGGCACACCACAAGTGATGTCCCAATAAAGCTCACCGTGGCAGAGAAACCAGCGATTAGGTCGGAATGAGGAACTTAAACAGACTTTGCTGTGTCAAAGCGGTCCAGGCAAACCAAATAACATCTCACTGGGGCTCTAACCCAATGTCCATAAACTCAACAACAACAAATGTACTTACATCCAAGCTGCCTGTAGGATTCTGAGATCCGTCACCCAGTCAGTTCCAGCGCCCCGGTTCGAAATGCCTTCACTGCAGTAACACTGAACCTTGTACTCAGCCTAGGAAGGTCTTTTGTCAGCTGTGCACTTGCTGAAATCGGGCAGAGGCACCGGAAAGACAGAGATATGTGGATCCGGTGTTCGGAGCGCCAAAATGTTAGAAAAATTCTGAGTTTCAATTATTCAAAGTCAAAGATCAGGCGGAAAATTGGGTTTATGTACATGTATTTATAAAAATAAGTGAGCCACCCCAGTGGCCATTTGGGGGAGAGATTACAAAGCATGGCTTTCCACACACACTTAGAATCTCTAAAGGGTACATTCTTTAGGTTTGAGATATATATATACACAACAGAAAGGAGGGGGAAGAGAGGGATGATGAGGAAGGGAGCGAGACGGTCCCGATAAACAGAGCTTATCCGGGGTGATGAGCAAATGAAGTACAGATATTCCGGAGACGATGTCCATAGAACTAATCACACAAGCTAGCAGTTCCTGTGCATTCCTGTGACCCAAAAGAAAACGGGGCATGTCAAAATGATTCAGTGTAGCTTAGATCATTCTTTATGCAGGTACTGATCCTCAGTCTGAATTCTCTAAAGGCCAGTAATTGCTCACAGAAACATGCCAAGAATATATGAACTTATCCTACATGGAATGCACATATAAACATTAAACATGGCATATGAAAGGCAGGATACTTCTCAAGTATAATACATTATTAATAACAATGTGGATAATATGGAATTTTTCTATCAGCATACATGCCATGCACGCGTTGCATGACATTTGTGTGGCATGTGCACTTGCAGTTGTCCTTTGACTGCTACGCAAATCCCGTGCAACACTAGCATGGCAGTTGTCTGACAATTATAAAAGTGGGACCAGAGCTCCCCTTTCCAGCAGTAATTTTAATTTTTTTTTATCTTAGAAGATGTCAGGTGAGACTGACCAGACTGTTGAACGAGGAGGTTGAGTCCTCTACATCAGATACAGCAGGCCCTGGGACTGGTGCTGCTTCCTGTGTGGGGCAGGGACAACAGCCCCCATATTGCTAGCCTTGCCTTTCTTACCCTTTTGTGGTGTGGGGACACTGTTGGTTACAGCTGTGTCAGAGTGTGCTAGAAAATGACCAGGCCTGTTGCACATGTAGACTGTCGTCCTTTTTGTTTCCAGTCAGTCACAATTTGGTTTCATAGGTTTTCAGCCCCTCGCAAAGTTGTCCAACTTCTCATGCGCTTTCTGATTCGGAAACTAAATTGAGACTGGTGTGACACACCCATGATGACTATTGAGCAAGAAAATTTGTTGCACAAATGTTTTTGAAAATGTTAAATTCCTGCAGCATGAGAGCGATGCCCTGCAACTCACAAGAGGGAAATTGCAAACCCCCTTTTTGGAAGCTTCCTCACGAATGCCATTCTCCAACTAGTCGGAAGCTGTCAGAGCCCAGTGAAATACTACCTTAAAGTACAGTGAAACTTGAAAAATATATTTAATATGTACATGCTAATCACTCATTCACTTAATTGACCTCAAAACATTGAAAACTTTTTTTTTTTTCTTGTAACAAAGTTGTTTTTCTCACTCAGTGGTGCACATAGAAGGCTCTTTGGGTCAAGTCACTGTATCCACTTGTCACTCTCCTCGTCGTGCCATCAGCGCAGTTCATGCAGTCCAACCTCATGGTCAGCTTGAGGTGATTTCCCCCCCCCCCTCCTCCCCAGGTGCTTAAAGATGACATTGCATTTTTATATTTCCAGTGACTTTTATTCCTCTTAAATAACAGGAGCAAAAAGACACCAGACAGCAGCGGTTAGAGATCCTCAGTAAAATTGAAAAGGTACCTTCTTCTTACATTACTGTAATGTTTTTTTTTCATTGTCTCCAACAACTGTTGTGTCCTTCAGCTTTTCATGATTCTGTTGGAAGTAGAGGAGATGGAGCAGATGACGTCAGTTTTGTCTAAACCAGAAGAGAGAAGGTTGGAGACCCAAAGAAAAGTGGAGCTCATTTACTTTCAGCTACAACACAACAAGCCTCAGTGAGTAATAAAGCCACCGCTTTCAAGCAAAAAAACCCATTGCATTTCCAAACTTAAGATTTGTTTTTAAATAATTTTCTGATTATTTGATGCAGGGAATCGGAGGGAGAGTTTCTTCCTTTCTTGCTCATCTCAAAAGGCAAAAAGCTCCTGGCTCGTTTACTCCCATACCTGAAACATGATTGTGGTTTAAAAGTCTTGCACAGCGTGGCTTCACACCTACCTACACTAATGAGCAGGGATGCAGATGAGGTAGGGCTGTTTTTGCTTTTTATATCAGAATGTAAAACTTTTTAGCTTTCTAGATTGGTTAACCTAGACACATTTACTGTCCAGTGTACCATACATATGCAGTACAACCATTAATCTGATTCTGACTTCCCATTCATGCATGGTTAAAAGCTGTCCTGGATGAGAATTGTAGGAATTTCTACCATATTATCAAAGTTGATTTATAGATTTACGTTTATAAAATACAGGTTAAAAAAATTTGCCTAAGGTATTGTCAGAGCTTTACTTTTCTGAGTTCCACTTGGAGACAAATTGGAATTTTTAAAAATTGTCCAAGTCAAGTATTGTCCTTTTTAAATTCTGCTGTTGTGAAATTTGAACCAGGCTCTTCCAGTACTTTATCCACCTCTTTGTAATGTCATCGGTGGCCTAACGTTCAGTCAGCTTATTGGTGTCCTCAAAGTCTTGATGACATCGGAGTCTCTAATGACATCTGAATGTCTCACGCTTGCCTGCCACAACAAGGTCTGTGCTTTGCATTTGTTCTTAAGCAGATTTGATTCAGCGCAGATTTTTGGGAGGCTTTGTTTACATGCCTTTTCTTTGTCCCTTTTCAGTTTGGACTGTCCCTATTGTATGCCCTGCTGTCTCAGGGGGAGAAGCTTCTCTCCTCAGGTGTTCCTCTGGAACCCAGCATTGGTGATTTTGAGACCTGGTGGGAAACCTAACCATTGTATATAATGACAAAAGATCTTTTTTAATCTACTTGCATTATGAGAGTATGATTTTTGTTTTTAGGACGGAAATGATATTCCAGGTAGCAGGACAGCTTTCCCAGTGTTCCCTGGTGGAGCCCCTCCTGCTGCCCTCAAACCTGCTCAGTCTCTTCTGCCGTTATTTGGACAAGCGTACTCTGCATCAGCTGAAAAGCAACATGGAGTAGGTTCTTTTATTAGCTCATTTCGGCAAAACCGAAAGGGAGCTAATACAGTGCATCCAGAAAGTATTCACAGTGCTTCACTTTTTCCACATTTTATGTTACAGCCTTATTCCAAAATGGATGAAATTAATTTTTCCTCAATTCTGCACACAACACCCCATAATGACAACATGAAGTTTTTTTTTTTTTATTTTTGCAAACTTAGTAAAAATAAAAGAAATCACATGTACATAAGTATTCAGCCTTTACCATGAAGCTCAAAATTGAGCTCAGATGCATCCTGTTTCCACTGATCATCCTTTAGATGTTTCTACAGCTTAATTGGAGTCCACCTGTGGTAAATTCAGTTGATTGGACATGATTTGGAAAGGCACACACCTGTCCATATAAGGTCCCACAGTTGATGGTTTGTGCTCCAACACACACCAAGCATCAAGTCAAAGGAATTGTCTGTAGACCTCAGACAGGATTGTCTCGAGGCAGAAATCTGAGGAAGGGTACAGAAAAATTTCTGCTGCTTTGAAGGTCCCAATGAGCACAGGGGCCTCCATCATCTGTAAATGGAAGAAGTTGGGAACCACCAGGACTCGTCCTAGAGCTGGCCCTCCGTCTAAATTGAGCGATTGGGGGGAAGAAGGGCCTTAGTCAGGTGACCAAAAACCCAATGGTCACTCTGTCAGAGCTCCAGTGTTTGTCTGTGAAGAGAGGAGAACCTTCCAGAAGGACAACCATCTCTGCAGCAATCCACCAATCAGGCCTGTATGGTAGAGTGGCCAGATGGAAGCCACTTCTTAGTAAAAGGCACATGGCAGCCTGCCTGGAGTTTGCCAAAAGACACCTGAAAGACTCTCGGACCCTGAGAAATAAAATTCTCTGGTCTGAGACAAAGATTGAACTCTCTGGCGTGAATGCCAGGCATCATGTTTGGAGGAAACCAGGCCAATACCATCCCTACAGTGAAGCATGGTGGGGGCAGCATGCTGTGGGGATGTTTTTTCAGCGGCAGGAACTGCAAGCCTAGTCAAGATGGAGGGAAAGATGAATGCAGCAATGTACAGAGACAACCTGGAGGAAAACCTGCTCCAGAGTGCTCATGACCTCATACTGGGGCGATGGTTGATCTTTCAGCAAGAGGACAATCCTAAGCTCACAGCCAAGATAGCAAAGGAGTGGCTTCAGGACAACTGTGAATGTCCTTGAGTGGCCCAGCCAGAGCCCAGACTTGAATCCAATTGAACATCTCTGGAGAGATCTGAAAATGGCTGTGCACTGACGCTTCCCATCCAACCTGATGGAGCTTGAGAGGTGCTGCAAAAAGGAATGGGTGAAACTGCCCAAAGATAGGTGTGCCAAGCCTGTGGCATCATATTCAGAAAGACTGTATATATGTACTGTATATATGTATTTATAAATTTGCAAAAATCACAACTTTTTTCACATTGTCATTATGGGGTATTGTGTGTAATATTTTGAGGGGAAAAATAATTTAATCCAATTTGGAATAAGGCTGCAACATAAAATGTGGAAAAAGTGAAGCATTGTGAATACTTTCCAAATGCACTGTATGTCAAGGCAGTGTCTGCATTTGTCCGTCCACATTTCACAAGAATCACTACTCCTAGGTATTTTCCTTGATCACCAAACTTGGTCACAATGATCCTCAGGTGGGCATCCAGGTTGTGTTCAAGGTCAATGGTCAAAATCTGGGACCTCATGAGAATTCAGGAAAAAAAAACAATACTTCCCCAAGGCAATTGCCCCAATTCTCAAATTCATGTAAAACGATCGTCAGGTGGGTTTGCATCAAGGTTGTGCTCAAGGTCAGGAGATATCGGTACTTATTTTATGAAAATTATTCTTCCTAGGCAATTGCCTAAACTCTGGAACTTGTACACAATCATCCTCAGGTTTGTCTGCATCCAGGTTGAGGTCAAGGTCATTGTAAAAGGTCAGATCTGGGCATTTGTTTTCACAAAAATCGTTACTCCTCCAAGGCAACTGCCCTGTTAGGCAGACTCATACACAATGATCCTCAAGCGGGTCTGTAGCTAGGCTGTGCTCAAGGTCAAGGGTCGGATCTGAGCACACTTGATGATTTTGTCAGGCCAGAATGAGCTGCTGCCTCACCAATAGACTAGTTCAAGACAATACTGTAAGACAAACTTTGACAGAATACAAATCTTAAACTCTTTTAGGTCTGTGACTGCATGTCTAACGCTTGCATCTTGAGGTTGACATCCACTGATGAGCTGATCATCAGGATGTGGTGAGCACTGAAGTTGGAGGAGCAGATTCACAAAAACCCTGTTCATCACAAGCAAATTTGTGTATATACTACGTTCTCAAGTCTTTTTCCCTCCCCCTCCCTCATCCCTCCACTATTTTTTGCATGTTTTCCTTTTATTTTAATGTACAATGGCATGCATTGTGTATATTTGTGGTGAACCTAAACAGGATGTATTTGTAGTTTTCCGTTGAGTTTCAGCTGTGAAGATATTGTATTAATTTCAAAAAATGCGCCCTGTACAGCACTTACAATATAATAATAAAAAAAAAAAAAATCTGAACTTGAGCAAAAGTTACTGTTGGAACACGTTCTTTGGAAGAAGTACAGTGGTGTGAAAATGTTTGACCCCTTCCTGATTTCTTTTTTGTATGTCACACTTCAATGTTTCAGATCAAACAAATTTAAATATTAGACAAAGATAGCACAAGTAAACACAAAATGCAGTTTTTAAATGGTATTTATTATTAAGGGGAAAAAATCCAAACCTACATGGCCCTGTGTGGGGAAAAAGTGACACTCCCCCACCCCCGTTAAAACATATTAATTGGTTTATCACATCTCTGGAAAGCGGAGTTAAATTTCTCTAGCCACACCAGGCCTGATTACTACCACACCTGTTCTGAATCAAGAAATCACTAAATAGGACCTGCCTGACAGAGTGAAATAGATCAAAGGCTAGAAATCGTGGTGTGATCCAAAGAAATTCAGGAACAAATGAGTCATTGAGGTCCATCAGTCTGGAAAAGGTTATAAAGCCATTTCTAAAGCTGTGGGACTCCAGCGAACCACAGTGAGAGCCATTATCCACAAATGGTGAAAACATGGAACAGTAGTGAACCTTCCCAGGAGTGGCTGTGCCAACCAAAATTACTCCGAGCACAGTGATGACTCATCCAAGAGGTCACAAAAGACCCCACAACATCCAAAGAACTGCAGGCCTCACTTGCCTCAGTTAAGGTCAGTGTCCATGACCCAGCTGGCGTCCTGATGCAGCAATAACAACCTGCAGCTGAACGCTCTGAAGACAGTGGAGATGATTGTAGACTTCAGGAAAGTCACTACTCCTCTGCCCCCCCTCACCCTCTCAGGCTCTCCCATCACCACTGCTGATTCCTTCCGCTTCCTAGGCACTACCATCACCAGGGACCTCAAATGGGAGCTGACCATCAGCTCACTCATCAAAAAAGCCCAGCAGAGGATGTTCTTCCTGCGGCAGCTGAGGAAGCTCAAGCTACCCACCAAGATGTTAGTGCAGTTCTACACAGCCATCATCGAGTCCATCCTCACCACCTCCATAACCGTGTGGTACGCAGGAGCCACTGCCAGGGACAGACTAAGGCTGCAGCGCGTCGTGCGCACTGCTGAGAAGGTGATCGGCTGCAAGCTCCCATCTCTCCAGGATCTGTACATCTCCAGGACCCGGAGGCGTGCTGGCCGGATCATAGCCGATCCCTCACACCCTGGTCACGTACTGTTTGCCCCCCCTCCCCTCTGGTAGAAGACTTCGGTCCATCCAGACTAAAACCTCCCGTCACATGAACAGCTTCTTCCCCTCTGCCATTAGACTGCTGAACACTAAGTGACTTATTGACTCTCGTGCACCATGTACAGCAGCTCAACCAGACTCATGTCAATCATCACTGTTTTTCTTCCTGCATTACCGACTGCACTATATAGTTCTCCACAGTATCTGCTGCTGGCTAATATATATTTTAACTGTTGACCAGTATCACTTAATCTTATCCTACACTTTATTACATGTATAGTTTATTTCTCTTATCCTATCATGTTTAATGTTGCAGCATTGTACCGAGACAAATTCCTAGTTTGTGTACTACATGAACAATGGCAATAAACCTGATTCTGATTCCATCAGAAAGAGACTGGGCAAAAATGGCCTCCATGACAGAGTTCTAAGACGAAAACCACTGCTGAGCAAAAAGATCATAAAGGCCAGAAAACACCTTGATCCCCAAGACTTTTGGGAAAATACTGTGGACTGACGAGACGGAAGTTGAACTTTTTGGAAAGTGTGTGTCCCATTACATCTGGCATAGAAGTAATGCAGCATTTCAGAAAAGGAACATCATACCAACAGCAAAATATGGTGGTGGTAGTGTGATGGTCTAGGGCTGTTTTTCTGCTTCAGGACCTGGAAGACTTGCTGTGGTAAATGGAACCATGAATTCTGCAGTCTACCAAAAAATCCTGAAGGACAATGTCCAGCCATCTGTCCGTGACCTCAAGCTGAAGTGCACTTGGATTCTGCAGCAGGACAATGTGTTATGTCCACAAACCTGGCATAAGAGATGGATGAGGATGCTGCACTGGAACTGGGCTTTATTAAGGAACTGCCAACAATACACTACATGCGGTCACATGTGGAGTCATCCGGGCAAGAAAGCCTCTAATGGCGGACGCTCCCCTATATATGTCGACATGATGATGTCACCAGCCGGCTGCATCATCATGTTGCAGATCGCACTAAAACCCATCACAACACAATGATCCAAAACACACCAGCACATCCACCTCTGAATGGCTTAAGGAAAAACAAAATGAAAACTTTGGAGTGGCCTAGTCAAAGTCCTGACCTGAATCCGATTGAGATGCTGTGGCATGACCTTAAAAAGTCGGTTCATGCTCAAAAACCCTCCAGTGTGGCTGAATTACAACAATTCTGCAAAGATGAGTGGGCCAAAATTCCTCCACAGCGCTGTAAAAGACTCATTGCCAGTTATCGCAAATGCTTGATTGCAGTTGTTGCTGCTAAGGGCAGCCTGGCCAGTTATTAGGTTTAGGGGGCAATCACTTTTCACACAGGGCCATGTAGGTTTGGATTTTTTTTTTTCTTTAATAATAAACACCTTCATTTAAAAACTGCATTGTGTTTGTCTATTTAAATTTGTTTGATCTGAAACATTTAAGTGTGACAAATAGACAAAAAAATGAGAAATCAGGAAGGGGGCAAACACTTTTTCACACCACTGTATAAAGCTGTTGTGGGTCTGGAAGGGTGGTAAGAGAAATCCGCAGGGAGGCATGGAAGAACAGTATATGGGAATCCCCATATAAGTTGTAAATGGATTCAAAGGATCAACAGAAATTTGAAAGGCTCACTCCGGCGGCTCTAAAACCACCTCAAAAGCAAATGTATATTTCCCAAAATAGTATATTGTGGTCTTTTATACACACAAACTTTCATTGCCTTAGAATTGCTTGGAAAGAGCTATTGCATCTAACACTTACTTAAATATGCATGAATCTATGAATATTCCAATTGGCACACCTATACTTCCGCCCACAAGAAGACATTGTACAAGGCCCCCAGAAGGCGATCCAACTTGAAGTAAAAGTCGTAACAAGGTTTTCATAGGTGAACCTCAGGAAGGATCATTCTCGTTGGTGTGGAGAATCGCTGCCCAGCCCCGCAACGAGGCTGGAGGGCTCCCCACTGGTCTCTGGTTGCCCGTTCGCTCCAGAGGAGGCAGGCAGGCACACCGGACCACTGGCGCCCAGCAAACACACTGCTTGTTGGAGGCTGGCTGGCCCTCTCGCTTGCCTCCAGTGAGGGGTCTTCTAGCCAATGCAGGCTACCAGTAGATGCTAAATTAAGCTTTATTCCCTATATAGCAACAGAAGACCTCGGAGGAAAAAAGTTAACTGAAATTCAGTTATTGCTGTTGTGATCAAAGAATTATTCTTTAAACTGTTAACATAAGTGTTTACATATCTAATTGAAGTTTGTTGCTATTTACCCTGGTCTTGTTAAAGAGCAGAACTCAAGAGGGGTTATTAACTACAAAATGAGCTTAATGGAAAGCATTGGGCAACATCAGCTGTTCTGGTGAGATTTTAAACATTTATCACGATGTGGTGAGAACCTGGACAGATGGTCAGTCAGTGGTGGGAGAGTTTGAGGAGCCAAATATGTGAGAGGTCTGAGCAGCTGGGAAGTGAGACATTGACCTTTCCTTCACCCTGTTAGAAGAGGATTTGGACTTTAGGTGAGGAATGTATATGAAAGGTGAGACCTTTCTCCTTTAAACTTGCCATTTAAAGGCTGCCATGTTGTAGACCATGGGATGATATTGATGTAAATACAGGATAAAATCACTCTCTGCATCTTCAAGTGATGTCATTTTTAATTCAAATAAGGGCCTGAAATATCCTGAAAGGTTGCATATTGAACTCAGACTTTCTCCTTTATTTTTTTGCAATAATTTTAGATTTTCGTAATTTCCCTTTAGAATGATTGTACTGTATTCTAAATATTGAACTTAACTAGGGCCTATTGATGTGATTTATGAACATGTTGAGCGTGGTTGTAGTGCAGTCATTTGTATATTACTGGAAGTTGGGTAATATTTACATTGCTCTGCTGAGGCTTCCTTCCTCTTCACGAATGTTGTCATGCTTTGCATTTGGAGGACTTAACTATAGGTGAAGATAGTTTTAGAAACTGAAAACTTTAGTTCATGAAGGAACTTAGGACAGCAGCAAACCAGATCTATGCAAATAGGAAACCCAATGATTAAATAAGGTGCATTATTAAAGGGGTCATTGAAAAATGTTTTTGTAGGTTTCTTCTGAAATGCATCTGTCATGTGGTGATTGAAGAAAAAACATCAAAATGTTCAAAACACAACACATCTTTTATATAATTTGTGTCCAGTTAAGGTTTTAACTTTTCTGGATTTGAAAGGGCATCATACAAGTAGCACAGTCTTTGATGCTGTTATTGGCCAGCCTAGCTGTCTGTCATGTAGCAAACAGTGTTACAAGAAGTTTACCAAGTACAGTTTATATTCCCATTTTCTCTAGATTTCAGTCACCCTAATAGATATCCCTGTTTCCATATGGTTCACTAATCCACAGTTGATATATCTTGTTGTTCTGACTTAGTTATATTTTTGCTGTGATGCTACATCGATCTGTTAGCATTAGTTTAGCTAGGCAGTGAAGAAGTGATGGACAAGTTGCCTGGGGTTAGCTTAGGTGCCAACTAGCTGGCCACTATTTTCTATAAATTCTGTGAACACACACTGGAATCCTTGCTCATCTACAACACTTGACCATATACATATATATTCTAGAATGTTATTTTAGCTTATTTTCTTGCAGTGTTAGACTTAGACCAGAGGCAACTTGCTCAAGCTAGCAGTTTAGCCACTCATTCATGAATGTTTCTGTAATCATTGCACTCCAGGGACTGGTTATATCCTATCAACCACTGAAACCACACATGCCTGTGTTGTGAAGCACTATATGACAACGGACTGCATGGACGTGATGACGTTATCACGTCTAGCCCTATATTAAGGGACTGATGGCAGGCGAAGCTGCTGATGGTGCCAGACGACCTGCCGCTGGCAAAGGCGATGGGGTTAGCACTCCAGCTAGAGGCTGCCGACAAACTAACATCACAGGTAGGTAACCCACAACAACAGGCCCCACTAGCACATGCAGTTACCCCAGCAGAGGAACCTGGTTAAACCGCGACCTTCACGGGGGACGCCGAGGTGAACACTGCCGGACTGAGGAACATCACAACACCCCATTTGTGCGGTAACTGCGGCTCCCCGATACACCGAGAGTGAGCGTGATCCTGCCCGGCCAGGGGGCAGCGTTGCCAACAATTCAATCACCAACAACCACCATCCATGCAGTGGGCTCCAGAGGGGTGGCGTACAAGTGGTACCAGGTAAGGTTGGATGACATTAGCTTACCGTTGCTGCTGGACACTGCCGCTGAGAGATCTATGATGAACTGTCACTGTGTAAAAAAACCCAAACCCTTTCCTAACCATCTTATCGGGAAGAATTCAGTGGAGCTGGACGCCTATGGGCACACATGCATCAGCCTCGTAGAAACATAATGATGGTTCACTACGGGTCAAGAGTCCTGGCATTCGCCTTCCAGGTAGCTACATATGGAGACAACATCCTGGGCTGCAACCTGTTTTGAGTTGAGCTTTACCATTCACGATAACCAAGGACTCTAACCGCTGATGACGAGAGCGCAACACACCTGGACGAGGGCACAGCCACAACAAGCTTGACACCGCAGAGAGCACAGCACGGAGAAACGGCACAAACTGGACTCGCCTCTGATCCTCACAAGGCATAAGCCTCAAGGAACTGCCGCAGAGCTGCAAGAGGAGGAGTTTGTGGCCAAAGGGGATCCTGGGGAATGATGACAACCCGGCGCCGATGACACATTGCCGCAACCACAATCGGCACAAGGAGAGAAGGGGCAGAAAATAGACTCATCTCACATCCTCACCCAGCATCAGCTGCAGGGAGCCGCCACAGCACTGCAGGATAGTTTGTGGCCCAGCAGGGCCCAGCAGAGCAACGGCAACTGAGGGCATGTCCTGCCGCCGGAATGAAAGGCACGCCACCACAACAGCAACACCGAGTGCAGCTTAACAGATTGCCGCTTGCAGTGCTGGAATGGGTTTGGGTCCAGCGATCCGAACGCCTGGACCCACAAACGGCCTTGTCATTGTCGATTCAGTTCAACTTTATTTATATAGTGTCAAATCCCAACACAGGTCATCTCAAGGCACTTTACAGAAAAGAGTGGGGTTTAGGCCACACTGTTTGTAGAACCCAGCAGAGACCCCTAAGAGCAAGCACTGCAGTGACATAGGTGAGGAAAAACTTCCCTTTAATGGGCAGAAACCTCGGGCGGAACCATGGCTCATAGAGGATGGTCATCCGCCTCGACTGGCTGGGTTGAGTAGCTACATTCAAAACGAACATACAAATGCAACATTCAAAGCCAAACAGTCCAGTACCAAGCCTGGCCAGGCTGCACATGTGAGTGAAGACCTGGCAGGGGCAACATTTCTAACTAAAGGCCTTATCAAAGAGAAAAGACTTGAACTTGCTCTTGAATAGAGAGTGTCTGCCTCCCGAACTGAACTGGGAAAATGGTTCCACAGGAAGGGAGCTTGATAGCTGAAAGCTCTACCTCCCAATCTACTTCTAGATACCTTGGGGACCACTAGTAGTTTAGATTTTTGGGAGCGCAGAGCTCTGGTTGGATGATGGGGAACAGAGTTCTTGCAGGTAAGGAGCCATACCATTAAGAGCTTTATAGGTTAAGAGCAATATCTTGAATTCAATTCTATATTTTATTGGGAGCCAATGTAAAGAAGCTAAAACTGGAGTAATGTGATCTCTTCTCCCTGTTCTCATAAGGATACGTGCAGCTGCATTCGGAACGAGTTGGAGAAACTATGGACTTTTTGGGCAACCTGATAAAAGTGAGTTACAATAGTCAAGTCTAGAGGTGATAAAGGCATGGACAAGTTTCTCTGCATCTTTGAGACAGGAGTGACCTAATTTTAGAAATATTACACAGCTGGAAGAAGGCGGTCTTAATGGTTTGCTGTATATGAGAGTTGAAAGACAAATCTTGGACAAAGACAATTCCAAGATTCCTAACAGAAGACGTAGAAGCCAGTGCAATACCATCTAGTGTTATCTTGCTAAAAAGAGTGCTTCTAGCATGTTTGGGGCCAAAAACGATGACTTCAGTTTTATCTGTATTCAGCAATAGAAAGTTGTAGTTCATCCAGGTTTTGATATCCTTAAGACACTCCTGGAGTAAACCCAACTGGCTGGGATCATCTGGATTGATGGATAAATACAATTGAGTGTTGTCAGCGTAACAATGAAAATGAGTAGAATGCTTCCTCATGTCTCCCAAAGGCAGCAGAAAAATGTAAACAATACTGGGCCAAGTACTGATCCCTGCGGAACTCTATAGCTAACTGTGGTCTGAGTAGAGGACTTGTTATGGACATGAACAAACTTGGAACGGTCTGATAAGACTAGAACCATCTTAGCGTTGTTCCATTCAAGCCAATTTGCTGTTCAAGTTTCTAGCAGAATATGGTGGTCAGTGGTATCAAAGGCGGCGCTGAGGTCCAATAAAACGGGGACGGAGACAAGTCCTTAGTCAAATGCCATAAGGATGTCATCAGTAACTTTCACTAAGGCTCTGTGCTGTGATGTTTCCTAAAACCTGACTGAAATTTCTCAAATATAGAATTTTTTTCTAAAAAGGTGCACAGTTGATTGGCGACTACTTTTTTGAGGATCTTGGAAAAGTAGAGGAGGTTAGATATTGGTCTATAATTGGCCAAAATCCCAGAATCAAGTGAAGGTTTTTTAGAGGTTTAATTACTACCACTTTAAATGACTGCGGTACATGTCCTGTCAATAGGGACATATTAATTATGTTCAGAAGAGATGGACTAATCAGAGATAGCGATTCCTTCACTAGTCTAGCAGGGACTGGGTCTAAGACAGGTAGTTTAGCGGCTGACACTTTTAGGGCTAGATCAGAATGATTAATACGAGAAAATTTAGAAAAGTGGAGTTCTGAGCCTGTGGGCACAGCAGTGTTAAGTAGAGGCTTGGTATTTTTTTTTTTTTGGGGGGGGGGCTATTTTTTTTTTTGAATATTATTCCTAATAGTGACAATTTTATCATTTAAAAAAAAATTCAAAACATAGCACTAAGAGTTGGAGGGATGTAGGGATCTATGGCATTTTGGCTCTTGGTTAGCTGAGCCACAGTGTTCAGGGATGGCCATTTTCCGCCGATCCGCGGATTTCCGCCGATTTATTTTCAAATTGATCATTTCTGTGAATCGTCTAAATCTGTTGAGAAAATTTTAGTGGGGGTAAGGTACCTTGTTATCGATTTTAGTGAAAATCAACACGATTACATAAACGCTCAGCGCTTCCCCAGGTCAAATCTCGTGATAACCCGGATGTACTCAAGCTACTGCTGTATTGTAAACAGCCCTGCGATTGGATAGTTGCAAACGATTGGACCAATCAAATGGCTCGTTGTATGCTTTGTCAAAAATTCATGGCGGCTTGTACTCAGGGATGTAATTTTTTCCGGTGATTCGCTGAATTCCGCTTTATTTTATCTTCCAGGAAGATAAAATACGTTAAGTACGTTAGCGGCTTGTGGTCCATGAACGCAGTAAAGGTGCACCCTTTCAGGCAGAACTGGAAGTGGCGTATGGCCAGGTGGAGAGCCATTAACTCTGTCGAACACGCTGTATTTACGTTCACTGTCGTTGAAAGACCTGCTGGGAAAAAAAAAAAAAAAGGTGAGCGGCTGCCAAGAACCAGCAACGCATTGCTCCACGACGGCCGCTATGCCCATGTCCGAGGCGTCGGTAGTGAGCGCTGTTTTAACCTCAGAACGCCCGCTCCCATTCAGGAGTCCAGTCGACTCTGTCCGCCGGTTTCCGTTTCTTGAGTGCGGCGTACAACGGCTGTATGAGCTGGGCTGCGCGGGGGAGGAAACTGTTATAAAAGTTAACCATCCCCAAAAACTCCTGCAGCGGCCTGACATTGATGTTGATGAGAAAAAAAATAGCAAAACAATTTAGTTACATTACTTTTATGATTCCAAACAGTTTGAAATCGACAGTGCACAGTGGACATTGACTCATAACTTTTGAATATTTCTAAGACTTGGCTGCATCAGTGATTGTGCAAAATGAACTACTCAAGACTCAATGGAGATTGAAACTGGTGATCTGAAATGAATGCTGAAATTATAAAAAGTAATGGTATGTTGGAATTTTATTTCTATTATGGAATAGATTGTGGAGCGTGTTAATGAAGAGGCAGATTTGTTTCAGACGATTTATTACACACTCTCACATCTCAAGCATAGACAGAATGACATTCCAGTAGAAGCTCCTCTCTTAAATATCATGGCATTCTTCTAGAATCTTCTCACACACAAAAGATGACCTTCGCGTCACAGTGCATTCAACCCACTCATCCTTAACATCTCCCTGTTATCTCACTAGGGAACCCCTGCTCTTTGTTCCTGTCTGAGATGGTACACAATTAGGCTCTCCCCAGGTGACACCCCCCCCAAGCATCTTAGATAGGACAAAAGGATAACAGTCCACATGCTGTGATGGAACCATTAAACATCAGTCCACATGCTGCTTGGGCTTCAGTCTTCTCCCGTATCTGCTGTAACCAGAATTCACCGCCTCCGCGGCGCTGCCATGCCTTTGGGGGGGCTGTTGTTTGGGGGGTAAACCTGTCTGTCCGTGTGGGTGCTCTGGGGAATCGTTTCTCTGGGGAGCTCCCCGTGGGGGTCTTCCACGCCGAGGGGCCCTCGCCAACAGCACCTGCTCGTCCGCCACAACGAAAGCGGGTTTGAGTCTGTCTATGCCAATTTTTTCCCTCCTACCCCCCCAAGTCTAGCAAAAAATGCTTATCCCCTGTTTCCAGCACTCTGAACGGTCCATCATAGGGTGGGCGCAGTGGAGGGCGGTGGGCGTCGTGTCTGACAAACACGAACTCCGCGTTCTTCAAAGTTTTAGGCACAAAAACGCGCGGAAAACTGTGGTGGGCAGGCCCTGGCAGCGTGCCTGTGTCTGCGCTACGCTGCAAAAGCTGAGACGGGAAGCTGCCCGGCGCGGGATTATCTGGCAGAAACTCCCCGGGCAGCCGGAGTAGTTGCGCAAAAACGAGTTCTGCCGGGGAAGCTTCCAGATCCTCTTTAGGCGCGGAGCACAACCCCAATAAAACCCATGGTAGCCTGTCTACCCAATTTGCATCAGTCAATGAAGCCCTGAGAGACGCTTTCGATGATCTATGAAAACGTTCGCATAACCCATTAGCCTGTGGGTTGTACGCGGTTGTGCGGTGAATTGTAATACCCAGGCTGCGGGCCATCGCTGACCAGAGTTCGGAAACAAATTGAGGGCCTCTGTTGGACGTAATGTCCGACGGGACTCCAAAACGTGCCACCCATGCTGTTAAAAAAGCATGCACCACCTCCTCGGACGTGGTTGCCGCCAGCGGAACCGCTTCCGGCCAACGCGTGGTGCGGTCCACCATTGTCAGGAGGTGCGTGCACCCCTGTGATGGCGGGAGGGGGCCCACGAGGTCCACATGAACATGGTCGAACCTCTTAGCCGGAATACGAAACGGCTTCAAGGGAGCCTTCGTGTGTGTCTGTACTTTGGCTCGTTGGCACGCCACGCAGGCTGCCGCCCACTCTTTCACTTGTTTGCGAAGGCTCAGCCACACAAATTTCTCTCCTACCATTTTGACCGACACGCGCACTCCTGGGTGCGCCAAAGAGTGAACCGACTCACACGCGGCCGGGACCACTGAACGCGGGCGACCCGTGGAGACATTGCAGACTAGGGGGGGCATGCCGTCTTGCAGCACCCTGCTCTCCAGCCTTAACCCTGTTGGTCCAGACTGGAGCGCGCGCACGTCCGCGTCACTAACCTGCTCCGTGGCCATGGCTGTGTAATCTATCCCCACGCGGACCGGGGCAGCCACGGCGCGCGAGAGGCAGTCTGCCACTACATTCAATTTACCCGACACATGCTGAATATCGGTAGTAAACTCTGAGATCGCGGCCAGCTGTCTCTGCTGCCGGCCCGACCACGGTTCTGAAACCTTGGCCATCGCGAATGTTAGCGGCTTGTGGTCCACGAACGTGGTGAAGCTGCACCCTTCCAGCCAGAACTGGAAGTGGCGAATGGCCAGGTGAAGAGCCAGCAACTCTGTCGAACGCGCTGTATTTACGTTCACTGTCGCGCAAAGTCCTGCTGAAAAAGGCGAGCGGCTGCCAAGCCCTGGCTACACGCTGCTCCACGACAGCCCCTATGGCCACATCTGAAGCGTCAGTGGTGAGCGCTATGCGGGCCGTTGGGTCTGGATGTGCCAGCAATGCGGCGCTTGCCAGAGCTGCTTTGACTTCCGAGAACGCCCGCTCTCGCTCCGGGGTCCATTCGACCCTATCCGCGGGTTTCTGTTTTTTGAGCGCGGCGTACAATGGTTGCATGAGCTGCGCTGCGCGGGGAAGGAAATGGTTATAAAAGTTCACCATTCCCAAAAATTCTTGAAGCGCCCTGACTGTTTGCGGCTGGGGAAAATCCGCCACTGCACGCACCTTGTCAGGAAGCGGGATCGCTCCTTCGGGAGAGACGCGGTGCCCCAAAAAATCAATCTCCGTCACTCCGAACTAACATTTCGCTGGGTTGATTATTAACCCGTGCTCTTCCAACCTCCGGAAAACCGTCGTGAGGTGGGTTTCGTGTTCGTCTTCAGATGCGCTGGCTACTAGGATATCGTCCAGGCAGACGAACACAAATGAGAGATCGCGCAGCACTGCATCCATCATGCGCTGGAACGTCTGTGCCGCTCCTTTTAACCCGAATGGCATGCGCAGGAACTCGAATAGACCGGAGTTATTACCGCTGTTTTGGGTATGTCCTCAGCGCGCACTGGGACTTGGTAGTAACCGCGAACCAGATCTATTTTGGAAAAATGTGCGCTCCAGCAAGGTGAATGGAAAAATCCTGTAAGTGGGGAATTGGGTAGCGGTCGTGCGCTGTGGCGTTGTTCAACCTGCGGAAATCCCCACACAGTCGCCACGAACCTTCAGCTTTAGGGACCATGTGTAGCGGGGATGCCCATGGGCTGTTTGAGCGCCTGATGATGCCCAACCTTTCCAGGTTGGCGAACTCCTCGCGCGCTATGGCTAGTTTAGCTGCGTCCAAGCGCCAAGGTCGTGCAAAAACGGGCGGCCTGGTGGTGGTGATAAAATGCTCCACCCCGTGTTTAGAGATGGCTGCCGAAAACGTCGGGACTGTGAGTGCTGGGAACTGAGTGAGCAGTGTGTGGAACTTACCGCCTGCTGCTGTGACGTTGGCTTGTGCTGTTGGCCGGGTCACTCGAGCTATACAGGGGAGAGAGTCAAAGGACAGTGCATTAACTAGGCACCTGTTAGCAACATCAACCAGTAAACTATGTGCACACAGAAAATCAGCCCCCAGTATATGGTAATTCAATGCTGCTACGACAAAAGTCCACTCATATGTACGGCCGTGTAGAGACGAGAGTAGAGTCTTCTAACTAACTAACTAACTAACCTGCACTTATATAGCGCTTTTCTAGTCACAAAGACCACTCAAAGCGCTTTCATTAACACTAACCCTCTATTCTAAGGGCCTATAGGAAACAGATATCTAGGGACAATTTAGAACAGCCAATTAACCTAATATGCATGTTTTTGGCATGTGGGAGGAAACCGGAGAAATCCCGGAGTAAACCCACGCAACACGGGGAGAACATGCAAACTCCACACAGATCACTGTTGGTCAGGGGCTGGGATCGAACCCACGATCCCCACAATGCCCCGGCCAAGGGTAAACTGTGCTGCCGCAGTGCTAACCACTGCGCCACCGTGCAGCCCAAAGGTCAGTCTCACCAAAGGTCTTAATCTCCGAGCCGTTTGCTGCCGCCATCTCGGGGCCGCTAGATCCTGCCAGCCGGTCAGCGTAGGTCAGCCGGATGAAACTCTTCTGGGCGCCGGTGTCCACGAGGAAATGCCTCCCCGAGCGTGCGTCCATCAAGTAGAGCAGCTTGTTCTCCTCCCCGAGGGTCGCAGCTGCTACCG
Organism: Pholidichthys leucotaenia; assembly: GCA_020510985.1. Lineage (NCBI taxonomy): Eukaryota > Metazoa > Chordata > Actinopteri > Cichliformes > Pholidichthyidae > Pholidichthys > Pholidichthys leucotaenia. The sequence continues at coordinate 413,961,765 of CM035836.1, forward strand.
ACCCCCGGTCTTGGCGTTTCCCAAGCGCTTGAATTGGCACGGTGGTGTACATCTGCATGCCTTCTCTCCAAAGCGGCGGTGGTAGAAACAAAGCGTGTCTCCCTCGCGCTCCTTGGCCCCCGCTGCTGCTGCTGTCGGTGACTCCTCGCCTCCTCTGGTCGTCTCGCTGAGCTCCGTCGCTGCTGCGATGGTCGTGAATGCCCTGGTGACGATGATGATCCGGTCTGCCTCCCGGGCTAGCGCACGAAAGTCCCGCTCAGCCAGCAACGGCAAATTGGCCAGGGCCGCTCTCGCCACTGTCGGAAGGTTCCAGAGGAAGAGGTGGGTAGACGGAAAGTGGTCGTCGTCCGTGCCCCTTAACGTCAGCATCTTCTCCACGAGGCCTATTGCCGACCCATCTCCCAACTCGGTCCGCGCCAGGAGCCTCTCTGCTCTCTCACCATCTGAGAGAGTGAAGCGCTGGATGAGCGCAGCCTTTAGCACCTCGTACTTGTTGCCGGTTGGTGGCTGATCGAGCATGCTCGCTACGTGCTGAGCTGTATGGGCGTCGAGCACTGCGACCACATAGTGGAATTTGGTGTCATCTGCCGTTATCCCCTGGAGGGCGAACTGCGCCTCGATGAGGTGGAACGAAGAGCGCGGGTTGTGCTGCCAGAAATCCGGTAGCTTGACTGCGACCGCACATGCGTGGCTGGAGGTTCCTGTCGAGGTCGGCTCCGGCGATCTTGACTCGTGTTCCATGATACGTCTTGGGTCACCAGTGCGGAGCGTGTAAATGAAGAGGCAGACTTGTTTCAGACGATTTATTACACATTCTCACATCTCAAGCATAGACAGAATGACATTCCAGTAGAAGCTCCTCTCTTAAATATCATGGCATTCTTCTAGAATCTTCTCACACACAAAAGATGACCTTCGCGTCACATTGCATTCAACCCACTCATCCTTAACACCTCCCTGTTATCTCACTAGGGAACCCCTGCTCTTTGTTCCTGTCTGAGATGGTACACAATTAGGCTGTCCCCAGGTGCCACAACATAAAATTAACTGATTTTGATTTGATCAAGTGTTAAAGCATGTGATGGATAATGCTTGTTGTATGGCGGTATGAAATAAGGAGCGAACTGAGAGTTTTTAAGGGAGTTTATTAATCATTCATCCCGCCATCACAGAGCTCACTCCAGCGCCGTGCAGGCGTGCCGGAGCGAGCTCTCAGGCTCTCAAAAGCAGCAGTGGTCAGAGAGAGAGAGAGAGAGAGAGAGTTACAGAGCGATGCAGTTTAAATACCCCACTACAGACAATGCATTCACGGCAGTAGGCATGGACATTTGCATTTGAGAGTCACCCACATCAATAGGAGGATTACTGACAGGAAGACATTTGCATTTGAGAGTCACCCATAACAATAGGAAGATTACTGGCAGGAAAAAGCTAGACAAAGGGAGGCTGCCTACTGATATCAATACACACATCTCATTGTTCTGCCAATTGCTCCAGCTGAGCGCTCTGCTTGTCCCAGTCTGTTGTGGGGGTCACCCACAGTACTCCCCCCCCCCCCCCCCCAGAGGGCTCAGCGGGAAGCTGAGGCCTCGATAGTCCGGCTTTGGGAGCGAGCTGCAGGGGGAGCTCGCTGCAGGCGGCGGTGGAGGGAGGGGGTGGGGGTAGCAAGTGCCGGCCCAGGATGGCGAAATTGTCTGGGCCATGCAAAAATTGCCTGTGGCTCCGCGATGTTGAGGGGCTGTCCCGTTGAACGTGCGGAGGTCCACAGCAGCTGTAAGAAGAAAAATTAGTCTGACTCCTCTCGCGGCCATGAAGATAAAAAAGGAGCTGCAGCAGTGAGGGACTTGGCGTGTTGACTTTAGGTGCGCGCGCAGTCCTAAAGACCTCGGGGACAGCTGACGGCTGAATTCCCTTGTGCGCCGTGGCTGAGACCATTACAAAATCCTGTGAGCGAGCTGCGTGCGTGCTTCAGGTGTGTGAGCAGCCCTGAAGGTTCTGTGTGCAGCGGTGAAGGACGATGGCGGTTTGTGTGGAGCCGGTATTGTCCCGTGCGGGGTGCACTGTCCTCATAACCCCCCGGTGTGCGTGCGGGGTTTGGTGCTTGGCAGGTCCGCTGTAGAGGCGAGTCAGGGTCGGGGAGCTTGCTGGAGATCAGCGTAGTCGGCGCCGATGGTCATCCCTGTTCAGGTTGTTGCTGTAGTTCGGTCATGGTGCGTTCTCCGTCGGCCCTGGAGGTCGCCGTCGTGGAGAGAGGACGAGGTGCGTGCGCTCTCGTGTGGAGGAGCTGAGAGAGCGGCCGGTCCCAGCGTGGATGTGCAGATCTCAGGCGTGCAGATCTCACCATGAAGCTTTCTGCAGCTTTCCCAGTCGTGGGTGATCTCCGGAGAGTTTTGCCTGGTGGTGGCTCTGCGTCGAGGTCTCCCTGTAGCAGAAGGGAGGGCAGATCATTTGCGTCAGGCTGCTGCGTTCGCTTGTCGTCGGAGAGTCACCGCCGGGGGCTGCCAGCGTGTTCTTTTCTTGGGTCGGGTCACCAGTGTGGCTGTCCAGACCAGAAGGTTGCGTTGCACAAAGCGTGTGCTTTCTCGGGGTCACCAGTGTGGCGGCATGAAATAATGAGCGAACTGAGAGTTTTTAAGGGAGTTTATTAATCATTCATCCCGCCATCACAGAGCTCACTCCAGCGCCGTGCAGGCGCGCTGGAGCGAGCTCTCAGGCTCTCGAAAGCAGCAGTGGTCAGAGAGAGAGAGAGAGAGTTACAGAGCGATGCAGTTTAAATACCCCACTACAGACAATGCATTCACAGCAGTAGGCATGGACATTTGCATTTGAGAGTCACCCACATCAATAGGAGGATTACTGACAGGAAGACATTTGCATTTGAAAGTCACCCATAACAATAGGAAGATTACTGGCAGGAAAAAGCTAGACAAAGGGAGGCTGCCTATTGATATCAATACACACATCTCATTGTTCTGCCAATTGCTCCAGCTGAGCGCTCTGCTTGTCCCAGTCTTGTGGGGGCCACCCACAGTTGGAATATTTTAGGAATGCTATCTTCCTGGAACATAAGTCAATATTATACAGTAATAAGTGGCATTCAGCCGTTTGTCATTTAAGAACAGTTCTGGTACTTAAAAATCATAAAAACCCAGGAGCTTCGGGGGGCGAAGTGACAGTAAAGGTGAAAATTGGCTCAAAGTTCGACGAGGTAACAAACACTCGGACAGTTTCTGAAGAAACCAGAAAAGGAGATGAAGTTCAGAGTTCAAAGACTGGCACAGCTTGCTGCCAAATGGAAGAAAGTTTCACATTAGAAGTGACTTGGTGACCAGTGTAAATAGTGTAATAAACTCTTATAGAACTGTTAAATATGTTGGACTAAAGACAGTGAGACAACATTGAAGAAAAAGTAAGTTAACTTTTCATTAAATTTAATGATTTATCTAAGTCTAGTATTTAATTTTTTTTTAATCATTTTTTTCAGTCTAAATTCTGCTTTACTGAAAACCTCCCAGCTTCAGGGGGGCTGCGCCCCCCCCCCCCCCCAGCCCCCCCATAAGTCAGTCGACCAAATTAGATTTCAGCTGAAATCAGAATTTCCTGTTGCCATCCCTGAGTGTTAAAGCAATCTCTGGTTTTTATTTTCTTCTATCAAGGATGAATAGTACTGTCGCCTAGCACTATGGAGAGATTTTATAGGTGGTAAAGCTGGCATTCCAGGCTGAGCAAGATTCTTCTGTCTTATTTGCACGCCAGAGCCTTTCACAGGATCTAACTTTGTTTTAACTTGCGGGTGTGGGAGTTGTACCATGGAGCTAGTCTCCTATTTTTGATAGTTTTCTTTTTAAGAGGGGCTATGGAGTCAAGTGTTGACTGCAGTACTACCAACTAAAAGGTTTAATTCTAATGGATTCAAGTAGTCAGTGCTGTCTGCTATATTGAGACATGGTAATAGAGGAAGTGCTGAAGGGATTAATTCTTTAAAGTGGGCCACGGCACTATCAGATAAGTATCTGGTAACTACATTTCAGCTTGATGCTGTGAAATCAGCACAAATTTGAACGTTTTCAAATAGTGGTCAGTCATTGTAGAATTTTGAGGGATGACGAGCAGCTCATCAACTTCTACACCATAGGCCAAGACCGGGTCAAGGGTGTGATTGAGTTGGTTTACTAACACTGAGAAAAACCAGCTGAATTTAAGAGGGAGAGAAATGCCACACAATGACTATCATTATCAACGTCTATATGAATATTAAAATCACTAGCTATGATAATCTTGTCTGAACTAAGGTTGTTAAGAACTCAGAATTCAGACATAAATTCAGCAAAAGAAGCACTGGGAGGGCGACATACTGTGGTAAATAAAATGGGCTGCTCTGACCTCCAGGATGGTTGTGCCAAGTTAAAAATTAAGCATTCAAAAGAGTTATAATTTGAGTTTAGCTTAGGCTGAGCGTTCATTGGTAATGTGGATTTATATATTACCCCGACACCACCACCTCGGCCAGTGTTTCTAGGAATATGACTATTACCATACCGGGGGGGGGGGGGGTGTCTCTCATTGATACTAACAGTCATTGGGGCGTAGCCATGTTTCTGAGAGTATATTTATATTGTAATCCGTGATCATGATTAATTAAGGTTGCTTTATCCGGCAGAGATCTTATATTCAGCAGCCCGCATTTAATTATTTTATCTAACTGTGGGAAATTAGTGGTTTTAATCTTTATTGTTGTATTTGTCATGGGTTATAATGTTTTGGGTAACGGGAGACGGACACAATCTCTATGGGGTTATGAATTGAAGACTGACCTAAACAGAATTATTTGGATTAATAGGATTAATATGAGAAGTGGAAGCAAAAAAGGGCTGGTTGGCAGACCCAGGTACTTCGGGTGAGTTAACACACCAGCTTTCAGTCACTGTACTGAAAAATGCTGAATGGAATAAAACAGACTGTCCCTTAGAACACGTGCACCGAATCTATTTGGATGGATGCCATCTGGCCTCATAAATGATGGGCGGTCATTTGCCGATGAGAATTACCGTGCCGTTGGGGCCAGCCACCTTTCAGATGGCCAATGGTTGAAGTTGGCACAGCACCCGTCTGCGAAGGGTGGGTACAGCCACACTACATTAAGCCGCGACGCTGGAGCCAATCCAGCCAGTGTGGGGCCCAGACTGGGTCTTTGCAGCAGAACCCCCAGACCTGCCACACCCATCGCGGGCTCACCAGAGGCCCTTGAACTAAAAAAACACAGCAGTGACTCCAACTGTTTAGCAGGGCACGACTGCTTCCAAACTGTGAGAATAACCCATTCAGTTGTGCAGGGTCAACCGGTGGCCCAAGTTCTGTTCACTTGACTGCTATGACTCTTCAGTAATCCATAAATGTTCATAATGTTTTTGGTTTTCCGGGAGGGGGAGGAATGTTTTGAAGCACCATATTACAACAGATTGCACAGACGTGATAACTGAGGCATCAGGGATGACGTATATTAAGGGACGGACAGCGGAAGACTGCCTCTTTGGCACGCTGCCTCTACTGAATACCAGCCTGTACCTCTTACCAGTTAGCATAGCAGCCATTCTGTTACACGTGCTGTCAGCAGTGTTGTTAAGTAGTCACCATTCAGTACAGCTACCATCTCCACTGTCCTAACTTTCAGACATAACACCCTGTCTACCAGTGATTTTTAATTCATGCATTCTTTGAGACATAGTTTGCTCAGGCTAGATCTGAACTATCCAGCTAATATTAGCAATAGTGACTTAAGGGTGGCGTTAAAAGCGGTCTGAGAGATTTAAAGAGACATGCACTGAAAACAGGCATTCTAAGAAAGGAAAGAAAATTTGGCCAAAATGTCAAACATTTCATTATGTATGAGCTGCTCAAATGTGGAAAAAGTGCAGTCAATGGCCCCTTTAAATTGTTGCTTCAGTGTTATCATGCATTTCATAGTTTTTAAAGGAGACAACTGTTTTTCAAGTACATCAATTATTGTTGTGCTTTCAGTCTTCATTTGCTTTTGCTAGTTCATATTTTTCATTCTAGATAAGATAAGCCTTTATTAGTCCCAAAATGGGGAAATTCCAGGATTGCAACAGCACAGGGACAGCAACACTCAGAGCGATAATTTAGAAGATAATAAAATAAAGGCAGTGAATATACATATGTACACATAAATATACACAGTACATGTGAAATGGTGTGAAATATTTCAATTTGCAAGGCTACAAACTTGTAGGGAAAGGGTTTCAGAGCCTGTACATTTTAAATTGGCCCAAACCAAATGTTTCCTTCTAAACTGCATGATTGAGCTTTCTCAGTTTGTCTGCTCATTTTCCCTGTCTTTGCTTGTGTACCTCTCTTCAGTACTAATGCACTTAAATTGACCAATTATTCACTTTGTGTATGTCCGCCTTGGGTGTGCCTTCAAACACAGTAGAGGAGGGGCGTCTTAGGCCTGAGGGTATATTAGACCCTCATCGGAGTACATTCCCCACTCCAGAACCTCAGCATCACCACCTCCCCGCTGCTTGAAGAAACACTTTGGTTTTAGTCTACTATGTTGGGAGGACGGTTTCTTCAAAGTGCAGTCGTGCTTTGGCTGGTACAGATGGCACACACACTGGGTGAGTGAAGGGCAGAGGTCACATCTAAAATACTAGGCTAAAATGATCTAATATACAACTACATTCTGTGGTATTTGTTTGCAAGAAACTAAATACAAGTGCTGTCCTTATGACTCAGGCCAGAGTACCAATGGTGCAAGGAATGTTGTGTTTCAGGGTCTGGGTGTGACAGAGAAAGTGGACCAGTTGGCTTCTGTTATAGGCTGTCATGAGGCAGAGGTTGATCATGATGTTAGTAGGCACAGACTTGTACACGAGATGCCTGACAGGACCCAAGTGCACAGTGTGTGCCATTTCCTGCTGATTGATATAATTTATTTGAAAATCTAAAAAAAATGTTATCCCTGATTTTATTTTATTTTTTTAAGTATTTTCAAGCACCTTCCTGGATCTATTAAATAGAAATTTTGACATTTATTTTCAGCATTTAAATTAGTTGAAGTCCATTTGCACAATATATTCTATGGCAACGTACAGAGGTTTAATCAAATAAATGTGATTATTCTCTTAGTACTGTTAAATGTAAAATTTATCCTTAAAGCACATTACAAAAACACTGAAATAAATCAAAGGATTTTTAGAGCAACACTCATTTTCATGTGCTGGGATTGGTTCCATAAAATGTTTAAAATGCATGTTTAGAAAGTTAGATGAAAGTTTTCTTACTGAGAATTTTTAGTTTGTTTTCCTACTTCAATTCTCATTACCAAAAATGGTAAAATGTTGAATATTACCGGCATAATTTTCCTTATACTAAGCCAGCATTACAGTGCAGTGTCAAAATTTAAATTAGTGATGCACAATATTAGATTTTTAATTTTAAAAAAAAATTGCTGATAACCAATATGCCGATAAATACATTTTTTTCCCCAAGTAGTATTGCCGATATACGCACATATATTTTTCTACCTATTTGTATCTCCTTTGTCTTACAATAATGATAAACTGGCATAAAGACATATTCCCCAAGGAAAATAAGACAATGACTTCAACTTAATATGAAACTTTTTTTTTAAGTAACATGTTCAACAGAACTGTAAACTTCTTTTAATAGGCTTGGAAGCTACTGCTCCTGTATTGACTGATGTCAAAAATCAGCTTGCCAACTTATTTTTGATTGTTTCGATGTTTAAGAAATATGCATTATTTAAAATAATGAACTGAAATACTTGAAAATGGTTTAATCCTGGATGTTTTCTGAGTGTGCAGCTGTAGTGTACTGTTGTCTGTTTCAGGGCAAAATCAATGCCGCAGAACTGGGACACACCAGAAAAATGTTGGCAGTGCTGATATCTAGCTGATACACTGGTCAACACCGAATTTAATGTCTAAGTTTTTTGTTTTTTTTTTGTAGCTGATTTAGGACAATTTTGATGTGCTGAATCCAAAAATCACATTGGTTTTGCTCAATCAGGTAAGCTTTTTGAACTACGGTCACAAGTTTTTTACGTTTTTGTTTACATGTACGGGTATTTTCGCTTTATATGATAAATTCTTCTATTTCTTGAAATTCTCTGAATTTTGAACAATGATGACATAACATTCAATTTACATGTACTTACCTTTATCAATGTCTACCATTCAATTTACAGTACAACTGTACAACTGCTTACAACTTAGTATAAAAACCTGACCTGATCGAGAGAAACAAACGGATGTCATTTTCGGATTCAGTGGTACAAAATTGTCTTAAATCAGTTGGGAAAAAAACACAGACAACTTAAAAAAAAAAATTTTGTTGTGTAATCAGTAAGGTAAATATCTGGTGATACTAATGTTAGGGCAGTATATTGGTGCATCCCTAGTTTAAAAGATTCAGCCACTTGTTCAAACATCCTCTAAAGTCAGCTTTCCTCTCACTAAAAACACTTAGAAAGCCAGTTTAGAAAGTTTGGGATCAGGCCGCCAAGGTCTGGGTGGATTGTCCTCTCCAGGTTGGGGACAGGTTCCTGCCCCAAGCGGAGGAGTTTAAGTATCTTTTGGTCTTATTCACGAGTGAGGGGAGAATGGAGCGAGAGATTGACAGACTGATTGGAGCAGCATCTGCAGTGATGCAGATGTTGTACCGGTCTGTTGTGAAGACGGAGCAGAGTTCTAAGACAAAGCTGTCAATTTACCAGTCAATCTACGTTCCTACTCTCACCTATGGTCACGAGCTTTGGGTAATAACCGAAAGAACGAGATCGCGGATACAAGCGGCTGAAATGAGCTTTCCACCGTAGGATTGCTGGACTCACCCTCAGAGATGGGGTGAGGAGCTCAGTCATCCGGGAGAGGCTCAGAGTAGAACCGCTGCTCCTCCACATTGAAAGGAGCCAGATGAGGTGGTATGGGCATCTGATCAGGATGCCTCCCACTTGAGGTGTTTCGGGCACGTCCCACTGGGAGGAGACACCGGGGCAGACCCAGGACTTGGTGGAGAGACTGTCTCCCAGCTGGTCTGGGAACGCCTTGGTATCCTTCTCTGAAGAGCTGGAGCAGGTGGCTGGGGAGAGGGAAATCTGGGCTTCTCTGCTTGAACTGCTGCCTCCACAACCCGGACCTCGGAAAAGCGGTAGAAGATGGATGCATAAAAACACTTTGGAACATTTGATTTTCTAAATGTAGTTTTTAGAACATGTATTCAGTATACACAGATTTCCACTCTTGCATTGAAACAGTTGCAATCTCCTGCTGACATGAAACAGAGGTGACACGCGTGTTCTAGACAGGGTCAGGTGATCGGGTTTGCCTGCCAAATTTCAAACAATTGTGCCAAACTGAAATCCGATCTTCACGGACCATGAAGTTCTCCTGTGTGGTTGCCTCCTCAGAAAGTGTAGATGTGATGTGAAGCAGGGATGTGATCCGTTTCCTCTTCTGAGTTTGAGAAATCAAAGGTTGCTTATCTTTGGTGGCAGCAGCAGTCTGAATTTAACAGGCCTGTGTGAGAAGGGAAGAGATGAGTTTTACTGCCTTGGCACAGTCGCTCCATTCATTTGCATTTGGATGGTTCAGGGAGAAATGTCTCTTGGTGAATGGATGAATTTCATTCAAATTTTCACCCAGTTTAAATCACCATATGAAGAAAACTGAAAACAAGTACATATATTTAATGTGAAATCAGAAATTTCAAATTTTCTAAAATGATACAGAAATGGTGAAACACTTGATAAACGGATTGTGAAATGCTTCACATACAATAAAAGTTGAAATTCCAAACCAGCAGATTGCTTAAAATCTGTTGTTAAGAAACTGGACACAGAAACCTGATTTACAAACTGATTTACAGCTTCGATTTTTGATTAACTGCTGTTTTTAGTTTTTATCGGATTCATTTTCTTTACCTGATTGCCAAATCTGGGAAGTAGTTAGGGTGAAATCCCTCAATCACACCTCACCCTGAAAGTTTCTTATAAAATGACACCAGCAGTTGTGTAAAATTAATGAGCCCAGGATGATTTTAATTACCGTGGTGTGAAAAAGTGTTTGCCCCTTCCTGATTTCTTTTTTTTTTTTTTGTATGTTTGTCACACTTAAAAAGTTTCAGATCATCAAACAAATTTAAATATTAGACAAAGATAACACAAGTAAACACAATATACAGTTTTTAAATGAAGGTGTTTATTATTAAGGGTAAAAAAAAAAATCCAAACCTACATGGCTCGGTGTGAAAAAGTGACCCCCCCCCCCCAAAAAAAAAACAAAACAAATTCACTGTTGTTTATCATATCTCTGGAAAGCTGATTTCTTTTTCTTTAGCCACACCCAGGCCTGATTACTACCACAACTGTTCTCAATCAAGAAATCACTTAAATAGGACCTGCCTGACAAAGTGAAGTGGACCAAAAGATCCTCAAAAGCTAGACGTCATGCTGCAATCCAAAGAAATTCAGGAACAAATGAGAAAGTAATTGAGCTCTATCAGTCTGGAAAAGGTTATAATGTGGGGGCATGGTGTGTGGGTTTCTCCACCCAGAGAAGGAAGGGGAGAACAAGGGACCGAAGGAGGAGGTGTCACCGGGGGGTTTCAGATGGGACTGTTGGGTCTATGCGCCCCCTGGGGAAAGTAAGAGGTGCTGGAGCCGCGAAGAGAAGAAGGGTGTTGGAGCAGCGCCGGCGTTATGTCATGTTGATGTGCCACACAATCCTTTGTTCAAACAACAATGCATTATGGTCAGAAGTTCTGGGTCTTGATGCATGGAAATAAAGCTATAAAAGAAGAATGCACAGAGACCTGGGATTCTCTTTTGCTGCAAGGTATGTTGGAGGAAGAATAAAGTTTGTTATTCAGCTCATTGCCTCGCCTACCTGCTTTCTCCACAATAAAGCCATTTCTAAAACTTTGGGACTCCAGCAAACCACAGTGAGAGCCATTCAGAAATGGCAAAAACATGGAACATTGGTGAACCTTCCCAGGAGTGGCCGGCCAACCAAAATTACTCCGAGCACATGAACAACTCATCCAAGAGGTCACAAAAGACCCCACAACAACATCCAAAGAACTGCAGGCCTCACTTGCGTCAGTTAAGGTCAATGTTCATGACTCCACCATAAAAAAGAGACTGGGCAAAAATGGCCTGCATGGCAGAGTTCCAAGACAAAAATCACTGCCGAACAAAAAACACATAAAGGCTTGTCTCAGTTTTGCCAGAAAACATCTGGATGATCCCCAAGACTTGGGGGGGGGGGGGGGGGGGAATAAGCTGTGGACTGACGACACAAAAGCTGAACTTTTTGGAAGGTGTGTGTCTCTTTACATCCGACGTAAAAGTAACAGCATTTCAGAAAAGGAACATCGTACCAGCAGTAAAATATGGTGGTGGTAGTGTCATGGTCTTGGGTGGTTTTGCTGCTTCAGGATTTGGAAGACTTGCTGTGGTAAATGGAACCATGAATTCTGCTGTCTACCAAAAAATCCTGAAGGAGAATGTCCGGCCATCTGTTCGTGACCTTAAGCTGAAGCGCACTTGGGTTCTGCAGCAGGACAGTGATCCAAAACACACTAGCAAGTCCACCTCTGAATGGCTTAAGATGAACAAAATGAAGACTTTGGAGTGGCCTAGTCATAGTCCTGACCTGAATCTGATTGAGATGCTGTGGCATGACCTTAAAAAGGTGGTTCATGCTCGAAAACCCTCCAATGTGGCTTAATTACAACAATTCTGCAAAGATGAATGGGCCAAAATTCCTCCACAGCACTGCAAAAGACTCATTGCCAGTTATCGCAAACGCTTGATTGCAGTTGTTGCTGCTAAGGGTGGCCCAACCAGTTATTAGGTTTAGGGGGCAATCACTTTTTACACAGGGCCATGTAGGTTTGGATTTTTTTCCCCTTAATAATAAACACAATTTAAAAACTGCATTTTGTGTTTACTTGTGTTATCTTTGTCTTATATTTAAATTTACTTGATGATCTGAAACACTTAAGTGTGACAAACGTACAAAAAAAAAGAGAAATCAGGAAGGGGGCAAACACTTTCACCCCACTGTATTTTATTCTTTGATTAGGGTTCCAAGCAGGTGTGCTGCAGGCAACCTATTGTAATTGTTCTAATTTTTCTTCTGATTCTTTTTATTTTTCTCTGCTAAAAGTGCAGCGGGAGCAAAAATGGTAATACATAGAAACATTAAGGAAAGAGAGTCTAGAGCACACTGTCCAACTCACAGCCTTTATTTGTGCAAGGACTGAGATTTTGACACTGTCTTCTTCAGAGTTATCTCTTTCCTTAATGATTTTGATGTCCTTGAGCTGAGAAGCACCTGCTACAGCTTCAGATGTTTGGGGAGGAAGTGCAGAAACTCCTTTTTTTTTTCCCCCCCCCAATACAGAGAAACATGAAATTTTACAGTCTAATCAGAAATTCTCCCCACTACTCAGGAACCAAAACTCAAGGCACTGTGTATGTAGGTGGCACTATAATACAAGTACATCTCAAAAAATTAGAATATCATGAAAAAGTTCAATATTTTTTCAGTCATTTCAGAAAGTGAAACCCATATATTATATGGAGTCATTACACAAAGAGTGATATATTTCAAGTGTTTATTTAAATTTTGATGATTATGGCTCACAGCCCATGATAACCCCAAATTCAGTTTCTCAGAAAATTACGATATTACATAAAATTAATTAAAAAAAAAAAAAAAAGGTTTTTAAATAGAAATGTTGGCAGACTGAAAAGTATGTCCATGTACACGCTCAATACTTGGTCAGGGCTCCTTTTGGATTATTTACTGTATCAATGTGCCGTGGCATGGAGGTGATCAGCCTGTGGCACTGCTGAGGTGTTGTGAAGGTCCAGGTTGCTTTGATAGTGACCTTCAGCTCATCTGCATTGTTGGATCTTGTGTCTCTCAGCTTCATCTTGACAATACTCCATAGATTCTGTATGGGGTTTAGGTCAGGAGAGTTTGCTGGCCAATCAAACACAGTGATGCCATGGACATTAAACCAGATTTTGATACTTTTGGCAGTGTTGGGGGGGGGGGGGGGGTGCCAAGTCCTGTTGGAAAATGAAATCAGGTTCTCCATAAAGCTTGTCAGCAGAGGGAAGCATGAAGTGCTCTAAAATTTCCTGGTAGACGACTGTGCTGACTTTGGTCTTGATAAAACACAGTGGACAAACACCAGCAGATGACATGGTTCCTCAAATCATCACCGACTGTGGAAACTTCTCACAAAATCTCAAGCAACTTAGATTCTGTGCCTCTCCACTCTTTCTCCAGACTCTGTACTTTGATTTACAAATGAAATGCAAAATTTACTTTTATCTGAACAGAGGTCATCTGCTGGTGTTTGTCCACTGTGTTTTATCAAGACCAAAGTCAGCGCAGTCTACCAGGAAATTTTAGAGCACTTCATGCTTCCCTCTGACAAGCTTTATGGAGAACCTGATTTCATTCTCCATCAGGACTTGGCACTCCCCCATACTGCCAAAAGTATCAAAACCCGGTTTAATGACCATGGTATCACTGTTTGATTGGCCAACAAACTCTCCTGACCTAAACCCCATAGAGAATCTATGGAGTATTGTCAAGAGGAAGATGAGACACCAGACCCAATAATGTAGATGAGCTGAAGGTCACTATCAAAGCAACCTGGACCTTCATAACACCTCAGCAGTGTCACAGGCTGATCACCTCCATGCCACGCCACACTGATACAGTAATTAATCCAAAAGGAGCCCCGACCAAGTATTGAGTGTGTACATGGACATATTTTTCAGTCGGCCAACATTTCTATTTAAAAACTATTTTTTGAAATTAATTTTATGTAATATTCTAATTTTGAGAAACTGAATTTGGGGTTTTCATGAGCTGTAAGCCATAATCATCAAAATTAAAATAAACACTTGAAATATATCACTCTCTGTGTAATGAAACTATATAATATATGGGTTTCACTTTCTGAAATGAGTGACAAAACATATTGAACTTTTTCATGATATTCTAATTTTTTGAGATGTACCTGCATACAGGTTTATGTTTTTGCAACTGTATCAAGAATGACTGCGCCTAGATTTAAAATTCTTTCATCATTCTATTCTCTGAAATCGTTCGGCCAGGTCATACCAAAAACCATATAAAAATGATACTTCCTGCCTTCTAGCTTGGTGCTCAGCTCAATAGAATGAGGGAAGGAAAGTTGGTTACCCAACCACAAGGGGAGTACAAGCCAATGTAATCCTAGTGTCGGTCTCAGGCCCGAATAAATGGGGAGGGTTGTGTCAGGACTGGCATTTAAAAAATCCTTGCCAAATCAGCATGTATTAAAAAAAAAAAAAAAAAAAAAAAAAAAAGTGTGAGCTGAAGCCGTTGGATGGTGTAGCGGTTAAAGTGACTGCTTGGTATTCTGAAGGTCCTATGTTTAAATTTTGCCAGGGAAGTATTATATTTTTGCTTAACAACTGAAGTACAGCATGCCTCTCCTGTGCATTTTAAAGCAACACTGTAAGATTTTCACCTCAAAATAATGACTATAAAATTATCTTGATGGTATACTAACATTTGACTGTCAAGTTCTGGGCATGGTCTGGGACCATGTCCACACCTTTTGTTCATTTTTGTTACTTTGTGATTATTATTATTATATTGCCCTTTGTGTATTATTATTATTTACTACAGTTATTGTGTCCTGTGCCTCCCCTGGTCTGCTGTGTCAGCCCCTGTTTGTATTTAGTGTCTTTATTATGGTGCTGTGGTATAATTGTCTACCTATTGTCTCCAGTCCCTCATGTTTCTGTATCCATAGCCACTTTCCCTCGTGTGCGCTGTTCCCTTGATTGTTGGCCCAGCTGTCTCACGTTTGCAATTATCAGTTACCCTCTTTGTTAGTTTGTGCATGCGCTCTGTCTGGCGTCATTCATTCATTTTTTAGTTTTCCTGTATTGTTTTCTGCCCCCCCTCCCCCCATGCACTGTTATTTGTTACGTTTTGTTCTTTAAGTTTTTTGTTTTCAATAAACATGTCAAAACTGGGGATTCTAAATTGTCCTTAGGTATGACTGTGAGAGTGAATGGTTGTCTGTCTCTGTGTTAGTCCTGCGATGGACTGGCGATCTGTCCAGGGTGTACCCTGCCTGTCACCCAAAGATGCTGGGATAGGCTCCTGCCCCCCCGCGACCCGAAAAGGATTAAGTGGAAGAAGATGAATGAATGTTACACTGGAGTTAAGTCCATGCTCTGGGTCCTCCTTTCTCCTATCCTGTACTGCCAGGAAGGCAGTATTATGACAGTGTGACGCCAGCATCTGAGGACCCAGCGGGCTTGAACTTCAGGAGTTTGGGACTGGATGCAGATGAGGTGTGGCCTGCTTAAACTATCGAGGACTGTGTCTCGGGCGCCCGCACCTCCCATACGCTGGAGGAGGCCTTGGGGTTTCTGGACATTGCGGCAGCGGTGATGAAAACTACCCCCCAGTTTGTGGAGTTACCCTGACCTGCTTCGGCTGCTGATGTCTGTCCAGAACCTCCAGCATATGTACCATGAGATGGTGGGGTACCTACCTGGAATGCCAAAGACTGTGCCGACAAGTAAGTGTCCCCTGGCTTCGGCGTCTCCCTCATCCCATCGTGCTCCGGGTACAGACACCATCTCATTGCCCTCCGATGCCTGCTCGCTTCATGGGCTGGAGGAGAGCTCACTGCCAACGCCACAGCCTATGCTGACGAAGAAGCACAGGCTGACTGACCTGAATTGCTTTCTATATGTGCCGCTTTCTTTAATATCTTCCTGCCTGCCTTGGGGACTACAGATGGAAGTTGGTGAGAACGCTATAATCTGGTACAGAGCATCTTTACCCTGTGTTTAATGTTTTCTGTACATGGTCCCTGACAAACCAATAAACTAAACTAGGCGTCCCTTGGTTTCAGCGCCTCGGCTACCCACTTCTTCTCACTCCGCTCCAGCCCTGTGGAGCTCCGCTACACCGGTTCCCATGACAATGGCAATGTTGGCTCCACGTCATCCCCTACCTGCAGTGCCAGCTCCCATATGTGCTACACTGGTGCCCATGCCCGCTGCCTCATCAGCAGTCACTGCCTCCACTCTGGACTTTTTTCCAGCAGCAACAGCGGAACAGGCAAGTGCATTTCTTTTTACCAACTAATATGTCTTGCCTCGTTCTGGTTGAGGGGTCTCAGCAGCAGCCTCCTTCTACTGCTGAGCCCCCACCAACTGTTTCTGCTGTCACCCCTGTGTTGGTGTTGTCTTAACCACTGGTCTCCCTGCTTTTCCCCGAGGTGCATGCTGCAGCTCCGGCAGTCTCCGAGGTGCATGAGCCTGCTCCAGCTGTCCCCGAGGTACACATCCAAGCTGCAGTCCTCCTGGAGGTGCACGCAGCAGCGCCAGCAGTCTCCAAGGTGCATAAGCCTGTCCCAGCCGTCCCCGAGGTGCACATCCCTGCTCCAGTTCTCCCCAAGCTGCACACAGCAGCTCCGGCAGTCTCCGAGGTGCATGAGCCTGCTCCAGCTGTCCCTGAGGTACACATCCCAGCTCCAGTCCTCCCCAAGGTGCACGAATCTGCTCCAGCTGTCCCCGAGGTGCACATCCCAGCTCCAGTTCTCCCCGAGGTGTACACAGCAGCTTTGGCTGTCCCCGAGGTGCATGAGCCTGCTCTAGCTCTCCACGAGGTGCACAAACCTGCTTTAGCTGTCCCCGAGGTGCACAAACCTGCTCTAGCTGTCCCCGAGGTGCACGAGCCTGCTCCATCTGTCCCTGAGGTGCACATCCCAGCTCCAGTTCTCCCCGAGGTGCACACAGCAGCTTTGGCTGTCCCCGAGGTGCATGAGCCTGCTCTAGCTGTCCATGAGGTGCACAAACCTGCTTTAGCTGTCGCCGAGGTGCACAAACCTGCTTTAGCTGTCCCCGAGGTGCACGTGCCTGCTCCATCTGTCCCTGAGGTGCACATCCCAGCTCCAGTCCTCCCCAAGGTGCACGCAGCAGCTCCGGCAGTCCCTGAGGTGCACTCACAGCTCCAGCTCTGCCCGAGGTGCATGCTGCAGCTCCTGTGGCTCATCCTGAGGTGGTCACCCCAGCAGCTGAGGACCAGAAGCTCAGGCAAGTTTGTTACTTTTATAACATTAATACAAGTTAAGACTTGCCTAGCTCTTGGTGATTTTGGTGATGCCTCACCCTGCCTTTTTTATCCATCTGAGATGACTGCAGCGGGTGTGGTTCTCCAGGTGTCGAGGCCGGACGCTCCTGCACCATCTGTTCCAAAGGTTGGGGGACCTCCACCCGTCGCTTCAGACGTCAAGGGACCTCCACCCATCGCTCCAGAGGTCAAGGGATCTCCACCCGTTGTTCCAGAGGTTGGAGGACCCCCACCCATCCCTCCGGAGGTCAGGGGCCCGCCACCTGCTGTTTCTGAGGTCAGTGTGCCACAGTCACTGGGTTTGGAGCAAAAGGCTCCTCAGTCTGTGCTAACCAAGTCCCGTGATGCTGTCTGGGGGCCCATGAACTTTGGTTGGCCGCCTGACCCACTTCATCCCATGAGCTGGTGGCCCAAGGACAGTGGTGGCCACCCAACCTATCCTGCCTTCCGGTCTAGTGGTCTAGGGACTTTGGAAGACCGCTGGACCCATAATGTTCTGTAGTCTAGGGGGTTCCTGGATGTTGATCAGCCCCCCCAATTCACTGTGCTCGCCGGTCTAGTGATCCTGGGACTCTAAGAGACTACCTGTTGGACATTTTTGATTTTGTTTTTTTTGTGCGAGATTCCTATGTTTGTGTTCCCACCATGCCTCGTCCCCCTCCTCCCACCCGTTTTGGTGTTATTATGCTTTTTGTTTTTGTTTAGGGGTGTCTGGAAACCACCCCTTAAAGGGGGGATTATGTCACGTTCTGGGCACAGTCTGGGACTTTGTCCATGCCTTTTGTTCATTTCTGTTCCTTTGTGATTATTATTATTATATTGCCCTTTGTGTATTATCATTATTTACTACAATTATTGTCTGCTGTGTCACCCCAGTTTGTCTTTAGTGTCTTTATTATGGTCCTGTGGTATAATTGTCTACATATCGTCTCCAGTCCCTCATGTTTCCATATCCAAAGCCACTTTTCCTCATGTGTGCATTGTTCAGCCCTTGATTGTTGCTCCAGCTGTCTCACATTTGCGGTTATCATTTACCCTATTTATGTTTGTGCATGTGCTCTGTCTGACGTCATTGTTGTTGATTTTTTTTTTTTTTTTTTTTTAGTTTTCCTGTATTGTGCCCCCAACAACCTCCCACCCACCCGACCTGTGCAATCAGTTATTTAGGTCTGTGCATGTGCTCTGTCTGTCATCATTGTTGTTGATTTTTTAGTTTTCCTGTATTGTGCCCCCCCCCCACCCGACCCGTGCACTGTTATTTATGTTACGTTTTGTTCTTTGAGTTTTTTGTTTTCAATAAACATGTTACACTGGAGTTCAGTCCATGCCCTGGGTCCTCCTTTCTCCCATTCTATACTGCCAGGAAGACGGTATTATGAGAGACTGAGTGAATGTCTTCCCCCATAGCCCAAGTGGGCACATATTGCCTGCAACAGGTCTTTTTTTCATAGGATCACTGAAAATACTGCAACTATGGTGACTATGACCTGAATTTCCACAGCGAATCACAGAGCACAACTTTAGCCTCCAATAACAAAGCACCCTGTGATTGGTTGTTGGGATTAGGTCAGCGTCACAATACTTCTTTCCATTGTTCCTACCAAGAACAAGAAAGTACCAAGTGCTGCTTTAAAAACTAATGTATAGCACACATTAGTTTTAAAATTCTGTTGCTAAACAATACAAGCCCTTGAAGTATACTGGTGATCACCGCTTGCAGCTATATTTCTAAGTCGAAATTTGTGAGGAATTCAAAAGTCTAAATGACCACACGAATATCTAAACATTTTCTTTTTTCTGTTTTTAAACGGGATGTGTGTATTTTCAGGTTATGGTGCTGCATCTGGAGTATCCTATGGACAAGGGCCACAGACAAATGGTGAATATATTGGTTGGCTCTTTTTATCTACAAATACTGCATTTGCTTTGATACACATAAGCCAAAGCTTTTGTTCACACTTGTCATTTATGTACATTTAGGAAGAAAAACTCAGTACAGTGGAGGTGTGGGACAAATGCTGATGCCAACTAAGGGTAAATTAACAGTGCATTTCACAAATCATAAACTCACATGTTCCTTAAAATTAAACATAAGTTGCCTTGTTATTTCTTTTATTAGACTTAGGGCAGGCAATGGGGCCACAATATGGATATCCAACAAAGGGAGTTGGTAAGTGATAACGCAGTGGAAATATGAATTGAAACAGATTGGCAGAGTGACCTGATGTGGCACTCAGGTTACAGACCAGCAGCTGGTATTGATGTAAATGGAGAAAAGTCTAATGGTAAATCTGTGTCTGTACATATTGTTAGATTGTCAAACAGTATTTTTCAACCTTTTTTGAGCCACAGAACCTTTTTTTACATTGAAAAAACCCCCACAGTGCCCCAGCAATCAAAAATATTATAAAATGACACATTATAACCCATTATGGGATATCTAATGACAATTTAGTCCTGTAATCTTTTTATACTTGGTATGAAACACCGCAAGGTTACATACAAAGTCAATGGAAAGATGCAAACACATGCACTTTTGTTGCGGTCGAGGCAAAGGCACGCGAGTTCGTGTCTATGCAAGTTGGATTTTGTTCAATCTGGGCCAGGAGTTTACTTAATGCTTGGTGTTCCACTTTTGCCAAGGGAGTGAATTAGTTTGAAAATGAGACAGCCACTTACTGGACACGTCTTGTTTGACACGTGCTCTGGCAAAGGGGGCTCTTTTTGTGGTGGATGTGCTTTTCTTGCCACAGCACCAGCTGACCTCCATGGCAGTTGTGTTCGCTGCTTGTTTGGCAGTGAGGCGGCCGACATCGGAATGTGGTTTCTGAGGAGGTTTTGGAATTTTTGAGTCTGGGTGGTGGTGTGGGCTCAGGCATCGCTTTTGTTTGGGGGTGGGGGGTATCTGCAGCATATACAGGGCTGCGAGGAAGAAGAGGAGGAATTGTTTGTGCTGCTGCCCACTGGCATGGAGAAGCCACTGCAGGTATTCATGTACAACGACGTGTTGCCTGCAATTTTTTGGGACCAATAAAGAAGTGAAATTAGACAATTTCCAGCAGAACCCTGAATGTTCTCTCACATACAGTGGGGCAAAAAAGTATTTAGTCAGCCACCAATTGTGCAAGTTCTCCCACTTAAAAGATGAGACGTTTCCAATTTTCATCATAGGTATACCTCAACTATGAGAGACAAAATGAGAAAAAAAAAATCCAGAAAATCACATTGAAGGATTTTTAATGAATTAATTGGTAAATTCCTCAGTAAAATAAGTATTTGGTCACCTACAAACAAGCAAGATTTCTGGCTCTCACAGACCTGTAACTTCTTCTTTAAGAGGCTCCTCTGTCCTCCACTTGTTACCTGTATTAATGGCATCTGTTTGAACTCGTTATCAGTATAAAAGACACCTGTCCACAACCTCACAGTCAGACTCCAAACTCCACTATGGCCAAGACCAAAGAGCTGTCAAAGGACACCAGAAACAAAATTGTAGACCTGCACCATGCTGGGAAGACTGAATCTGCAATAGGTAAGCAGCTTGGTGTGAAGAAATCAACTGTGGGAGCAATTATTAGAAAATGGAAGACATACAAGACCACTGATAATCTCCCTTGATCTGGGGCTCCACGCAAGATCTCACCCCATGGGGTCAAAATTATCATGAGAACGGTGAGCAAAAATCCCAGAACCACATGGGGGGACCTAGTGAATGACCTGCAGAGAGCTGGGACCAAAGTAACAAAGGCTACATCAGAAACACACTACGCTGCCAGGGACTCAAATCCTGCAGTGCCAGACGTGTCTCCCTGCTTAAGCCAGTACATGTCCAGGCCCGTCTGACGTTTGCTAGAGAGCATTTTGGTCAGATGAAACCAAAATAGAACTTTATTGTAAAAACTCAACTTGTCGTGTTTGGAGGAGAAAGAACACCATACCTACTGTGAAGCATGGGGGTGGAAACATCATACTTTGGGGCTGTTTTTCTGCAAAGGGACCAGGACAACTGATCCGTGTAAAGGAAAGAATGAATGGGGCAATGTATCGTGAGATTTTGAGTGAAAACCTCCTTCCACCAGCAAGGGCATTGAAGGTGAAACGTGGCTGGGTCTTTCAGCATGACAATGATCCCAAACACCCCGCCCGGGCAGCGAAGGAGTGGCTTTGTAAGAAGCATTTCAAGGTCCTGGAGTGGCCTAGCCAGTCTCCAGATCTCAACCCCATAGAAAATCTTTGGAGGGAGTTGAAAGTCTGTGTTGCCCAGCGACAGCCCCAAAACATCACTGCTCTAGAGGAGATCTGCATGGAGGAATGGGCCAAAATACCATCAACAGTGTGTGAAAACCTTGTGAAGACTTACAGAAAACGTTTGACCTCTGTCATTGCCAACAAAGGGTATATAACAAAGTATTGAGATGAACTTTTCTTATTGACCAAATACTTATTTTACCGAGGAATTTACCAATTAATTCATTAAAAATCCTTCAGTGTGATTTTCTGGATTTTTTTTTCTTATTTTGTCTCTCATAGTTGAGGTATACCTATGATGAAAATTGGAGACCCCTCTCATCTTTTAAGTGGGAGAACTTGCAGAATTGGTGGCTGACTAAATACTTTTTTACCCCACTGTAACCTCTGGCTTCCGAGGAACCCCAGTTGAAAAACACAGGTCTAAAATATTATTGCATACAACATTTCTCACCACATATGACATTTTTTGAAGGCTATGGTGCAGCTGTTGGCATGACCAAAGGCGTAGGGACAAAAGGTAAGATCATTCCAATGTTTGTTTTGCAAAATCAGTTTAAAAGCATGATTGGCGCACTGGGTGTTTGTTTTTTGTTTTTTTTTAATCTTGAATGTTAAGGCTATGGAGTGGCTGCTGGTGCAACAAATGGACAAGCTGGCAGACCAGAAGGTAGGCATTCTGATGTTTGCCACTATGGCAGGCACTGGAATTGTTGTAGTGAGAGATTGCTCATGGTTTTCACACATCAACTTTAAATTAACCATGAGTGTCACTGACAGGTTTGCACTCCTGTGGAAAAATGGAAAAAAATTACATTGTATTTAAGTGTGTTTTTTGCAGAAATTGGGGCAATGCAGTAGTTTGATGAATAGATTTTATACATTAAAGCAACACTATATAGGATTTTCACCTTAAAATAATGTTTCAAAATAATTTTGATGATGCATCAACCTTTGAATGGGTGACTGTCACTTCTCCCATAGCCTGAGTGGGCCTACATGGCCTGTAACAGCTCTGTTCTTGGTAGGAACACTGAAAGGACTACAACTATGGTGACTATGACCTGAGTCCCAATAGCCAATCACAGAGCACAACTGTAGCCACCAACAACTTAATTCCCAGTGATTAGCAGACTCAGGTCATAGTTGCCATAATTGTAGTCTTTTCAGTGTTCCTATGGGGAACAAGAAAGTTACATAGCACTGCTTTAAGTCCTGTTCATTTCAGTCAGTATTTAATGTGTTAGATCCATGCAAGTTAGGTTAATTGGCATCAAAACTGGGGATTCTAAATTGTCCTTAGGTATGAATGTGAGAGTGAATGGTTGTCTGTCTCTCTGTGTTGGCCCTGCAATGGACTGGCAATCTGTCCAGGGTGTACCCTGCCTCTCACCCAAAGATGCTGGGATAGGCTCCAGCCCCCCCGCAACCCGAAAAGGATTAAGCTGAAGAAGATGGATGGATATTTAAATCTCTCCTAAGAGCTGTATGCAGACACTGCCCTCTGCTGGTGACTTAAAATATCAGACAAGTATCATTCTGGACACTTTGAATCATTAAAGCAAATCCTTGTCACTGATGGTGATGGAGATCACCTGACATTGAATCAGTGGTTTTTAGTCCATTTCCAACCTCTGTGGACAATTTGATCAAAATCCATAAACAACTTTTTCTACCATTTTGTTAACATGGATGAATGAACGAAACAACGATCTGAGGTGGAAACAGTCCCCTTTGCAGATATTGATAATTGCCACCACAGCTGATTCTATGTAAGATATAGGTGTAGATAGATTTTACACATATCTATGGGTGAGTAATTCCTCCCAGAATCTTCAATTTTCTCTAACGTTTTCTCTCTGTTTGCATTGTTTGTAGCAATTTCACCCATCCAAAATTGAGCAAATACAAATCATAATTTTGTGATATTGGATAGATTTCTTTAGTTTTTTACTCTGCACTTACAACTAAAGCAATACTTTGTCTCCAATAACAATTTTTTTTCTTTTTTTTCCCAGGATATGTACTTAAAGCTGGCTCAACCAATGGACAACTAATAAATGGTACTTTATCCCAGAAACTCCCACACAGATTCTCAATAATGGTTCAGTTCTAATCCTTATCTTGTTGCAGGTTTTGGTGCACAAGCTGGCCAATATGATAAGCAAGAACCAACAGGAAATGGTACTAGAACAAATCCATGGATGACTTTGACACTGAACTGAGCTGAACAAAAGCTTAATCGTGAAGTTGACCTATAAAAATGCTGTGTGTGTTGTATAGTGTTTGGCACATTATTGTAAAATGCAGTGTAGTGATGTGCACTTCACGTAACGTCACTGCACCGCCCTATATAAGGCGGAGGGTGTCCATATTGCGGCCTCTTTGACCGGTGCCCTCTGCCAGGTGCCTACCATGTTACCGCTGTTCTCCAACATCAATAAAGCTGTGTTCGTCCAGTCATCTTGCCTTATCCTTCATCCAAGGTATTTTACCATACATAACAGTGTGGTCCCAGCTTTTGTCAGAATTGTGACACTACCTTATGCCTTGGTGGCATCCATCCATCTTCTTCCGCTTAATCCTTTTCGGGTCGCGGGGGGTGGGAGCCTATCCCAGCATCTTTGGGCAAGAGGCAGGGTACACCCTGGACAGATCGCCAGTCCATTGTAGGGCCAACACAGAGAGACAGACAACCATTCACTCTCACAGTCATACCTAAGGACAATTTAGAATCCCCAGTTTGATGCCAGTTACCCTAACTTGCATGTTTTTGGCATGTGGGAGGAAACTGGAGTAATCCTGGGGTAAACCCATGCAGACACGGGGAGAACATGCAAACTCCACACAGATCACTGTTGGTCGGGGGCTGGGATTGAACCCAGGATCCCCCGGCCAAGGGTGAGTTGCTGTGCTGCCGCAGTGCTAACCACTCCGCCACCGCGCTGCCACGGCACTGCTTTGGTGGCAGTAAGTGGTATATTAGAGTTGTTCTGTCTCCCCTGACAGAAATGAAAGTCGGTCGCAAATGGGGAAACTAACAAAATAAACACAGAAAACAAACCAAAACAGGGTTTCAGAAAGGGTTCTAAAAGGTGGCTGGGCCAGTCCCAGTCCCCCATTAAATCTATCAAAATGATAACTTAAAGAGCAAAGCCCACAAAGAAAACGACTAATTTGGGGAAAACCAACACTGAACACAGCGAGCGAACTGGATTGGAGCTTTATGCTATCAAATGAGGATCTTAGGAAAATCACCAACACTTTACCCATCTCCGATTTCTGTATATCACACCAGCTAAAGTATATTGCTCATGTCACTAGACTGGAGAACACAGCCCTACAGAAACAACTTCTGATTAGAAGGGACGTCAAGAAATACTATCATGACGTGTGGAAAAATTGCGAGACAGTTACTGGTTTGTCTGCTAGTCGAGTACAACGTGAAATGCAAAATAAACATGGGTTCCACGCCCTTATGTCCCACATATTTGGAACATCGATGGGCACTCGAGAGAATTCAGAGGTCTTCTGAGGATCGATGATGATGAATAGCAAACCAACAAAGAGAGAGCAACTGGTGGTGTGGCCTCTCTGAGCATCAAATGCTCACTGAGCAGAGGCAAGCCGCCTCCTTATACTGTATCTCCTCAGCAGACTGATTGCTCCCGGGTGTGAGGTGTGTGCAGGTGTAATGCATTGCTCCTGATTGAGTGACTGAAGTCAGGTCTCAGGATTCCACATAGACCATAACAGACTGTATTACCAAGTAAGTGGTAAATGGGAGACGCTAAACTGAGGGATGTGTGTTGGTTGAGCAGTTGAGCAGCGCTTGTACCTCTGATCCTCTGACTTAGTGCCTGAAGTCAGGCACTGTCAGACGCTGTCAAACAATTGGAATCTTTTTTTCTTTGTTTGTGTCGTGCAGCCCTGAAGTCAGGCGCTGTCAGACGCTGTCAAACAATTGGAATTACTGCATCATCGTTCTCGACGATTTTTACCCACTTATAATTTTACTGGACCGAGGATTCTTGCCACTTGATCTTTCTTGGTCAACAAACTGGGCTAGACTAACCTGTTTGTTTTGGTAAGCCACCCCTGGCCTGGAAAGCCATGGCTCCCTCTCCGACTTGTGACAGCTGTTTCCTTCTCTAAGAGGGTTTCCGAGTTGGAACTGAGACTAACCTCTATAAGATTCAGGAGGCTGAAAATCATCTGGACACGATCATTTTTGGTCGGATGTCAACACCAGCAGCAGATTCGCAGCTAGCAGAGACTGCTACCTACCTGAGTGAAATTAGCATATCGCCATCCACTTCCACCCCTACTCCGGTCACCTCAGCTGTCCAGGACTGCAGCACTAACCACTGGCTTCAGCTCGGAGCTAAACCTAAAGCCCCGGGTGGTTCTTCTCAGCCCTGGACCATGGTCAGGTCCAATAGCAAACGTCGGGGATCGACCAGGCACGGCTGCACCTCCTCCCTTCCACTCTCATTGGAAAACAGATTCGACATCTTTTCCTTGGAAGATTTCCCCGACCTGGACGCTGATCTCTCCTCCCCCCCCCCCCCCCAGAAGCCCAAACCCGCAAGCCCCGGATTAAAAGTAACCTAGGTGTGCCGAACTTTAGACCAGCTCCAAAAAGAAGAGAGGGCAACCCCCCACGTCACCCCCGCGCTGGCATCCCACCGTCTCAGCAGCAACAACAACAACAGCAAAACTATTTACCACTACAGAAGCCACCGACAAAGTCCCCCCAGACAACGCTGGTAATTGGTGATTCCATTATAAGGAACGTCAGAAGCAGGGACTGTGTTACAGAATTTTTTCCTGGGGCTAAAGTGTCAGACATTGAGGCTCTTACCCCTGATCTATTAAATTAATACCCCCATGCTAAAACTGTTATTGTGCATGTCGGATGCAACAACATCCCAGATGAAGTGTCTGAGACCTTAAAGAGAGACTTCAGGAGCCTTCTGTCCACTCTTAAGAACTGTGGCAAACGTGTGTTTATCTCTGGACTGCGTGCTTCTTTTAGAAGAGGTTGCAATTATTTCAGCAGAGCTCTTAGTCTTAATTCCTGGATGTGTTCAACATGTCCTACTTTTAACATTGGTTTTCTAGACAATTTCAACCTGTTTTGGAACTGCCCATCATTTATGAGGCCAGATGGCATCCATCCAAATAGACTCAGTGCACGTGTTTTAAGGGACAATCTGTTTTATTTGATTCAGCATTTTTTAGTACAGTGACTGAAAGCTGGTGTGTCACCTCACCCCAAAGTGCCTGGGTCTGCCAACCAGCTTTCTTTTGCTTCCATCTCTCATATTACCCTTGTTAATCCAAATAATTCTCTCTGTTTAGATCAGTCTTCAATTCACAACCCCTTAGAGATTGTGTCTGTCCCCTGATACCCAAAACATTATAACCCAAGACAAATACAACATAACTTGATAAAGATTAAACCATTAATCTACTACAGAAAAATAAAATAATTAAAAGCAGACTGCTGAATATAAGATCTCTGTCCGATAAAGCAACCTTAATTATGATAATGTAATCCATGATATGATCATGGATTACAATATAAATATACTCTGTCTTAAGGAAACTTGGCTATGCCCCAACGACTTTGTTAGTATCAATGAGGCCACCCCTCCCAGCTATGGTAATATTCATATTCCTAGAAACACTGGCTGAGGTGGTGGGGTAATATATTAATCCACATTACCAATGAACCCTCAGCCTAAACTAAACTCAAATTATAACTCTTTTGATTGCTTAATTTTTAGCTTAGCACACCCATCCTGGAGGACAGAACAGCCTATTGTGACGTTGTGAGGGTTCACACATGAAAGGGAGAGATGATTGTGACAAGAACAGGCTTTATTTATACACACCTCCTCAACACAGACAGGAGGGGAGGTCATTCACACAGACCCCCGTCTCACTGAGGGTGACGCATCATCAGTCACTGCTCTGACTCTTCTTATAATACTGCTGTGTCATTATAACGCAGCCATAATGACTGTCATTATAACGTAGTTATAATGACACAGCAATAACACTTTAGAACACACAAATGATAACACTCTTTGAATCCTCCGCTGCCAAAACATGCCAGGAGAATCCCCGCCCCCTTAACACAGCCCCAACATTACACTGCCCCCCACCGGACTGGTTTCTGTCCCCAGAATAATAAAAGTCCAGTTCAAAAGTCCAACACAAATCCGTCCAGGTGTCAGGGCGGTCTCCGTTGTCGATGACCAGCACGCACAGGCCCGCTAGTGTTCATCTGTGCCTCGGTCAGAGTATCTAGTCGGGGTAAAGGTCCCGGCTTGACCACCTGCAGGGCGGATGGCTGGTACGGGGTGAGACAGTCGCAGTGGAATACCATGACCCGGTCTCTTTTCTGCAGCCTCACCCTGTACACCACATCTGACAGTCGCTGTAGGACCTCGCACAGCCCCGACCAGTGGCTCGCCAGTTTTGGTGATAGTCCCCTTTTCCGCTCCAGGCAGAAAATCCAGACTCGATCTCCTGGTGCAAAGTCCCTCCCCTGGCAGCGGGAGTCATATGCCCGCTTCTGCCAGCTCCCCGCCACCGCCAGGGCCTCCCGAGCCAGTCCGTGCACCGTGTGGAGATGTTCCTTCAAGCAAAACAAATAATCCAACCCCGGTTTGCCCTCCAGCTCCGTGGGGAGGTGGTGGTGGTGGTGGGGGGGGGGAATACCAAATCCACTGGTGTGCTCAGCTCACGTCCAAACATCAGCGCTGCAGGAGTGTACCGGGTGGATTCCTGTGCTGCCGTCCGGTACGCCCACAGAACAAAGGGAAGATGCAGGTCCCAGTCTCGCTGTCGCTGGTCCACTAGGACAGTGAGCTGGGTGGTTAGGGTCTGGTTGAACCGTTCAACCAGGCTGTCGCTCTGTGGATGCAGCGGGGTGGTCCAGGTCTTCCGGATGCCCAGCTGCTTGCAGACCTCCCCGAAGACCTCCGCCTCGAAGTTCCGACCCTGATCGCTGTGCAATTCCTCTGGTGTGCCACACCGACAGAACATCTCGTCCACCAGTTTTGATGCTGTGGTGGCGATGCTCTGATCAGGGACCGCGTACGCCTCTGGCCATTTGGTGAAATAATCCATTGTGACCAGCACGTAGCAGTTCCTCCAGTCCGTGGTTAGGAAAAGGCCCAGAATGTCCACTCCTACCCGCTCCATCGGTGCTCCCACCCGGTACTGCTGCAAGGGGGCATGGGATCACTGAGTCGGCCCCTTCTGAGGCATGCAGGTGTCGCAACAATGGACGTGGAGCTCTACATCCTGGTGACATCCGGTCCAGTAGAACCGGGCTCGAAGACGCTGCAGAGTCTTTGTCACCCCGAAGTGGCCCGCCCCCACCGCCCCGTGGACCAGCTGGAGTATGTTGGGCCAGAGCCACCGGGAAGCCAGCAGCTGCCAGACGTGACGCTGCCCAGCTGGAGTCTGCCACTGCCGATACACAACACCCTCGTGACAGCGGAGATTGGCGTGTAGGGCCTTGGTCTCTGGGTCCAGTGCAGACACAGCCTCCCAGGCGGGCCGCTGGCCCGCGTCCGGCCACTGCCAAACCCGGGAAATGATGGGATCTCTGTCCTGCTTACTCTGCAGTTGCTGCGCACCGAGGGCCTCTGTGACATCATCGCTAGGGAGAGCTGCCTGATTATCCGATGAGGAGCTGTGCGCCGCTGTGTTATTCCTGCTCACAGCGGTCCAGAGAGCAGCAGCACGTGGGACGGCTTAATCTCGATCCTCTGTCTGCTGGCAGTGCCGACAGTCCTCCGCAGCACAGGGACACGGAGACAGCACGTCAGCGTTGGCATGGAGGCGGCCTGCCCGATGCACAATCAGAAAATCATAATCTTGCAGTGCCTCCAGCCATCTCGCCAACTGTCCATCCGGTTCTTTGAAGTTCAGCAGCCAGGTCAGGGAAGCATGATCCGTCCTGAGCTGGAACCTCCCCCGTACACATATGAGCGGAAATGGCGAAACCCCCGGAAGACAGCCAACGGCTTTCTGCGAGTAACGCAATAATTCCTTTCGGCTCTGTTGAGAGTGCAGCTGAAAAAAGCAACTGCCTGCTCTCCGTGTTCTCCCTCCTGGGATAACACCGCACCGATGCCCTGGTTGCTGGTGTCAGTGTCCACGATGAAAGGGTGGTTCGGGTCGGGATACTGCAGGATGGGGGCTCAGATGAGTGCTGAGCGAAGCTGGGAAAAAGCAGCAGCACAGTTCTCACTCCACTGAAACGCATGGCCCTTCTGTGTCAGCTGATGCAGCGGGCTGGCGATGGTGGCAGAGTCCTTCACAAATCCCCTATAATAGGAGGCCAGTCCGAGAAAACTCCGTAGCTCTCCCACATCCCACGGCACTGGCCTGTTTTTTACCGCTGCCACTTTCTCTGGATTGGTGGCGACTCCTGCTGCGCTGACGACGTGGCCCAGGAAGGTGGTCTCCCGCCGAAATAGGTGGCATTTCCGCAGGTGTAGCTGCAGCCCGGCCTGTCGGATGGCATCCAATACTTCTCGGAGGGTGGACAGGGCGCCGTCAAAATCAGCCTCGTTAACCAGCAGGTCATCCAGATAAACAATGCAGCGGCTCCAGGGCACGTGAGCCAACACTCGCTCCATCAGACGTTTAAAGGTTGCCAGGGCGTTGCAAAGTCCAAACGGCATCACCTTGAAATGATACAGTCCCTGCCCGGTGGAGAAGGCTGTTTTCTGGCAGGCCTCAGGTGACAGCTTTACCTGCCAATAGCCGCTGCAGAGGTCCAGTTTGCTGAACCAGCTGGAGCCGGCGACGTGATCCAGCACGTCATCGATGCGGGGCAGGGGGTAGGAATCCTTGTGGGTGACGTCATTCAGGTGTTGGTAATCCACACAGAACCACCATGAACCGTCCTTCCTAACCAGCACCACCAGCGCTGCCCAGGGCCTGCTGGAGGGCTCAATAATGTCTGCCTCCAGTATTTCCCATACTTTTTGTTCTGCTACTGCCCGCCTTGAAAAAGGCAGACGGCGTGGGCGGAGCCGGATCAGCCTGGTCTTACCGGTGTCGATCCCGTGCTGCACCAAGCTGGTTCAGGTGCACTCCTCACCGTTCGCAGCAAAGATGTCCATGTAGCAGTCCAACAGCTCCCGCAGCTGGCGTCTCTGTCCCGATTCCAGTCTGCTGCAGCTCTGCTGGAACAATTCCTCGACCGCCTGCTGCATTTCTGCTGACATCTTGACCCGTTCCGCTGTGGCCCTCCCCCTTGCTGTCTTTATCAGTGGTCACGCTCCCTCTGCTCGTGCTGGTGGCACTGTTGTGTTCAGTACTTGCGGTGACCCGCCCGGTTCAGTCTGCCCTGGTGGTCCCTTGATCATGCAGGCCTCCAGGTTCCTCCTCTGGGCCCTGCTGCAGACCGTGATGGTCCAAGTCCCCAGCAGGAGGGATGGTCTGGCGGTGTCAATTTTTGTGCTCCATGCTGCGAGCAAATCAATTCCAATAATGCAGGGGTCTTGAATGTCAGCCAGCCAGAACAGGTGGTTTGTGTTCTGGCCGGCCACCCCCACCGCAAGAACTCTCTGCACTCCCAGTCTGGCGCACTCACCTGTAGCTGTGGTGACGCAGCTCCCGGTGGGTTCCCACCCCTGCGGTTCTGCCTCATCCATACCTGGCAGCACTCTGGGTCGGACCAGGGAGATGGTAGAACTGGTGTCGATCAAGGCCCAGATCGGCATGTTGTCCAGGCTGCACTGTAGGTACATTCCTGGTGAGTGTCCAATTTGGCCCACACGTGGTGACAGTTCATGGGGGGAAATGTCTGTGGGAGGCGGCAGGTCTCCATCCATACCACCTCACTGTAGTTTAACGTCGGCGAGGGGCAGTTTGTCATGGGGTGGGTGCCGGGCAGTACCGCGCGATGTGTCCTGGCTCTCCACAGCAGCGCACCCTTTCTTGCATCGCTGTAGCCGTCTACTCTGTGGCCGCGCCGCTGTGGTTTGGCGCAGCTCCTCCTCCTCCTCGCTCTCAGCTGTGGCCTGGAAGGCTCTCTGTCTTGGTGCCGATGCATCCGCTGCACAATCCATTAGCGTTTCCACCCGCTCTGCTTCTGCCACAGCAGTCTCCCAGCTGCTTGCGGCGTGAATCCAGATGTGGCTCTGGAGCTGGGCTGGGCGAAGCCCCCGGATGAAGTTCTGGAGGGCGAGCTTCTCCACTACCTCTGGCTCGAAATCCGGGTAGCTACACCGTGTCAGCAGCCGTATGTCCGCTGCTTAGGCTCCCAGGCTCTCTTGGCTGCCTTGCCAGCGGTTGGCCAGCTGTTCCTTGGCGTGCTCAGCATTGGCCGCTCTCCCAAACTGCCTCCGGAGCGCTCCTTGCAGCGCTGGCCAGCTGCAATGTTCCTCGGGCCGGAGATCGGACAGCATGCGGTGAGCCCTTCCCTCCAGGGCCAGCACGATTCGGGTGGCCAGCCGTTCGATGCAGCAGCCAGCTCGACCTGGACCAGGTAGTTGTCCTGCAGGGTTTCACCATTAAAGTAGGGAACTTTGGCCTGCTGCCGGATGGGTGGGACGGTCGCCTCTTGGTCGATCACCGCCCTTGGTCGCAGTGGAATCGCCGGCCCGTCCTGCCCTGAAAAGGGCGAGGAGCAGGGCTGATCTGCTCTGCTTAGCCTGTCCCACCTTGAGAAAGGCAGAAGGTGGGGTATGCTGGTCCCGTCGGGTCCGCTGCTCCATTCATCCTGGCGAGCAACTCTGGGGGTCAGTGTACCAGCTCTGTCGTCCATTCCCAGCTGAGCGATGAACTGCTTCAGCTGCTGAATCTCTGTTCTGACCCTGGCTTTCATCTGCTCCATTGTCCCACTCCTGACATCAGTGTGACATTGTGAGGGTTTATCATGTATTTTGGTTTACTACGGCACCCATTGTAGTGCTTTGCTAAATGCATTATGGGTAATGTAGTGTATGTTGAGAGTGTGTTGTCGTTGGCTGTGTGCTATGAGTGCTGCTACGCTAATAAACCGTTAACGGTACGTCGATGGTCCGAGTTATTATTTGTTATATTGAGTAACGTAACGGGTGAAAGATATAACAAAAAGTGGCGACGAGGACGTCTGGACCGACGCTGCAGTCCGCGACGGAGGAGAGTTTTTTTTATCGTTTTTTTTCCCCCCGCCGCTACTTCGTGCTGACAGGGTGATACACCGCGCCACTGTACTGAGGTGGATGCTGCGGGCTGTCTGCTAAGAGGGGAGGAGCGGAGCAGTGGAAATCGTTAAGGACAAAAAAAAACTCAGTGAGTAACGCCGGAGGGAAGAAACGACGTTACAGAAAGGAGCCGCGAGGGAAAGAGCGACATTCAACCAGGAGTGTTAAAATGGCTGGAGTCATTGGCTCTATCTGGCCCTTTGATGAGAGCGCGGAGCAATGGAGCTCCTATAAAGAGCGCTTTGACTATTTCGTCACGGCCAATGGAATAACAGATGAAAAGTTAGTGCCCACTTTTCTGAGTGTGATGGGTCCCAAGACATTTAACCTACTACGTAACCTCCTACAGCCAGTAAAGCCAGGCTCTAAAACCTACAAAGAGCTGGTGGACACACTGACCCACCACTTCTCACCCAAGCCTTTAGTGATTGCAGAAAGATACAGGTTTCACAGACGTAACCAAGAAGAGGGTGAGTCTGTTAACATGTTTGTTGCAGCGCTACGCAAGTTAGCCGAACACTGTGAATTTAAAGATGTTTTAAATGACACATTAAGAGACAGGCTTGTGTGTGGACTACGAAATGAAGCAGCACAGAAGAAGTTACTCACAGAAAGTGATTTGACGCTTGAAAGAGCCATTAACATTAGTGTGATGATGGAGATGGCTTCCAAAGAAGCACACCAACTGCATGCTACAGGCAGAGTATATAAGCTCAACAGTGGTAAAACCAATGCAACAGGGCCATGTTTCCGCTGTGGCAAGGTGGGACACCTTCCTAATGACTGTTGGTACAAAGAGATGGACTGTAACAACTGTGGAAAAAAAGGCCACGTGGAGCGGGCATGTAGAAGCAAAAGGAGCAAAGACAAAGGCCCAAAGACAAGGAATAAAAGTGACATGGTAAAATACAAAAAGAAAAGAAATGTTCACACAGTTAAACATGGCGAGGACAGAGTGAGCGACTCCTCAGAGGAAGAGGTGTCAACTGCAATAAATACTGTCCGGTTTATGAATGTGAATGAAGGCTCAGAAGGCTTTTGGACTAAACCAAAAGTGGAGGGACATTTTATTAAAATGCAGATAGACACCGGATCAAAGGCATCACTTGTGTCGCATGGCATTTACAAGAAGTTTCTGAAACATCTTCCACTCTGACCTTCAGACAGTCTTCAGGGCGTATACTGGACACCGAGTGCCCATGAAAGGGATGACAGAGTTAACTGTTCAGTACAATGGCCAAACTGCTGAGCTTCCAGTTTATGTTACCAAGAACAACTGTCCAGCTATAATGGGGCGTGTGTGGCTAAAGAAAATCCAACTTGACTGGCAAGAAGTAAGGAAGCTGTCACACAGTTCCACTCAGCTGCAGGCCATACTGGAAAAGCACAAAAAGGTTTTTTGTGATGAACTAGGCAGTATGAAAAAAATTATAGTGAAGCTGCATGTCAAACCTGACAGTAAACCAGTGTTCATGAAAGCCAGACCAGTGCCGTACGCCATCAGACCCAAAGGTGGAGGCTGACTTGGATGCTCTGGTCAAGAATGGAGTTCTGGAACCTGTGACAACCAGTGAGTGGGCCACGCCCATAGTTCCAGTACCCAAAAAGGACGGAGGAATCCGGACCTGTGGAGACTTTAAGGTAACAGTAAACCCTGTACTAACAGCAGAGCAGTATCCCCTTCCGCTGATTGATGACTTATTTGCGGGGCTGAGTGGGGGACAAAAGTTCAGCAAAATAGATCTCAACCAGGCTTACCTACAAATGCATGTAGACGAGCAGTCACGTGAAATGCTGACTATCAATACCCATAAAGGACTCTTCAGATACTGCAGACTGCCTTTTGGCATCACATCTGCTCCAGCACTTTTTCAGCGAGCGATGGATCAAATCCTGAGTGGATTACCAGGAGTGCAGTGCTACCTGGATGATATCTTGTGTACAGGAGCAGATGATGAAGAGCATCTGCGCAACTTGGATGCAACTCTCACGAGACTGGAGGAATATGGATTGAGAATCCGCAAGAATAAATGCGAGTTTTTCCAGTCATCCGTGGAATACTTAGGTCATGTGATCGATGCTAAGGGACTGCACACTGCACCATCGAAAATCACAGCCATTGTGGATGCACCTCCACCCCAAAATGTCAGTCAGCTGAAGTCTTTCTTAGGACTGCTGAACTATTATGGACGTTTCATACCAAACTTGGCATCACTATTAAAACCATTGCATAACCTGCTGCGCAAAGAGGAAGCATGGAAGTGGACAGCAAGCTGTCAGGAAGCTTTTCAGAAGGCAAAGGATGCGCTGACTGCATCAGAGGTTCTGACCCACTTCAACCCATCACTTCCGATCCAGCTTGCCTGCGACGCCTCTCCTTATGGCGTAGGGGCGGTGATTTCCCACGTAATGCCAGACGGTGAGGAAAAGCCAATCGCTTTTGCGTCAAGGACATTAAACAAGGCAGAAGCTAATTATGCTCAACTAGAAAGAGAGGCTCTGAGCATTGTGTTTGGTGTCAGAAAATTCCACCAGTACTTGTATGGACGGAAGTTTACACTTTTTACTGACCACCGGCCTCTCACAACCATCCTTGGACCATACACAGGAATACCATCTCTTGCAGCGTCCCGACTGCAGAGGTGGGCGTTGCTGTTGTCAGGACACTCCTATGACATCAGGTATCGAAAGTCAGACTGTCATGGTAATGCAGATGGGTTATCCAGATTACCACTTCCTGTCATGAAGCCAGAGTCAAGCACTGTGGACATCTTCTACTTCACAGAGGTAGAAAACGCACCTGTTTCAGCTGTGCAGGTGAAAAAGGGGACTAGAAATGACCCTGTGTTGTCTGCAGTCATGGACTTGGTCATTAAAGGACAACCTGCGGGTGATGACGCAACCTTGAAGCCCTTCCTTGGGAAGTGGACAGAATTGTCTGTTCAGTCGGGTTGTTTGCTGTGGGGGAGGAGAGTGATTATTCCCCTGTCATGTCGAACAAAAGTGTTACAGCAACTTCACGCAGGACATAGTGGAATCGTGAGAATGAAAGAAATAGCAAGAAGCTATTTTTGGTGGCCAAACGTTGACAAGCAGATTGAAGAAATAGCCAAAAGCTGTTCATCTTGTCACAAGGTACGGAACAACCCACCATTGGCTCCTCTCCATCCCTGGGAGTTCCCACAGGAGCCTTGGCATCGTGTGCACATTGACTTTGCAGGTCCGTTTGAGGACAGAATGTTTCTCATTGCTGTGGATGCACACAGTAAATGGCCTGAAGTGGCTATTATGAGGTCAACCACCACAGAGAAGACCACAGAGGCATTAGGAGAAATGTTTAGTCGTTTTGGGTCTCCTATACAACTAGTTTCTGACAATGGACCTCAGTTGGTTTCACAAGAAATGGATGCTTTTCTACAAGCTAATGGAGTGCAGCACATTAAATCAGCTCCATACCATCCTGCGACGAACGGCCTTGCAGAAAGGTTTGTGCAGACAATGAAACATGCATTGAAAGCATCACAAGGTCAAGGAACACTGCATCAGAGGCTGCACAAGTTCCTGCTAAACTACCGCAACACTCCACATGCAATCACAAAGACAACCCCTGCTAGTCTGATGTTCAAGAGAGATCTGCGCACTACCTTTGACCTTTTGAAACCCTCAGGATTAAAGGACACTGTGCAAAAGCAACAAGAGAAACAAATTATGCACAGAGGACATCGGGCAAAGGACAGAGCGTTCACGTCAGGAGAATCTGTGCTGGCCAGGAACTACAGAGGTGAACCTAAGTGGGTTCCTGCAACTGTTATTGCATAAACTGGACCAGTCTCATATACAGTTCAAACCACTGACAGTGTTTGGAAAAGGCACGTGGATCAACTCCTGCAGACACCACCAGCGCCTGCAGAACCATCTCTTGGATATTCTAACGATCCACCTACACCAGTACAGAACTCAACCACTTCAGAGACCGGGGTTCCAGCTGGAGATGTGACATCTTCTTCTGCATCAGCACCAGAAGCAACCTCCACATCAGAAAGAACACAGACTCATGTTCCTGCAGAGCACCGATACCCTACCAGGGAGCGACGACCTCCTGTCCGTCTGAGTTATTAGACTAGATAGCAACTGACCCACATTTATGGGGCAGAATAATCCCCAGGGGTACAGTTATGGGATGAGGTAGTCTACCCTCACTCCTAAGGTAGCATAATAATTAAAGGAAAAAAAAAGACACAAACAAAGACACAAGAATTGCAGCAGACACTTGATATCTCCAGTAGGACATCTATTGCAAGAGGGGAGGAGATGTCATCTATTTTGGTTTACTACGGCACCCGTTGTAGTGCTTTGCTAAATGCATTATGGGTAATGTAGTGTATGTTGAGTGTGTTGTCGTTGGCTGTGTGCTATGAGTGCTGCTACGCTAATAAACCGTTAACGGTACGTCGATGGTCCGAGTTATTGTTATATTGAGTAACGTAACGGGTGAAAGATAAAACAGGGTTCACACAAGAAAGGCTTTATTTATACACACCTCCTCAACACAGACAGGAGGGGAGGTCATTCACACAGACCCCCGTCTCACTGAGGGTGACACAAACGCATGATCAGTCACTGTTCTGACTCTTCTTATAACACTGCTGTTATTATAATGCGGCCATAATGACGGTCATTATAATGCAGTTATAATGACACAGCAATAACACTTTAGAACACATGAATAATAACACCTTTTGAATCCTCTGCTGCCAAAGCATGCCGGGAGAATCCCCGCCCCCTTAACACAGCCCCGACGTTACACTATTTTGTTTATCACAGTATATCGCCCTCCCAGTCCTCCTTTTGCTGAGTTTATGTCTGAATTCTCTGAGTTCTTAACAACCTTAGTTCTCAGTTCAGACAAGATTATCATAGCTGGTGATTTTAATATTCATATAGATGTTGATAATAATAGTCATAGTGTAGCATTTCTCTCCCTTTTAAATTCAACTGGTTTTTCTCAGTGTGTTAGTAAACCAACTCATCACCATAATCACACCCTTGACCTGGTCTTGGCCTATGGTGTAGAAATTGATGAGCTGCTTGTCATTCCTCAAAATCCTACACTGACTGACCATTATTTGATAACTTTCAAATTTGTTATCTGATTTTACAGCATCAAGCAGAAATATAGTTACCAGATACTTAACCTGATAGTGCTGTGGCTTGCTTTAAAGAATTAATCCCTTCAGCACTTACTCTATTACCATGTCTCAATATAGCAGAGGACAGTACTGACTACTTGAATCCATTAGAATTAGACCTCTTAGTTGATAGTACTGCAACCTCCCTGCAGACAGCATGACTCCATAGCCCCTCTTAAAAAGAAAACTTTTAAAAATAGGAGATTAGCTCCATGGTACAACTCCCACACTCGTGAGTTAAAACAGAAAGTTAGATTCTGTGAAAGGCTTTGGCGTGCAAATAAGACAGAAGAATCACATTCAGCCTGGAATGCCAGCCTTATCGCCAATAAGAAATCTCTCCATAGTGCTAGGCAACAGTACTATTCATCCTTGATAGAAGAAAATAAAAACAACTATAGATCCTGTATAGGTCCTGTAGGCCTTCTCCTTGGTCTGACGTAGCTGCTTCAGTTTAGGAGTGAACCAGGGTTTATTGTTGTATGTGCAGAAGGTCTTGGTCTGCACACACATGTCCTCACAAAAACTGATGTATGATGTCACAGTGTCAGTGAGTTCATTTAGGTTAATGGCTGCATCTTCAAAAACACTCCAGTCTGTGCAGTCAAAGCAGGCTTGTAACTCCAGCTTTGATTCCTCAGTCCATTTCTTCACAGTCCTTACAACAGACTTGGAAGTTTTTAGTTTCTGTCTGTATGTTGGAATAAGATGGAGCAGACAGTGGTCAGAAAAACCCAGAGCTGCACGGGGGACGTATGATAGGCATTTCTTAAAACTGTGTAACAGTGGTCGAGTGTATTTGTGTCCCTGGTGGGACATTTAATATGCTGTCTGTATTTAGGAAGCTCATTTGTGAGATTAGTTCTATTGAAATCACCCAGAATGATAAGCAGAGAGTCTGGATGTTTTTCCTCCACCTCTGCTATCTGGTCAGCGAAGTGCTGCAGTGCCTCCGTTGTACAAGCAGCAGGCGGGATATAAATTCCGACCAGAATAAACGAGGAGAACTCTCGCGGTGAATAAAAGGGTTTACAGTTTATGAACAGCAACTCTAGGTTAGGGCTACAGAACTTCTTCAACACTGTGACATCAGTACACCAACCTTCGTTTATGTAGAAGCAGATTCCACCACCTTTAGTCTTTCCAGAGAATTCTCGGCTGCGATCAGCGCGAAACAGTTGGAATCCGTCCAGGCGAACCGCGCTGTCCGGGATGTGTTCACTCAGCCAGGACTCCGTGAAACACAGGGCGCCAGATCTGCTAAAATCCAGGTTTTTGTGAGTCAGGAGCAGCAGTTCGTCCATTTTGTTCGCCAAAGAGCGGACATTGGTCAGATGGATCGATGGGAGCGGCGTGCGATATCCTCGTTTCTTCAGCCTGACTAGCGCACCGGCACGTTTACCACGCCGCCTTCGTTTCCAGCCAGTGCCAATAGCCGCTGCTCCCACAGCTAAGATCGACTGAAAAAACTTCAGATCAGCAGCAGAAACTGGCGGAGAAGTTGCATTGCGAGATAGCCTGAGAGAAAGTAGTTCCTCCCTTGAATAGGTGACTCGGACGGAAGAGCAGAAGTCCAAAAAAACTCACAAAATTATCAAAAACATCAGAGAGCAGAAGCCAGTGGCTGCCATCCGCAGCGCCATCTTGGATCTTTGTCCTCCAGCTCCTCCAGCTCAAGGTGCCCCCCTCCACCTGCCAGTGGATCTCCAGCTTTCTGACTGACAGGTGGCAACAGGTGAAGCTAGGGAGATTTACATCCAGCTCCCGAAAAATTAGTACTGGTGCCCCCCAAGGATGTGTCCTTTCCCCACTGCTCTTCTCCCTCTACTCCAACGACTGCACCTCAGAGGACCCTTCGGTGAAGCTCCTGAAGTTTGCGGACGACACCGCAGTTATCGGTTTGATCCGGGATGGTGATGAGTCTGCATACAGGCGGGAGGTGGAGCAGCTGATCCTCTGGTGCGGCCAGAACCATCTTGAACTTAACGCAGCCAAAACGGTGGAGATGACTGTGGATTTCAGGCGACACCCCCCTTCATTCCCCCCACTCACCATCCTCAACAGCACAGTGTCCACTGTGGACTCCTTCAAGTTTCTGGGAACCACAATCTCCCGGAACCTGAAGTGGTCCTCCCATATAGACACTGTCCGGAAAAAGGCCCAGCAGAGGTTGTTTTTTCTGCGTCAGCTCAAGAAGTTTGATTTGCCTCAGGAGCTGCTGGTTGTCTTCTACACCGCCATCATCCAATCTGTCCTCTGCTTTTCCATCACTGTCTGGTTTGGATCTGCCACTAAACAGGACAAGACCAGACTGCAGCGGATCATTAAGTCTGTAGAGAGGATCATTGGTACCGACCTACCCTCCATTGAGAACTTATATCGGTCCATAACCAGGAAACGGGCGGGAAACATCTGTGCTGACCCGTCACACCCCGGCCACAAACTGTTTGAACTTCTATCTTCTGGTCGTCGTTACAGATCACTGAAGGTCAAAACCACCTATCACAGGAACAGTTTCTTTCCTCAAGCCATCACTCTGAACTCCTAACATTGACCTAGTCCTACCTGTTTCTGTACTCATGACTTTTCATCCATTCTTACATTGCACATAACTGTCACACTGCTTTTTACTTCATTCACATTATATCACTGAATCTGAGTTCACATTGAAATACTGTAACTGTATATTTTTTCATATATTTCTGCAAAGTGTGGATAGTCTGAGTAAATAACTGCATATATTCCTGTATATATTTGCATCCTTTTATAGAAACGTGGACAGACTGTAATTTACTGTACATACTCTGTTGTCATTGAATCCTTATTGAAATCTTATTTAAATCCTCCACCTGAACAATGAGAGCAAGTTTTTAGCCAAAGTCAAATTCCTTGTGTTGTGCATACTTGGCCAATAAAGCTGATTCTGAGATTTCTTTTTAACACTGTGGCTCAGCTAACCAAGAGCCAAAATGCCACAGATCCCTACATTCCTCCAACTCTTAGTGCTGACGACTTTTTGAATTTTTTTAATGATAAAATTGTCAGTATTAGGAATAATTTTCCAAAAAATAGCCCCCTTAAAAATGCCCAGCCTCTGCCTAACACTGCTGTGTCCACAGGCTCAGAACTCCACTTTTCTGAATTTTCTCGTATTAGTCATTCTGATCTAGCCCTATTAGTGTCAGCCTCTAAACCAACTACCTGTCTCTTAGACCCAATCCCCCGTAGACTCCTGAAGGAATCGCTATCTCTGATTAGTCCATCGCTTTTGAACATAATTAATATGTCTCTATTGACAGGACATGTACACATGTACTGCAGTCTTTTAAAGTGGCAGTAATTAAACTTCTAATTAAAAAAACCTTTGCTTGATTCTGGGATTTTGGCCAATTATAGACCAATATCTAACCTCCCCTACCTTTCCAAGAGCCTTGAAAAAGTAGTCACCAATCAACTGTGCACTTTTTTAGAAAATAATTCTATATTTGAGAAATTTCAGTCAGGTTTTAGGAAACACCACAGCACAGAGACAGCCTTAGTGAAAGTTACTGATGACCTCCTTATGGCATCTGACAAAGGACTTGTCTCCATCCTTGTCTTATTGGACCTTAGTGCTGCCTTTGACACCATTGACTACCATATTCTGCTTGAGAGACTTGAACAGCGAATTGGTTTGAAAGGAACAACGCTAAGATGGTTCCAGTCTTACCTATTAAACCGTTCCCAGTTTGTTCATGTTCATAACAAGTCCTCTACCCAGACCACGGTTAACTATGGAATTCCGCAGGGATTGGTACTTGGACCAGTACTGTTTACATTATATATGCTGCCTTTGGGAGACATTATGAGGAAACATTCTATTCATTTTCGTTGTTACGCTGACGACAATCAATTATATTGATCCATCAATCCAGATGATCCCAGCCATTTGGGTTCACGCCAGGAGTGTCTTAAGGATATTAAAACCTGGATGAACAATAACTTTCTATTGCTGGAAACAGATAAAACTGAAGTCATTGTTCTTGGCCCCAAACATGCTAGAACTACTCTTTCTAGTAAGAAAACAACACTAGATGCACTTGCACTGGCTTCTACATTTTTTTTTCCACAATATTTTTTATTGAACTTTTTTTTTTTTACAAACATGGCACAAACAATCAGACACTAACACAAAAGTAATTTAAAAATTAAAAAGAACAACAAAAATAAAAATTAAAAAAATGTGTAATAAAAACAACAACCATTAAACACAAGTCAGCAACAATGCTCCTCTGTTTAGTCTAGGTAATCTATTACATAAGAATACATAATATACATTCAACAGCTTGGAATTTGCAAGGTCTACACATATTCACCTTCTTCTTCAGACGTTATGTTTAAATTCTTTACATAATCAATGAAAGGTCTCCATATATTCTCAAACACATTTTCCTTTGATTTCAGTATATATGTTATTCTTTCTAGTGGAAAATTTGTTAACATTTGTCTTATCCACCGAGTCACATCTGGTCTATGAATCTTTTTCCACAGTAGTGCAATACATTTTTTGGCATTAAGCAAACTGAGGTCTATGAATGTTCTTTCACTCTTATTAAAGTTATGTTTTTCTGGATACAGACCCAACAAAAACAGTTTAGGGTTCAATGGGCTGCACGGTGGCGCAGTGGTTTAGCACTGTGGCAGCACAGTTTTACCCTCGGCCGGGGGATCGCGGGGATCGTGGGTTCGATTCCAGCCCCCGACCAACAGTGAGCTGTGTGGAGTTTGCATGTTCTCCCCGTGTTGCGCGGGTTTACTCCGGGATTTCTCCGGTTTCCTCCCGCATACCAAAAACATGTAGGTTTAGGGCACGCAGCGACCAGCAGCGGGTGGCTTGTCACCAGACTGCAAACCGAATCTACCTACGGGTACAAATAAGTAACAAAAAAAAAAAAAAAAGTGATTTGTTTTGAAATTATTTTTTCAATTGTTACCCTCACCTCTTCCCAAAACAATCTGATTTTTCTACATTCCCATAAACAGTGAAATAGGGTTCCTTTACTTTCCATACATTTTGTGCATGTATCTGGTATGTTTTTGTTATCTATTTAATTCCACCGGTGTAACATACATCCGCATAAACCATTTAAAATGTATCAGTTTAAGACGTACATTTATTGATTTGGTTTGAGCTCCTGCACAAGCCATTTCCCATTGTTCCTCTGAAATTTCAATTTGCAGGTCTTCTTTCCAGTAATTCAGTCTTTTCTGTGAGTTTTCACTTGAGAATAGTGTCAATGAGTTGTAAAACTCTGAAATAATACCCTTTCTCTTACTATCTTTCATCAAAATTTTTTCCAAAAATGAATAAGTAGGTCGGGTGAGAGCATTATTTTGATTTGATCAAATAAAATTTCTAAGCTGAAGATATTTAAAAAAGTGTGTTCTATTAAGATTGAATTTAATCCTCAGTTCTTCAAAAGACATTATCTGAGTGTGACAAATATAAGTCTTAAATCTTTTGAATCCATTTTAAATTCCATACTTT
This sequence comes from Pholidichthys leucotaenia, assembly GCA_020510985.1. Lineage (NCBI taxonomy): Eukaryota > Metazoa > Chordata > Actinopteri > Cichliformes > Pholidichthyidae > Pholidichthys > Pholidichthys leucotaenia. Next base: position 414,005,167 of record CM035836.1, read on the forward strand.
AAATACAGTATCCACTCTCCCTGGTGTAAAATATTGATTACCCCATATTGGGCTAAATTGTGACAGTGAGTGTGGTTCTTTTAAATATTTTTTGGTTTCACACCATATTTTGATCATATGCTTTACAATTGGATTTTTAACTTGTTTCTGTAGTTTTTTAGCCGAGTCTGAGTATATGAATAAGGGAAGAGGTAAAGGTAAATTGTATGATTCCATTTCAGTCCAGTGAGGAAGATCATTTGATGAAAAATAATATGTCATAGACCTCAGTTGTGCTGACCAGTAATACAACATAAAGTTTGGACATTTCAGACCTCCACAATCAAAAGGTAAATATAGTAAGGACAAACGTAATCTAGCCTTCCTATTGTTCCATATAAATTCCACTAACTTTTTTTGAATTCTTGAGAATAGATCTGAAGGTGGTGGTAAAGGAATGTTTTGAAATAAAGTATTTTTGGTAAGATATTACTTTTAAGTATATTAATTCTCCCGAACATCGACATTGGTAGTGACATCCATCTCTGAAGTAACTCATTAATATCTGTCATTAAGGCTTCATAGTTGGCATTGACGACTGATTCTAGCTTAGGCAAAATTTGAATTCCTAAATATTTAAACTGATCTACAACATTGAATTGGTTTACCTCAGGAGCTGGGTGATTTCTCTGGGTCTCATTTAACATTAATATTGAAGATTTTGTTTTGTTTATTTTATATCCTGATATATCCCCAAAATTCTTTATTAAATTTAACAAGGTCGGAATTGATTTTTTTTAAAAATTCGACATAAACAAAATTGTCATCGGCATACAGGGAGATTATGTTCTGTTGGTCCTACTTTAATTCCATATATTTGTGGATGTAAACGTACTGCCATCGCTAAAGGTTCAATTGCCATAGTAAACAATAAGGGTGAAAGTGGACAGCCTTGTCGACATCCTCTATTGATTTTTATTGATTTTGAGATATTGCTGTTTGTTAGGATTTCTGCTGTAGCATTATTGTATATTATCTGGACCCATTTTATGAAATTATTTCCAAGTCCAAACCTTTGTAGGACTTCAAAAAGATAGGGTCGAATGGCCCTATCAAAGGCCTTTTTGGCATCCAGTGATAGGAGAGCTGTATCCGGTGCTTCTTTATTGGAATAAATAATATTAAATAGTCTTCTTACATTATGGAAGCCTTGTCTTCCCATTATAAAGCCATTCTGATCTCTGTTAATAATATTTGGTAATATTTCTTGTAGTCATTTTGCTAAAATTTTACAGATTATTTTAAGATCAGCATTTAATAGGCTTATTGGTCTCATGTTTTCACATTTATTAGGGGCTTTACCTGGTTTTGGCAACAGTATAATTAAGGCATTATTCATGTATGGTGGTAAATTACCATTTTGAAATGCTTCTAAAACCATTTCCAACAGTGGTTTTATTAATTTAGTCTTAAATTTTTTATAGAGGTCAACTGGAAGACCATCTGGTCCTGCTCTTTTTCCTGATTTCATATTATCAATGGCTTGCCCAACTTCTTCTTGACTAATTTTAGACTCCAGTATCTCCCGGTTTTCATTTGGAATACATGGTATAGATAATCCACCCAAAAACCCATTTAGTTTTGTCAGTTTCATTTTTTGTATCATATAGTTTTCCATAATAATCTCTAAAGGCACTATTAAGTTCTAAAGGATCTATAACTACCTGTCCGTTACTTATAATACTGGTAATTGGTGTTTTAGATTCTAATTGTTTAATCTGCCATGCCAATAATTTTCCTGATTTTTCACCTTGTTCATAAAAAGTTTGCTTCAATCTTAGAAGACTCGAGGCAGCTCTATTCGCTGATTTTTTTTGTCATATTCAGCTCTCAGAATCAGTAATTCATTCTCTTACTTCCTGCATACACCTTTTCTTGAAGGATTTTTATTTTACGTTCCAGTTGGACTCTCTCCTCTCGGGTCTTCTTAGATTTTGAACCTGTATAACTAATAATATGCCCCCTAATAAAAGCTTTGAAAGCCTCCCACTTTATACATGCTGATGTTTGTGTAGTATTGATATCAAAGAACTCATCTGTTTTTCTATGTACTTAACAAATTCCTCATCCTGAAGCCATTTATGTTGAAAATGCCACCTAACTGGATCCTTTGTCAATTTCTTATCTACATATACTAGACAGCAGGGTGCATGATCAGAGATCACAATATTATCATAGAAACAGTTTTGAATCTTGGACCTTAATTCTGTAGAGATCAAAAAATAGTCAATACGTGGTCTCCAGAAGTAGATTGGGAGGTAGAGCTTTCAGTTATCAAGCTCCCCTCCTGTGGAACAATCTTCCCAGTTCAGTTCAGGGGGCAGACAAGCTCTCTTTATTCAAGAGTAAGTTGAAATCTTTTCTCTTTGATAAGGCCTATAGTTAAAAATGTTGCCGCTGCCAGGCCTTCACTCACATGTGCAGCCTAACCAGGCTTGATATCCCCGCTGACTCTCTTACAATCATCTTTTACCATCCTCACCTGTACATAACTGCATAACTACATAACTACATCTAACTTATTGCACATTATTTGCACATAACAGTACTTTTAACTTTCTGCACTGCTGCATATATTTGCATATATTTGCTTAAATTGCACATACTGTTAATTACCGTATATACTGCACTGCTGTCCTTTGCACTTCTGATTGGATGCTGTGTTTCGTTACCTTGTATTCATACATGTGTAATGACAATAAAGTTGAATCTAATCTAAAAATATTGGAATGTCTGGCTCTGAATATTGTATTTGTTACATTTGTTTTGAATGTAGCCACTGCCAGGCCTCCTACTTTTTACCTCTTTTTCAACCCAGACGGTCGAGGCGGATGGCCGTCCTCTGTGAGCTATGGTTCCGCTCGAGGTTTCTGCCCGTTAAAGGGAAGTTTTTCCTCGCCTGTGTCGCCGCAGTGCTTGCTCTTAGGGGTCTCTGCTGGGTTCTATAAATTTGATAGCGTGGCCTAAACCAGCTCTTTTCTGTAAAGTGCCTTGAGATAACCTGTGTTGTGATTTGGCGCTATATAAATAAAATTGAATTGAATTATTGATTTGCACTGTATGTGTAACCAGGCGTGGGGGATTATCCACAATTTGTATGTGAGTAGTGTTACCTTATGACAATTTTTCAAGTATAAGGAAGAGTAATAACAAAAAAAAATACTTTAGTAAGAGTATCAAATAAAAATCTTGTTGTGTATTGAGTAACAACTATTTTTCTCAACAATCTGAGTTTTTCTCTTAAAACTTGTAACTCTTTAAACATAAATTTGCAAGTTTTTCCCCACATAAAGTTGACCTTTTCTTTTCAATGTACAACCATTTAAAAAAAAAAAAATCATAAATTTCCAACTGTTTACTCATAATTTGGGATTTTTTCCTTTGGCCATACATTTACGTTGTTTTAGACTGTTGACTTTTTTGTTGTACATTCGAGAATTTATATTTGTATTTGTAAACTTTTTCTTTCAAAATTTAGATAATTTGTAATGAATTTGGAAAAGAAAATTCTCATAAAAGTGTGACTCTTTTAGATTAAATCTGTGTCTTTTCTTCTTATAAATTTCCAACTGTTTTGTGACAAAATTGTGGCTTTTCCCCAACATAAATTTGCTACATTTTTTTGTAAGTTTGTGCCTTTTTTCTCAATCCTTTGCAACTAGACCAGAATAGAAAAACAATGTTTTAAAGTAACTAGAGACTAAAGATGCAGTCAGTTCTGGTAAGAACAAGTTATGTATTACAATATTTACTGTATAAACAGTTATTGCTATCCCTGGGCTGTTGCAATCCTGGAATTTCCCCATTGTGGGACTAATAAAGGCTCATCTTATCTTATCTTATTACAATATGAACAAATATATTTGCAACAATTTTGTTAAATCAGTGAAATCAAAAGTAACTCAGAGTATGACCAAATGTAATTGAAAGTGTATTTTTTCCAAATCAGAGTAAATCTATACTATAGTAAAACTTCTCAGTAAAATACTATTTTATTTTTTTAAAAAGCTACTTGTGTACTTCTACTTATGTAAAGTAGATACTGAGATTTCTGATGTTAAAACATTCTGTTGTATCTATCTTAAGGTAACACAGCTGCTGCTTATAAAGGACAACGAACAAAAGGAAATGGTATGAAAAAAATTACAGAATTTGAAAGAGTGCATGCCTTTAATGTATGATACAATTCCCCTGGTGTTATTGTTAGGTTATGGTGCTGGATCTAATGGAAATGTGTCAAACACCAAAGGTATTTTTTCAAAGAAAGAAAATAAAATATTAAAATGAATACAAAGAGTTTCACATTTCAAATTAAAACAATAATCATTCCTCATGTCAAGGTGCTGCTGCTGGCCCTTCCAGTGCCTACGGAAAAAGGTCAAATGGTAAGAAATGTACTGCAAACACATCATGTAGTACATATTTTACTGTATGTTAAGCATTGTTATGCATTTACAGGCCAAGGTGGACTGGGACATAAACCCATGAAGGGATATGGGCAGCCAACATATGGGGCAGGTAACTCAGTTTTGTTACCTTGTTGTGTTGGAAAATCAGAACTATAACTTTCATTCTTTTAAATTTACAGTGGTGTGAAAAAGAGTTTGCCCCCTTCCTGATTTCTCATTTTTTTGTAGGTTTGTCACACTTAAATGTTTCAGATCATCAAACAAATGTAAATATTAGACTGTGGAGGATGAAAGCAGACGAGACACGAGTTGATGACACAGAACTTTATTTCTCCTCCAACACAGAACAGACTAACTCGGAGTGCCAAAGCGAACTGCTTTATACATTTTCTTCCCTTCTGGCACTCAGGGTAAACACATTAACATACCAGTTACGAATCGTGAACACACATCAACATACATGTCACAAAGCAAGGCTTAGTACAATAGAACCTGACACGGCGGGGACAAAAGACACATCTTTATTTACTTCATACCCCCCAGCGCTCTGGCGCCCTTGCCTGGCCCCCCAACACCCTGAAGTACTGGGTGGAGTGTCATCAGCTTTGTGTCACCACACAGCCCCCCCCACCACCACCACCGAACACCCAGAAGGGGTCCTAACCCTCTGGACCTTTGGGCTTGAGCAAGCGCCCGTAACGCGGGCCGGTCGCAGAGTCTTCCTATTGAGGCAGGTAGGAGAAAGACTTGATCTCTGGAGGGGGAAAGGGTGGGGAGGAGAAAAAGTTAGTTTCTTAAACAGTCCTCTGCAGGGGGAACACTAATCTGCGGACCCACTGTAAGTGGGTGCCCACGCCGGGAAGCTTGAGCCAACACCACCTGCTCGTCTGCCAACACATAAGTGGGCTTCAGCCTGTCTATGCAGACAGTTTCCTTATGCCCCCCAAGTCTAACACAAAATGTTTCTGCCCAGTTTTCAACACTCTGAACGGGCCGTCGTACGGCGGACGCAGTGGGGTTCTGCGGGCGTTGGTCCTGACGAAAATGAATTTGGCATTCTCTAACGCTTTGGAACAAAAGTATGGGGAAAACAATGGTGCGCCGGGCCCAGAACACTGGCAGCCCCTGTACCGGAAAAAAGGTGCATGGGCAGATCGGTAACGGGTGCAGGGCTCTCTGGCAAAAATTCCCCCAGGATCCGCAACGGCTGAGAAAAAACAAGTTCTGCCGGGGAAGCTGCCAAATCTTCCTTCGGTGCGGAGTGCAACTCCAATAGGGCCCGAGGCAGGTGGTCGACCCAATTTGCATCCGTTAGCGAGACTCTGAGCGCTGCTTTAAGCGACCTGTGAAAGCGCTCGTACAAACTGTTAGCCTGTGGGTTGTACGCGGTGGTGTGGTGGATTTTGACCCCCAGCCTATCGGCCAACGCAGACCAAAGTTCTGAAGCAAATTGCGGACCTCTGTCGGAACTGATGTCCGACGGGGATCCGAACTGTACGACCCAAGCTGACAAAAACGCGCCGGCTACCTCGGCAGACGTGGTGGAACTCAGTGGTACCACCTCTGGCCAACATGTAGTGCGGTCCACGATTGTTAAAAGGTGTGTGAACCCCTGCAATGGCGGAAGGGGACCCACTAAATCCATGTGTATGTGGTAGAACCTCCTGGCTGGAATTTGAAAAGGTTTGAGGGGGGCTTTGGTGTGCTTGTGCACCTTAGCCCATTGGCACGCGACACACGCTGCAGCCCATTCTTTCACATCCCTGCGTAAGAGAGGCCAGACAAATTTGGACCCCACTAGTTGAACCAAGGCTCACACACTGGGATGTGAAAAGGAGTGGATGAACTTGAAAACACGGCGGCACCAAGAGCTCAGAACCATGGGGCGGGTGCAGCCGGTGGAGCTGTCGCAGAGCAAGGGAGGGCACCCTTCTTGTACCACCCTGCTCTTAAGTTTTAACTCAGTAGCTGCGGACTGGAGCATGCAAATGTCTGTGTCCCCGGTTTGGTCGGTGACCATTGCGGAAAAATCCATGCCCATGTATACTGGAGAGACCAGCGTGCGTGACAAGCAGTCTGCCACAGTGTTCAGTTTACCGGCTACATGTTGGATGTCGGTCGTGAACTACGAAATTGCGGCCAAGTGCTGTTGTTGCTGAGCTGACCACGGTTCTGAGACTTTAGGCATTGCGTAGGTCAGTGGTGTATGATCGACAAACACAGTAGAGTTGCGACCCTCGAGCCAGAACTGAAAATGATGCGTAGCGAAGTGGAGAGCCAACAACTCTGTCAAAAGCGCTATACTTACACTCGTTGTCGCACAAAGTACGGCTGAAAAAGATGAGGGGCTGCCAAGAACCGGAGACATACTGCTCCACTACAGCTCCTACCGCGACGTCAGATGCGTCTGTGGTGAGTGCTGTCTACGCTGACGGGGCTGGGTGGGCCAGCAAAGCTGCGTTAACAAGCGCCCTTTTGGCATTTGTGAAAGCCTGAGCCCGCTCGGGGGTCCAGTCAATGCTATCTGCGGGCTTCTTTTTTTTTTGAGTGCACCGTACAGCGGTTGCAGCAGCTGTGCTGCCTGGGAAAGAAAACAGTTGTAAAAATTAACCATCCCCCAAAATTCATGCAGCGCCCTCATGGTCTGTGGATGTGGAAAGTCAGACACTGCGTGCACTTTATCCGGCAGTGGGATCACGCCATCTGGCGAGATGCAGTGGCCCAAAAAGTCGATTACCGGCAGCTTGAACTGACACTTCGCTGGGTTAACAATCAGCCCATGCGCTTCCAAGCATTGGAAAACTTGTTTGAGATGGGCGAAGTATTCCTCCTCTGACGCGCTAGCCACCAAAATGTCATCCAAGTAGATGAAAATGAGCGGCAAGTCATGAAGCACTGCGTCCATCATCCTTTGGAAAGTTTGTGCTGTGCCCTTTAACCCAAACGGCATGCTCAAAAGCTCAAAAAGACCGAAGGGAGTTATTACTGCCATTTTGGGGATGTCCTCTGCGCGCACCGGGACCTGGTGGAAACCACGGACCATATCCACTTTTGAAAAAATGCGAGTCCCGGCCAGGTGCACGGAAAAATCCTGGATGTGCAGGATGGGGTAATGATCGTGTTCCATGGCGTTGTTTAAGCGTCAGAAATTGCCGCATGGCTGCCATGACCCATCGGACTTGGGCACCATGTGCAGTGGGGATGCCCAAGGGCTTTTGGAGTGCCTAACGATGCCTAAGCGTTCTAAGTTAGCAAACTCCTCGCACGAGATGGCTAGTTTAGCCGCATCCAGGCGGCGAGTTGTGCGCAAACAAGGGCGGACCTTTCATGGTGATAAAATGCTCGACCCTGTGCTTGGTTACCGTAGCAGAACAAATGGGCACCGTGAGTGCTGGGAACTCAGAAAGCAAACGCTGGTACTTACCCCCTGGAGCTGGAACATTTGCGTGTATTGGTAACCCAACTCCCCAAGCTGTGCAGGGTAAGGAGGAAAAAGATACAGCGTCCACTAAATGCCTGCTGGCAACATCAACAAGTAGTCCATGAGCACACAGAAAATCAGCACTTAAGATGGGGACCGAACGTGCAGCTACCATAAAGTCCCACTGGTAATTGCGTCCATGTAAACATACAGTCACTGTCCTTTCTCCAAACGTCCTGATGCGGGATCCGTTTGCGGCCGTTAAAGATGGCCCACAGCCTTCTGCCAGCCTGTCTTCGCTGATTGGCAAAATGAGGCTCTTCTGGGAGTCAGGGTCTACCAAAAAGCGTCTCCCCGAACATGTGTCCGTGATGAAAAGCAGCTTTTCCCTGTCGCCAGTGGGTCACAGCTGCTACTGACCGCTGGCTGTCCCGTTTCCCAGCTTCTTGAAGTGGCATGGTGGAAGACAACGTTGCGCTTCCTTGCCAAAATGGCGGTGATAAAAACACAGCATCCCGGTCCTGTTTGTCTGGGCAGCCGTCCTGGCCACCACCATTGGCTCCTCGACCTCGCTGGGCTCCACCAGAGATCCCAGTCTCACTGCCTGAATGCTGAAAGCCTTGTTTGCCAGGATGATGCGGTCTGCCTCCTCTGCCAGCATGCAGTAGTCCCTGGCTGCCAGCAGCGGTGAGTTAGCGAGAATCGCTCTCGCAGAAGCCGGTAGGTTTCTGAGGAAGAGGTGGGCAAAAAGGAAAGATCCGCTGTCCGTGCCCATCAACGCAAGCATGCTCTCCATCTGGTCCACAACCGATCTGTTTCCTAGCTCCAAGCAAGTGAGGAGCTTTTCTGCCCCCTCTGTGTCTGAAAGGGTATAACGGCGCAGCAGCAGTCTCTTGAGAGCGCCGTATTTTCCTTGGACTGGCGGGGCTCGGAGTAGACTCATGACGCGCTGCGTGGTGCGCGCGTCCAGCGACGCCACCACATGGTGGTACTTTGTGCTGTCTGCCATGACTCTGCAGAGGGCAAACTGGGCTTTCACATGATTAAACCAAGCGGCCGTGTCATGAAGCCAAAAGTCCGGGAGTCTGACTGCAACAGCACATGCAGCGGCGGGAGACTCCAGCGAGAGTGTCTCCGTGGTGGTGCTCAGTCCGTTTTCCATTTCACATCACATCGGGGTCACCAATGTGGAGGATGAAAGCAGACAAGACATGAGCTGATGACACAAATCTTTATTTCTCCTCCAACACAGAACAGACTAACTCTGAGTGCCAAAGCGAACTGCTTTTTCCATTTTCTTCCCGCCTCTGGCACTCAGGGTAAACGCATTAACATACCAATTACAAAACGTGAACACACATCAACATACACTTCAACATACATAGCACAGAGCAAGGCTTAGTACAATACATTCGCGCCCTTGCATCCTCAGGTGTAAGCCTGGCACGGCGGGGGCAAAAGGCACATCTTTATTTATTTCATATCCGTCAGCGCTCTGGCACCCTTGGCTGGCCCCCCAACACCCCAACGTACTGGGTGGAGTGTCATCTCCTTTGTGTCACCACAAGACAAAGATAACACAAGTAAACACAAAATGCAGTTTTTAAATGAAGGCGTTTATTATTAAGGGGGGAAAAATCCAAACCTACATGGCCCTGTGTGGAAAAAGTGATTCCCCCCCCCCCCGTTAAAACATAAATTAACTGTGGTTTATCACATCTTTGGAAAGCTGAGTTCAATTTCCCTAACCACACCCAGACCTGATTATCGCCGCACCTGTTCTCAATCAAGAAATGACAAAGTGAAGTAACCCAACAGATCCTCAAAAGCTAGACATCATGCTACGATCCAAAGATGTTCAGGAACAAAGGAGAAACAAAGTAATTGAGATCTCAGTCTGGAAAATGTTATAAAGCCATTTTTAAAGCTTTGGGACTCCAGCGAACCACAGTGAGAGCCATTATCCACAAATGGCGAAAACATGGAACAGTGGTGAACCTTCCTAGGAGTGGCCAGCAGACCAAAATTACCCCAAGAACGCAGCAATAACTCATCCAAGAGGTCACAAAAGACCCCACAACAACATCCAAAGAACTGCAGGCCTCACTTGTGTCAGTTAAGGTCAATGTTCATGACTCCACCATAAGAAAGAGGCTGGGCAAAAATGACCTCCATGGCAGAGTTCTAAGACGGAAACCACTGCTGAGCAAAAAGAACCTAAGTCCCCAAGACTTTTGGGAAAATACTCTGTGGACTGACGAGACAAAAGTTGAACTTTTTGAAAAGTGTGTGTGTCCCATTACATCTGGCGTAAAAGTAACACAGCATTTCAGAAAAGGAACATCATACCAGCAGTAAAATATGGTGGCGGTTGTGTGATGGTCTGGGGCTGTTTTGCTGCTTCAGGACCTGGAAGACTTGCTGTGGTAAATGGAACCATGAATTCTGCTGTCTACCAAAAAGTCCTGAAAGAGAATGTCCGGCCATCTGTTTGTGACCTCAAGCTGAAGCACTCTTGGGTTCTGCAGCAGGACAATGATCCAAAACACACCAGCAAGTCCACCTCTGAATGGCTTAAGAAAAACAAAATGAAGACTTTGGAGTGGCCTAGTCAAAGTCCTGACCTGAATCCAATTAAGATGCTGTGGCCTGGCTTTAAAAAGGTGATTCATGCTCGAAAACCCTCCAATGTGGCTGAATTACAACAATTCTGCAAAGATGAATGGGCCAAAATTCCTCCACAGCGCTGTAAAAAACTCATTGCCAGTTATCGTAAATGCTTGATTGTAGTTGTTGCTGCTAAGGGTGGCCCAACCAGTTATTAGGTTTAGAGGGCAATCACTTTTTCACACAGGGTAGGTTTGGATTTTATTCCCCCTTAATAATAAATACCTTCATTTAAAAACTGCGTTTTGTGTTTACTTTTGTGTTTACTTTTGTGTTATCTTTGTCTAATATTTAAATTTGTTTGATGATCTGTAACATTTAAGTGTGACAAACATACAAAAAAAGAGAAATCAGGAAGGGGCAAACATTTTTTCACACCACTGTACCTCACTGTTTTTAATATCCAGGGTTGGGAATGGGATCTTTCAGGGGTCTGGGGGTACGTCAGCTTGCCAGAAATCAAGGGAATGGTGAGTAAAAGCCTTCACTTTCTATATTAAAACAACACCAAAACCACTAATAAGAGTATCTACTTATTTTTTGCAGCATATGGAAATAAAGGTTATGGAGGACAGCCCATGGGAGGTGGGTCATTAACAGAGTTGTAACAAAAATTGGATGATCCACAAAGAATAAAATGAATCCTTTAGTCATCTGTTTCAGGGTATAATGGAGGTTATGGTAGCGCTGGTTTGAGCCTTGGACATCATTACAGAAATGGATGGATGAAGGGACCCATGCAAAGTACAACAATTAATTATTTTCAATTAAAATCTACAGTATGTTTTTAGTTGATATGAACATCCACAGCTCAACATGACTAATTTATACCACTGTAAAATTAAAATCTCAGGTTACAGAGCTGGAGCTTCTAAAGGACAAGGCACAAAGCCCAATGGTAAGCGTCACATGGTGTCTTTTAGAACATTTAAACGTTGTAAAATTATATTGACAGACATAACCATGATCTCTTGTGTTATAAAGGATCTGCTGGAGCCAGAACACCCAGTATCAGTGGAGCAACAATGACTAATGGTAAATCCCTGCTAAAAATGTTTGTCTTGATTACTTGCATTATTGTGACTATTATTTACTGTCTTTAAAAAAAAAATCTTAGGGTATGGATTCCAAAGTGGGGGAGCCAACAAACAAACCAAACCAGGTAATCAAACAGCCAAAGTTTGCACTGTTTGCACCAGACGCCTCTTAAGGGTTTCTGATGCAGTAAGTATTGTGTTAGGGCTAAATATTTTCCTAACCCAAATGAAGCAGTTGTGTTGTCTAAAACTTGTGCGCTACAAACTTGAAGGGGTCATTGACTGATTTTTATTTATTTATTTTTTGTAGGTTTTAACCTTCTGAACTGTTGGTCACATGATTATCGAAAAAAAACCCATCAAAATGCTCATTTCTCTTAAAAAAAAAAAAAAACCCAACACAGTCTTTATATCATTTCTGTGTCAGATTAGCCATTTTCACGTTTTCAGATTTGCCATGGGACGTCTCATGTTAAATCTAACACAGTGCTGTCCTTGATACTCACCTGCTGCTCAGTTATTGGCCAGCCTAGCTGTCTATCATGTAGCTAACAGCGTTACAAGAAGTTTGTTACCTCTGCCAAGGGAGGAGGTAATGTTTTCGCCGGCGCTGGTTGGTCTGTCTGTCTGTTAGCAACATAACTCAAATTATGAACAGATTTTGATGAAATTTTCAGGAAAGTTGTGAAGGGCACGGGGAACAGATGATTAGATTTTGGTGGTGATCTGAGAGTGCATACCTCCACCAAGGGCTTTGTATTTGTGCAGCAGGAGTACACAAAAAATACTGGATGGATTTGGATGAAATTTTCACCAGAAGTGGTTCTTGGGCTACAGAGGAAGCCATTACATTTTCGTGAGGATCTGAGAATGCATACCTCCACCAAGGTGTTCCGGCCCCGGATTATGAGCTGCATTTTGGTGTGCAATAACTGATGTTTGACACATCTTTAATGTCCTTGCTTTTGACTTTATTGCATCAAACACCGTAAAGACTGAAACATATCAAACACAAGAAACATTATTTTAGCTGTGGACACAAAATTCTAGTATTACAGAAATTAAATCATACTGCATACACACAAATGTAAAACATTTATGATCTCAATTGGTAGATATTTTAGGTTTACTGAGTTGTTGCAAGAAAGCTACCAGCAAAAATTATGCAGCATTTACTGTAAACAAATACAACAGATTATCAAATCCACATTTAAAATTGTATGGCTTGTGCACATCAGATTTTCATATTAGAAACACACACAAAAAGTTTCTATTCTTTGAACATGTGCATATTCAAACAACCATCATTAAACTTCAACAGAGTTAAACATTTCACTGACCACTTTGCCGTGTCGCAGCCTTCCGAGGGCAGAAATTCCTTGCAGGCTCTCACATTTGTCTGCAATTAATAGCCCGGAATAAATACCTTGTAAATTGGTATTTCATCTAATTTAAAGTCAAGATGTCAATTCAAAAACATAATAAAATTGACTAGAACTAGGCATCCAGTAAATAAGGACTGCCAGATTTGCACTTCTATGAACTACCAAAGCCATGCAGGCCGGAAGTTGCAGCAGTGATCGACCAGAACAATACTGCATTTACTTCAAGTCAAAATACATCCCTATTCACAAAATGAGGCTTCAAAAATTACTTTTTCACAACTATTACAGTTTTTCGCACATGCATGGAGACTAGGTGAAATGTTACATAGGCAATGGATTACCACTGTCAGTCACATGGTCCAGTCACACTTCAACAAACTTCAAAAATATCATCATCTCTCAAACAATCCACAAAATATCGGGTAGATAATTGGATATGAGGGATTATTTCATCATTATGACAGTTTCACCCTACCTGGGCTGAGGTAAGCAACTGGATGGCTTTGGATTTCTGTCTTAGCCAGCCATGCTGAAATCCGTCCGTTGTCCTATTCTGCTGGGCAGGAAGTCTCAAAATCGTCTACTTCCTGTTGTGAATAATCTTATACCTCATGTATTTTTGATGGCAAATTATTTCAATAATTCTTAAATCTCAAAGGACAAATTTCCAAACCTGGGTTTTAAAAGAAAATATGGAGGGAATAAATAAATAAAAGGCAGGGAGTTCCCAAGGGATTCCCCAGAGGTCAAAGGTCATTTCCGGGTTGGGGGTTCCCCCAGACACAAAGTAAACAACTTTTGCCTGGCACACAGAGCCAGGCTGTGAATATATATACCTGCCAAAACAAATCTTTGGGAGGCATTGCTGTACAATCAAAGGTCAAATACTAGAAAGGATGTCACTGTTGACATACTGTATATAGCGGGGAAATTGCAACAGTCACAAGAATTGCCATGTTTCTCACATGGATCAAACAAACACAGCTGCTGCCGTTACACAAGGCTCTTATCTTCTCACAGTGTGTTAGCAACAATACTCCAAAACTACCAGTGTTGGGCAAGTTACTAAAAAATAGTAACTAATTACAGTTACTAGTTGCTTCTTTTCAAAAGTAATTGAGTTACTTTATCAGTTACTGCATGATTAAAGTAATAAGTTACTTGGAAAAGTAACTTTCACGTTACTTTTAAATGCATACTTAAATCATCTTGCACACATAGCAAGATAATTCAATTAATGGATTACATTATGCAGGGAAAATGTGGGAACACAGCCTTTTGCATCTCAAAAAGAGTAATATAATCATTCCCACGACTATAGAGGGATGGGAAGATGACCTTAGAAAGTGGCTTCGCAGACAGTAGTTCCGTTAGTTAGCTCTGCTGCTAAAATGCTAACGCTGTAAACAAATAAAAGCTCTGAGATATATCAGTATCTCCATCGCGATAAAGCCAGTTTCATTTTGTTAAATGATGTTGGACATAATCAAATTTACCTTACAGCAGACGTGGAATCTAGTCAGAGCCACAAAGAACCACAACACCGTGCTTGGGTGTTTTAATGCCGGGGTAAATGCAGACAGCTGCAGCTGTTTTACTCCAAAATTAAAATGCTCATGCTGCTGTCATGCCATGAATGCTTGTTATTTAACTTAACATGTGCAGACCTTTTCTGAAAATTGTTCAAAATTTTATTGATCTATATTTTGTGACAACTTAAAAAAATTAATGTATGCTGAAGCTGCTAATATCAAGTACATATCATTCCAATGCAGTGCAATGAATGCAAAAAAAAAACCCTCCTAAAAACTAGATATAAAACTTGATATCTCTCTTAAATCACTGAGTCTTAGGAAGCAAACTATTTTTTTTTTTCCACAATATCTTTATTGAACCTTTTTTTTTTTTTAACAAACATGATACAATCAAACACTAACACTAAAGTACTACAAAAAAAAAAAAATGCACTAAAAACACCAACAACCACCAACAAAATCAAATCTTCAACAATGCTCCTCTGTTTAGTCTAGACAATCCAATACATAAGTAGCAAACTATTTTTTATTTATTATTTTACTTCATGCAGCCTTGCATCTGGTGATATATATGACACCAGGGGCAGTTCTAGAATCGGAGCTTTCATTACCTCCGCCAGGCCGCAGGCCAGGAGGTTATGTTTTTGCCGGGGTTTGTCTGTTTGTCTGTCTGTTGGTTAGCAAGATAACGCAAAAAGTTTGGGACGGATTTTGATGAAACTTTCAGGCGTTGTTGGAAATGGTACAAGGAAGAACTGATTAAATTTTGGGAATGATCCGGATCACCGTCTGGATACAGGAATTTTTTAAAGGATTCTTTAACATTGTGAGATAGGGCCATTTTCAACATGTGTGCAGGCACAATGGAGGGCGCTGGTCGTCGTGTCTGACGAACACGAACTCTGCGTTCTTCAAAGTTTTGGGCACAAAAGCACGCAAAAAACTGTGGTGGGCAGGGCCCGGCAGCGTGCCTGTGTTTGCGCTACGCTGCAAAAGCTGAGACGGGCAGCTGTCCGGCACGGGATTATTTGGCAGAAATTCCCCGGGCAGCCATAGGGGCTGCGCAAAAACAAGCTCTCTGCCGGGGAAGCTTCCAAATCCTCTTTTGCCGTGGTGCGCAACCCCAGTAAAACCCACGGCAACCTGTCTACCCAATTTGCATCCGTCAGTGAACCCCTGAGTGCTGCTTTCAATGATCTATGAAAACGCTCGCATAACCCATTGGCCTGTGGGTTGTACGCGGTTGTGCGATGAATTGCAACGCCCGCAGCCTGGGAGTTTGGAGATGGAGGAGATGGACACAACAGCAACACTTGAGTTTATTACCTCTGCCAAGGAGGTAATGCTTTTGCTACTGAACCACTAATCCTATCATTGTGAATCCAATTGCTAGTCATATGTTTTCATGGTCAAGGAATCTGAAAACGTACACACAAACACTGTATGGGGGGGAACTGTGGTGCTTGGCGGAGGTCTGCGCTCTCCGAGTGCTTTTCTAGTTTTGTTAGTTATCATCTTTCGTACGTCTCCTCCCTAGCTTCTAGTTAGTGAACATGGTATGTGATGATAGATAAAAACAGTGACAGGTTGGATTTAATATTTTGCTTCTACCAATATGACAACAGCTTCTTTCTCTAAAATTCAAACAATGCACAATGGTTGATTCACAAATTACAAAAAAAAGTCAATCCATGAGCAAAAATTTTTCACAAAGTTTCAAATTTCATGAAGTTTCTTAAAAAGTCTATAATTAAAAAAGAATAAAAGTAATCATAAGAAAAAGTAGGTAATTTATGAGAACTCTCCAAATTTGCATAAAAAATTTCCACATTTTCAATTAAAAAAATCTCTAATTTAGATGGTAGAGTTGCCTGAAATTGTACACAAGTAAAAGTAGGTTATCTTTATATATCACTCAAATATACATAAGAGTAGTTACCCCAAAATAGTTAAGTTACTGAGATGTGACTTTAGTCTTGACAGTTTGAGGCTTTTCTCCTAAATTTATGGCAGTTTTATTCTAAATTTACTACTTTTTCCTTGTGAATTTGAAAGTTGTTTTTTTTAACCACTTAAATCAACTTTTTCCTCATAAGTTGTTTAGTGCTAATTTAGGGCTTTTTCTTGTACTTTTGAGACTTTACTCTCATAAAGTTGTGAGGTTTTTTCCTCATAAATTAAAAATCAAAAATCAAATTAAAGCTGCAAGCAGCTGTAAGCAGGCCCTTGCCCCCCCGTGCAACCATGGACCCCGGCACCCGTTGTACTTAGCGGGCTCAGAAAACTTCCCGTCGTTGCGCCAAGTGCTGCGTGAATAATAAAGTAAACCATTTGGCGCAGTACTTCCTGTGAGCAGTAGGTGGTACTATAATTTTTGTTAATCATTTTTGTGTAGGACCGTGTGGGGCGGGACTAATATCCATCGTAGAAAATTTGGCGAAAATCAAAGTTTGTCCAGGTTACAACTTTCCGATGTTCCATGGCGAGGAGTCAACCTTCACCATGTCGCCATGGCAACACTTCCCTGTCAGTTATGTGTTCCCCACCCATATAGGACTACATATGACAGTCACCTCAACCTATGTTCCAGATTTCATGACTCCAAGTCATTCCCAACCATCCCAACAAAATCACGGATTGAATGGCGAGGAGGGCGTGTTCATGGTAACAGCAGAGACGGCATGCTAAAGATGATGTGCAGTTATGATCAACCAGGTGGTCTGATAAACCTCAGAAAATTGTACATCATTCTGGAAAGCGGCGCATGCTGCCCACCCCCAGTGGTTCTGAGCTCTTGGCGCCGTCGCGCTTTTGAGTCAGTCCACTCCCTTTCGCATCCGGGAGTACGCGCTTCAATGAAGCTAGTGGAGGCGAAATTCATCTGGCCACGCTTGCGCAAGGACGTGAAAGAGTGGGCTGCAGCTTGCGTTGCGTGCCAGTGGGCCAAAGTGCACAAGTACACCAGAGACCCCTCGAGCCCTTCCAAATCCTGGCCAGGAGGTTCAACCATGTCCACATGGATTTGGTGGGACCTCTCCCACCTTCGCAAGGTTTTATGCACCTTTTAATAATCATGGACCGCACCACGCCCTGGCCTGAAGTGGTCCCGCTGGCTTCTATCACGTCCACAGAAGTGGCTTGTGTTTTTTTGTCGGCTTGGGTGACACGGTTTGGATCCCCATCAGACATCACTTCTGACAGGGGTCCACAATTTGTTTCAGAACTCTAGTCCGCGATGGCCCAGAGCCTAGGGGTCAAAATTCACCGAACTACTGCGTACAACCCCCAGGCTAATGGGTTATATTGTGGAGAATGTGCACAAGGATGAGACTGAGTTATTCCTCAGGTTCAGCTTTATTCACAGATCACATACTCCAACAATCTCAAAGCAGGAAAAGAGAAAGAATAATCTCACAACTCCTTTTTTATACCCCGGACATCGAAACTCAAGTCACATGGTGTTTAAGCAAACATACAGTCACATTGTAACCCCTTTGATCTTCCACACCATTGTCCTTTAGTCTCTGGTGATCCGGACATCTCCCCAGGTCATCTCTCTGAAACAAAGGCCAAATCTCACACTCTCTCGTTGTCTCTTGGAGACTCAGACCTTTTGTTCCCTGAGACGTGCAGCACACAATAAACACACAGCAATATATTTGTGGAGCATATACAGTATAACCAACATATGTGCCCATATGTGCCCACAATATGAGCATTTTACTTAAAACATTTCCTTTAAGCTCAGTGCCTAAGGAGGATTTGGCACCATCCCCGGCAGAACTCGTTTTTTCTCAGCTGCTATGGATCCCCGGAGAGTTTTTACTGGAAAACTCCGCACCCGAGGCTGATCCGCCCGTGCAATTTTTGCACAGTACGGAGGCCTTTAAAGTACCTGGCCCAGCCCACCATTGTTTTTCCCGCACCTTTGTCCCAAAAAGCTTGCAGAATGCCAGTTTTGGTTTTGTCAGGTACGATGCACACCAGACCCTGCTGCGCCCATCGTACGATGGACTGTTCAGGATGTTGGAACCTGGGGCGAAGCATTTTGTGTTAGACTTGGGGGGACATAGGGAGACCGTCTGCATCGGCGGGCTGAAGACCACTGTTGGCCCAACCTTCCAGGCGCGGACGCCCACCGTTGGTGTCTCTGCAAGTTGGTGATCCCTCGGCAGGGACCTGCGCTCACGAAGCTGATGTGTTTTCTCCCCCTCCCTTTTTCCCTCCACAGACTGACATGCCTTCCTGTACACCCCGCCAGCAGGGCGGTTCGACTGGCTCGGTGACCCCCCACCCCCACCCCGCTACAGCCACTATGGGCGCCAGCTCAAGCCCAAAGGACGGGGGTGGGGGTTAGTGCCCCTTCTGGGTGTTGGGGGGGGGGGCTGTGTGGGGGCATAGTGTGGGACTTCTCCACACAGAGAAGAAGGCAACTGGGGAAGGGGGGGAACAATTTGCCGAAAGAGGGGGTGCCACCAGAGGGCATCAGATGGGACAGTAAGGACTATGCGCCCCCCGGGGAGAGAAGTAAATGCCGGAGCCGCAGGAAGATGCAGGGTGTGAGAGCGGCGCTGGCGTTATGTCATGTTAATGTGCCACACAGACTTTGTTCTAAACACAATGTATGATGGTCAGAAGTTCCAGATTTCAATGCGTAGTATTAAAGATAAAAGAGAAATGCACAGAGACCCAGGAGCTCTTTTACTGTACTGTATGTTGGAGATGGAATAAAGTTTCTGTGTCATCCAGCTCATTGCCTCGCCTGCCTCCTTTCTCCACAATACTGTTGTCTTCTCATCCAGAATTTTGATGGATTGTTTATACAGGGATTCCAGGGGTTTCAGAGTCGTTCTATTGGCTTGTGACCAGCAAGAGATGCAATAGGAGAAATGTGTCAAAATCATGGCATTCAGAAAGGGTTTTGATCATTTTAGAGTAAGTGAGTTTCTGATGCAACGAAAGTTTGCAAGGTTATATTTCAGAGTGCGTCGCATCTGTTTTATGTGCTTTTTAAAGCTGAGCGTGGGATCTGATGTGACACACAAATACTTAAACTCTGTTACAGTTTCTATATTTGCTTCACTTACAGTTATGGTCGGATAGTGTGTATGATTTTGTTGGTAAAGTACATGGTAGCTGTTTTCCCTACATCCAGAGTGAGGCATGATTGATTAAGCTATTTTGACACTTTCTCCATTGCTATCATTAACTTGTCAGCCACTTGTTTGGTATTCTTCCCATATGTGTAGATGACTGTCATCTGCATACATTTGAATTTTTATGTCATTTTCACATACTGATGGTAAATCATTAATATACAAAGTAAACAGCAGTAGACCTAAAATTGAACCTTGTGGTACTCCCATGGTGCATGCCTTTGTTTGGGATACAGTATTGTTTATGCACACACACTGGGAGTGACCAGATAGTTAAGATTTTAACCAGCTCAGGGTATTCATAGACAGTTTATATCCTGATAGTTTAGAAGAGAAGAACTGAGTGAGTGACCATATCAAAGGCTTTATGCAAGTCTAAAAAGATGGCTCCTACCCACCCCCCTTTGTCCAGATTTTCATCTGTGTGGGTTTACTCCGGGATTTCTCCGGTTTCCTCCTACATGCCAAAAACGTGCAAGTTAGGTTAACTGGCATCAACTGGGGATTCTAAATTGTACTTAGGTATGGATGTAAGCGTGAATGGTTGTCTGTCCCTCTGTGTTGGCCCTGCGATGGACTGGCGAGCTGTCCAGGGTGTACCCTGCCTCTCACCCAAAGATGCTGGGATAGGCTCCAGCCCCGCCGTGACCCGAAAAGGATTAAGCGGAAGAAGATGGATGGATGGATTTCAATAAAGTAGCAAAATCCAGTCTCCACTGAGTGGTTTGGCCTGAAAACAAACTGCATGGGATGCAGCAGCTGGGCAGATTTGAGATGTTCTTCCAGTTGGTCTACTACCACCTTTTCAGTGGCTTTGACAAAACAAAGTATACTTATCGGTCTATAATTACTAATATTACTAATTCTTCCACAACACTTGACCATATATGTTGTTCTTAGACATTGTTTTAGCTTATTTTCTTCTAGTATTGTCTCTAACTGGGGCCAAAGGTGGCTAGCATTTAGATGCTCATTCACAACTGTTCCTATGCTTGTTGTACTCCAGGGACCAGTCATATCCTGTCGACCACTGAAACCACACACCCCTGTCCACCAGTGATGCATTATTTCATTTACTCCGGGATTTCTCCGGTTTCCTCCCACATGCCAAAAACATGCAAGTTAGGTTAATTGGCATCAAATTGGGGATTCTAAATTGTCCTTAGGTATGACTGTGAGAGTGAATGGTTGTCTGTCTCTCTGTGTTGGCCCTGCGATGGACTGGCGATCTGTCCAGGGTGTAGCCTGCCTCTCACCCAAAGATGCTGGGATAGGCTCCAGCCCCCCCCGTGACCCGAAAAGGATTAAGCGGAAAAAGATGGATGGATGGATGGTCAAATTTACATCAGTTGACTCAGGCTAGATCTGAGCTAGCCAGCTAATGATAGCAATAGTAACATAAGAGGGATGGTCGAGTTGAATGCCGCCTCAGAGATTTAAAGAGACATGCACTAAAACTAGGCATTCTGAGAAAGGCCTATTCATCAACATTTCTCGACCTTTATTTTCTTTATTATATTTCTCTTTGCTTAGTGAGGTGCACAGTGTAAGCTTGCCATGTACAATGAGGAAAACAGATTTGAAAAAGAAAACTGAGTTAGATCAGAAAAAAGAAAACTGATGAGAAAAGTGTCTCATCTTACACAGAAAAAATGTCTCAGATTTACACAAACTGTTGTAATCAGTAGAAAGTCAGAAATTTACTGGAAATAAAGCTGTGAATTCACAGAGAAAATTTTGGACCCCCTGGTGGGCCGTTTTTGGCCCACAAGCCATATGTTTGACACCCCTCGACCAGCCCATTAAAAATGCATATTTAGAGGATTTACTTCCATGAAATAGTTGCATATCACAACAGCATGTAAATGAATGAGATAAAATAAAATAGAAAGCACAGATAAATGAAAGTTCACCGCTTAGAAGAAGCTGTTCTTTACTGCAACAAATCACAGTCCCTTTTTCTCTGTAAGAAAACTTTAAATGCATTTAATGCAGACATTAAATGTGAGCTTCTTGCTCAAAAATACTCATGTTTAACCACAGAGGTAGGAGCTGTTTAGGGCTTCTCACCACTCAGACAACAGGTGATCAGGGCTCAATATGAAAAGTTGCCATTGCATTTCTTCACCAGGTTGTGATGTGAACTGGGGCAGGACAGAAAATGGACCCGCAGAGGAGACTCTGTGACAGCTGTGTCAGTTACGGTAGGGTCAGTTTATATTTATTTGCTTATTTATTTGCTTGCCTTTGGCATGACTACCTCCAGTGGCTTGAGACCGCTGGTAGCGCTGGGGATGGCAGTCCCGCCAATAGCCACGGAAACTGTGTATTCATCCCCAGTTGGCAGCTGATGAAGAGGCAGTCTAGGAAAGGCAAGTTGTATGATCGTCTATTTGCGCTAAAAATATCTATCCATATTAGAAAAACGAGTTATGCAAGTAACGCAGCTGATCAAATTTCAGTAACTAACGTATTAATATAAGATAAGCCTTTATTAGTCCCACAATGGGGAAATTCCAGGATTGCAACAGCACAGGGATAGCAACACTCAGAGCAATAATTTAGAAGATAAGAAAATAAGAGCAGTGAATATACATATGTACACATAAATATATAAGTATATATACACATTGCGGAGCATTGTAGCTAGATGGACTAAACAGCATAACCGTCTATTTAGTTACCCTGCATGGTATGAATATGTACCCATACATATTGTCACCCTCCATAGTGACTGATATTGTCTTAGTTGTATACTGGAGGGGACCATTTGTGTAAGTCTGTTGCGTCTTTTGCATTCAATACTATTAGGTCGTCACGTTTTTTTGCCATCTCTGCGAGCAGCCCTGCTTAGGTTATACAGTCTGACAGCCGTAGGTAGGAAGGACCTGCGAAACCTCTCCGTCACGCATCTAGGATGATGTAGTCTACTGCTAAATGAGCTCCTCAGTGCGTTCAGTATGTCCTGCATAGGGTGGGACTCGGACTCCAGCAGAGATGACAGTTTAGTCACCATTCTTCTCTCTCCTATCTTCTCCACTGGGTCAAGGCGTTGCCCCAGGACAGAGCTAGCTTTCTTGATTAGTTTGTTCAGTCTCTTCCTATCGGCTGCTGTAATGCCGTTGCCCCAGCAGACCACTCCAAAAGTGATGGCTGATGCCACCACCATGTCGTAGAATGTCTTCAAGAGCACCCCTTGTACACCAAGAGACCTGAGCCGCCTCAGTAAGAACAGCCTGCGCTGTCCCTTCTTGTAGAGTGCGTCGGTATTGTGTGACCAGTCTAGTTTATTGTTCAAATGAACACCCAGGTACTTGTAGGATGTCACCATCTCAATGTGTAACCCTTGCCTTATGTTAATTAGGTAAGGGAAATTATTAAGTGTAGACCAGTTGCTAGGTTCGTAAGGGTTACAATAGGGAATTAAAATGAGTGTGGAATGAAATAGCTGGAGGCAAGAAATGAGCAATAATGGTTGTTATTTGTAGGGATAAAGTAAACAATATATACAGACAATTTACAACTATACAAATATAACAACGGCCGGTATGAAATAAAACCCCAAAGATGTCCTACTGAGCTCAGTGTTTGTTTGTCCTTTCGGTTTAGTCGTTTGACCAGTCAAGATATCTTGTATCTCCAGACTCAGGTTTCTTTTCCTCTTTTAAAGCGGCGACTTGGGTTGTTACCACTTTGAATCTTGGGCACTGGAGAGAGGAAGGATGCTCTTCAATCAAGATCTTGGTTAGATCTCGGTTCAATCTCAGTTCAGTCTCGGGTCAGGCTCGCCATCTCCATTCGGAGAGAATCCAGGATCCAGAAGGTTCTTGATCGGCAACCAAAAAAACCCTAGCCTGCACAACAATAATGGTATTATTGTTTACAGCTAGAGTAATTCGTTTCCAATCTCTTCTTATATAACACTATCGCTTAGTGTTTAAATTCTCCTCTCATATTACTATTATTACAATCCAGTAATATAGTAAGATCTTACAATTCACATTTCACACATTACGTGCGTGTTTTCTTTTCTCAAAATCTCTCTGGTAGTACATGAAATACATTTTCTCTCATGTAACCAGTTAAATGAATTTCTCCTTTTATCTCTACATCATTTAGCCATGAAATTATGATTAATCCCTTTTAACCTTGTCTTTGTAAATCATGAAATGAATTAAAATTAATTTATCACATAACCAGGGAATATACTGTCCCATTACTTCCAATATTCCCTTTTAAAATCAGTAAAACCCGGTCTGAGCTTCTGGGTTTAGCATAACCTATGGATTTACATAGGAGACCAACACCATGTGCTTTTAGCATCAAACTACACATTACATTCGACAGAAATAGTGCATAAGAACTAAAAGTACTTCAGTACTTCAGGACTGAAATCACATTTAGGAAAACGATACAAACACAAAAATAGCCTTTTCCATTGCTTTTAAACAGAAAAAATCCACTCGCGATTAGCATTAGCATGTATTGTTTGGTTTTCACTCACCAAGATGAGGTATCAGTGTGAACACAGCAAAATGACACAGCCACAATGCCTCTCAAGCTCATGTTCCCGTCAACTTAGGATAATAAAGGTTGCAAATTAGCGTTTGGAGAGTGTTTAGATCCATTTATAGCATTTTTCTGAATTAACTCACCAAGAAGAGGTATCAGTGTGAACCAGACTGCCCACAGCCTCTCTCGTCCGCTCTCAGATCGTGAAAGACCGATGACCAGCAGAGCGCCTCGGCACTCTGCTCGGAAGGCGGGGCTAATATCGCTCTTAACGAATGAAAAGACCCAGATCACCCAACGTGACCATGAAACGGGAATTTAAAAGTTGGATAACGAGGATCACACTTCCTCTTCCCAAAATAATCGGTTTTCAAAATAAAAACACACAATTGTATTAATACAATTGACATCTGAGGAAAAAAAGGGGTCATTTTCTCAGCTGGGTTACAAATATCTGTTCTCTGGATGTTTACTGGTGCTGTGAGGGGTTGTCCTTGCCTGCGGCAGTCCACCACCAGCTCCTTAGTTTTCTTCGCGTTGATCTGGAGGCAGTTCTGATGGCACCAGTCCACGAAGTCCTGGATAAGTCCTCTGTACTCAGCTTCATCTCCTTTGGAGATGAGGCCAACGATCGCAGAGTTGTCAGAGAACTTCTGTAGATGGCAGTGTGTTGTGTTGTGTGAGAAGTCCGCAGTATAAAGGGTGAACAGGAAGGGAGCCAAAACCGTTCCCTGGGGGGCCCCCGTGCTGCCGATGATCGTGTCGGACACACAATCCCGGGTTCTCACAAACTGTGGCCGGTTAGTGAGGTAGTCCAGGTAGTCCGTTACTGAATTTTTAAACAGTAATTTTGTTACACAGCATGTTACTGCAAAAGTAGTAGCGTTACAGTAACACTGCTCATGTGGGAGGGGGCACTCGCTGTCCTGTGAAGTACAGTGGTACCACACGGGTGAAGCAGCAGTCGGGACTCCCGTCTACCACTGACTGGGCAGGCTGGGTATGCCTTCTCATAAAGGACCGTGGTCCACCCGGTCGGGCCGCTGCTTCTCCCGGCATGTCCTGTGTTAGATACACCATTCTTCTTCTTCTTTTAGATTTGATTGGCAGTTGGCAACCAGCTTATAGGTGCATTACCGCCACTGACTTGATTATTATCACTCTATATCTTTGTATAAGGAGTTCTTATAAGGAGTTCTGAACAACTCGTGTGGAAAAATTATCCGTCCTTGGACTGTGTCCTCTTGGCAGCATCTGTGGTGTTCTTTGTCAAACCTGGGTCCCCGCTGATGCTCCGCCCAGTCTGCTCAGTGCCTCGTGTTCTCCACATATGCCAAATTATCCTTTAGACCTACGCAGTCACGGCAAATTTATGGTATCATTTTTTAAGCATTAGATCCTCAGTATTATCTTTTTCTAGTCAAATTTGTCACTTCTGCCTTCCTTGTTTTGCTCACGGAGCGCTGTGGTTGCCGATGTCTTGATGCCGTGTATTATCCAATCAGTACGAAGTCAACCAAAACCCCGCCCACATTTCTAGAAGCCAGAGCATGAGGAAACGGAGCAGTAGCTAAACTTTTGATAAAAATTACATATTTTCACTGAGCAACTTCATACTTGGGGATGCACACCCTCGTAACCTCAGCAAAGCACTTATAAAATCTGAGGTCAGTCTGACAAACGGTTTGAGAGATATGTGCAGAACACACACAGACACAGACAGAGATCTGTTGCATTTATAGATAGATGTGTGTGTAACGTGTGTGTCCATATAAATGCTGACAGACCGAGGTGTGTGTGCAGTATTTGGTACTTACGCAGGTTTGTGTGTACTCCTGCAATCAGTGTCAGGCTACTCCGTCACAAACCCATTCTATTGGTCACTCTTTATCTCTCTGGATTTTTTTTTCATATTAAACCAGTTATAGATTAGAAAACCATGTGAAATACGTCTTGTAACTGCTAAAAATATCTGGAAAATACAGACTTTTTCTTGTTTCTTGAAAAACAGACACAAAGAGGTTTGCACCTTACAGCAAAGTTGTATCATATTTTTCCTATAAATATCTGCATATCTTCTCCTTTTGGCTGCTCCCTTTAGGGGTGACTACAGCGAATCAACTGCCTTCATCTCATCCTATCCTTTGCATCCTCTTCTCTTACACCAACCCTGTCCATGTCCTCCTTCACTACATCCAGGAATCTTCTTGGCTGTCTTCAGTTTTTCTTCCTGCTTGTAGGCAGGCAACATCCTTTGTCCCATATGTCCACTATTTCTCCTCTGCACATGTCCAAATCATCTCAGTCTTAAATCTCTTACTTTTACTCAACCTGAGCTTGTCCCTCAGATATACTCATTTCTACCCACTCCACCCTGCCTGGAGTCTCTTCTTCACTTCTCTTATGCACTGTCAATTGTTATGGATGGTTGACCCCGGGTATTTGAACTCATCCACCTTCACGACCTCTACTCCATTAGAGATAGTGGCCTCACCATTACACCTGCCTCCCTGTCATTCACACATTTTCTGTTTTGCTTTTACTGACTTCCATTCCTTTTTCCAGTGCATAGCTCCCCCTCCCCCCCCATGTTCTCTTCTACCTGCTCTATACTCTCACCACAGATCACAATGTCATCTGCGAACATCATGGTCTATGGAGATTCCTGCCTGACCTTGTCTGTCAGCCTGTCCATCACCATAGCAAACAAGAAGGGGCTCAGAACTGATCTGTAATGTAATCCCACTTCCACCTTGAATCCATCTGTCACTCCTACAGCACACCTCACCACCATCCCGCTGTCTTCATACACGTCCTGCACCACCCTCAGATACTTCTCTGAAACTTCTGATTTCCTCATATAACCACAGTTCTTCTTGTCATAATATATGCTTTCTCTCGATCCACAAAGACAGTATGACTCGTTCTGACCTTCTCTATACTTCTCCATCAACAAGCATAAAATTAAAAAAAAAAAAATTACTGGAAAGTTTTATTCATTTGTTTCTATTTTGGCATGCATATGATGTCTGTTTTGAAAAAAAGTAATTGTTCTTCTGCATTTCTCCTCAATGAAACACTTTGCTTCTTTACACTGTGAGTCTGTTGGTGTAGTGATTACAACTGTCACCTCACAGCTAGAATCCATTTGTCAGCTGCAGATTTAGTGAATTGGACATACATTTAGACATGAGTGTGGTTGCTTGTCTTTGTGTATTGGATCTCTGAGGGACTAGCGGTCTGCCCAAGGTGTACCCAATCTCTAACCCTATGATAACCGTGTTAGACTCCAGATGATTAACAATCTCCCATAATGACCAGCCTTGCTAACTTGTTTTTTGTCCCACAAGGTTACGGAGTTAGAAATGGTGCTGCACTCAGTGGATTTGGGCATAATGGTAAGATTCAACTCACTAATGATAACTTATACCTATTCTTCTTTGAAAATGTGTAACTGTGTAGAATTTAAAATGTTGTTTGCAGGCTACAGAGGACCAGGCTTAGGCTCGCAACCTCAACAAACTACCAAAGGAGCTGGAGCAGCTTCATCTATTGGAGCTGCAGAAACACTCAGTGAGAATTCATAAAAACACACTGAGCATTTAGATGTTGGTTCACCCTGACTTTTTTCATCAGACTAGTAAGGATTATACTGTGCAAGATTGTGTTTTTGTGGATTTTAATCTTTAAAAAAATATAGCCATGGACAAATGTATACCATTAAAATATTTAAACACTCACTTTACAAAGACATACACACTGCCTTTGTTTATTAAACACAACTAGCACCTTGCACTTTCTGGGTTTGTGTTCAACAGTGTCACAATGCTTACAGTAATTATATGATCCCCCCCCCCCACACTTCCCCCACAGGTTATGGTGTTCCTACTGGTGTATCTAATGAACAGTTTGCTAAAGCGGCCAATACTGGTAAATGAGAAAACTTTCTGATAGATGTGGGATGTTTAGGTGTAAATGCTTCATCTTTTTCTCTAGGATTTATGTTACTACTCCCTAAATTTGATCTGGTTCTACTCAGGTTACAACATGATGCCAAGTGTAAAGGGTCAAGCTGGAAGGGTTGCAGGTGACTTCAGTGGAAAAGGCCTTAAAGGGGGAGTTCTCTTACCTGAGCAGCCAAGTGCTGTATCATTGGAGGGCATTTCACTTCGGCAAGCAAAAATCCAAGGTGTAGTGCCTGTTGCCCCTCAGCCAACAAGCGGTTTCCTTGTAAGGATGACACGAGGGAAATACCAAAAGCAGCCTTCACCTCTTCCACAGGAAAAAAGCTTTAAGCAGACACCAGTATTCCATTCTCCAGCCCCGGGGTTGCTTGAAGCTAAACAATTTAAACCTGCAGCCCTGGGCCCAGTGGACAAGGCTCAGAAGTCAGCTCTATCTGGAGCTGTGGTTTCACAGAATAAACTGGCAACAGAACCAGCTGCAGTTGTGCCTGAAGGTAAGTATCATAACCAGAAACTCTTCACTTCGGGAACTTTTGGGAACTATGCTTTTAGTGACACCTCGTTGATTCTGAACTGCAGTCACTAAGCCCAGATTTATATACAAGTACAGTATTGTTTGATAAGTACCTTTTTAAAAATCAACAGAAGATAAAAACCCCCAACATATTATGCAAGTATTGTAGAAGCTTCATCATTGAAAAATAGCACGCCATTTTTCTTATTACTTAAAATTTCATTGAAGTATATGAATTGTCTTTTGCAAACACCATCTAACAAGGTGTGTTCATTGTTCAGTGCGGGTGCTAAAATTACCTTGTGATCTTATGATAAGGGGAATTATGTCAAGTGTTCCAATGTTACTGTGATGTTTCTGTAGTTTTCTGGCATCAACAGAATAGCAAATCGGCAAAGGCGCTCTGCTGAAACTAAATCTGAAGGTTTACTTTTTTATTTCTGTTTTCCCTTAATTATATAAACAGGTCAGCTGCTTGTTAATACAAATATCTAATCAGCTAGTCACATAACTGCATTTCAGTGCATTAAAGCATATACAGTGCATCCGGAAAGTATTGACAACGCTTCACTTTTTCCACATTTTATGTTACAGCCATATTCCAAAAGAGATTTAATTCATTTTTTTCCTCAAAATTCTACACACAATACCCCATAATGACAATGTGGAAAAAAGTTTTGAGATTTTTGCAAATTTGTTAAAAAAAAAAAAAAAACAATCTAAGAAATCACATGTACATAAGTATTCACACCCTTTGCCATGAAGCTCAAAATTGAGCTCAGGTGCATCCTGTTTCCACTGATCATCCTTGAGATGTTTCTGCAGCTTAATTGGAGTCCACCTGTGGTAAATTCAACTGATTGGACATGATTTGGAAATGCACACACCTGTCTATATAAGGTCCCACAGTTGACAGTGCATGTCACAGCACAAACCAAGCATGAAGTCAAAGGAATTGTCTGTAGACCTCCGAGACAGGATTGTCTCGAGGCACAAATCAGGGGAAGGGTACAGAAAATTTCTGCTGCTTTGAAGGTCCCAATGAGCACAGTGACATCTATTGTCCATAAATGGTAGAAGTTTAGAACCACCAGGACTCTTCCTAGAGCTGGCCAGCCGTCTAAACTGAGCAATTGGAGGAGAAGGGTCTTAGTCAGGGAGGTGACCAAGAACCCGATGGTCACTCACTCAGAGCTTTAGCGTTTCTCTGTGGAGAGAGGAGAACCTTCCAGAAGGACAACCATCTCTGCAGCAATCCAACAATCAGGCCTGTATGGTAGAGTGGCCAGACGGAAGCCACTCCTTAGTAAAAGGCATATGGTACCCCGCCTGGAGTTTGCCAAAAGGCACCTGAAGGCCTCTCAGACGATGACAAACAAAATTCTCTGGTCTGATGAGACAAAGATTGAACTGTTTCGCATGAATGCCAGGCATCATGTTTGGAGGAAACCAGGCACCGCTCATAACCACGCCAATGGGGGTGGCAGCATTATGCTGTGGGGATGTTTTTCAGTGGCAGGAACTGGGAGACTAGTCAGGATAGAGGGAAAGATGAATGCAGTAATGTACAGAGACATCCTGGATGAAAACCTGCTCCAGAGCACTCTTGACCTCAGACTGGGGCGACGGTTCATCTTTCAGCAGGATAATGACCCTAAGCACACAGCCAAGATATCAAAGGAGTGGCTTCAGGACAACTCTGTGAATGTCCTTGAGTGGCCCAGCCAGAGTTCAGACTTGATTCCAACTGAACATCTCTGGAGTGATCTGAAAATGGCTGTACACTGACGCTTCCCATCCAACCTGATGGAGCTTGAGAGGTGCTGCAAAGAGGAATGGGCGAAACTGCCCAAAGATAGGTGTGCCAAGCTTGTGGCATCATATTCAAAAAGACTTGAGGTTGTAATTGCTGCCAAAGGTGCATCAACAAAGTATTGAACAACGGCTGTGAATACGTATGTACATGTCATTTCTTAGTTTTTTATTTTTAATAAATTTGCAAAAATCTCAAAAAACTTTTTTTCATGTTGTCATTATTGGGTATTGAGTGTAAAATTTTGAGGGAAAAAAATTGAATTTAATCTATTTTGGAATAAAGCTGTGGAAAAAATGAAGCGCTGTGAATACTTTCCAGATGCACTGTAGACATGGTCAAGGCCAGGGTCAGCAACCTCCTCTAGAGCCATTTTGAATTTAGTTTTTTTTTAATCTAAGAACATCTGCATGGAACCACAAAACCATATGAGGCTGAAAACTAAGGTGAAACAGCAGAATGAAAAATACAAACCGATCTGAAATTTACAACTTTTTACCCTTTCGGGGTAAAATTGAAGCCTTTTTCATATCAGTTTGTAAAATTTCTCTCATATAATTGCAACTTTTTCCTGTAAATTTGCTATTTCTTTATGTAGAAACTTTGACTTTTTTCCTTGAGATTTGTGTGGGTGTTTTCCTCATAAAATTGCAAATTTTTCCCTAAATATGTGATATTTTTGGCATGTTTTTTTTTTTATACCAAATTTGCCATTTTTTTCTTTAAACATGTCACTTGTTTTCTGGTAAAACTGCATCCTTTTTACCATAAATCTGTGGTAGTTTTCTTATAACAATGCAACTCTTTCCAGTAAATTTGTGGACTTTTTCAAAAATGTTCTGACATTTTTTCTTGCCACGTTGCCAGGGGCTTTTCTCTTCTGAAACTGTTCTTTCTAAATTTGCAAGATTTTATCATACATTTTCTGCTTTTGTCACAAATTTGTGATAGTTTTTCTTATGCGATGCAACCTTCTTCGCCTAACTGTATGGCTTCTTTTGTAGGAAATTTGTAAGATTTTTTTTTAATCAATGCCTCAGGGAACCACATGTGGCTCCAGAACTGCAGTCTGAAGAATTCTGCTCTTGGCCATTTGCTGAAGTTCAAAATGAGAAAGGTGCTTTCCGTGATAAGATAGCTGGACTGAGTATTTCACATCTACTGGGATTTTCACATATAGTGGCGATCAAAATTAAAGAACAATGCATTAATACTTTATTTATTCTAAAATATGTTGTTCTTCAGAACTAGACAGAATATCAGCTGTGGCTATACACTGCTGTACTAGTATGGTTTTTTTTTTTTTTAAATAACCAAGGCACTCCAACACAAACATTTATTTTGTTAAAAATAAAAACAGTGAGCAAAATTAGAGAACAGTAACCACTGTTCCCGGAGGGGAGGTTTAAACAGAAGAGAAGATTTGTTTCTTTGGGGCCATGGGATTCAAAATTTAATAAATGTAGGGCCCTTGCTTTGAATGACTTCAGCACATCTGCACCCACAGGACATCACTAGTTTCTCACACTGCTTTGATTTGATCTTAGTCCATTCTTCTTGCAATCTCTTCCACATTTACCTTTTGTTCTTATTAAAGACAAAAATAGAAAGATGTTTTTATCTTCTTTACATGTTTTGACTGTGTACTGCAGCCTTCGTCAGAAGAGTCAACTGATTGCTGCCAGGTGTCATTTTATCAGCTGACTTTCGTAGGCGGGGCCAGCCCAGCAGACCTGTCAGATCCACCGAGCCGGCCCTGCTTTCCGCCGTTCGATGGTCTCTGGAGAATGTGGTCCCAGGTGTGGGAACGCATAAAGGCCCCCTCATCCCGGTTCATGGTATCTTTTCCCCCGGAAAGCGGGGCCGACTCGGTGGATCTGACAGGTCTGCTGGGCTGGAAGTCAGCTGATAAAATGACACCTGGCAGCAATCAGTTGACTCTTCTGACAAAGGCTGCAGTGCACAGTCGAAACATGTAAAGAAGATAAAAACATCTCCTTTCTATTTTTGTCTTTAATAAAAAAAAATAATTAAAAGAAGACAAAATGAACCTACTTGAGCAATCTCTTCCACAGTTCAGTAACTGTAGTGGGTTTCTTAGCCATTACTTTGTCACCAAGGATTTTCCAGAGATTCTCTATGGGGTTTAGATCTGGACTCTGGGCTGGCCATTTCATCGTTTCAATATTGTTAGATTCAAGGAATTGTTTAACCCATTTTGCAGTGTGACAGGGGACATTGTCTTGCATGAAAATTATGGGCTGATTGGGAGACAATTGCAGTGAAGGAATTGCATGTTGCCGAAGGAGGTTCATGTAAACATTTGCATTCACCCTGCCATGTAGCTGTACAAGAGGCCCAACTCCTGCTGCAGAAAACATCCCCCAAACTATGACACTTCCTCCTCCAAATTTAACTGACTTCTTTACACACTTTGGGTTCAGTCTTTCCCTAGTTTGATGCTAAACATATTGTTTCCCATCAGACCCAAATAAATTGAGCTTATTCTCATCACAAAAGTGCACTCTGGACCAGTTCTCCTCTGTCCACACAGCATGATCCTCAGAAAAGGCAAGTCTAGCCTTTTTATTCTTTCTTCTGATAAGAGGTTCGGTCACTGCAGAGTGATCTTTGAGTCCAAATGGTCTTAATCGGAGAGATACTGTGTGCTGAGAGAGATCCTTGCTCTGTCCAGCAGTGAACTGGTGAGCAGTTCCAGCTACAGTGTTGGACCGATTCCCCACTGAGAGTCTTCGCATAATCCTGTCCTCCAACCAGAGCAGTGTGAGAAACTACTGATGTCCTGTGGGCGCAGATGTCCTGAAGTCATCCAAAGCAAGGGCCTCTATACCGCCTATTAATTTTTGAATCCTATAGCCCTAAAAACATTGTTTAAATCTTCTCTTCTGACACAGTGGTTACTATTCTCTAATTTTGCTCACTGTTTTTTATTTACAGAACAAATGTGTTGAAGTGCATTGGTTATTTTTAAAAAAAAACATGCTAGTATAGCAGTGGTATAGCCACAGCTGATATTCTGTCAAATTCTGAACAATGAAGAATAACAGTATTTCAGAATAAATCAAGTATTAATACATTACTCTCTAATTTTGATCTCCACTGTACTACAATCGCCAAATTTAGAAGAGATGATCTAAAAAAGAGGAAATATCATGTGAGCAACAGTTCTCCAGAAGAAAATGTGGTTTGAGCTAATTGACAGGCAACATTAGCTTAAATAACCACTTATCACAACCAAGGTCTGAATACAAACATCACTAAAAAAGCTTAACATGTCCATCCTTGAAGCAGATGGGCTATAGCAGCAGAAGACCAGACTGGGTGCTGTGGAGTAGTGAGTGTGGTATGTGTGTGTGTTGCCGTACCCACCCCTGGTGTGACGTCAGGTGGGCACGGCCCACTGTATATATAGTTCTGTGCGCTTAATAAAGTGTTGTTGGTTCCCTGCATGAAGAGACTCTGACGCCTTTCCTCATACATAACATTTTGGCAACGAGAAGAAAAATTATGGGAGCATACGGGCTACCTCCACCCCTGCTACCATTTCTGGAATATCCAGGAAAGCCAGTGTTCCTGTGGCCGGACTGGCGGGCCGTGTTTGAGGATTACATCGGGGTGCTGGGCCTAAGGGGACTCGACGGGAGATGACGACGAGCACTTCTGGCCCACCATCTCGGCATGGAAGGCTGAAGAATTCTCGGTACATTGGGTGAAATGGAGTGCTATGAGGATGCTGTCGAGTGGCTGGCCAAGCAGACAAAGACCACGGAGCTGTGGGTGGCGGGAGTGTTGGCACCGAATAGAGCTAGGCTAGTTAGCTCGGAGAAGCTAACAGCCCACTCATTGTCTATGGGCAAGTTAGACACAAAGCTAACTGCGCACCAAAAGCAAGTTCCAGGCTACCAGATAGGCATCAAGGTGGGACTGAGGCTGCAAGCGGTGGAGTTTCCGGTCACTGCAAACAGCGGGCCAGCCAAGGAGCGCAGCATGGTATGGGACCGTAGCGCTGTTGAGTTTGACGGCGTGATGTGTGACGACAGCGGAGAGGGAGAGCAGCATCAGGCGTCATCCCCGCAGCTGGAGGCTGGGCAGCGGGAGAGCGGGACCATGAAGGCTGAGAGCCCCGGGAGGCAGCAATGGCAGTCAGGCACAAAGACGACACAGCAGAGCGCCTGGGACGAGGATGCTGAGAGCAGCGATGAAGCACCTGGGTTGGAGAGTGACGCCAACGAGAGCGAAGCTAAGAGCCCCGGGAGAGAGCAGCTACGACCGGGCGTCTCGATTGTGTGTGGTTTTGCATTTTTGTAAGGGGGAGAGGAATTGTGGTGTAGTGAGTGTGGTATGTGTGTGTGTGTTGCTGTACCCACCCCTGGTGTGACATCAGGCGGGCACGGCCCACTGTATATATAGTTCTGTGTTCTTAATAAAATGTTGTTGGTTCTCTGCAAGAAGAGACTCCACCTCCTTTCTTCATACATTACAGGTGCCACTCCTATCAAGAAACATTCCCAAAAGGAAACAATCTGAAGTTTGCACAGGCTAATGAAAATTTAACAATATATACTTGGAAAAGCATTGCCCAATCTGAGAAATCTTGATTTCTGGTGGAACATTCAGATAGTAGAGCTGGAACTGGCTGTAAACAACATGAGTTGAAAAATCTAGAGCAATTGTGCAATGCTATCATCTCAATATGACCCAGTATCTCTGAGGATATTGCTCGATTTGGAGCAGTTCTGAGGGTGGGGTGGGCGGGGTACAGACATGGTAAAACCTACTGTATGAAATGAACTGGCTAGTGGGTGTAAGATTTACTGCAGTGACAGAACTGAACAGCTTTGGAATTTGGGTCATGAAAACATTTGTTGAAATAATTTGCCAGATGTTGGTGAACCTCTAGGTTATGTGACTGGAAGTGTTGTGCCTGAACAGAAAGCTGCTGAGGCAGATATTGGTTTTGGGGTAGTAAACCACATCGTTGATGGGGATTCTGCCTCTGAAGGCACCGAAGCTGTCCCTGAAACAGTGGCAGCTGTGAGTACAGAGAACATCACCCCTGAAGAAACTCTCTGTGGGTGTGCCTGAGGTTATACCTGAAGAAGCAAACATCAAGCATCAACCTGAGACAGAATCTGACAAACCCAGGGGAAAAAGTCTCCCCGGTGAAGGGCAAACTGTGGGAGCTGGTAATCCTGATCTAGATTTATGTATTTTGATCAGGGGTGGGCTGCATGTTGTAAATATTGGCTGCAGGATCCCATACTTGTCCTAGCTTTAGGCTGTTGAAAAATTACACTGACAATATGATTATACAGGTTTGAGAATTGTTCAGTCTAACTTGTCGTTTGTATTTTGGTGGAGTAAATTGCTATAGGCAAAATAACACAAGATACTTGCCTGGTTTTACCTGATTTTCTGTGTTGCATGCACTGTTCAGTGTCATCTCAGCTTGTGTTTAGAGATCTTTTCTGTTACTGCTGAAAACCTATTGTTGGTAATTATTTAACATATTGCCATTAAATACATGCATTGGGAAATACCCTCCATCCTTCTACTGAGAGTAAAATGTATTTCATAGTAGTCATTTTGATATAGAATGGTAGATTTACTACAGGTGTTTCTAATTTCAGCATCTCCTATATGGACAGAGCTTTGTTTCCTGTCAAAATGGTTGCTATGAACATGGCCCAAAAAAAATTAAAACAGTGTTCACTTAGCATGAAGACAAGTAACAAATTGCATGATAAAATAATGCAATAAAATGTATATAATGTTTTGGTGAAAGTATAAAAAAAATATTTTCTAACCTTTGGGCAGCAATTTTTTTTAGTTAAGCAAACCATTATCATTATTAGACAGCATTTATGAAAGCTAATGAGGGCATTTCTCAAAATAACAAATTAATGTTGATATTAATACATTTATTGTTTGCTCAATGACTTTTTTTTTTTTTTTACCTTAACCCCATGTTTTTATCTTATGCATGAGCCAAATATTTGGCCTACCTGGATGCTATGAATTCAGCCACAGATACAGTAGAGATTGTTAGTAGATCATGTCAGACAGACTTACCTTTGTCTCTGTTTTCAGAAAATGGAAAAGCGTCATTATCCATGGGACAAGAAGCTAAACAATTCAAACCTGGTAAACATTTGTCTCCCAGTCTAAAAAAACAGATGTTTGGATATCTTTTTTATGCAGATATGATCAAATCAATAAATTATTTCAATACACCTATACAGTGGTATAAAAATTAGCCATTATATAGTAATTGTCAAATTAGTTTTCAATTAGGGCTGGGCGATATGAAAAAATTCCAGTCACGATAAACGTTTTTCATATTGACGATATACAGTATATTGTGATATAAATCAAATTACTATTTTTGTCAAGCTTAAAAGTTCCTTTTTACTCCTGAGATGTGAAGCTATAACGAGGTTAATTTTAAATCTTTATTTTCTGTCAGAAATTTAATTTGACAAATGTAGTGTAGAACATTATACAACTGTATTTCAAATGATTATAAAACAAAATAATTATAAAACATGAAATATAAATATTTTATAATATTCTTCTCATCAACTTACTGATAGCTGAGTGAAGTACATGCCCAAAGCACTGCAGCCTTTGTTCCACTGTCTGTCGTGATGCAGACTTGTTTGTCTTCACTCAGTCTCCAGGATGCAAATGCTTCAGTCAGTCCTGAAGCAATGACGTCACCTGTATGGTCTTCAGGAAAGTTTGAAGACATTTGCTTTCAAATTCCAATCTAGATCAGTGAAGTGGGCAGTGAGGCTCATATATGGTTCAGATGTGCGACTTGATCACAAATCTGACGTCGTAGCGAAGTATGGCAGACTTTGCAGCTCCTTTTCAACCATTTCTCTACATTCTGTGTGCCATCTGTGAGAAATATTTATGGCCAGGGAGGTGGTAACAAGGATCAGTTACTTTAATCAGCCGCTTAAATCCGACATTCTATCTGCACTACTTAATTCCTGGGGCCCTTCTTTTCAGCAATCTCCTCATCTATTGAATTCAACTTTATTTATATAGCGCCATTTCACAACAACAGTCATCTCATAGCACTATCAACTGTAGGGGGGAACCCCCACAGTTGCAGAAAGACCCCAGCAATCAGGCGATCCCCTGTGAGCAAGCACTTGGCGATGGTGGAGAGGAAAAACTCCCTTTTAACAGGAAGAAACCTCCAGCAGAACCAGGCTCAGGGAGGGGCAGTCATCTGCTGAGACTGGCTGGGGGGTGAGGGGATAGAGAAGAAGAAAAGAACAGACATGTAGAGAGCAAACAGCACGATGGGGACTCAATCTATGGGAGAGAACAAACAAATGTTAATGACCAGCAAAAAAAATATTTCATAGAGAGTGAGGAAAGGAGTGAGGCCCAGTGCATTACTGGAGGTCCCCCGGCTGACTAAACCTATTAGCAGCATAACTAAGGGAGGGTTCAGAAACACATGATCCCTCCCTAATTGTAGGCTATATCAAAAAGGTAGGTTTTAGCCCTATTCTTAAAAACAGAGATCGAGTCTGACTCCCGAATCCAGATTGGCAGCTGATTCCACAGGAGAGGAGCTTGATAACTGAAGGCTCTGCCTCCCATTGTACTTTTGGAGATTCTAGGTATTACAAGTAATCCTGCATTTTGGGAGCGTAGTGCTCTGTTAGGATAATACGGTAGTATCAGATCTTTTAAATAAAAAGGAGCCTAATTGTTTAGAGCTTTGTAAGTAAGAAGAAGGATTTTAAACTTAATTCTAAACTCTATGGGAAGCCAATGAAGGGAGGCCAGAACCGGAGAGATATGATCTCTCTTTCTAGTACCTGTTAAAACTCTTGCTGCAGCATTTTGGATCAGCTGAAGACTTTTTAAAGACGTTTTAGGACAGCCTGATAATAAAGAATTACAATAATCTAATCTCGAGCTAACAAAAGCGT
The DNA here is from genome assembly GCA_020510985.1 of Pholidichthys leucotaenia. Classification (NCBI taxonomy): domain Eukaryota; kingdom Metazoa; phylum Chordata; class Actinopteri; order Cichliformes; family Pholidichthyidae; genus Pholidichthys; species Pholidichthys leucotaenia. The sequence goes on from CM035836.1 coordinate 414,043,599, forward strand.
GGATCAGCTTCTCAGCATCACTCTGAGACAAGATGCTCCTAATCTTGGCAATATTACGCAAATGATAGAAGGCAGTCTTAGAAACAAATTTAATATGTGAATTGAAGGACAAATCCTGATCAAAAATAACTCCAAGGTTCCTCACAGAGCTATTAAGAGAAAGAGTAACTGCATCCAAACTGAAAGTTTGATTTGGAAAGGAATTTCTAAGGTTTGTTGGACCAACAAGAATGACTTCAGTCTTATCTGAATTTAATAGCAGGGAATTACAAGTCATCCAAGCTTTGATTTCCTTAAGACAGGCTTCTAACTTGGCTAATTGATTACTATCATCTGGCTTCATTGACAGGTATAATTGTGTGTCATCTGCATAACAATGAAAATGTATACAGTGCTTTCTAATAATGTTGCCTAACGGAAGCATATATAAACTAAAAAGAGTAGGGCCTAGCACAGATCCCCGTGGAACTCCATGACTAAGTTTTGAGTTGAAAGAAAACTCATTATTTACATGAACAAACTGGAACCTATCAGATAAATAAGATCTAAACCACTGCAACGAAGTTCCATTAAGTCCAACATAGTGTTCTAATCTATCAAGTAGAATATTATGATCGATGGTATCAAAAGCTGCACTAAGGTCTAAAAGGACAAGTACAGAAACTAGTCCATTATCAGATGCAATGAGGAGGTCGTTAGTGACCTTCGCTAAGGCTGTTTCAGTACTATGATGGATTCTAAACCCGGATTGAAACTCTTCAAGTAAACCATTTCCCTGCAGGTGGTCAAATAATTGCGTAGCAACAACTCTAAGATTTTTGAAATGAAAGGGAGATTAGAGATTGGTCTATAGTTAGCTAAAGCTCCTGGATCTAGCGTTGGCTTTTTGAGTAAGGGTTTAATTACAGCCGTTTTAAAAGCCTGCGGTACATGGCCTAAAGTTAATGAAGAATTGATTATATGAAGAATAAAGCTACCAATAAGTGGGAAGACTTCTTTAAATAACCTGGTAGGAATAGGGTCTAAAAGACAAGTTGAAGGTTTGGATGAGGAAACTATTTTGTCTAACTCACAAAGGTCGATTGGAGTAAACTCATCAAAACAGACATCAAAAGAAGGAGTTGTAGTAGTTACAGTATTTAAGTTAACTGTGGGAAGAATCTGATTGATTTTATCTCTGATGGATGAAATTTTATTATTGAAAAAGTTCATAAAGTCCTGACTAGTAAGCTCTAAGGGAATGCTAGGATTGACAGAGTCCTGACTCTTTGTCAACCTGGCTACAGTACTGAAAAGAAACCTGGGATTATTCTTGTTCTCTTCTATTAATGCAGAGTAATAACTTGTTCTAGCTTTTCTAAGAGATTTTTTATAAATTAAAAGATGATTTCTCCAAGCTAAATAGATTTCATCTAAATTAGTAGAGCGCCATTTTCTTTCTAATTGACGAGTCTTCTGTTTTAAGCTACGAGTTTCTGTGTTGAACCAAGGAGTTAGAAATCTCTGATTAGACTTTTTCTTTTTTAAGGGGGCCACCAAGTCTAGAGCCTGATGCAGAGAAGCTGAAACACTATCCACCATGTTATCAATTACAGAAGGAGCAAGCTGTCTATAGCTTATTTCCGTTGTGTTGACACATGGCATAGAAGAAACAATCTGCATAAATTTGGAAACAGCATCATCTGAGAGGCATTTACTGTAATAATATTTTTCTTTAGGAGCCAAATAGTCAGAAATAGTAAAATCAAAGGTTAACAGACAATGGTCTGACAGTACAGGGTTATGAGGAGACACTACAAGATTTTCTATTTCTATGCCATATGTCAGAACAAGGTCCAATGTATGGTGGAGGTAATGAGTAGAATTTCCTACTTTCTGAGAAAACCCAATCGAGTCTAATATTGAATTAAAAGCCACATTAAGGCAGTCACTATCTACATCCACATGTATATTAAAGTCCCCTACTATAATTATTCTATCAGATTTCAGCACTAAATCAGCTAAGAAATCAGCAAATTCGGATAAAAATTCTGAGTAGGTTGATGGGGGACGATAAACTATGGCAAATAAAATTGGGTTTAACCTAAAATTGCTGAAGTGCCCAATACTGAGGACGAGAACCTCAAAGGAATTATAACATGTTTTTTGCTTTACATTAACTAGTAATTTGGAATGGTAAATTGTTGCTACTCCTCCTCCATGACCAGAACTTCTGGGATTTTGACAGTTTAAATAACCAGAGGGAGTTGATTCATTTAAACCAACATAATCCTCTTGCCCTAACCAAGTCTCTGTAAGGGAAATTAAATCAATCTGATGATATGATATTGATATGATACGATATTGAGCACTGGACGGCATCCATTTCAGTGTCTTCTTTGATAATGTTTGATAATGCTGTCACTGGACTTTTCATTAATGTTTTCTGTCATTTTCTTTTTAACCATGCTCCAACTTCTACATGGCTGCGGTCGCCCAAACATTAGCAGGTGTGATAAGCCTCGGCTATTTGTCCTACCTGCCTACGCACACTGTTGTGTGCGTCAATCCAACGTGACTTCAAGCCACATGATTGGTTCGGTGCGGTGTATTCTCATTTTCATTGGCTTTTCGTGTTGTCTGTCAAAAAACAGAATGAATGACTTCTATCGTCGTTCTATCGAAAATGTATTGTCTCTATCGAGAAAAAGTTATTTCGCAACTATTATCGTTATCGTTTTATCACCCAGCCCTATTTTCAATTAAATATTTAATTTAACTAGGTTACACTGCCTGTATAAGGTGAACAGCATTATCCTCCTTTGCTCAGATGTGATACAAATGTGCAGTAATAAATAATAAAACAGGAATAAAAACAATGGTGAGCCATGTCCTGGAAAAAGTTTTTCTGGAGACTCATATTGGTTAATAGATTTAATGATAATGATATATCAGCCATCTACGGGTAGTATCTCATGGAGCTGTGAATGCTGATGAATGTAATGATTTTTGGATTCAGCATCTTTTCTGATGAATTTTGGTGAAAATCAAGCTAGTAACTCATGGAGCAGAGAATGCTGAGGAATGTTCATGGACGTTGCAGTTTGCACACAGTTTTTAAGGTTGCAAACAGCTTTGTCGTAAAAGTTCTTAAACAGTTGCTAGTGTTTACTACTTGGCGAACCAGAAAGAACTTTAGTGACACGTGTTACAACCATTAGCAAACATGTTGAAACTGTTTGCAAAAGGTTACAGCTATTTTGCAAATGTTTGCAACTGTTTGTGGAAAAATACATTTGCAAACAAAAACTGTGTGTGAAATGTTTTGCAACCCTTTACGAACCCTGACGAAACCCAAAAATCGCTCATTTGTGAACGTTCCTCAGCAGTTGCTGCTCCATGTGATACAGGGTAGGCTAATTGTTTGAACCCTAGTATAGTCAGTTCAACCTTTTTGGTACTCAAACATCTTTTTATTCAGCACTTTTTTTAAAAAAAAAAATTACAATTTATGTTACAGATAGAGCTGGGCAATATACAGAATATATTCATTGTATCGGTACATTTGGCTGCCCGTGATACATAAAATTGCTGTATTGTGCGTATTCAAGTATTTGTCACGTTAATATGAGCTGCCACTGCAAAAGTCTGAGCAGCAGTTCAGCGCGGCTGCCCCGCCCCCCTGCATGCGCACGGAGAAATGTACATTGCAGCAAGCAGGTATAAAAAGGAAGATAACAGAGTAAAAGTAGGCCCACCTTAAGCACAGGAAATGGGGGGGGGGGGGGGACAGGAGAAGATAAACATTTCCAGTATGAACTCTGCAGGTGTAAAATCATGCTTACTTAGTGAACGAACTTTGAAAATAAGAGCTCTTGCAGCCCTCCAAAATAAGAGCTAGTGACTTGCCAAATAAAGAACTGATGGACTGTAGACACATAAAAAAAAAAACAAAAATAAGTGACAAATTATTCTTCTGTCACTTATTAGACCACCAAATATCAATAACTATGCGTGGTAAACTGAAACATTTCTACCCATGTGGATAAATTTGATTACTTGATAATGTGAGTTCTGTTAAGCAAAGGAAAAAAGACACTTTGCTCAGTTACATATTGTTGTGAAGAATTTTCTTTGACATAAGTTTTCATTTTATTTTATTCAGCTTTTTCATAAGTGAAGTGAAATATATATAATTTCTAATGTAAGTAAAACCAAATTTTAAAGGACATTCAGCACACAAAATACATATCGCAATATGTATTGTGTATCACAATATAGCGAAATTATATCGCAATGCATATTTTTGAGCTATATCGCCCAGCCCTAGTTACAGATTACCTGTCTGGAATGTGATGACAGCAAAAGTGCTGCTTTTTTCCAAAATCAAAACATTACAAAAGCATAAATTCTTCAAGTCTTACAGAATGCACAGATATGTGTGTGTATATGAGGGGGCTGAAGAGTTCATAGTGGTCAAATTTGACCAAATGTGGTTTATTTTTCAACATAAATGGCATTCAGCCCACACACTTCTTCCATCGGTGTTGCAGTGCTTGGATCCCTGTGGTTGAAAAATAAACCACATTTGGTCAAATTTGACGCCTATGAACTTTTCAGCCCCTCTTCATATTATAACATGAATTGTGTTTCACACTTTGCAGACTGTGGACCATCGGGAGCAATAAATGGACAATGGATGAAAGTACCAAGATCTGGTAAAGTTAATTTGCATGACTTGCATGACCCCTTAGGGGAAGGTTTGTGCGTAAGAAAACATGTGCAACGTGCAAAGAAGGCAAAAAATGGCTCACAATGAGAATTGAATGATTCAAATGAACAAAATAACGCAGTGTGGATTTTGTGCCATATCCTCATGATGATTATGCAAAGTGGACATTTTGCTCTTGCCCACAAAATACAGTACCTGGTGGAGACAATGCAAATGGTTTGTTTCACACAAGAAAAGCTGATTTATCAAGGCAGCAAGTGATTGCATTCACTGTTTTTGCGTCTGAATTTAAAACGTTTCAAAAGCAGGCACAATGTGCTTTGCACACGAGTTACTAACTTTATTCCAGTAAGAAGGAGGCCATACTGCAGGAGAAATGGATATGCCTCCAGAAATCATTTGTGTTAATATTTTTGGAATGACTGCATTTCTGTTGTCAGAGCAGACAAAACACTGATCAGATGCTTGGTGTGTGATGTTGACCAGATGTTATACCACTGATGACACAGCTCTCACCTCAGTGGATAGTGATGATAACCTGTCTTTAAAGGCTGTAGGCTGATTTCTTGGTTCCTGCAGGCTGCTCCAATTCTTAGTGAATGTCAGTTTTATTTGATAAATACAAGAAATTCTATTGTTTTTGTTCCATTTGTTCTGCAATTAGAAAGTCAGTCTCAGCTATATAATTCAATTCACTTTATTTATATAGTGCCATTTCACAACAGCCATCATCTCATAGCACTTTCAAACTCCAGGTGAATACCCCACAAATTCCAGAAAGACCCAAACAATCAGGTGATCCCCTGTGAGCAAGCACTTGGTGACAGTGGAGAGGAAAAACTCCATTTTAGCAGGAAGAAACCTCCAGCAGAACCAGGCTCAGGGAGGGGCAGTCATGTGCTGTGACTGGCTGGAGGGTGAGAGGATAGGGAAAAAGAAAATAACAGACATGTAGAGAACAAACCGCATGATGGGGATTCAATCTATGGGAAAGAGCAAACAGATGTTAATGACCAGCAATAATATTATGTGTGTGAATATTACATAACTCCTTTGCATGTCTGATAAAGCTTTGTATTAGAAGAATCGTATCCACTGCCAGTCTCTACACCCATTCCACTACCTTTACTTGTGGAGGTGTTATTAAAAGTGTTTAAGTGCATTGGGTGTGGCCCCAGTGTGCATGAGAGCTGCAGGAGTGATTATGCTATCAAATGCTTGGTGTTTGTGGATAACACAGTGGTACAGTGGTTAGCACTGTTGCCTCACAGCACAAAGGTTCCAGGTTCAAATCCTCAGGCTTGCAGCCATTCTGTGTGGAGTTTGCATGTTCTCCCTGTGCTATGTGGGTTTACTCCAGGGCCCCCTTTTTCCTCCCACAATCCAAAGACATGCATATTGGGTTAACTGGTGACTCTAAATTGTCCCTTTATCTGTCTCTGATAGGCCCTTAGAACAGAGGGTTAGTGTAGCTACTAGTTAAGTGCTTTGAGTGGTCTTTGTGAACTTATCCCGTAGGAGATTTGCATCTGTGTACAGTCACTCTCTGCAATGGCTGCTTCTTGATGGCTGTCACCCGTGGCTATTCTGATCCTTTGCATATCAGCCCTCCAGATGACTGGTGCAAGAAATGATCTGTTGCATCACTGCTTGTCATCTCCTCCACTGCTCCCCTCCACCAGTGAAGGGTCCCCTTTGTTTTCTGACTGATATCTTGCCAGCCTTTCTTTATTTCAATCGTCTTCCTCTTTTCCCAACTGTATTAACTCTATCTAATATCTTTCCATATAGTATTTCTTCTTATAATGCTGACATGCCATTGTTGTCTCTTATTAAAGTGATTATGTGCCTGTTCCACTAAAAAAAGTGAAGGCTCTTAATTCAAATGTTTCACCAATGTCAATTTATAATATTACTCTCACATATTATTATTATAGCAACACCTGGAAAGTTTTTATTTTCTTGAATACATCTGTCTTGTCAAAGATTTTAGTGCTGGAGGCTACCCTTTCCCTGGACTCAAAGAATACGCAACAGGTAGTGTGACATGTTAAGATAGTCAAAAATGTACTGTTATGTTTTCTTTGTTCTAAGATCAATTGCAAAGAAATTCAAATATCATTTACAAACTAGACTTGGGTTTATCTGTGCAGGGCTTGGGTATCCTTATGGAGGAAAAGCAAAGCAGCCTGGTGAGTGTTTTTTAAATTAACTGAGAAATTCACAGCAGTGGTCCCCAACCATGTGCCATGGTGACCCAAGACCCTGCACATTTCACCTCCGACCAGTCTTCAACAGGTGATTTCATTGAATTTCTTCCCACTGATTGCTGATCAGTGAGAACACCTACTGAAGAAGCTGGGTGGAACAGAAAACCAGCAGGGTCTTGGGCTACAGTGGAACTTTGTTGGAGAACACTGTGTTCAAGCACATGAACAATTATAAGTATTTAATGTGCTAAGGAAATTTCTCTGTTTGCAACTAGATGAAGGACAAGGAGCTTTCCTTAGTGCTGGATATGGAAATGGACAGTCATTTGCAGGTATGTTTAAACACTGTCATTATTATAAGCGTGTGCTTTGATATACCAAAAATGGTACGAAATAAGGCTGAATTCAGATTCTGATCTGTGTTTTTAACTGCATCCATCCATCCATCCATCTGGGAGTCTGGGTTGTGGAAACAGCAACCTAAGCACAGAAGCCCAGACTTCCCTCTCCCCAGCCACCTCCTCCCGCTCTTCAGGGAAGATACCAAGGTGTTTCCAGGCCAGCTGGGAGACAGTCACTCCAGCATATCCTGTGTCTGCTCTGGGGTCTCCTCCCACTGGGACGTACCCAAAACAATTCACGTGGGAGGTGTCCATGAAGCATCCTGATCAGATGACCAAACCACCTCATGGTGGCTCCTCTACATCCTTTTGATGTAGAGGAGCAGCAGCTCTCCTCTGAGCCTCTCCCAGATAGCTAAGCTCCTCACCCTCTAAGGGTGAGTCCAGCCACCCTACAGAGAAAGCTCATTTTGGCCGCTTGTATCCATGATCTTATTCTTTTGGTCATTACCCAAAGTTCATGACCATAGGTAATGGATTGTAATTGCCACCTTATCGTGGTGGTGGTCTGTCTGTGTGTGTGTGTGTGGGGGGGGGGGGTGACAGCAAGTGCCTGGTGGCTGGGTTTCTGCTCATGGGACATGGCTGGGCTCAGCTTGAACAAGCCACATGTGTCCACCCTCCAGTGGTCTCACCACCTGCATGGGAGATAATGGGGGTCCAGTGCTATGTGGATTGGGTGGCAGTCAAAGGCAAAGACCAGTCCAGTCCTCGGCTTACTAAACTGGCTTTTTTTTTTTTTTGCTGAATTTCTTCCTTTTTTTCCTCAGGAAATACTGATCTGAGTGAAGCAGGCAGATCTAAACCAGGTATGATAAAATGACCCATTATCTGGCAAAACACACTCTTATAATACATTTTAGCGGTATGCCACACTACCCTTCTGTTACACATCACCCCTGACACTCATCTCCATCCACTCCACCCTGCCTGCACTCTCTTCTTCACCTCTCTTGTGCATTTTCCATTGCTTTGGATGGTTCACCGCAGGTATTTAAACTCATGTACTTTCACTACCTCTATTCCTTCCATCTTCACCGTTACACCTGCCTCCCTCTCATTCACACTCATGTATTCTGTCCTGCTTCTACTGACTTTCATTCCTCTTTTCTCCAGAGCACACCTCCACCTCTCCAGGTTCTCTTCCACCTGCTCCCTATTCTCACTACAGATCACAATTTCATCTGCAAACATCATGGTCCACCAAGACTCCTGCCTGACCTCGTCTGTCAGCCTGTCCATCACCATGACAAACAAGAAGGGGCTCAGAGCCGATCCCTGATGTTATGCTACCCCACTTTGAATCCATCTCTCACTCCTACAGCACACCTTACCACCATCTTTTTGCCCTCATACATGTCCTGCACCACCCTCACATACTTCTCTGCCACTCCCGACTTTCTCAGACAGTACCACACTTCCTCTCTTGGCACCCTATCATATGCTTTCTCTAGAGCCACAAAGACACAGTGCAACTCCTTCTGACCTTCTCTATACTTCTTCATCAATACGCTTAAGAGCAAACATTGCATCTGTAGTACTCTTTCTTGGCATGAAACTGTACTGCTGCTCACTGATTGTCACATTTCCTCTTAACGTAACTTCAAGCACTCTTTTCCATATCTTCATAAAGTGACAGTATAAACAAGCATATTTCAATCATTTTCAAATCAGAGTGTAAATCCAAATGTATTTGAGTAAAAGTACAGTTTATTTTCTCAAATATGAGCCAAGTATCCTCTGGTTAAACTACTCAAAATGCAATTTAGTGAAAAAGTTACCTTCATACATATACTTGAGTAAATGTAACTAGTTACTCACCTCTGCTGAGAAATAATAAAGTTGAATGGACCTTTATTAGATTTAAATAATATATATACAAACCCCAACCCCAATGAAGTTGGGATGTTGCGTAAAACATAAATAAAATCAGAATACAACGATTTGCAAATCCTTTTCATCCATCCATCCATCTTCTTCCGCTTAATCCTTTTTGGGTCGCGGGGGAGCTGGAGCCTATTCCAGCATCTTTGGGCGAGAGGCAGGGTACACCCTGGACAGATGGACCTTCATTCAACTGAATACACAGCAAAGACAAGATATTTAATGTTCAAACTGATAAATATTTAGTCACAGCAGTACACAGAGTGCCTTTTTTAACTTTAGATGTTAATGGCACACTGTTTACTTAAATGTAGTTGATGTGTGGATAAGAGCACACATAAGTGAAGAACTGGTTCTGAGCATTTAATTATTTATCTATTTTTTCTTGATTAATACAAATGGAATGATAACATTAGCTCTCTGCAATGCAAGCAGGCACTCTGTGTACTGCTGTGACTGAATACTGTGTATTTTTTGTCTTTTACTGCATACACCCTAATGCTGCCAATCATTTTTACCACTCAGTGTTTTGTAACTGCCATGAGTTCTGTTCTCTGACATCAAGTGCATACCCTCTATTAACCCAGCCACAGGGAGTGTACAAGCCAGTGTACTCCTAGTGTCAGCCCTAAGCCCAGGTAAATGGGGAGGGCTGTGTCAGGAAGGGCATCAGATGTAAAACCTTTGCCAAATCAAACATGCAGCTCATGACGAATGAGACTTTCATACCGGATTGGTTGAGGCCCAGGTTAACAACGACCACCACCAGTTCTGTTAACCAACAGGGTGCCGGTGGAAATTGGGCTACTGTTGGTCAAAGATCGAGGAGGAGGAGAGGGGGAAAGGCATGCTGGGAGGGAGAGAGAAAAAGAAAGGTAGAAGTGTGGAGGTGAGAGTAGGGACTTTAACTGTAGGGACTATGACTGGTAAAGGAAGAGAGTTGGCTAATACGATGGAGAGAAGAAAAGTAGATGTACTGTGTGTTCAAGAAACCAGATGATAGAGTAGCAAGACTAGGAACACTGGAGGCAGATTTAAACTGTTCTACCATGGTGTAGATAGGAAAAGAAACAGAGTAGGAGTAATCTTGAAGGAAGAGCATGTGAAGCGTGTTCATGAGGTAAAGAGGGAGTCAGGATCATGAGTTTGAAGATAGAAGTCAAAGGTGTGATGTTGAATGTTGTCAGTGCATATGCCCCACAAGTTAGATATTGGGTAGAAGAGAAACAAATTCTGGAGTAAGTTGGATGAAGTGGTAGAGAGTGCTTCCAGGGGGAGAGAGCGGTGATTGGAGTGGATGTTGACAGATATGTCGGTGAAGGGAACAGAAGTGCGGGGGTTCTGCATAAGTATGGTTTTGAGGAGAGAAATGTGGAAGGACAGATGGTTGTGGATTTTGCTAAAAGGATGGAAATGGCTGTGGTGAACACATACTTCAAAAAGAGAGAGGAACATAAGGTGACACACGTGGACTACATTGTATGCAGAAGGAGAATTCTGAAAGAGATAGGAGAGTGCAAGGTGGTGGCAGGGGAGAATGCATCGGATGGTAGTCTGTAGGGTGACTCTGGAAAGCAAGAGGAGGAAGAGAGTGAAGGCAGAGGCAAGGATTAAGTGGGGGAAGTTACAGAAGGAAGAAGGTCACACAGAGTTCAGGAAGGAGTTGATACAGGCTCTGGGTGGTAGGGAAGAATTAAAAGATGACTGGGGAAGTACAGCAAAAGCATTGAGGAAAATGGGTAGAAAGGTACAGTGGTGTGAAAAAGTGTTTGCCCCCTTCCTGATGTCTCATTTTTTTTGTATGTTTATCACACTTAAATATTTCAGATCATCAAACAAATTTAAATATTAGACAAAGATAACACAAGTAAACACAAAATGCAGTTTTTAAATGAATGTGTTTATTATTAAGGGTAAAAAAAAAAAATCCAAACCTACATGGCTCTGTGCGAAAAAGTGACCCCCCCCCCCATTAAAACATAAATTAACTGCGGTTTATAGCATCTTTGGAAAGCTGAGTTCAATTTCCTTAACCACACCCAGGCCTGATTACTGCCACATCGAGAACACCTGTTCTTAATCAAGAAATCACTTAAAATAGGACCTGCCTGATAAAGTGAAGTAGACCAAAAGATCCTCAAAAGCTAGACATCATGCTGCAATCCAAAGAAATTCAGGAACAAATGAGATCTATCAGTCTGGAAAAGGTTATAAAGCCATTTCTTAAGCTTTGGTACTCCAGCGAACCACAATGAGAGCCATTATCCACAAATGGCAAAAACATGGAACAGCAGTGACCCTTCCCAGGAGTGGCCAGCCGACCAAAATTACACCAAGAGTGCAGCGACGACTCATCCAAGAGGTCACAAAAGACCCCACAACAACATCCAAAGAACTGCAGGCCTCACTTGCCTCAGTTAAGGTCAGGGTTCATGACATGATAAGAAAGAGACTAGGCAAATATGGCCTGCATGGCAGAGTTCCAAGACAAAAACCACTGCTGTGCAAAAAGAACAAAGGCTTGTCTCAGTTTTGCCAGAAAACATCTTGATGATCCCCAAGACTTTTGGGAAAATACTCTGTGGACTGACAAGACAAAAGTTGAACTTTTTGGAAGGTGTGTGTCCCATTTCATTCATCGTAAAAGTTCAATTCAATTCAACTTTATTTGTATAGTGCCATTTCACAACAACAGTCATCTCATAGCACTTTCAACTGTAGGGGGGACCCCCACAGTTGCAGAAAGACCCCAGCAATCAGGCGATCCCCTGTGAGCAAGCACTTGGTGACGGTGGAGAGGAAAAACTCCCTTTTAACAGGAAGAAACCTCCAGCAGAACCAAAAAAAAGTAACAGCATTTCAGAAAAGGAACAACATACCAACAGTAAAATATGGTGGTGGTAGTATGATGGTCTGGGGCTGTTTTGCTGCTTCAGGACCTGGAAGACTTGCTGTGGTAAATGGAACCATGAATTCTGCCATCTACCAAAAAATCCTGAAGGAGAATATCCAGCCATCTGTTCATGACCTCAAGCTGAAACGCACTTGGGTTCTGCAGCAGGACAATGATCCAAAACACACCAGCAAGTCCACCTCTGAATGGCTTAAGAAAAACAAAATAAAGACTTTGGAGTGGCCTAGTCAAAGTCCTGACCTGAATCTGATTAAGATGCTGTGGCATGACTCCAAAAGGGCAGTTCATGCTCGAAAACCCTCCAATGTGGCTGAATTAGAACAATTCTGCAAAGATGAGTAGGCCAAAATTCCTCCACAGCGCTGTAAAAGACTCATTGCTAGTTATTGCAAATGTTTGATTGCAGTTGTTGCTGCTAAGGGTGGCCCAACCAGTTATTAGGTTTAGGGAGCAATCACTTTTTCACACAGGGCCGTGTAGGTTTGAATTTTTCTTTCCCTTAATAATAAACACCTTCATTTAAAAACTGCATTTTGTGTTTACTTGTTACCTTTGTCTAATATTTAAATTTGTTTGAGGATTTGAAACATTTAAGTGTGACAAGCATACAAAAAAAATGAGAAATCAGGAAGGGGGAAAACACCTGTTCACACCACTGTATGTGGTGTATTCTCTGGACAAAGTAAAGAAGACAAGGAGACGTGGCGGTGGAATGAGGAGGTACAGGAAAGTATTCAAAGGAAGAGGTTGGCAAAGAAAAAGTGAGATAGTCAGGGAGATGAAGAAAGTAAACAGGAGTATTTGGAATCTAGGTGCATGGCAAAGAGAGAGGTGGAAAAGGCATATAGTAAATTGTATGAGAGTCTGGACACTAAGGAAGTAAAAAAGCACTTGTATCGATTGACTAGAGAGAGAGATCAAGCTGGAAAGATGTGCAACAAGTTAGGTTGATTAAGGACAGAAATGGTAATGTGCCAACAAGTGATGAGTACAGTACTGAGAAGATGGAAGGAGTACTTTGAGGAGATGATGAATGAAGAAAATGAGAGGGAGAGGAGGATGGATAAAGCAAAGATGGTGAACAAGGAAGTCCCAAAGATTTGCAAGGCAGAAGTGAGGGCAACTTTGAAGAGGATGAAGAATGGAAAGGCAGCTGGTTCAGATGACATACTGTACCTATGGAGGTATGCAAATGTTTAGGAGACAAGGCAGTGGACTTTTTAACCAGATTGTTTAACTTAATCTTGGAGAGTGAGAGGATGCCTGAGGAGTGGAGAAGTGTTTTGGTACCAATTTTAATAAAAGCACCAAGGTGCTGTGCCTCGGTGTCTATGGCATGGTAGCATGGGCGGCTGTAAAGAAGTGGCACTCCGACCTCTACTGGCCTGGCATAGTTATTACATTTCCTGTTTTTGTGGCTGCATTGACAGAAATGGTGAGTTAAATTTGTGTTTAATTTGAAAACAAAGCCTTATCTCGCAATTCTGGCAAATTAAAAGTTGAGAAAATATGGCAATACAATGATACAAGCCTTTAGTTCCACTTAATTTTGGCCGGGCGAGCTGAAACAGAGAGGGGGACAGACAGACATATACATGCCCACACAGAGACACACTAACTGATTACTGTATGCCTCTGTTTCACCGAGGCATAATGAACAAGGGTGATACGCAGAGCTGTAATTACAGAGGTATAAAGTTGATCAGTCACACTATGAAGATATGGGAAAGAGTGGCTGAAGCCTGCTTAAGAGGAAAGGTGACAATCAGTGAGCAGCAGTACGGTTTCATGTCAAGAAAGAGTACTACAGATGCAATGTCTGCTCGAAGAGTGTTGATGGAGAAATATTAAGAAGGTCAGAAGGAGTTGCACTGTGTCTTTGCGGATCTAGAAAAAGCATATGATGGGGTGCCAAGAGAGGAAGTGTGGTACTGTCTGAGAAAGTCGGGAGTGACAGAGAAGTATGTGAGGGTGGTGCAGGATATGTATGAGGCCAGCGAGATGGTGGTGAGGTGCACTGTAGGAGTGAGAGATGGATTCAAAGTGGGGGTAGCATAACATCAGGGATTGGCTCTGAGCCCCTTCTTGTTTGCCATGGTGATGGACAAGCTGACAGACGAGGTCAGGCAGGAGTCTCAGTGGACCATGATGTTTGCAGACGACGTTGTGATCTGTAATGAGAGTAGAGAGTGGGCGGAAGAGAACCTGGAGAGGTGGAGGTATGCTCTAGAGAGAAGATGAATGAAAGTCAGTAGAAGCAAGACAGAATACATGAGTGTGAATGAGAGGGAAGCAGGAGTAACGGTGAAGATGGAAGGAGTAGCGGTAGTGAAGGTATGGGGGGGGCTGAAAAGTTCATAGTGGTCAAATTTGACCAAATGTGGTTTATTTTTCAACCGCAGGGATCCAAGCGCTGCAACACTGATGGAAGAAGTGTGTGAACCAAAGGGGAGAATATGTTGGAAAAATAAACCACATTTGGTCAGATTTGACCACTGAACTTGTTAGAAAAATTCTCCTAAACCTTCAGTCAAAAACCAGGTGGGATCAGAGTTTCAGCAAATTTAATTACAAGTGGCCAGTGGAGAACAATACAAAAATAGTCTCAGAGCCAATTCGCACATCATTCTGACTCAAACACACATCACTCAGTTCTTTAAGCCCTTTATTATCTGGGAGGTGGAGGGGCAATTGTTCATCACGATTGGTCCAGTACATTTGGTCAAAATTTGGTGTACAGATTATCTCTTTCTCAGGAACCATGACACTCACTCAATACCAGTCACACGGGAGCTGCACAACACGAACTTAAAAACAAGATGATAACAAATGCAGCTGCATCCTTGACACTTTTACACAGACTCTGAGGCAAAGCAAATCACAAATATAAGACAAATATGAAATTTTTCTATCAGAACCTTTCAGCCTATGAACTCTCCCCCCCCCCCCCCCCCCGGTTAAGTTAAGTTTAAATACCTGGGATCAACCATCCAAAGCAATGGAAAATGCACAAGAGAGGTGAAGAAGAGAATGCAGGCAGGGTGGAGTGGGTGGAGACGAGTGTCAGGGGTGATTTGTGACAGAAGGATAGCAGCTAGACTGAAAGGGAAGATTTACAAGATGGTAGTGAGACCTGCTGATCAGACCTAAATGAAACAGTCATTGTCGCCCCCAACAGAGAGACCTGCTATGATGTATGGTCTGGAGACAGTAGTGCTGACAAAAAGACAGGAGGCAGAGTTGGAGGTGGCAGAGTTGAAGATGCTAAGATTCTCATTGGGAGTGACTAGGAGGGATAGGATTAGAAATGAGTATATCAGAGGGATAGCTCAGGTTGAGTGATTTGGAGACGACGTAAGAGAGGCAAGACTGAGATGGTTTGGACATGTGCAAAGGAGGGATAGTGGATATATTGGACAAAGGATGTTGAAGATGGAGCTGCTAGGTGGGAGGAAAAGAGGAAGACCACAGAGGAGATTCATGGATGTAATGAAGGAGGATTTGGAGAGGGCTGGTGTTAGAGGAAGATTCAAGGGATAGGGTGATATTGAGGCAGATGATCTGCTCTGGCAACCCCTCAAGGGAGCAGCTACAAGAAGTAGAAGTTTCTCAAGGTACAACTGCAAGGAATTTAGGGATTTCATCATCTACAGTTCATAATATCAAAAGATTCAGAGAATCTGGAGAAATTTCTGCACGTAAGCAGCCAGGCCGAAAACCAACACTGAATGCCCTTGATCTTCGATTTCTCAGGCAGCACTGCATTAAAAATCAACATCATTCTGTAAAGGATATTACCACGTGGGTCCTGGAACACTTTGGAAAACCATTTTCAGTTAACACAGTTCGTCGCTACAAGTACAAGTTAAAACTCTATCATGCAAAGTGAAAGCCATATATCAACAACACCCAGAAACACCACTGGTTGCTCTGGGACAGAGGTCATCTGAGATGGACTGGCAAAGTGGAAGAGTGTGCTGTGGTCTGACAAGTCCACATTTCAAATTGTTATTAGATGTCATGGACGTCGTATCCTCCAGGCTAAAGAGGAAAATGGCAATCCAGATTATCAGTGTTAAATTCAAAAACCAGCATCCCAGCATCTGTGATGATGGTAGGTGTGTTAGTGCCCATGGCATGGGTAGCTTTTACATCTGTGAAGGCATCATTCATGGTGAATGGTACATACAGGTTTTGGAGCAACATACATATGCTGCCATCCAAGCACTGTCTTTTCAGGAATGCCCCTGCTCTTTTCAGCAAGGCAATGCCAAGCCACATTCTGCACGTGTTACAACAGTGTGGCTTCGTAGTAAGAGTGCAGGTACTAGACTGGCATGCCTGCAGTCCAGACCTGTTTCCCATTGAAAATGTGTGGCGCACCATGAAGTGCAAAATATGACAATGGAGACCCCAGACTGTTGAGCAACTGAAGTTGTACATCAAGCAAGAATGGGGAAAAATTCTAACTATGAAGCTTCAGCAATTAGTGTCCTCAGTTCCTAAATACTGAGTGTTGTTGAAAGGAAAGGTGATGCAACACAACTGTAAACATGCCACTGTCCCAGCTTTTTTGGAATGTGTTGCAGGCATCAAATTCAAAATAAGTGAATATTTGCAAAGGAAAAAACAAAAAAACTCAAAGTTTATCAGTTTGAACATTAAATCTCATCTTTGAAGTGTATTCAATTGAATATAGGTTGAAAATGATTTGCAAATCATTTTTTTATTTTTTACATTTTACGCAATGTCCGAACTTCATTAGAGTTGGGGTTTGTAATAATAAAGTACAATTTCCTTATTTCATCTCAGATATAAATTTTCGTTTTTTTTCGTCATCACTTAATGTTTTAAGCCTTGAATGAATAATTACAATGGGGGGCTGAAAAGTTCATAGGCTGAAAAGTTCATAGTGGTCAAATTTGACCAAATGTGGTTTATTTTTCAACACAGTCTCCCCTTCGGTCCACACACTTCTTCCATCGGTATTGCAGCGCATGGAATCCTGCAGTTGAAAAAATAAACCACATTTGGTCAAATTTGACCATTGTGAACTTTTCAGCCCCATTCACATCCACATATTTCCATCTGCCCATGTAGGAATGAGTCAGTTTGTGCCGCAGTCTGCTGACCTAGGTCCACATGGAAAATATGGAAAAGTGTTTGGTGGTAGGTACATTCAAATTTTTAACTTTTTAACAGTTTTCTTTTTACAAATTTACTTTATAAAGAATTTAGAAACATGTAAATGCCTTAACCTGTTATATTACAGGAATGGGTTTGCCTTTTGGTGGACACACACCTTGGTTGGGTGCAGAACAATCAAACACCAAGCATGGCAAGTGTAAAAAGAAATCACATAGATTTGAGTTAATAATTTTCCTCAGTGTCCGTTCATTAAACTCGTGTCCTCACATTTTGCTCTATTTTGCTTCAGGTATCGGTGGGCTACACTTTGCTGGACAACCTGTTAGTGTAGCAAGCAATAATGCAAGAAACTATGGTGTGTCTGCTGTTTTGGCTTGATTTGTGTCCATTTTAATGCTTACTCATAGTCTCATGAGATCACCAAAAATTAGTAAAAGTATATGTCCAATCTAATCCAGGTTTTGGAGTTAACCCGTATGACGCTGCAATTGATGGAAAATCCTCTGGACAATATGGTGAGCCTAAGTGTGTGTATAAAGCAGAAACCAACACTGCAAAAATAATTTAAGATACTCATAGCTTCTCTTATGTGTGTGTAGAAAGGGAATATACCTAAAAAAAAAAATGTTGATGTAACATAAATGTTTTAGAGTGATAAGGCAATAAAATACAGAATTTACTCAACTGTCTATGTCAGAATCAGAATCAGAATCAGAAAAGATTTATTGCCAAGTACATTAACAGATCACTGATAACATACGAGAGAATTTGACTTGACACAGAAAATGAACCTGCATTTCCAGTGACGCGGCAGCATCAGAGACGTGCCTGCCAACAGGATAGTGGGTACAAGCATGAGAATAAGAATAATACGAGGAACAATAGGAAGGAGCAAAAAAATCATTGATTCAAAATACTGGTTACATAATTAATCAATATTAAGATTTGAAGGAAAAAAAAAGCTCTCGATGCACATTCGCTACACAGGATTCACAAGACACAAGAGAGCAGTGTGTGCATCTTTATTCAGTTCATGGATCAATGTGTGTGCGGTGTTGAGCAGTGTTGATGATAATAAGAGAGACAACAAGGACACTTGGCAGGAGATGTTTTGTCTGGCTGCCGCCGAGTCCTTATCTTGGCAGAGTCCAGATGGCTGTCCAAGGCCTTATGCTCGATGATTTTGAAAACACAGACTGCAGACAGCCAGGAGGAATTTTCATGGGGAAATTGAGCCAAATCGGACTGATCACAGAGAAGGCTTTTTATTTCTTCTGTAGATTCAGTACTTAATCCTTCATTGCGGGGCTTTAAATCCATCGTGGAAAGACCTAAGCGAGACCATGATGTAATCCACCTTCCGAGACAGTTCTCCATTTGTCGCTATCAGGGTCTTCTCCAATTTTTCAATTTGACAGATGCACCTCGCCTGGCCAGCATTTTGATAGGTTGTATCCATGCAGACATCTTCAGTCAAGAGTCCACTTTAGGGTAGTGATCATTTTGCACCATTTTCTCCTCATCTGTACTCAGGATATGGAGGGTTCCCAAATGGTGGACAACTTCTCAACACTAATGGAAAAACAGCTGGTAAATATGGTGAGGAAATTGGGTTTGACACATGTCCCAGCATGTGGCACGATCTTGTGTCTCACTGTTTGTTTGTTTTGTTTTTTAACTTTTTCCCTTTTCTTCTTTGATTTCTCCATAGGTTATGGAAGACTGCCTTATGAAGTTCAGCCACCTGCACTGAGCCCTGAAGCAAAACCAGCAGGTAATCACCTACTGTATGAAGCAGTGATTCACAACCAGGGCCATTTCCTGTTTTTTGGGGGCCCAGTGTAAGGGTTTGCGCCCCCCCCCCCCAATTTTGTTTTTTTCTTTTGCAAGTATAGATTTGCAAACAGCACACACTACATCTAATGCATCTTGCATAACACAAAATAAATGAAAAGAATATCAGATCAATGAAATCCTAAAAGGACTAAACACACAATGAAATATACACACATACAATAATGCTGCATACATACAAAATTTTCAATCTGAATAAAACTAAACAACACCATTTTTAACCTCTTGCACTCCGGGATACCGCGGGCGGTCACGTCTCTGCGTCCTAGTGCGTCTCAGTGCGCACTGAAAAAAAAAAAAAGCTGCATTTCCGTTCTTCCAGTACAGACAGCCGCGAACAGAAAGCCAAAGGAGTGCTTTGATTGGTTTAGATTTGATTGACCTCTCATTCGACTAATAAGAGCCTTGAATTGGGTTTCTGAAACTTTGAAGAACCAATGACTGAAAACCTAGCAAGAAGGACCCGCCTACCAACAACTGCGAATACAATGAGCCAATTGAAGCAGAGAAGTTCGACGACTGAAAGTGTGCGTGCCGTGCGTAAAATCTGTTTTGTGTAAGCTGCTGTGTGTAACGGTAGCGTTCGCCAGTCTTTTTTTTTATTACTACTGTTCTTATTTGTTTTGAAAAATCGTTTGCCAAAACCGCAATCATGGAATCATGGTTTGACCGGGTCGCGTGACCAGAACCACGAGTTGTAACAAGCGGACCAGCGTCATGTTCGTCTGACAATGAGGAACAGATGTTCGCCAACGACACTGCTGTTGTGGACAGGTAAGTGTTATAAGCTAAATTATTCTTTATCACTGAAAATAGTAATAAAAATGACTTTTGACCGATCGGTAAATTACAACGGTGCGTCATCGCCACTTGACGGACCGTTTCCTCTGTAGCGGGGGGGGGGGGGGAGTTGTTATCCTCTACATTGCAGATATTTTAGTATAATTTTTATTGCACTGTAGGTTATTTTTTCTTGTAAAAAAAGGCCACACATTTTTTACGTGGCATGCTTCTTTGTGGGGGGGCTTGTTTGTTCATTCATTCATTCATGAATGAATGAACAACCCCCCCACACACACACACACAGCCCTGAGTGTCACCTTTCATTAGAGCCCAAGATCAAGCTTCTATGTTGAATCATTCAAAAGTTAGACGTTCTTCCAAACTGTGCCATTTAGCACAATTTGGCACAGTTCAAAAACGCCTGGGAACAACCTGAGAAAAAAGCTGTGTAATGTATTCATTTTTTGTGGTATTGTTACAAAATTTTGACCTCAGCTTGATAACACTTGGTTCTACATTTCTGTTGCATTTTCCAGCCAGTATCTGACAGCTGTGTGTTATTTGCAAGCATTTGTATCTAAAAAAAAAACACCCAGGCGAACTTTATTTTCTTCAAGTTCAGTATGTTTAGATGACTGTTACTCAGTGGCAGGAGCACTTAGAAAGATTATGACTGTTTTGCCAAAAAATTCAAAGTGTTTTCTTTTAAATGAGACCAACCCCATGAAGAAGCTGCAAAGGGTTGAAGAACAGCTTTTGATTTACTTTGGGTATGTTATTTTTAGGCGTTTTTAGGGACATTGACCAGAGTGCAAGGGGTTAAAAACCAGAGCAATATTTCTAATAAACATGGTAAAATTTCCTCTTGGATTCATGCTTGGTTGTCTATATACTGTATCAGCCCATAAATTATCCACAGAGCCCTCAATTTAATTACCCCCCCTTTTTTTTTCATTTTGCTCTCGATTTTTTTAAAATGTGAACTTCTCTTTCTGTGACATCGGCAACTTGACAGAAACACAGCAAACATATAGACAGGAAGACCAGGGAGTGACCTTGTTATACCAAAAGTAGATTACCGCGATACAGCTTCTTTGTCACTGCGGTTTTGTCTATATTTTACATTATGTTTTTAAGTGCTTTGCTAAACATATGAGGAGCTTAGCTGATAAAAATGAAGACAGCTAGTTTTAATTCTCTCAAAAAAAATTGCAGCTTTCTGGGTGAATGCATCAACTAGTCTGAGTGAATAAAGCCACAAGGGTTGATGGGAAATAGAAAATAAGCATGTCTACTTTGACTGTCAGTTCGTTGCATATTACTGCTGTGCATAATTATGTCAGAACTGTTTCTGTTGGGATATTTTTAACTTTTATCTTTGTCACCACCTTTCGATGTAATACTGTGAGACAGGCGTCGCCCTCTAGTGGAATGTGAGCGATAGTTTGAGTTTAGAAATAATGACACTGATGAGTTTCATCTTATAGCATAGTAGCCCCCTCAGTTGCTGGAGGCCCTTAGCATTTGCATACTTCACTGAATGGAGGAAATGGCCATGTTCCCACCCTTTCTCCATTTTCCTGCTTGTGTCCAACAACAGCCAGCACTCCTCCAACCCTGATTACACGTGTGCACCAAATCAATAAAATTAATTAGAAATCAGGGAGCTCGGTGGCACAGTGGTTAGCACTGTGGCAGCACAGCAAGAAAGTTGTGGGTTCCACCCCCTGACCATCGGTGACTGTTCTGTATGGAATTTGCATGTTCTCTCTGTGTCAGTGTGGGTTTTCTCCAGGTACTCCGGTTTCCTCCCACAGGCCAAAAACATGCAGGTTAGGTTAACTGGCATCAACTGGGGATTTTAACTCGTCCTTGGGTATGAATGTGAGAATGCATGGTTGTCTGTCGTCTCTGTGTTGGCCATGCGATGAACTGGCGATATGTCCAGGGTGTACCCTGCCTCTCGCCCAAAGATGCTGCAATAGTCTCCGGCCTCCTACCCCACCCGGTGACCCAGAAAGGATTAAGCGGTTGAAAATGAATGAATGAAGAAATCTTTATATGCAAACCAAAAAATAAGTTTTATGTGGGTATATATTATGTTTTCAATGGGTTCAGACAGACGTTTGATTATCCCCTTGGATGTGTTATGATTTAGCATTTACAAATCTAATTTTCACAGCAAGCGAGTAGACAAAGCCCCACACAGGGCGCATGAATGTTGGGAACCACTGCCTTAAAGGAAAAGTCAAACATTTGGAAAATACTACTACTGAAATAATGAAGTGTGTAGAGTGCTCAGACTCTTGCACATGCCACAATTGTACACTTATTTGTTTATTTTTTGGTCAATTTGTGAAATAGAAAGGGCATTAAGTTTGCTGGTAATAATGATTTACCCCCCCCCCCAATATCCTACAGAGATGTGCTTACATCTTTTCAATTAAAAAATGCATTATTTGTCAAAGGGTGGCCATATTTTTGCACACCACTGCAAGCAATGAAATGACTTTACTCTCATCATTGAGTTTTTTTCCCCCCTCTTGTCACTGTTAAATTTGTTCTTTTTTTAAACACAAAGTGTCACTTTTTTTCTTGTAATTTGGGACTTTTTTTTTACACACATTTATTAAAGAAATTGTGACTTTTTGTAAATTTACTTGATGAATAATATTTTAACATTTCTATAGATATATTTATTATATCTATGATAACAGGTTTTTGGGGATGTAATGTAAATATAAATTTTCCTCCAAGTCTGACAGGGACACTGTTATCGGCCTAAACCACTTTGATTTGACCCTAATAGGACATTAGCAGAAAAATACGGTGGGACAGGGCAAATATGGAAGAGGCTGCTGTTATCATATCGATTTTCTCTCCTTGTTTCTTAACCGATAAGGTGGTGGTGAAGTCCCCCGTGGACCACAGACTCTTGGGTTTGGGGGTCTAGCTAAACCTGTAAAACATGGTACAGAATATCCTTTAATGACTTCAGTTTTGATTTTGTCATTCCTTCCCTTTTTTCTGTTTTGAAGTGTTGACTGTTTTCATAAAGTTTTATTGTAATCTTGCCACAGCTCACCAGCCATACCTCCTCGAATCTGTTGCTGAAGGTAGAGAAAATTATTCATTGCTACCTATTACAGTTTTAGTCAGATTAGACATTTTCATACATAATGCATTGTACACTTGTTTTTTTTCTTGCCCCAAACAGGCACAACTGGTGTAATTCAGGAATTACAGTCTCTTAATCCAGAATCCAAAGGAAGATCTTATGGTGTGTCTTAATGAATGATTCACAAGTCAAATACAAGTGAACTGCTTACCTAACCCTTCCTCCTTTCATCTCTCAGTACAAGGAGAGGTGCCAACAGCATCACGTACAGCTGAAGGTGACAGGACCCCTGATGAATATGGTAGGTGTAAAGTCCATTTATGCACACTTATCTGTTGTGGATTTGATATATTCTGTCAGATTATAAGCTGTGCTTCTTTGCTTCCAGAAAATGTGGGCTATATAAATGGACAAATACAGCCTGAAGGTAATAAAAAGAAAATGTGCGTTAATATTATAAAAGTCAACTACTGAGGGGACATTGCAAAAAAAAAAAACCAAACTAATTTGAAATGAACAAAATATATTTTTGTTCCTACATTTTATTTAACTTCTGTGCAAAAATGAATGATAGTTGTGCCACTATCAGTGACCGATTTATTTTTGCAACCACCAATACATAACTGCAAGGTGCTGCACCTGCCTATTTAAGCACACCTCTGTAAAGTCTTTTGTGAAAGGCAGAAGTTGAACAAATGAAACTGCAGAAAATAAAAGTGGCACCTCCAGCAATTTCCCCCATGGATTGCCACCTTATTGTGGTGGGGGGGTTTGTGTGCCCAAGTGATCCCAGGAGTGATGTTGTCCGGGGCAATTTGCCTCTGGTAGGGTCTCCCAAGACAAACTGGTCCTGAGTGAAGGGCCAGACTAAGGGCGTGTTCACACTGCCACCGTTTGGTCCAGACCAAAGGAACTCTGGTCCGCTTCCACTGATAGTTCAGTTCATTTGGTGCAGTCTGAATGTGTGATCGAACTTTGGTGCACACCAAACGAGTGAACTCGGGTCTGCTTGAAAACCAGGGGTCTCAGTTCACTTGCAAGGGAACCCTGGTGTGCTTTGCTTGCAGTGTGAATCCAAAAGGACTATCCAGCGGATCAAAGGGTAGAAGTGCCCCTCTGCGTTTGTGTAACCATAGCAACACGTAGTCTCAGAAGAGGAAGTTATGTTTACTGTAGTGCATTTTGGGTAGAAAATAACAGACAACCGCGTGAATCCAAGAAATCCTTTTACCGGAGAAAGCCGAGGAGAAACGTTAAAAAATGTCTCGTGGACAGTTTGTGGTGGACAAACAACCAGGCTAAAGGGAACGGATTTCCGTTTTCGGTCCTGGCCAATTGATGAGCTGCATTTTTCTTTTTCGCAGAGATTTTTTCTTCCTGGCCAGTGGTGGTTTTGGCTACAGTGCCCCAAATGAGCAGTTGTTGTAACTGAGTGACACTGTCCAGGCAGTTTGGTCCGCTTTAGTAAAGTGCAGTGTGAATGCGAAAATTCTTGGCATTCCCCGCCCAATCGAACCAAGGCCCCCGGACTATCCTGGTGTGAATGCAGCCTGAGTGATTCAATAGACTCCCATGATGAGTAAAAAAATGAAGGATTCAGTGTACCCCGCTTGGTATGGGGTTACCGGGGCCCCACCCTGGAGCCAGGCCTGGGGGAGGGGCTCGATGGCTAGTATCTGGTGGCCGGGTTTCTGCCCATGGGACCCGGTCAGGCTCAACCCTAAGGAGTTACATGGGTCTGCCCTGTACTGGGCTTACCACCTGCAGGAGAGACCATGGGGGTGCAGTGCAATGTGGATCAGGTGACGGTTGAAGGCAGAGACCTTGGCTGTCTGATCCCTGGCTTTTGAAACTGGCTTTTGGGACATGGAGCGTCACCTCTCTGGTGGGAAAGGAGCCTGAGCTGGTGCACAAGATTGAGAGATAGGTAGGTATAGGTATAGTTGGGCTTACCTCAATGCATAGCTCCGTTTCTTGGAAAGAGGCTGGAGCTTGGCCTATTCTGGAGTTTCCCCAGGCAACAGCTGATGAGCAGGGGTGGGTATTCTTGTATCCCCCTGCCTTGCTGCCTCGACATTGGAGTTCTCCCCGGTGGACGAAAGGGTATGCTCAGAGACTCCATTGTCCTACTGGGGGACTTTAATGTGCACGTGGGCAACAACAGTGAAACCTGGAGGGACGTGATTGGGAGAAATGGCCTGCCCAATCTGAACCCGAGTGTTCAGTTACTGGACTTCTGTGCCAACCACAGTTTGTCCATAATGAACACCATGTTCAAGCATAAGGGTGTCCATATGTTCCCCAGGACACCCTAGGTCACAGGTCGATGATCAATTTTGTTATCATGTCATCAGACCTGCGACCACATGTCTTGGACACTCTGGTAAAGAGAGGTGCAGAGCTGTTAACTGATCACCACCTGGTGGTGAGTTGGATCTGATGGCAGGGGTGGACATCACTCAGACCTGGTAGACCTAAACATATAGTGAGGGTGTGCTGGGAACATCTGGCTGAGGCCCCTGTCCGAGAGAACTTCAGTTCTCACCTCCCGGAAGAATTTAAACCACATTCCGAAGGAGTCTGGAGACATGGAGTCTGAATGGGCCATGTTTCCCACCTCCAACACGCACACGAACACGCACACGAACTCGAACACGCACACGTTTTGTGCGAAAGCAACCTTCCGAGCTGGACAGCCACACAGCTGCGTTGGTGGCCCCTTGAAGACGCACACGTTTTGTGCAACGCAGCCTTCTGTTTTGGATGGCCACGCTGGCGAACCGACGCTGAAAAAAACGAGCGGCCAGCGAATGCAACACCCGGGCATGAATGCTCCGTCGCCTGAGATCTGCACAACCACGCTGGACCGGCCGCTCTCACTGAGAGCGCACGCACCTCGTCCTCTCTCCACGACGGCAACCTCCAGGGCCGACGGGGAGCGCAGCGCGTGGAACTGAACGCACCATGGCCGCACGAGCGACAACGATCGTCTACTTCCTCACACCGCGCCAACGCAGCTGCATGAGCCTGAGGAACAAAAGATCGTCTATTCCCTCCCGCCGCTCCAACGCCTCTGCACGGGCCTGAGGGACTAAAGATCGTCTATTTCCTCTCAACGCTCCAACGCACCATGGCTAAATCTACAGCAACAGCTCACACATGGGCCTTGCAGTGAGCCACAGCATTACACTGTCTTGCCGTCTCCATGTTCTTGCACCAGAATTTAGGTCCCCAGCTGCACTGCCATGTTCCCAGTAGTTTGCCCACAGCTTCTGGACAGGCTCCCAGTTTCATACACACAAAGTCTGGGTCAAGCATCTGAAGGATCAGCTGGATGAGCAGTGGCTCATACTCTTCAACCAACTGGTCACACTGACTCTGATAAGCATCAGGCAGGAAACTGCACACTTTCTCCACAGCCTCCTCAATCTTGTCCTCAGTGGCGTTCTTCTCCAGGATGCCATCGATGTAACTAATAGCCAGTTTGCAGACCTCACAGTAACCACCGACCTTAAAGCGGGACTGGTCAAGGGTACCCACAAGGACACGATTACTTTCCAAGAAACGGAGCTATGCATTGAGGTAAGCCCAACTATACCTATACCTACCTATCTCTCAATCTTGTGCACCAGCTCAGGCTCCTTTCCCACCAGAGAGGTGACGCTCCATGGGAAGACAAGATGGCGCCCACAGCGGTCGACATGGTGCTTCGCTGCGCTCTTTGTTTGTTTTTGTTTGTCAATTGTGTGTCTGCTTGCACTTATACCCGTGAAGAACTTTTAAATATCAGGACTTTGACCCCCACGGACCTCCTCCCAGTTTTTCTAGCCCCTGCCGCCGATCTGGTTTGTTGTTTGGCTCGGAAAGTGAGACGGCGGAAGAGAGGAAGACGAGCGGGCGCTCTCGTGCGACTTCGCAGGAGAGGCTCGCGAACGGCGCTGCCTGGCATATTTCTGTCCAATACCAACTCTCTCTCTAACAAGGTGGATGAACTGA
This sequence comes from Pholidichthys leucotaenia, assembly GCA_020510985.1. Taxonomy (NCBI): domain Eukaryota; kingdom Metazoa; phylum Chordata; class Actinopteri; order Cichliformes; family Pholidichthyidae; genus Pholidichthys; species Pholidichthys leucotaenia. Next base: position 414,070,618 of record CM035836.1, read on the forward strand.
GACTGCTGATGCGTTTTAAGGACCTCGCCTCCTCAGCTGTCCTCTGCTTTACTGAGACCTGGCTCCGGGAAAATATACCGGACAGCGCGCTGCGCCTCGACGGCTTCCAGCTCTTCCGTGCTGATCGTGACACAGAGCTTTCCGGCAAGACCACAGGAGGCGGTGTCTGCTTCTACATCAACTGTAGCTGGTGCTCTGATGTAACGGAAATTTCCAAACACTGTTCTCCTGCCTTGGAATTTCTTGTTATCAACTGCAAGCCTTTTTATTCCCCACGGGAGTTTGCTTCTTTTATACTGATCGCTGTGTACGCCCCTCCCGACGCGGACACGCGCGAAGCTCAGCGCGTGCTCGCGGATCACATTCAACACACAGAGCGGAGTTTTCCAGACTCGCTGATTATTGTGGCTGGCGACTTTAATCAGTGCAATCTGAGCCACGATCTCCCCCGCTACAAACAGTTTATTAAATGCCCCACCAGAGGATTAAACACACTGGATCACTGTTACACCACAGTGAAAGACGCATATCGCGCTGTCCCTCGAGCTGCGCTGGGATTATCTGATCACGTGATGGTTCACCTCATTCCCACATACAGACAGAGATTGAAGCTCACTAAACCTGTTGTGAGCACTACGAAGATACGGACCAGTGATGCTGAGGAGAAGCTGGAAACGTGCATGGAAATATCTGACTGGGGCATGCTTAAAGGAGCCACGCATGATCTGGATGAGTACACGGACACTGTGAACTCATATATCCACTTTTGTGAAGAGAACATTCTTCCATCACGCACCAGGGTGAGTTACTCTAATGACAAACCCTGGTTCACAGCTAAGCTCAGACAGATCAGGAAGGAGAAGGAAGCAGCGCTGAAAAGTGGAGATAGGGACTGCTACAGGGAGGTTAAATACCGGTTTAACAGAGAGCTGAAGAGGGCTAAATCTGTGTACTCAGAGAGACTCCAGCAGCAGTTCACTGCTAATGATTCGGCTTCCGTGTGGAGAGGACTGAGGCAGATCACCAACTATCGGCCTCAGGCTCCTAAAGGTCAGGATGACAAAGCCCTTTGTCAGAGACTGTCCCAACACTATGCCCGTTTTGACACCTCGTCATCTGTGTCCAACTCCCCCCCTCCCTCCAGCTCCACAGCCTCCACATTCCCTACTTCATTTAAGGCACCCCCCCCCCCCCACCTCCCCCCCTCCCCTTATCATCAGTGAGCAGGATGTGCTCAAACAGTTCTCCAGACTGAACCCGCGCAAGGCCCCCGGCCCAGACGGCGTGTCTCCCTCCACCCTGAGACTCTGTGCGAAACAGCTGGCTCCTGTATTCACAGACATTTTTAACACCTCCCTTAAGTTATGCCACGTGCCGTCCTGCCTCAAATCCTCCACCATCATCCCTGTCCCCAAGAAGCCACGGATCACTGGACTTAATGACTACAGACCTGTAGCGCTCACCTCTGTAGTCATGAAGTCCTTTGAGCGCCTGGTCCTGTCCCACCTCAAGTCCATCACCACCCCTCTCCTGGACCCGCTGCAGTTTGCCTACCGAGCCAACAGGTCTGTAGACGATGCAGTCAACCTGGCCCTCCACTCCATCCTGCAGCACCTGGACTCCCCGGGAACCTACGCCAGGATCCTGTTTGTGGACTTCAGCTCCGCATTCAACACCATCCGCCCCGCTCTGCTCCGGGACAAGCTGTCCCTGCTCAACGTGCCTGACTCCCTCTGCAGGTGGATCATCGACTTCCTGACGGACCGGAGGCAGCATGTGCGGCTGGGAAAGACTGTCTCAGACTATACTAGCATCAGCACCGGATCACCCCAGGGCTGTGTACTTTCCCCCCTACTCTTCTCCCTTTACACCAACTCCTGCACCTCCAGCCACCAGTCTGTCAAGTTGATCAAGTTTGCGGACGACACCACCCTCATCGGGCTCATCTCCAACGGCGACGAGTCCGCCTACAGGAGAGAGGTGGCCCAGCTGGCGTCCTGGTGCAGCAATAACAACCTGCAGCTGAACGCTCTGAAGACAGTGGAGATGATTGTAGACTTCAGGAAAGTCACTACTCCTCTGCCCCCCCTCACCCTCTCAGGCTCTCCCATCACCACTGCTGATTCCTTCCGCTTCCTAGGCACTACCATCACCAGGGACCTCAAATGGGAGCTGACCATCAGCTCACTCATCAAAAAAGCCCAGCAGAGGATGTTCTTCCTGCGGCAGCTGAGGAAGCTCAAGCTACCCACCAAGATGTTAGTGCAGTTCTACACAGCCATCATCGAGTCCATCCTCACCACCTCCATAACCGTGTGGTACGCAGGAGCCACTGCCAGGGACAGACTAAGGCTGCAGCGCGTCGTGCGCACTGCTGAGAAGGTGATCGGCTGCAAGCTCCCATCTCTCCAGGATCTGTACATCTCCAGGACCCGGAGGCGTGCTGGCCGGATCATAGCCGATCCCTCACACCCTGGTCATGTACTGTTTGCCCCCCTCCCCTCTGGTAGAAGACTTCGGTCCATCCAGACTAAAACCTCCCGTCACATGAACAGCTTCTTCCCCTCTGCCATTAGACTGCTGAACACTAAGTGACTCTCGTGCACCATGTACAGCAGCTCAACCAGACTCATGTCAATCATCACTGTTTTCTTCCTGCATTACCGACTGCACTATATAGTTCTCCACAGTATCTGCTGCTGGCTAATATATATATATATTTTAACTGTTGACCAGTATCACTTAATCTTATCCTACACTTTATTACATGTATAGTTTATTTCTCTTATCTTATCATGTTTAATGTTGCAGCATTGTACCGAGACAAATTCCTAGTTTGTGTACTACATGAACAATGGCAATAAACCTGATTCTGATTCTGATTCTGATTCTGATTCCATTGTTGAAGCAGCTGCCCAAAGCTGTGGCCGCAAGGTTGTTGGTACATCGTGTGTTGGCAACCCCCAAACCAAGTGGTGGACACTAGTGGTAAGGGGGGGGCATCAAGCTGAAGGAGTCCTATCGAGCTTGGCTGGCTTGTGGGACTCCTGAAGCAGCTGAAGTGTATCAGCAGGCCAAGCGGAGTGCAGCTCGGGTGGTTGTGGAAGCAAAAACTCGGGTGTGGAAGGAGTTTGGTGAGGCCATGGAACTTGGACTTTCGGTTGGCCTCGAAGAGATTTTGGCAAACTGTCCGCCGGCTCAGGAGGGGAAAGCTGCTCCCTGTCCACACTGTGTATGGTGTGGATGGGGTGCTGCTGACTTCGACTGGGGACATCATCAGATGGTGGAAGGAATACTTCGAGGATCTCCGCAATCCCACTGGCATGCCTTCCACAAAGGAAGCAGGGCTTGAGAACGAGGGGACGACTCACTCATCGCAGGGGCTAAGGTCGCTGAAGTTGTTAAAAAAAACTCTTTGGTGGCTGGGCCCTGGGGGTGGATGAGATTTGCCCTGAGTGCCTCAAGGCCCTGAATGTTGTAGGGCTGTCAAGGTTGACACACCTCTGCAAAATTGCATGAAGGTTGGGGACAGTGCCTTTGGCATGGCAAATTGGGGTGGTGGTTCCTCTTTTTAAGGAAGGCGTGTTCCAGTTTTAGGGGGATCACACTTCTCAGCCTTCCTGGGAAGGTCTATGCCAGGGTACTGGAGAGTACCCAAATTCAGACGGACCAATGTGGTTGTTGTACTGGCCGTGGTACATCGGACCAACTCTTTACCCTCTCGAGAATCCTAAAGGGTTTGTGGGAGTTTGTCCAACCAGTCCACATGTGTTTTGTGTACTTGGAGAAAGCATTCAACCACATCCCTCATGTTCTCTTGGGGGGGGGGGGTTGCTGTGGGAGTATGGGGTATCGGGCTTGTTGTTATGAGCTATCCAGTCTCTATATGACCGTTGCAAGAGTTTGGTTCATATTGCCAACACCCAGTCAAACTCCTTTCCAGTGAGAGTTGGACTCCGCCAGGGCTGCCCTTTGTCACGATCCTGTTCATAATTTTTATGGACAGTATATCCAGGCGCAGCCAAGGAACAGAGGATGTCATGCTTGGTGACCACAGGATCTCATCTCTGCTGTTTGCAGATGATGTGGTCCCGTTGGCTTCACTGAGCAATGACCTACAGGTCAACCTCTAGCTTCAGCCGGCAGCTTCTGATTATGGCGCCGGAAGCAGGGTGGCCGTACCGACAGCAACTCTCTCGTGTCTTTGTGTTTCTATCTACTTATTCCTGTATATAGTGTGTCTCTTATTAACCAGGGCTCTGTAGGAAGACTCGGATTAACGACTGGACCAAGTTTTTTTTTATTTTAGCCTGGTCTTTCTCTTAGCTTTTTCTCTTCCTCGGGCAATGGAGATCAACGGGGGGGGGGGACGCATTGTTTACACACATGACCAGCTGATTGCACTGAGGAGGCCAGCGCTGCTGCCTAGAGCAAAGCTCCTCATCCCGGATGAACTAAAGAGGAGACGCCTTGGGTGAAGGGCTGGAACTAAGGTGAGGAGGAGGAGGAGGAAGCATAAGCCGGCTATACCGATGGTCATCACCGGGAACGTGTGGTCACTAGGAAACGAAACAGATGAGCTGACAGCGCTGGTCAGGATACAAAAGGAATATCGTGAGTGTAGTATCATGTGTTTCACAGAGACGTGGTTACACTCACAGATCCCGGAAGTTAACGTAGCGATACCTGGCTTCCCTACTGTATGGGGGGACAGAGATGTAGTAAGTAGCAGGAAAAAGAGGGGGGGAGGAGAGGCACTTCTTGTGAATGAAAAGTGATCTAATCCTGGACACATTTATGTGAAGGAAAAATGCTGCAGCCTGGATATTGAACTGCTGGCTGTGAGTATGCGACCTTATTATATGCCACAAGAAATGACATGTGCCTTAGTAATTATCGTGTACGTCCCGCCATCAGCTGACACAGTGGTGGCCTGTGACATCATCAGCTCCACTACGGCCACATTACTGGAGAAGCACCCGGAAGAGTTTATGGGCATCATGGGTGATTTTAATCATGTCTCACTGGGAAAAACATCACCAAACTTTCACCAGTTTGTTGACTGTCCCACCAGAGAAAACAAAACACTGGATTTACTGAATGCTAATGTCAGAGATGCATTTAGTGCCACAGCTCAAATCGGCTCACTGCATGGTCATGTTATCACCCAAGTACGTTCCCTTTGTGCAAAGGCAGCCTGCTTATACACAGACTGTGAGGAGGTGGACACAGGAGGCTGCTGATGCACTACAGGACTGCTTCGAGATGACAGACTGGGGCGTACTCTGTGAACCACATGGGGTGGACACAGACAATATGACCAACTGCATCACAGAATATATCAGATTATGTGAAGACACAACCATGCCAGCACAGACTGTACACTGCTTCTCCAATAACAGACCATGGGTCACGAGTGACCTGAAAGCACTTCTGAACAAAAAGAAGAGAGCTTTTAGGTCCGGAGACAAGCAGAAGCTGAGGGGAGTGCATCATGAGCTGAGAGAGATGCTGAGGAGGTGCAAGGACAATTATAGGAGGAAGTTGGAGAATAAACTCGGGCAAAACAACACTAAAGATGTGTGGATGGGAATGAAACAAGCCAGGAGAGAGCTGATGAACTGAATCTGTTTAATAGGTTCAACTCTCAGTCTGTCACCACCACAACACAGCCAGACCCTCACGCACCCCCACCCCCCCCCCCTGTGCAGCACCTCTCCCCATCTCCCGCCTCACCTCCCTCCTCCTCCTCGGGGGACACCAGGCCCCTCCTTCACATCACTGTGACTACAGACCAGGTTAAGAAACAGCTGGAGAGACTCCATCAGCGGAGGGTGGCGGGACCTGATGGCATTGCCGCCAGGATCCTGTCGACCTGTGCCAACCAGCTAGCTTTGGTACTTAAACACCTGTACAGCCTGAGTCTGGAGAGAGTACCGGTGCTGTGGAAGACGTCATGCCTGGTTCCTGTCCCCAAGAAGTCATCTCCATCAGACCTGAATAACTATCAACCAGGTGCCCTCACATCTCATGTGATGAAGGTCCTGGAGAAACTAGTCTTAGCCCACCTGAGGGCGCAGGTGAAGACGTGGCTGGACCCTCTGCAGTTTGCATATCAGCCCCATTTAGGAGTTGAAGACGCTGTCATCTATCTGCTGCAACGAGCCCATCTGCACCTGGATGGCGGAGGAGACACTGAGAATCACATTTTTTGATTTCTCCAGTGTCTTTAACACTATCCAACCACTGCTGCTGGGTGAGAAGCCGAGAGTGATGGGGGTCGACAGCTCTATGATCTCCTGGATTACTGACTACCTGACAGGCAGGCTACAGTTTGTCCAACTGGGCAGTGTCTTGTCTGACGTGATGGTTAATGATACGGGAGCTCCACGGGGGACTGTGCTCTCTCCTTTTCTCTTCACCTTATACACCACTGACTTTCAGTACAATGCTGAGTCATACTACCTGCAGAAATTCTCTGATGACTCAGCTGTTGTGGGGTGTATAAGAGGGGGAGAGGAGGGGGAGTACAGGGCACTGGTAGACAGATTTGTGGAGTGGACAGAGCAGAATCACCTGAGGCTGAATGTCAGCAAGACCAGAGAGATGGTGACTGACTTCAGGAAGAAGAGGACGCCTTCTTAGCCATTGCAGATTAGGGGGGAGGATGTGGGGGTGGTTGAGGACTACAAATATCTGGGTGTCAGAATCAGCAATGGGCTGGACTGGAGATCCAACACTGATGCTGCGCACAAGAAAGGGATGAGCAGACTCTACTTCCTGAGGAAGCTGAGATCCTTCAATGTGTGCAGCAGGATGCTGGAGCTTTTCTACCAGACCACTGTCACCAGCACCATCTTCTTTGCTGCTGTCTGTTGGGGTAGCAGTATCAGAGCCAGCAAAACCAACAGACTTGACAAGATTATCAAGAGGGCTGGCTCTGTAATTGGTCTCAGGTTGGAGACCTTTGAGATAGTGGTGGAGAGGAGAACACTAAATAAACTGTGAGCCATCATGGGCAATCCTGATCACCCCCTCCACCACACACTGAACAGACAGCGGAGCACTTTCTCCATTTCACTGTACAATAACTCACTATGATGTTGTATTCTGGTCATAACTATGCTGCCATACTGCACCTTACAGTCTCTAACTGGTACCTCACATTTCACTCCGCTCCTGCATTGTGCAGCGGGTATGATTCATGTGTTTATACGGGTTACCATCTATTCAGCTATGATGTATATTAGCTTTTATAGTAGTTAGTTTTACTTTCCATGGGTAATCCCTTTGTCTGTCATGCGTGTGTTTCTGTCGTTTGGTTGTCTACGGTCATGCTGCTCTTACACTGCAATTTCCCAGTTTGGGATCGATCGATCCATCCATCGTAGCAATATTTGATTTATAATTATGATCAGGTATAAAGATTATTTAATTTGTATTAGTGTGTCGGGACCTGAGATTTACTCCGGGTCCACACACACAGAAAAGGTTGATAGTAAACACTCGTTTGGGGGCACCAGCTCACCTCTTTCTCGGTGAACAATTTATTAATTTCACTTTATACCTGTTTAATCACTCAATAAATTAATTAGTAATCAGTCTCAAGATATTAGTGAATTCGATACTGGGGTTTCGAAACCAGACTCAGAATGGAATAAATTCCCAACAACTTCTCTCATTTTACAGATTTATTAAATGAACTCTGATTAAATGATCTTGCATTCAAATAACTTGTAAACAGGTGAAATGATCAACATTAACCATCACATTACTTGTAACTGGGACAAAGTAACAATGTGAGCACATCTATAAAACTAAAATGAAACTTATGAATAATATTGGACGCAAATTTGTGGAGAAAATTAACTAATTATATGGAAAATTCTGGACTACTCTTAAGAAAGTAAAAATGTTGTTTTAATAAAAAAAATTATATTATTTCTCTTTTAATTTTGTATCTGATCAGATGCTGAATTATTCTCAAATATCGGACGTTTTATTCAGTTCACGTGACTCCTTGCGTTGTGGTCCTTTCGGCTGCTTCCTCAGCTGAAGAGTTTGTGGATTAAAAGGGAAGTGTCTGCCCGCAGATATTCCAAAGTCCACAGTTCAACCTTTACAGTCAAGCAGTCACAAAGCTGGATTTTGATTGCTTCGATCACAGTTGGAGCTTAGGTCAAAACACAGATGGCGGTGGTGATTTCTTCAGGCAGCGTAGTGGCGAGCTGCGTCGAGGCTTTCATGGGTCAGCGGCTTCTCCCAAGGGAATTTGAGAATAATTACAAAGTCTGATCCCAATAGCAAAATTAAAAGGTATTTTTTAAAAGGTATTTTTCTGACTTTGTGGAGTTGAAAATAGCTTCCAGTATGGAGATGGTCAGTCCTTGAAAAACACACGGTAGATCGTTGGCGGGTTTTATGAACTTTAGTCCAATGAACAACCAGTCTTTTGTCTGTAACAACCAATAATATTGAGAGAGCTGTCACTAAGCAGAAGCTGACCTGTGATTGGTGGAACAAGTATGACTTGGTACTTTTCACAGGATGACACCAATTTTAATACTGAAGATTCAGCAATATACTTATGTATAAAGTCTAAGCTAGCTTTAGTGAGCATGCAACTTTATAACTAGTGTTTTTAAATTAACATGCAAGAATAAACATTCATTTAAAGATTTTAACATGCACATATATAAAATCAAGGATTAATATATTCTTTCAAACCCATTATTGATTGTCCACAGAATATCAGAGTCCCACAGAGGCAGTGATCTTCATCAAATAGTGTCCTTAGAATTGTCCTGAGAAATGAAACTTGAAGAAAGAGTTAATTTCAGTACAAAACTTGTACAGTCAAAAGCTTTCTCTGCTCCAGAGATGTCCACCAGGGGTAGTGTCGAGCTGTGGATAATCTTAGGGCCTTAAGAAATGTCTTTAAAGTTTATGGGTTGCCTGTTGAATATAAACCTGTCTTAGTTGGGGAAGTTCCCAGTTTATTTATGATGTGAGTTAGTTCATCCCTGGCAGAGATGGAATCCTTATCTCTCATACCTCTTTACAAAGGAATGTGTTCTCACAGTGGTCCTGAGATGAAAAAGCAGTCCTTGACTGACCTTTTCCTGGGTGAAACAATGTCTTTCAGATGAAGAATAATTTTATTGATGAGACAAAGCCAGATGATGCTTATCTATCTATCTATCTATCTATCTATCTATCTATCTATCTATCTATCTATCTATCTATCTATCTATCTATCTATCTATCTATCTATCTATCTATCTATCTATCTATCTATCTATCTATCTATCTATCTATCTATCTATCTATCTATCTATCTATCGGACAGTTTGCTACTGAGCATGAAACGGCTGGGATGACAATCAGCACCTCCAAGTCCGGGTCCATGGTCCTCAGCCAGAAAAGGGTGGATTGTCCTCTCCAGCTTGGGGACAAGCTCCTGCCCCAAGTGGAGGAGCTTAAATATCTCAGGGTCTCATTCACAAGTGAGGGGACAATGGAGCGAGAGATCGACAGACGGATTGGAGAAGCATCTGCAGTGATGTGAACATTGTACTGGTCTATTGTGGTGAAGAGGGAGCTGAGCTCTAAAGCAAGGCTGTCAATCTACGTTCCTACCCTCACCTATGGTCCTGAGCTTTGGGTAAAGGCCGAAAGAATGAGATTGTGGATACAAATGGCTGAAATGAGCTTTATCTGTAGGATTGCTGGACTCACTCTAAGAGGTAGGGTGAGGAGCTCAGTTATCCGGGAGAGGCTCAGAGTAGATCTGTTCTTCCACATCGAAAGGAGCCAGTTGAGGTTGTTTGGACATCTGATCAGGATGACTCCCACTTGAGGTGTGTCAGCCATGTCTCACTGGGAGGAGGCCTCGGGGCAGACCTAGAACACCCTGGAGAGACTGTCTCCCAGCTGGCCTGGGAATGTCTTGGTATCCTCTCTGAAGAGCTGGAGCAGGTGGCCGGGGAGAGGGAAGTCTGGTCTTCTCTGCTTGAGCTGCTGCCTCTGTGACCTGGATCTCCGGGAAAGTGGTAGAAAATGGATGGATGGATGGATGGACCTCCAGCAATAGCATATAGCATCACTGAAGGCTTGACCCAGTATTTACACATAATGGTGGTACATCATGTGTAGATGTACCACTGGTACACCAGTTCTTATCTTATTATCCATCCATCCATCTTCTACCGCTTATCTGGGGATCTGGGTCGCGGGGGCATCAGTCCAGGCAGAGTAGCCCAGACTTCTGTCCAGTTAACATAGCACCATGATTTCCATGAGCCCTCCTGCAGGTGGTGAGGCCACTGGAGGGTGGACCCATGTGCCTCCTCTAGATACACTGGGTCCTTGATGTAACGTTTTTCATGGAGATCCACTGGACTGCTCTTAGTTTGGCCCTTCACTCAGGACCTGTTTGCCTTGGGAGACCCTATCAGGGGCAAGTTGCCCCTGACAATATAGCTCCTGCGATCATACAGGCACTCTAACCATTCCACCACGATAAGGTGGAGATCCACGGAGGGGTTATCTTATTTACTATTGCTCTGAGTGCTGCTATCCCTTTGCTGCTGCAATCCTGGAATTTCCTCATTGTAGGACTAATAAAGGCTTATCTTATCTTACATCATAGCTGCCTCACTTAGCAAAGGTTCTCTGCTTCTCATGTGGGTGGCTGGCATAGGTCGCTCTCTCTGCCACTCCCTATGGGCAGAACTTTGTGGTCCTAGGGACTTCACTGGGTCTTCAGGTGGTTTCACCCCCCCTTCACTGGAGCTTCATCAAATGGTCCACGACACCTCGAGGGGGCTCAACAGTGGAACCAGTATCCTGGGACCATGCCCTCAGATTCTTGGATCTTAGCTCTGCCTCCCCTTCTTCTGCCAACTGGGTTCTGCCATTAGTCATCCCTCTTCATCCAGAGCCATCTTGAGGCAGTCTCTGCCCGCCTGGTGATGTCTGCTATCAGCTTCTTGCAGGCTGACCCTCTTACTCCAGGTCTCCAAATGCTCTCCAGAGTGATTGGGCTGGGAAGCCCCTGCAGCCCACTTTTACTGGAAGGTTCCAGGCTCTCCATCCCCTCTGCTGGATTTCGAGGATGAGGGGCTGATATTTTCTACATTTCCGGTCATGTACCTCTTCAATCCTTCACTCCCAGGGTACCGTCAACTCTAGAATGGCTACCTGTCTTGTTCTCATTGACCAGAGGACAACGTTCAGCTGAAGGATGGTCTCTGCAATTTCTGTTGGAAATTTGTGCTGCCTTCTAAGGTGAGCTCTCATTTCACAATCATGTGCTGTAGCCAGGATCCCTGTGCCTCCATTTTCCCCACCTGTTGTCTCCTCTGGCCTGAGGAAGTTGATAAAACAGGGCCCTTTGGTTTGGAGTTTGATGTACTTTTACATCTGCACTCTTTCCAGACCCTCAGTGAGCTGGGCCGGCACCTGGTCGTGGCACCATCTGAGCAGCCCATCAGTCAGGCTTGCTTGGTATGCTGACAAAATATGCTCCAGGTTGGCAGGTCTCCCACACAGTGAGCAGCAAAGGTGCTCCACTTCTGCAGGTTCATTGATGTTGGTAAGACACCATAGACCAAGCAGAGCAGAAACTTGATCCAGTGGTCCTTCATGTGCCAGAGGTCTCTCCATCCCAGAGATCTTCCTCAGACACTATCTCACTGTGTCCAGCTGCCCTGCTGCCTCATGGCCACTGCCCTAGCTTCCCTCATCTCTCCCTGCCCAAACCTCCTTCTGAACCATATTTTGCCACTCCTTCTTCGCCTCCTTCCAGCTTGCCCTTGTGATGCAGCCAAGACCAATCTCCCCTGGTTCACTGTCCCCATGATGTTAGCATGTTGCAGCCTTTCCTTTGCCTCTCTCAGTGCTCTGCTGGCTATCCACTTGTGTCCAGTCCAGATGTTGTTTGCCCAATGAACCAATTCATCCTCACTGTCATGCAACATCATAGCAAGCCGTACTTCTGCCGTCTTATATTCCTCAATGATGGATGTTGTTGGCAGGAACAGCTTACTCCCAGAACTATAGAGGCCAAGGGAACAGAAACTTCTGGGCACACCTTCTCAAGGAGTTGCTGATTTTCCTTTCCAAGCTTTCAACTGTAACCAAGGGGACCTCATACACAAGCAGTGGCCACAGGAGTCTTTAGTACTACATGTTGGTAACCCGAGGCCTTGTACTTTCCTGGAAAGCCACTTCTCTCCAAGGTCCTCTGCTTGGTTGAGCATCGTCTGGATGCATGCCTTGTCATTCATCTCAGCCTGATACCACCTCCCCAGACTCTTTACATGCTTCTCCGTGACTGTTGGAATAACTTCTTCACCGATTCTGAACCAAAAGCGGTCTTGAACATGACCCTGCTTTAGGATGAGGCTCCTGGACTTTGATGGTTAAAACTCCATTCTGGCTGCACCAGTGAGCTCTACCAGATCCTTCAAAATCCATCTCCCTTCTGGAACTGATCTCGCTGTAATTGTAAGGTCATCCATAAAGGCCCTGATTGGAACTTGCTGGATTTCACTTGCCAGTACAGCCCCCCATTTAGGACTCTCAACAGACTTGTCCAGCCCGTTGCTGATCATGACACCCAGGTATTTGTAGTCCTCAACCACCCCCACATCCTCCCCCCTAATCTGCAATGGCTGAGAAGGCGTCCTCTTCTTCCTGAAGTCAATCATCATCTCTCTGGTCTTGCTGACGTTCAGCCTCAGGTGATTCTGCTCTGTCCACTCCACAAATCTGTCTACCAGTGCCCTGTACCCTCCCTCCTCTCCCCCTCTTATATACCCAACAACAGCTGAGTCATCAGAGAATTTCTACAGGTGGCATGACTCGGTGTTGGACTGAAAGTCAGTGGTGTATAAGGTGAAGAGAAAAAGAGAGAGCACAGCCCCCTGTGGAGCTCCCGTATCACTAACCATCATGTCAGACAAGACACTGCCCAGCCGGACAAACTGTGGTTTGCCTGTCAGGTAGTCAGTAATCTAGGAGATCACAGAGCTGTCGACCCCCATCACCCGCAGCTTCTCACCCAGCAGCAGTAGCTGGATGGTGTTAAGCTGGATTCATGCTGCACCTCTGCTGTCCGCGTACATGTAACCGGAAACCTCGTGTGACGAAATTTACAACATCGTCTCCACTCCACTAGTGTCCGCAGTGCTCGACCGCGGACGACCGCGTGCAGCCCAAATTTTGTGACCGTGCCACCTGCCCACAACCTGAACATGTTGAAAAGCACATGCGCAAGACTGAACGTCCCATTCACGAGATGGCGATATCGACACAGCATACCAAGACAAAGTAAACAAAGAAGACAATGAGGAAGCGGAAGACGAGAATAAACATACATGAATCATACATACATACTTCAGCAGCAGCAGCAGCAGCAGCATCTTTGTGGAAAAGGACTGACAACTGGGAAGTCGAGCAGCAGAAAGCAAGCAGCGTTTCTTCAATGGTGAAAATCCTGGTGCGTCAGCGCATTGGCGCTATCGGGCAGGAGTGAAACTACAAATGATGGTTGTGCGGATGCGTCCAACTGCTTGACCTGGGTAGATGAAAAAAGTGAACATGAACAGCGCCACGTGTGCCGGGCTCGTCCAAGGCACACGCGGACCAAAGCGGACTAGAGGGGAAATGCAGCATGAATACGGCTTTAAAGGCACTGGAGAAATCAAAGAATGCGATTCTCACAGTGTCTCCTCTGCCATCCAGGTGTAAATGGGCTCATTGCAGCAGGTAGATGACAGCGTCTTCTACTCCTAAGTGGGGCTGATATGCAAACTGCAGAGGGTCCAGCCACGTCTTCGACTGTGGCCTCAGGTGGACTAAGACCAGTCTCTCCAGGACCTTCATCACATGGGATGTGAGGGCAACTGGTCAATAGTCATTCAGGTTAGATGGAGACGACTTCTTGGGGACAAGAACCAGACAGGACGTCTTCCACAGGGCCCGCATCCTTCCGCTGACAGTCTCTCCAGCTGTTTCTTAACCTGGTCTGTCGTCACAGTGATGTGTGTGTGTGTGTGTGGGGGGGCTAGTGTCCCCCGAGGAGGGGAAGGGGGATGAGGGGGGAGATGGAGACAGGTGCTGCACAGGAGGGTTGGGGGAGGGGTGTATGGGGGCCTGGCTGTGTTGTGGGGGTGACAGACGGTGAGTTGAACCTATTAAAAAACAGATTCAGCACATCAGCTTTCTCTAGGCTCCCAGATGTCTGTCTGTCTCTCCCCTTACACCCAGTTATTTGCTTCATTCCCGTCCACACATCCTTAGTATTGTTTTGCCTGAGTTTATCCTCCAACTTCCTCCTACAATTGTCTTTACACCTCCTCAGCATCTCTCTCAGTTCGTGCTGCACTGTCCGCAGTTTCTCCTTGTCTCCAGACCTAAAAGCTCTTTTCTTCATATTCAGAAGTGCTTTCAGGTCACTGGTGACCCATGGTATGTTGTTGGGGAAACAGTGTACAGTCTGAGTTGGCATGGTTGTGTCTTCACAGAATCTGATGTATTCTGTGATACAGCCGGTCATATTGTCTATGTCCACCCCATGTGGTTCACAGAGTACGCCCCAGTCCGTCATCTCGAAGCAGTCCTGTAGTGCATCAGCAGCCTCCTGTGTCCACCTTCTCACAGTCCGTGTATAAGCAGGTTGCCTTTGCACAAGGAGAATGTACTTGGGTGACAACATGACCATGCAGTGATCCGATTTGCCAAGGGGGGGTAGAGCTGTGGCATTATATGCATCTCTTGCATTGGTATACAGTAGATCCAGTGTTTTATTTTCTCTGGTGGGACAGTCAACAAACTGGTGAAAGTTTGGTAGTGTTTTTCCCTGTGAGACATGATTAAAATCACCCGCGATGGCCATAAATGCATCAGGGTGCTTCTCCAGTAATGTACTGCCCTATCATAGTTCCATATATGTCCTATAGTGTATTTATAATACAAAAAAAGCAATAAGAATTGTGTGCAGATCAAATTACTGAGTCCACTACTCCATTATTACCTCCGCCAAGGAGATTGATTACGTGATCATCAGCGTTGGTTTGTTTGTTTGTTTGTTAGCAAGATAACTCAAAAAGTTATGGACGGATTTTCATGAAATTTTCACAGATTGTCAGAAATGGGGTATCGTACAGATGATTACATTTTGGTGGTGATCCGGATCACCGTCTGGATCCAGGAATTTTTTAAAGGATTCTTTTTTTTTTTTTTATTACCTCCGCCAAGGAGGTTATGTGATCAGATAGGGTCCAGCCACCCCCCACCCCCACCCCACCCCCGGCGACCCTAAAAAATTAAGCAGTTGAAGATGTAAAAGAATTAATATTTTCTTCAACTTTTTCTCAATAAATTTGTGACTTTTTTTCTGTTACATTGGTGAATTTTCGCTCAAAAATTAGAAACCTTTTTCTAGTTAATTTTTACCTCCGCCAAGGAGGTTATGTTTTCATCCGCGTTGGTTTGTCTGTCTGTCTGTTTGTTAGCAAGATAACTCAAAAAGTTATGGACGGATTTTCATCAAATTTTCACAGATTGTCAGAAATGGGGTATCCTACAGATGATTACATTTTGGTGGTGATCTGGATCACCGTCCAGAAGAAAACCGCCATTAAGGAAAATGCCATTTTCGTCAATAACTACTGAACCACTAATCCTATCATTGTCAATCCAATTGCTAGTCATATGTTTTCATGGTCAAGGAATCTGAAAACATACACACAAACACTGTATGGGGGAACTGTGGCGCTAAACCACCATTACGGAAAATGCCATTTTCGTCAATAACTACTGAACCACTAATCCCATCATTGTGAATCCAATTGCTAGTCATATGTTTTCATGGTCAAGGAATCTGAAAACATACACACAAACACTGTATGGGGGGAACCGTGGCGCTTGGCAGAGGTCTGCGCTCTCAGAGTGCTTTTCTAGTTCATTCTGTTGAAAACATTAAAATTTTATGATTTAAGAGATTTTAAAGTCATGCAGATTATGTATAAAGTAAAAAATAACCAGTTACCTCCAGGTATCCAGGATTTGTTTCAGAGTAGAAATACCAATTATGAATTCAGAGGAATAGTTCTTTTCCAAAAACCCAAAATAAGAACAAATATAAAAAAAAACCCAGTCTTACTGTTAATGGAGTAAACTTATGGAATAATGCCAGTGATGACTTTATGTGGCACTATTGCTAAGTTTAAATGATTGCTGAAAACATGTTAAGAAATATATAATTGAGTTATTAGAAATTAATATAATTGCAAAATACTGTTTTCTTTTGTCGTATTATGACTTTGAGGTCAGTTGTATATTTGTATTGCATATGAGGTAGGTACATATAAGCTGTTGCTTCTGCCTACACCCTTTCTGTCTGAAAAACGTTGCCTTTTTTCTCTTTCCTTTTCTTTTCTGTCTTATGATCTGACAGAAATAAAAAATGAAATGAAAATGAAAAACCAGCAACAAGTTAGCCTGACTGTTATGTCTGGAATTAGGACAGCAGAGGCAGGAGTTGTACCGAACGATAACTTTACTACAAGACACACTTAGCAACACGTGTTACAGTAATATGCTAACTAGCAGGCTAACGCCTAGCAGTACAGGCTACAGCTGTCATGGAGGCGGAGTGCCAAAGGGGATGACTCCTGCCGTTAGTCCTCCTTTATAGCCGCGGTGTACTGACATCATCCCGTGCATACGTCCCCACGTCCGTGGCGTATGTTGTGGTATTTCCAATATACCACATTCACACACACCCATCCCCTGGGAAAAACCAGAACCTTCCTGGTGATGGTGAACCTTAGCTGGGTACTTCTATTGTGGCATATGGCTAACACAGCAAAAACATAACTAGAATCTTTTTTTTTTTTTTAACTCTGTATGAACCTGGGCAACCGGGTAGACTGCCAGTAACACCCTGCATGATTGAGTGGATTATTGTGTCACCATTGTCAACCATGCTCTGCCTAAACATTTTCAAAACAGAGTCATTTCACAGTTCACCTTCAGGAGCCTCAGTTAAGCCCACAGTGGGCACGCCCCTGGAGGCACCAGCTGCAGCAGACCTGGGTGCCATCTCGCTGGAGTCGTGGCTCGCTCATCAGCTACGTCCCAGCCCAGGTCCCACACCAGCTGGGTTGGCTCCTGCATCATGTCTTGTTCCGAGGCAGCTGCTCTTACCTTTCGCAGATGGCTAGCATGCCATCTCGAATCATCGGCCATCTGGATGGTGGCTGGCATCTTTTATGTGGTGATTCTTATCTGCGATGACGGGACCGTCTGTGGGTCCAGGTGGTCAGATCGTTGGACCCGAACCCAATCGAGAAGTGTGAGTGGCGATCTGTTTGGCCACACTCGGCGCTGCTGCTCTCTCGTCCCGGATGCTCGTTGCTGTTGTGGCAGTATGCTGTTCATGCCAACAGCAGGACGTGCCCTCGGTTGGCATTGCTCTGCTGGGTCCTGCTGGGCCACGAACTCTCTATCCTGCTGTGCTGCGGCAGCTCCCTCAGGCTGATGCTGGGCGAGGATACGAGATGAGTCCAGCTTCTGCTCCCTCTCTCCTGGTGCTGGTTGTGGTCACGGTGATGTGTCGCTGTCATCGGCGATGAGACACGCGCTAGGTTGTTGTCGTTCACCGGGCTCCCCGTTCTCCACGAACTCCCTCTCCTGCGACTCCATGGCGGTTCCTTGAGGCTCGTGCCGGGCGAGGATAGGAGGTGAGTCCGGTTTGTGCCCCCTCTCCGTGCTCTGATTTTTGGCTGCATCCATGTCCAGGAAATCATACTGTCCCTCCTGCGATGAGGTTGCATCTCAAGAACGCTTGTGCTGTGTGAGGACCGGCTCCGAGTCCCATGTGGCTGCTCCAGTTCTGCTGGGTTCTGCTCGCATGCGGTGCAAAGCAGGGGGTGGCTGCATCCACGTCTCCATGGAATGGACTTGAGCCGTGATCGTACAAACTGAGTTTACTGCTGGGTCGGCATGCTGTGATGCCCTGCTGTCCCGCGGTGTCTACCTCAGGGCCCTTCTGTGTGTGGGGTCAGCGGGCTCAGCAACCGGGGCAACCGTCTATACAAGCGGAGCTGACTGTGGGGGCCGTGAGCCAGGGCCCTTTAGCTGGGCTGTCATCTCCAGCTGGGACGCTAATTCCATCATCTCCGTCTCCAATAGGAGGTGCAGCATCTCCAACAGCATCTCCTGTAGCTTTTTCACCGTGTCTGCCACTGGGTGGTCGTCCGGCTCCTCCTGCAGTGTGTACCATATTGCCGGATCCATGGCGTACCTCTTCAACTGTGAGTGTATTAACCTGTCCTCCGCATGTCCGAACTCCCACGTACAAGCCAAACCACGAAGGGCGACTACGTACTCTAGGACCAACTCGTCCAGTCGCAGCCGGCGCTGGTAAAACACAAATCTCTGGGCCATCACTTTCTGTGGAGCAGTGAAATGTTCGGCTAACAAGGCGACACATTCGCTGTAGGTCTAAACCGGGTCCAGCACATCCAACACACACTGTCCCTCTAAGCCAAGGCTAGCATGTAGCTCAGCATGTAAACTACACTCACCAGTGTTAGCTAGGCCCCTATTCAACACATATGTCTGAAACGACTCAAACCAACAAGGCCATGGGATGGGCGGCTCACGGGGTCCTGAGGAACATACAGTGGGGTAAAAAAGTATTTAGTCAGCCACCAATTGTGTAAGTTCTCCCACTTAAAAGATGAGAGAGGTCTCCAATTTTCATCATAGGTATACCTCAATTATGAGAGACAAAATAAGAAAAAAAAATCCAGAAAATCACATTGAAGGATTTTTAATGAATTAATTGGTAAATTCCTCGGTAAAATAAGTATTTGGTCAATAACAAAAGTTCATCTCAATACTTTGTTATATACCCTTTGTTGGCAATGACAGAGGTCAAATGTTTTCTGTAAGTTTTCACAAGTTTTTCACACACTGTTGCTGGTATTTTGGCCCATTCCTCCATGCAGATCTCCTCTAGAGCAGTGATGTTTTGGGGCTGTCGCTGGGCAACACAGACTTTCAACTCCCTCCAAAGATTTTCTATGGGGTTGAGATCTGGAGACTGGCTAGGCCACTCCAGGACCTTGAAATGCTTCTTACGAAGCCACTCCTTCGTTGCCCGGGCGGTGTGTTTGGGATCATTGTCATGCTGAAAGACCCAGCCACATTTCCTCTTCAATGCCCTTGCTGGTGGAAGGAGGTTTTCACTCAAAATCTCAAGATACATGGCCCCATTCATTCTTTCCTTTACACGGATCAGTCGTCCTGGTCCCTTTGCAGAAAAACAGCCCCAAAGTATGATGTTTCCACCCCCATGCTTCACAGTAGGTATGGTGTTCTTTCTCCTCCAAACACAACAAGTTCGAGTTTTTACCAAAAAGTTCTATTTTGGTTTCATCTGACCATATGACATTCTCCCAATCCTCTTCTGGATCATCCAGATGCTCTCTAGCAAACTTCAGACGGGCCTGGACATGTACTGGCTTAAGCAGGGGGACATGTCTGGCACTGCAGGATTTGAGTCCCTGGTGGCATAATGTGTTTCTGATGTAGCCTTTGTTACTTTGGTCCCAGCTCTCTGCAGGTCATTCACTAGGTCCCCCCCCCATGTGGTTTTGGGATTTTTGCTCACTGTTCTCGTGATAATTTTGACCCCACGGGGTGAGATCTTGCGTGGAGCCCCAGATCGAGGGAGATTATCAGTGGTCTTGTATGTCTTCCATTTTCTAATAATTGCTCCCACAGTTGATTTCTTCACACCAAGCTGCTTACCTACTGCAGATTCAGTCTTCCCAGCCTGGTGCAGGTCTACAATTTTGTTTCTGGTGTCCTCTGACAGCTCTTTGGTCTTGGCCATAGAGGAGTTTGGAGTGTGACTGTTTGAGGTTGTGGACAGGTGTCTTTTATACTGATAATGAGTTCAAACAGGTGCCATTAATACAGGTAACGAGTGGAGGACAGAAGAGCCTCTTAAAAAAGAAGTTACCAGGTCTGTGAGAGCCAGAAATCTTGCTTGTTTGTAGGTGACCAAATACTTATTTTACTGAGGAATTTACCAATTAATTCATTAAAAATCCTTCAATGTGATTTTCTGGATTTTTTTTTCTCATTTTGTCTCTCATAGTTGAGGTATACTTATGATGAAAATTGGAGACCTCTCTCATCTTTTAAGTGGGAGAACTTGCACAATTGGTGTCTGACTAAATACTTTTTTGCCCCACTGTAGGTGGGAGTGCTGACCACTCTTCCAGAAATGCGTCCAGATTCGGACGCCTTTCCCGGTCACGGGAAAGGCTTCGGGAGTCAACCCTGAGGAAAAATCCGGAAGATTCGGGAATAGCTTCGCAATTTTCTCCTCAATATCCATTTTTCTCCTCATCACCAAATGTTATGTCTGGAATTAGGACAGCAGAGGCAGGAGTTGTACTGAACGATAACTTTATTACAAGACACGCTTAGCAACATGTGTTACAGTAATATGCTAACAAACAGGTTAACCCCTAGCAGTACAGGCTATAGCTGTCACGGAGGCGAAGCGTCCAGGATGACTCATTCTGTTAGTCCTCCTTTATAGCAGCGGCATGATAACATCATCCCGTGCATACGTCCCCATGTCTGTGGCGTATGTTGTGGTATTTCCAATATGCCACACTGACGTGATTCCTAAAAAACACAGTACTACTTTTTTTTTTTTTAATTTGTGATTTTTGTTTTTTATGCAAAATACGCTCGTTGAAATCATGAAGAAGCTACTCCATGCTTCTAATACCAGTATGGGAGATTTTAAAACCGTAAACTTTGTATTTGAAATAGAATAGTTTCAGAGGGAAGTATCAGTGAGACCACTTCCTAGTTTCGGGGGTGTGCATACCACAGCTGTTGTACATATCCGGTTTGGCTGTTCACAAGTCTTTGTTCTTCATTTCGGCTAATCAGAAGCACATTCAGGTAGAAGCATATGGCTACTTAAGCGGGGCTCCTTTTGATAAGCACTGTAAGGGGGTTGGGTTCATGCTAAGACATGCAAATGACCAGCTTTTGTTACCACCCCCCACCTAGCTCCCCTGGAAGGTGACAATCCTTGGAAACTTTGAAGCCGATTTTCTCAGAGAAGTAGTTTGAGAGGTGCTAACATTCAAATGGCCTCATCTTCTTCAAATCTTTTTGGATTTCCATTGAAAAGCTTAGATTCCACACTTTTAGAATCTGTAAATAACTCAAAATACCCTTCGGGAGACTTGTTCCTGGTTTTTCCATAGCTGGTCACATATTGATGAGCACATAATATATATACCGATGAACTTCTATGAGCAACTGTTGCGCCCTCTGCTCCACAGTTCGGGAGAGGTATGTGGTGCTTTTGAGCAAGAAATAATGAAGAGAGTCACGGTCTACGTCTTCACTCCATTTTACTTCATTCAGAAAAGACCTGGACACTTCTGCGCAAGCGCACAACACAGTTCCCTCTCCGGGCAAAAGCAATCAATTTGTGAATCATCGAACTTGGACACTTCTGCGCAAGCGCGCAACACAGTTCCCTCTCCAGGCAAAAGCAATCAATTTGTGAATCATCGAACTCTCAACAAACCGTAAACAGTGCACACAGCATCCAAACCCCTTGAAACTGACAAAAGTAATAACTAATGAAAATCAAACACTGCTTTTTAATTTTGGTTCAGCAGAATCATTTAAAAAAAAAAAAAAATAATAATGAAACTGGCCTAGACAAAAATGATGATACCCTTAATATTTTGTAGCACTGTGGGCCTCAGGTTATTTCACACCTTAGACCAGTGCTTCTCAATTATTTTTTGCAAAGCCCCCCCCTAGGAAAGAGAAAATATTTCGCGCCCCCCCCCACTCGCCGCGGTGACTATAAATAAGATCATTATCTATAAAAATTGTATAAGTATACCTAAAATTGTATCCTTTTTAACATTAACAAAAGAAAAAAGCAATATAAATCAACTTTCAACAAATATTAACTTTATTTTGCCACACAGAAACCCTGTTATAGTCTAAAACAGAAAAAAAAAACTTAAAATGCATCAAGGTGCCTGAAATAAAAAATATGTCAATCCTTATTTAAACTAGAAACATTTTTGACCAACTGAACCATTTGATGCTGAGAAAAATAATTCAATCAATAAATAATATTAAATGTAAATTGATCTGGAACTTTAACACAGGAGCACCAATATATTTAATATTTTAGTCTGAAGAAAAAGGTATAAAACATTGTGCTGATTTTTTTCTAAATCACATCAATGAAGTAATCATTAATGGCTACAATGAGCACGTTTTGCTGAGCACAGCTTTTCAAAGCCCATTCTGAGTTAGGAAGCAGTCCAGCATTTTAAATAGCTCCTCAGCTGTGGCTCTGTTTTTGACATATTTACAGAAAAGCAAATCCTCACACAGGGAGTTTGTCATGTCAAAACGCACATAAGCAATAAATAAACAGTCTTTGTTGCTGTCAGTTGCTTCATCGAATTGTAAGGCAAACCGTTTGTCTTTGAGTTGATCTCCCAGCTGTTCCTGGAGATCGTTCGCGATGTCATCTATGCGTCTTGCGACCGTGTCATTGGACAGTGGGATGGTTTTTATTTTTGCAGCACTTGCGTTGTCAAGCATGACAGAAACCATGTCTACTGCTGCAGGCAGTATCAACTCCTCTGCAATTGTGTGGGGTTTTTTGCACTGCGCAATTTGGTACGCCACTTTAAATGATGCCAAAAGTGCTCGCTGGTTTACTGATGTAGCGTTCACAAAGCGGGATGATTGTTGGCCGTACTCCGCACGTTTTCGCTGAAAAAAATCAAGCGGCTTATCAACGTTTTGAGGATGTAATGTCTGTAGGTGACGTCTTTAATTTATTTGGCTTCATGCTGTCCGCTGCCAACATTTTCAGACACAGTAAACACACCGGTCTTTCCTCGTCTCCCACCGTAGTCACAGTGAAGCCAAGCGCTAGATAAGCTTCGTCATATTTCCTCGTCTTAGCTTTTGGGAGACTTTCATTTGTCTCTTTACCTCTGTCTCTCTCCGCCTTTCTTTTCGTTACTGTTAAATATTTCTCCATGGTGTCTCTCGAGGGGTTTGTTGACTGCAATTTAAAAAGTTTTAAACTCCCGCACAGACTTTGACAATGAGAGCGCCACTGCACCACCTGCTGCCGTGGATGTGCAATTACACTTTACACGGCAAAAGCAAAGCCTGTTCCCCGGGGTCATACGCGCCCCCCCCCGGCATTGTATCGCGCCGCCCCACTATTTGAGAAGGTTTGCCTTAGACGGAGACTATGAATACACATGGGAGAACAATGCCCAAGTGGGTGAGAGGGGGTTGAATGAAGTGTAGTGTAGATGTCATGCTGTGTATGAGGAAGTGCCTTGAACCTTGTGAAGTGTGACTTGATATAGAGAGAGGAATGCTTGATGTGACCAGTCAGTCTGTTCTTTGCCTGTGAGATGTGAGTGTGTAATAAATCGTCTGAAATGAATATGCCTCTTCATTTACACACTCCACACTGGTGACCCAAGACGTATTATGGAACATGAGGCAAGAACCCCGGAGCCGGCCCGGTCGGGAAGCCCCAGAGACGCTGAAGCCAACCCGCAGACAGCCAGGACTGGAACCCCCAGCAACGCATGTGCAGTTTCAGTCAAGCTACCGGATTTCTGGCAGCACAACCCGCGCTCTTGGTTCCACCACACCGAGGCCCAGTTCGCCCTCCAGGGAGTAACAGCAGACGACACCAAGTTCTACCATGTGGTAGCAGCGCTGGACTGCTGCACAGCCCAGCAGGTAGCGAGCCTGCTCGATCAGCCACCAGCCAGCAGCAAATATGAGGCGCTCAAGGCTGCGCTCATCCGGCGATACACGCTCTCGGAATGTGAGAGAGCGGAGAGGCTCCTGGCGCGGACCGAGTTAGGAGATGGGTCGGCCGTAGACCTGATGGAGAAGATGCTGGCGTTGATGGGCACGGGCGACGGACACTTTCTGCTTGCCCACCTTTTCCTCCGGAACCTGCCAACAGAAGCAAGAGCGGTTCTGGCCAATTCGCCGTTGCTGGCCGCGCGAGACTACCATGCGCTAGCCCAGGAGGCAGACTGGATCATCCTCACCACCAGGGCAATCACAGTCAACACGGCGGCAGCTGAGCCCAGCGAGACGACCAGGGGAGGCGAGGAGCCACCGACGGTAGTGGCAACGGGGGCCAGGGAGTGCCAGAAAGACACGCTCTGCTTCTACCACCGCCGCTTCGGAGGGAATGAGCGCAGATGCGCGCCACCGTGCCACCTCAAGCGCTCAGGAAACGCCAAGGCCGGCAGTCGGTAGCAGCTGCGACCACCGGTGAAGAGAACAAGCTGCTCTACGTGACGGACTCGCGCTCGGGGAGATGCTTCCCCGTCGACACCGGAGCCCAGAAGAGCATCATCCTGCTGTCCTACGCTGACTGGCTGGCAGGACCTAGCGGCCCCGGAATGGTGGCAGTAAACGGCTCGGAGATTAAGACGTTCGGTGAGAGAACACTGACCTTATCTCTACATGGCCGCTCGTATGAGTGGACTTTTATCATAGCAGCACTGTGCTGCCCGCTCCTGGGCGCTGATGTTCTGTGTGCACATGGTTTAATTGTGGATGTTGCTAACAGGCACCTGGTTAATGCACTGTCCTTTGAATCTCTCCCCTGTATAGCTCGAGGGACCCGGCCAACAGCACAAGCCAACGTCACAGCTCCAGGCGGTAAGTTCCACGCACTGCTCACTCAGTTCCCAGCACTCACGGTCCCAACGTTTTCGGCGGCCATCGCTAAACACGGGGTGGAGCACTTTATCACCACCACCGGGCCGCCCATTTTTGCAAGACCTCGGTGCTTGGACGCAGCTAAACTGGCCATAGCGCGCGAGGAGTTCGCCAACCTGGAAAGGCTGGACATCATCAGGCGATCAAACAGCCCATGGGCATCCCCGCTACACATGGTCCCTAAGGCCGAGGGATCGTGGCGACCATGCGGTGATTTCCGCAGGTTGAACAACGCCACAGCACACGACCGCTACCCAATTCCCCACATACAGGATTTTTCCGTTCACCTCGCCGGAGCGCGCGTTTTTTCTAAAAGACACCTGGTCCGCGGTTACCACCAGGTCCCAGTGCGCGCGGAGGACATACCCAAAACAGCGGTAATAACTCCATTCAGTTTATTCGAGTTCCTGCGCATGCCATTCGGGTTAAAAGGCGCAGCATAGATGTTCCAGCGCATGATGGATGCAGTGCTGCGTGACCTCCCATTCGTGTTCGTTTACCTGGACAATATCCTGGTAGCCAGTACGTCCGAAGGCGAACACAAAACCCACCTCAGGACGGTTTTCCAGAGGTTGGAGGAGCATGGGTTGATAATCAACCCGGCGAAATGCCAGTTCGGCGTGATGGAGATTGATTTTTTTGGGGCACCGCGTCTCTCCGGAAGGAGCGATCCCGTTGCCCGACAAAGTGCGCGCCGTGGTAGATTTTCCCTGGCCTCAGACGGTCAGGGCGCTGCAGGAATTTTTGGGGATGGTGAATTTTTATAACAGTTTCCTTCCCCGCGCGGCGCGGCTCATGCAACCATTGTACGCCGCGCTCAAGAGACAGAACCCCACGGATGGAGTCGAATGGACCCTGGAGCGAGAGCGGGCGTTCTCGGAAGTTAAAGCAGCCCTGGCAAACGCCGCACTGCTGGCACATCCGGACCCGACGGCCCGGATAGCGCTAACCACCGACGCTTCAGACGTGGCCATAGGGGCGATCGTGGAGCAGTGCGTCGCCGGGGCTTGGCAGCTGCTCGCATTTTTCAGCAGAACTTTGCGCGACAGCGAACGTAAATACAGCGCGTTCGACAGAGAATTGCTGGCTCTCCATCTGGCCATACGCCACTTCCAGTTCTGGCTGGAAGGGCGCAGCTTCACCGCGTTCGTGGACCACAAGCCACTAACGTTCGCGATGGCCAAGGTTTCAGAACCGTGGTCGGGCCGGCAGCAGAGACAGCTGGCTGCGATCTCAGAGTTTACCCGACACATGCTGAATATCGGTAGTAAACTGAATGTGGTGGCGGACTGCCTCTCGCGCGCCGTGGTGGCCCCAGTCTACGTGGGGATTACGCAGCCATGGCCGCGGAGCAGATTAGCGATGCAGACGTGCGTGCGCTCCAGTCTGGACCAACAGGGTTAAGGCTGGAGAGCAGGGTGCTGCAAGATGGTGGCCCCCCCAATCTGCGACGTCTCCACGTGACGCCTGCGTCCGGTAGTCCCGGTCGCGTGGCGCCGCCGCATGTTTGAGTTGTTCACACTCTGGCGCACCCAGGAGTGCGCGCGTCTGTCAAAATGGTGGGAGAGAAGTTCGTGTGGCCGAGCCTACGCAAACAAGTAAGAGTGGGCTGCAGCCTGTGTGGCGTGCCAACGAGCCAAGGTACACAGGCACACGAAGGCTCCCTTGGAGCCGTTTCCAGTACCGGCTAAGAGGTTCGACCATGTGTACGTGGACCTCGTGGGCCCCCTCCCGCCATCACAGGGGTGCACGCACCTCCTGACAGTGGTGGACCGCACCACGCGCTGGCCAGAAGCAGTCCTGCTGGCGGCAACCACGTCCGCGGACGTAGCACGCGCTTTTTTAACAACATGGGTGGCGTGTTTTGGAGTCCCGTCAGTCATTACGTCCGACAGGGGCCCGCAATTTGTTTCCGACCTCTGGTCCACGATGGCCCCGCAGCCTGGGTGCTGCAATTCATCGCACAACCGCGTACAACCCACAGGCTAATGGTTTATGCGAGCGTTTTCATAGATCACTGAAAGCAGCACTCAGGGCTTCACTGACGGATGCAAATTGGGTAGACAGGCTGCCGTGGGTTTTATTGGGGTTGCGCTCCGCGCCAAAAGAGGATTTGGAAGCTTCCCCGGCAGAGCTCGTTTTTGCGCAGCCCCTACAGCTGCCCGGGGAATTTCTACCGGACAATCCCGCGCCGGGCAGCTCCTCGTCTCAGCTTTTGCAGCGTAGCGCAAACACAGGCACGCTGCTGGGCCCTGCCCACCACTGTTTGCCGAGTGCCTTTGTGCCTAAAACTTTGAAGAACACGGAGTTCGTGTTCTTCAGACACGACGCCCACCGCCCTCCATTGCGCCCACCCTATGATGGACCGTTCAGAGTGTTGGAAACAGGGGATAAGTATTTTGTGCTAGACTTGGGGGGTAGAAGGGAGATAATTGGCATAGACAGACTCAAACCCACCTTTGTAGTGGCGGATGAGCAAGTGCTGTTGGCGAGGGCCCCTCGGCGTGGAAGACCCCCACGGAGACCTCCCCAGGGCAACGATTCATCAGAGCAGCCACACGGACAGAGTGAGCCCCCCCCCCTCTCCACGGCTCACCCGCAGTCGGACACACTCCCAGCAGCCTCCCACTGGCACAGCAGGGCCACGGAGGCGGTAAACCCCAGTTACAGCAGATATGGGTGACTGAAGCCGAAACAGCATGTGGACTGATGTTCTATTGTTCTATCTAAGATGCTGGGGGGGCGGTGTGGGCCTCAGGTTATTTCACACCTTAGACAGAAGCAATGAATACACATGGGAGAACAATGCCCAAGTGGGTGAGAGGGGGTTGAATGAAGTGTAGTGTAGATGTCATGCTGTGTATGAGGAAGTGCCTTGAACCTTGTGAAGTGTGACTTGATATAGAGGAATGCTTGATGTGACCAGTCAGTCTGTTCTTTGCCTGTGAGATGTGAGTGTGTAATAAATCGTCTGAAATGAATATGCCTCTTCATTTACACACTCCACAGCACAACCTTTTGATGCAATCACTGCAATCAAGTGATTTCTGCAATGCTCAGTGAGACTTCTGTACCTGTCAACAGGTATTTTGACCCACTCCTTGTGCGCAAACTGCTCCATCTGTCTAAGGTTTGAAGGGTGCATTCTTCAAACTGTTTCAGCTCCTTCCACATATGTTCAATAGGATTTAGATCAGGGCTCATAGAAGGTCACTTCAGAATAGTCCAATGTTTTGTTCTTAGCCATTCCTGGGTGTTTTTAACTGTGTGTTGTGGGTTATTATCCTGTTGGAGGACCTGTGACTGAGACCAAGCTTTCTGACATTGGGCAGCACATTTCACTTCAGAATGCCTTGATAGTCTTGAGATTTCATTGCACCATGCATAGATTCAAGACACCCTGTGCCAGAAACAGCAAAGCAGCCACAGTGGTTTTTTTCTTTGTATGCTTTATTTTTGCATCTGTGAACATAAACCTGATGTCACTGGCCCAAAAGCTCCAGTTTTGTTTCATCAGTCCAAAGGACAACCTCCCAGAAACATTGGGGCTTGTCAGCATGCATTTTGGCTGGCTTTTTAATGTTTTTGTCAATTGTGGAGCCCTCCTGGTCTTATTCCATGGACTCCATTATTGTTTAGTTCCTCCAGGATTTCACGGGATGTTTTTATGATTGTTGCAGCCCAAAAAGCCTGAATTCGTGGGAGCTTTTTTAAAAAAGTTGCAATGTTTTGAGTTTGGTTTTTTTTGTTTTTTTTGCCCTAAAAGTTGTGGGAAGAATTACAAACTTCAATCAGAATCAGATTTATTGCCATTGTTCATGTAGTACACAAACTAGGAATTTGTCTCGGTGCCATGCTGCAACATTAAAAACATGATGAGATAAAGAGATAAACTAAAAAACTAAAGGACTAAAAACGTGCAATAAGTGTAGAAAAATAAGTAATAATAATAATAATAATAATAAAGCAGATGCTTTTTTCCCCCCAGTTTACTGCAGTGATATTCAGTATAACAATACAAGAAAAGCATAGGATTGTCAAAAATTTCCTATTACAGTGATCTGTCAATTAAGCAGAAACTTCTGCTATACAGAAAAACTCTTTTGTGCAACAGCAAATACAGACTTTAAAACAATATCCATTACAACAGCTAAATTGCATTGAATGCATGTTAAAGAGTATAGATTTGGAACTTATTGGCAGCACCTTCATTTGAAAACTCCCTATGGTCCCCAACTACTTGTACTGAGCGGAGAAAAAAAAATATTCTGTTGCTCTGTATTGTCTATTGGAGTCTGTATTTTTCTGAAAAAAAAATAAAAAATTACACAATATTCTCTCTTTCCGTGCCTAACTCCTACCTGTCTATCTACTGCGCATCTTCACACACACACACACACACACACACACACACACACACACACACACACACACTTTATTCACACACTATTCACTCCATCCATCCATCCATCTTCTTCCGCTTAATCCTTTATAGGGTCGGGGGGGGGGGGCTGGAGCCTATCAATCATCTTTCATTTTTTAAAAAAATTTTTTTTTTGGCGGGGGGGGGGGGGGCTTTTTGCGTGTCCACACCGGAGATTCACAGCTTCAAAGCTCACTGACAAGATGTAATAATGATTTTATCTAAAGATGTATAAAATGTTCAAACACTGCCTGTAGTGTTAGATTTGCTCGTTTTGTTTGTGGTTTTATGGTGTCTGTCCTCACACGCACTCCTGCAATGGGATGCTTTTGGGGCAGGCGGATGTTTTTCAACACAAACCTAGCACTTCGTACATACGGTCCGGACGGAGACAAGGCGAGATGTCCACCGGCAGGCTGGGAGAGACGGAGGAAGGGACCATGTTGGAAACCTTGCGGGTGAGCGTTTTGTTTTTTTTTTTTAAATCATACACTCTGTTTTTGCTGATGTGTTCCATTAATACTCACTGTAAACACAGAAGTGAACGTTGTGCAGCGATGCATTTGATTGGTTAGACTGAGTGTTTGTGTGCCACTCAAAGACAAATTTGATTGGTGAAATTAGCGGAAGTTGATGAGGATTGGCCAAAATTGCGGGAAAGTTGCGGTGATTGGACAAAGTTGCAAGGTTGGGCAATAGTTGTGCTGATTGGCTGATTTTGCATGAATTGATGTGATCGCAACATCGCGAAATCCTGGAGGGACTGATTGTTCAAAATGCGACCCATGGTGCTATTAGAATGTACCTTGATCTGACCTATAAGATATAGGAACAAAATAAAATGTGGGTATAAATTAAATCACATGTGCACAAAATGACATTTCGTTTGCAGAGAAAAAAGTCATATTATGAGCCCAGGTTTTACTAAATTGAGCAATGTCCCCAAAGGGCTCCATAGTCAAAACAAATGTTCAACATTTACTTTTCTTCTCTCTCTATTCTCTCCTCTAGTCGTTTCATTTCTCGCAGCTTCCACTGCCAGCCCCAGCCGAGCCCACACATCTGCCACCTCACGTCTACCGGATGCAGCAACAGGAGTGAGCCTGGAGGACTTGTCTGACCCATTGGGCACCTCCAGCCTCGACCTTAATTCTGCAGCAGCCACAGAAACACAAGGCATGGTTCAGGTCCTGGAGGAACCTGATGAGCTGCTACAACAACAGCTGCCACGACAAATACACATTCAGCAGCATCTCAAACTGCACTTTCAGCCACAAGGTAAGTCCTGGTTTCTTTAATTTAAAGCCCGTCACACAGACCTGACCAGGTAAAGACCAGGAGAGATCGAGACCAAGACCATATAATATAAATATATTAGCTCCTTCTCTGAGTAAATACAAGAGTTCTGAAATCAAAATAATCATCTTTAATTGACTTGGACATTCTCAACCATCTGCATTTAATACAAACATGAAATGTCCACATTTTCTCAAAAGCCCCATCAACAGAAAAATGTTTAAATAAAAACTTGATTACAACTCTCCCCTCCTCTTTGTTTCCTCTTCTCATTCTTGTGTAAAGGGGGTGCAGTTTTGACCGTTGGCAGTGGAAAAAATTAAACCTGCACATCACTTTATTGTTACATTTAAGGGGAATATTTCTTTGCAGTCACAGTAACTACATGGACAAATAAGTCCTGATTTTGAATGTTAATTCCCTTCCACAGCATGTGGGACACCATGTGGTGTATAGGGGCTGCATCTATCTCCGTTTCTCTGACCTGAGGCCATACAGCTACTGTAAGCAGCGAAAGCTACAGTGGAAGGTCAGTCCTCTGGTAGCTCTGTGCGTTAACTTTCCTTTCCCCGTTCTATTATGCTGAGCACCAAGCTAGAAGGCGGAAAATACCATTTTCACATGGTCTTTGGTATGATCCGGCCTTGAACCCACGAACTCCCGGTTGTGGGGTGGATGTGCCACCTCTAAGCCACCACTCCTGTTTTGAATGGTCTTGATTTAAAATCCTGAATCCATTTTGTCTGAGACCGAGTAAAAATAGTTTCAATTATGAGACGAGACCGAGAATTTGAAAATGTGGTCACAAGACCAAGACCAATCTCGAGTACTACAACGCTACTATCTTATGCTTCTCATCTTAACAGTTAATTTCACAACACAAGAAGTCTGACCATTGCAGTCTTGTGGCGGCGCCTTGCCTGGCAGTGACCCCTCTGATTCTAGTTTGATTAACAAGATAGAAGAAATGTAACTTCATTCTACTGTACATGATTGGCTGTATGGACTGAATGACAATAAAGTTGGCTGTAGCCCATGTATTTTTGCCTACATATGCATAAGCATTAAGGGGATGCTGGAGATTGCATGTGTGGATTGACTTAACGTCCTGAATGGAACAATATGTCTGGACCACCTGCGGTTAACAACAAGAGGACGGAGGTACGGCGACAAGGGGCTGAAAGGACTTCCCAACCTCCTGGGAGACAGGTGGAGGACTGAGAGACTGGAGGGGGAGTTAATGTCAATAGGGGGTTTTGACAGGGATATGTGATACTTCCTTTGTGTGAGAGGTATAAATGTGAAGGTCTGATGCAGCTCTTCCTCTTTTGTTCTTGAGAGAAGGCTGGGGATGAAGTGCTTGAATAAAACCTGAACTAAGAACCAATTCAGCTTCGTTATTTCACGCTCCCCACATTGGTGACCAGTGACGTGTGAGAATGCCTGGAAATGCTCTCCACGATCAGGACTCATTGGAGTCTGCCCTAGCGAGCGCCATCGCCGTCAAACTGCCGGAATTCTGGCAGGACAACCCAGACTCGTGGTTCCTCCAGGCAGAGGCACAGTTCACGCTCGCAGGCATAACGGCGGATGACACTAAGTTCTACCACGTCATCGCTAGACTCGACAACTGCACAGCTCGATGCGTGTGGAGCTTGGTACAGCAGCCACCCGCCGAAGACAAATACGGCAGATTGAAGGCTGCCCTCACCAAGTGTTTCACGCCCTCAGCTGAAGAGAGGGCTAGGAGGCTCCTGGCTATGCTCAACCAAGGAGATCACAGGCCAGTCGCCCTGATGAAAGACATGCTGCAGCTGAGGGGGTCAGACGACGACGATTTCCTCTTTAAGTACATCTTCCTGACTAACCTCCCGACGCATATGAGAGGAACACTGTCCAGCATGCGTTGTGACACCCAGCAGGATTTCCGTGACCTGGCCCAAGAGGCGCAGAGGCTCCTCAGCTCCTGCGGCGAGCAGACGACCGCGGCGGCGACCCGAGGCAACGATGAGCCGGAGACAGCCGAGCCGAGCCTACCAACAATGGCAGCGGCGAGGCCCCGGCGCGGCAGAGGTGATGGCCCAGCAGCAGAGGCGCGGCCTCGACGCAGCGGAGGAAAGGATCTCTGCTTTTATCATCGGCGGTTCGCAGAGAGGGCGCACAGGTGTGTGCCACCGTGCAACTTCAAGAAGTCGGGAAACGGCAGGACCGAGAATCGTTAGCAGCTTCGGCTCTTGGCAAAAGAAATAAGCTGCTCAACATCACAGATACGAGCTCCGAGCGGCAGTTCCTTATAGACACCGGAGCCCAAGTGAGTTTCATCACCCCAACCTATGCTGACCGGGTGGCTGGCCCCCGTGGAAACGGGGCAACGGCGGCGAACGGCTCGAGCATCAACACCTACGGGGAAAGGACTTTGTCTCTGTCCTTACATGGCCGCACTTATGAATGGACTTTTGTCATAGCGGCGGTGAGTTTCAACATGTTAGGTACTGATTTTCTGTGCTCACATGGTTTCTTAGTTGATCTTGCCAATAGGCGGCTGGTAAATGCACTCTCTTTTTACTCTATTCCCTGTGCAGCTCGAGTGTCCCCGCCACCAGTGCAAACCAACGTCGCCACAGCAGGTGGTAAGTTTAACGCAATACTCACCCAGTTTCCAGCACTCACGATTCCCACATTTTCAGCAACAGTTGCGAAACACGGGGTGGAGCATTTTATCACTACAACTGGCCCCCCCGTCTTCGCGAAAGCTCGGCGCCTGGACGCTGCTAAACTCTCCATGGCGCGCGAGGAGTTCGCCAGCCTAGAGAGGCTGGGCATTATTCGCCGTTCAAAAAGCCCATGGGCTTCGCCGCTGCATATGGTCCCGAAAGCCGACGGCTCCTGGAGACCTTGCGGCGATTACCGCAGGCTAAACAACGCCACGGCACACGATCGCTACCCCATCCCACACATCCAGGATTTTTCAGTGCATTTAGCGGGGGTGTGCATTTTTTCTAAAATAGACCTGGTTCGCAGCTACCATCAGGTTCCAGTCCAGCCGGAGGACATTCCGAAAACAGCGGTTATAACCCCTTTTGGACTTTTTGAGTTTTTGCGCATGCCGTTTGGCCTCAAAGGCGCTGCACAAACATTCCAACGCATGATGGATGCCGTGTTACGTGATCTCCCATTCGTGTTCGTTTACCTCGACGACATTTTGGTCGCCAGTACTTCAGAGGAAGAACACGAAAAACACCTCACTGCGGTTTTTCGGAGGTTGGAAGAGCACGGCTTAATAATTAATCCAGCCAAGTGCCAGTTTGACGTCACGCAGATCGATTTTTTGGGCCACCGCGTGTCCCCAGAAGGGGCAGTTCCGCTGCTGGATAAGGTGCGCGCAGTAGCAGATTTTCCCCAACCACAAACGGTCAAATCATTGCAGGAATTTTTAGGAATGGTAAATTTTTATAACCGTTTCCTACCCCACGCAGCGCAGCTCATGCAGCCGTTATACGCCGCGCTCAGAAAGCAAAAACCCTCCAATACAATCGAGTGGTCCCTGGAGCGGCACCGCGCGTTCACGGAGGTAAAAAAAGCCTTGGCTGAAGCCGCGCTTCTAGCTCATCCGGACCCATCGGCCCGCATTGCGCTAACTACCGACGCATCAGATTTGGCCATAGGGGCAGTTATAGAGCAGCA
This sequence comes from Pholidichthys leucotaenia, assembly GCA_020510985.1. Classification (NCBI taxonomy): domain Eukaryota; kingdom Metazoa; phylum Chordata; class Actinopteri; order Cichliformes; family Pholidichthyidae; genus Pholidichthys; species Pholidichthys leucotaenia. Next base: position 414,104,888 of record CM035836.1, read on the forward strand.
CGTTGCCGGTGTTTGGCAGCCGCTAGCATTCTTCAGCAAATCCTTGAGCGAAGCTGAGCGGAAATACAGCACGTTTGACAGGGAGCTGTTATCGCTCCATTTGGCCATCCGCCATTTCCAGTTCTGGCTGGAAGGTCGGCGTTTCACCGCTTTTGTTGACCATAAGCCGCTCACTTTCGCGATGTCCAAAATTTCAGATCCGTGGTCAGGCCGGCAGCACAGGCAGCTGGCCGCAATTTCGGAATTTACCACTGATATTCAGCACGTAGCGGGTAAACTCAACATAGTAGCAGACTGCCTCTCTCGCGCGGCCACAGCACCGGCACGCGCAGGGGCAGATTATACTACGGCAGCCGCGAAGCAAAATAGCAGTGCGGAAGCACACGCAGCCCCAGTTCACGTGGGGATAGATTACGCAGCCATGGCAGCGGAGCAGGGCAGAGATGCGGACGTGCGCGCGCTCCAGTCTGGACCAACAGGGTTAAGGCTGGAGAGCAGGTGTTTGCAAGCCGGTATGCCCCCCTAATCTGCGATGTGTCAACTGGGCGGCCACGCCCGGTAGTTCCGGCCGTGTGGCGCCGCCGTGTTTTTGACTCGGTTCACTCCCTGGCACACCCAGGGGTGCGCGCTTCTGTGAAAATGGTAGCGGAGAAGTTTGTTTGGCCGTGCCTGCGCAAGCACGTGAAAGAGTGGGCAAGGACCTGCATGGCTTGTCAGCGGGCCAAAATTCATAAGCACACAAGAGCCCCTTTAGAATCGTTCCACATTCCGGCCAAGAGATTCGATCACGTGCACGTCGACCTCGTGGGCCCCCTACCGTCGTCGCAGGGGTTCACACATCTTTTGACAATGGTGGACCGAACCACACGATGGCCGGAAGTGGTCCCACTGGCATCGACCACGGCCGCAGAGGTGGCTCGCGTTTTTTTGACGGCCTGGGTAGCGCGTTTCGGGGTCCCGTCGGATATTACATCCGACAGAGGGCCTCAATTTGTCTCTGAGCTGTGGTCAGCGATGGCCAGCAGATTAGGAGCGAAAATTCACCGCACTACCGCTTATCACCCTCAGGCTAACGGTTTGTGCGAGCATTTTCATAGGTCTTTGAAGGCAGCCCTCAGAGCGTCGCTTACGGATGCAGATTGGGTAAACAAACTACCATGGGTTTTATTAGGGTTGCGTTCTGCGCCTAAGGAGGATTTAAATGCCTCCCCAGCGGAGTTAGTTTTTGCACAACCTCTGAGGCTGCCCGGTGAGTTTCTACCAGAGCATCCGGAACCGGGACGCCTCCCGGCTCTTGGACCACCGATCGGCACGGAAGCGGACATGCTCCCGGGCCACGTTCATCACACTTTTCCGCGCGTTTTTGTTCCCAAAGCTTTAAAAAATGCTGAGTTTGTTTTTGTCAGGCACGAGGCTCTAAGACCAACCCTCCGACCGCCATATGATGGGCCATATAGGGTGCTGGAGACAGGTGATAAGCAGATTGTGCTAGATTTGGGAGACAGAAAAGAGACAGTCAGTATTGACAGACTAAAGCCTGCTTTTGTGATGAACGATGAGTCTGTACGGGTAGCGAGGGCACCTCGACGTGGCAGACCCCCCAGGGAACGCGTCCTGGAGTCCCCGCAGGGATCAAATAACCACTCTCTTCCTCAGTCAGCAGATTCTTTGCAGGACGGCACCGCAGGGACGCCGAGACCTGCTTACAGCAGATTCGGAAGACGGTTGAAGCCCAGACGGCGTACGGACTGACTGTTTGATGTTTGATGTGATCATGTGGTATAGACTATGCTATTGATGTTATCACTGATGCTTGATGTGGTCATGTGGTATAGACTGTGCTGTTGATATTAACATGTTCTCTGAATTTTAATATATTGTCCATTCTTTGATGTTTGGGGGGGGGGGGGGGTTATGTAGCCCATGTATTTTTGCCTACATATGCATAAGCATTAAGGGAATGCTGGAGATTGCATGTGTGGATTGACTTCACGTCCTGAATGGAACAATATGTCTGGACCACCTGCGGTTAACAACAAGAGGACGGAGGTACAGCGACAAGGGGCTGAAAGGACTTCCCGACCTCCTGGGAGACAGGTGGAGGACTGAGAGACTGGAGGGGGAGTTAATGTCAATAGGGGGTTTTGACAGGGATATGTGATACTTCCTTTGTGTGAGAGGTATAAATGTGAAGGTCTGATGCAGCTCTTCCTCTTTTGTTCTTGAGAGAAGGCTGGGGATGAAGTGCTTGAATAAAACCTGAATTAAGAACCAATTCAGCTTCGTTATTTCACGCTCCCCACATTGGCTTCTATTTATTGAACACTACCTCAGGTCCAACATTTATCATCATAGCAGGCTAAAAAGAAGGAAATGGGTACCATTTAGTAAGATTTAAAAAAAAAAAAGTAAGGGCATAAATAATTTCATCTCACAGTGCTTGTTTAAGGAACACATCTGTTACTTCACTGTGGGGAAACAAACAAATGAAGTGTGACTTCTGATGGCCTTCTCCCATATATGCAGAGTATGTTTCAGCAATGGGTGAAATTTAAAATGAGGTCTAAGTGCTGAGTAATCTTTGTGAATCAAACACATTTCTTGATTTCTTTCCTTGGATTTCAATCAGGTCATCTCAGCAACACAGTTCTTGCACAGTAGCCCCTTCCACCTTCACAGGGCCAACCAATCAGAAAGCCTGGTTATAAAGAAAGAGGAGCTTGTTTCAGACAGTAGACGAGTTGCTGAACAATGGCTCAGTATTAGATAAATAAGATAAGCTAAGATAAGCCTTTATTAGTCCCACAGTGGAGAAATTTACAGTATTACAGCTGCAGAGGGAAGGTAGCAAATTATTTTGAAGTGAAAATAATGCAAAGCTGATAAACTCCATTAAAAACAAGGGTCAAAACTGATTAGACAAAATGGTATGACATATTTATGTGCCAGCTGTAAGCATAAGATTATTTTTTTTAAATAATTCAGCTGTTCAAATTGAACATGTTTTTGCCCTCAGGAGCAAAGAATGGCAACTCTGACTTGAATGGCTTCTTTGGGAATAGTGGATATCAAGGTAAGAGTGTACTTGATCATAGTGAGACATTTTTCAGTATTTCTTCATTCTTGCCCTCTTATTCTTTCCTTATTTTTTTCCTGTGTAGGTTAACACTGCTGAGGACAACAAATATACCTCCCTTTTATTACTGCTTCATTGTGTCCATGATTCTTTGTTTTGGATGCCGTTTTCTTTTGCCTGTTAAATAGTGCTGGTGACAGTGTCTTGTGGTTGTGATCACACAGTACTGTGAAAAAGTATTTGCCCCCTTCCTGATTTCTTATATTTTTGCATACAGTATTTGTCACACTTAAATGTTTCAGATCATCAAACACATGTTAACATTAGATTGTGGAAGAATAAGATCAGGCGAGATGCGACGAGCTGGAAGGCTGCAAAGTTTTATTACCTCCAACATATTGAGACGCACTTTGTAGCTCTGTGCGCTGCTGTGCTCTACTGTGCTGTTGAGACATGCCACACAAGCTCTTTTATATAGTGATACAGGAAGAGCGAATGCATGGCACATTAGCATATCAGTCAATACACATGATTAGCATGACCAACTGGCGCCTGGATATCCTCTCCCTAATCCGGGGATGTATAAACAACAGTCCATTGTTCTGGTTGTCCCCAGGGGCTCTCTGTCCGTATGTGAATGGTTCTCTGCTTTCTCCAGACCTGTTAAGCGTGAGGAATGTCCATGTAGAGTGTGGTGGGCCACCACAGGGCTCCCCCCAGGACACTCAGAAGGGGCTGTGACACCCCCCCCCCCCCCGGTCGTTTGGGCTCCAGCTCCGGTAGAACTGTCCTGCTGTAGAGGAGTGTCATCTGTGGGGGGGAAGGGGGAGGGGTGGAAAAGACAGTGTGCTCCGCTCTGAGTTCCAGCACGTTGAACGGCCGTGGATCGTGGGCGCACGGGGCCGGTGTGTGTCGTGCGTAATGGAACAAGACGGCGATTGGCCAGCTTTAGGGAGTGAGGTGCGGGGAGAGCACTGTAGAGGAGGAGGGGGAGGGGGTGGAAATAAGTGAGTGCTGGCCCGGGACGTCAAAGGTGTCTGGGCCGCGCAAAAATTGCTTGTGGATCCGTGATGGTGAGGGACTTTCCCGGTAAACCAGGGGCAGCGATCCGCAGCGGCTGTGAAAAAAAAAAAAAGAAGTCTCTGACTCCTCTCGCGTCTCGGTCCAGCGAGGATGTAGGGAAGGCGACGGCCAAATTCCCCGAGGATGCGTAGCGGCTGTGAAACAACTGCAGCTGTGTGAGAAACTTGGCGTTGTGGCTTTAGGGGCGGACGCAGCCCTAAAGCCCTCGGGGACAGCAGTCGGCTAGGCTCCCGTTGTGCGCCGTGGCTGAGAAACCCATACAAAGTCCTGTGTGCGGGCTGCACGTCTGCTTCAGGTGCGTGAGCAGCCCTGAAGGTTCCGAGGATGGCGATCGGCCGTGTTTCCCGGGCATGTGGAGCTGCGGAGGATGCTGTGTCAGTCTGTGGAGCCAGTTTGTCCCTGTGCGTGGCGCGTGCTTGGCGCAGTGACCACATAGCTGGCAGTTGCGCTGTCCTCGTAATCCTGCGGTGTGCGTGCGGGGCTTCTGTGCGACAGGTCCGCTGTCGTGAGGTGAGTCAGGGTCGGGGAGCTTGGTGGAAATCAACGCAGACGGCACCGATGAATTTCCCTGTGCAGGCTGCTTCCTTCGGTTCACTCGTGTTGCCATTCATGGTGCGTGTCGGTCCCAGCGCTGCCGCTGATCCTCGTGGGTGTGGATGAAGAGGTTGCAGGTGTTCGCTGGTCCTCTGGAGTCCACAGCGTGGTGAGAGGAAGCAGGTGGTCATTCTCTCTCGTCAGGTCACCAGTGTGGAGGGAAAAGATCAGGTGAGGGGCGCACCATGACACGTCGGGTCACCTGTGTGGAGGAAAAAGATCAGGCAAGATGCGACGAGCTGGAAGGTTGCAAAGTTTTATTACCTCCAACATAATGAGACCCGCTTTGTAGCTCTGTGCGCTACTGTGCTGTTGAGACATGTCACACAAGCTTCTTTATACAGTGATACAGGAAGAGAGAATGCATGGCACATTAGCATGACCAGCTGGCGCCCGGACATCCTCTCCCTAATCTGGGGATGTATAAACAACAGTCCATTGTTCTGGTTGTCCCCAGGGGCTCTCTGTCCATATATGAATGGTCCTCTGCTTCCTCCAGACCTGCTGAGTGTGAGGAATGTCCATGTAGAGTGTGGTGGGTCACCACAAGATAAAGATAACCTGAGTAAATACAAAATGCAGTTTTAAATGATGATTTCCTTTATTAAGAGAAAAAAAGCTATCCAAACCTATGTGGACCCATGTGAAAACATAACTGCCCCCTTGTTACATCATGAATTAACTGATTGATCACTTTTTTTGGGGAAAGCAGAGCTCAATTTCACTAGCCACACCAAAGCCTAATTATTGCCAGACCTGTTGAATCAAGAAATCATTTAGATAGAATCTGTCTGACAAAGTGAAGTAGGCTAAAAGGTCTCAAAAGTAACGTATCATACCACAATCTAAAGAAATTCAAGAACAGATGAGAAACAAAAACCCAGAACATCATCTAAAAACTACAGGCCTCACTTTGCTCAGTTTGGACGCTGGTCCATGACTCAACAATAAGAAAGACACTGGGCAAAAATGGCATCCATGGGAGAGTTCCAAGGTGAAAACCACTGCTGACCAAAAAGAACACAAAGGCTTGTCTCACATTCACCAAAAACATCTTTATGATCCCAAAGATTTTTGGGCATCATACAGTCAAATGTGGTGGTGTGATGGTCTGGGCCTGCTTTGCTGCTTCAGGACCTGGATGACTTGCTATAATTGACGGAACCATGAATTCTGCTCTTTACCAGAAAATCCTGAAGGAAAATGTCCAGCCATCAGTTTGTGACCTCAAGCTTAAGCCCTCAAATGTGACTGAAGTAAAAGAATTATGCAAAGAAGAGTGGGCCAAAATTCCTCAACAGCGATGTAAAAGACTCATTGCCAGTTATAACAAACACTTGATTGCAGTTGTTGCCACCAAGGGTGACACAACCAGTTATTAGGTTTAGGGGGCAATTACTTTTTCTCATAGGGCAAGGTAGGCTTGGATAGCTTTTTTCCCCTTAACAGATGAAATCATAATTTAAATACCGCACTTTGTGTTTACACAGGTTGTCTCTGTGAAACATTAAAATTTGTTTGATGTGAAATGTTTAGTGTGACAAATGTGCAAAAATAAAAGAAATCAGGAAGGGAGCAAATACTTTTTCACACTACTGTATAAAGCATTTCAACACAAAATACAGCCATATCTTTTCTCGTACCATTCCAGTGCCCCGCCTGTGGGACGTTTTACATTGGCTGGAATGGTAAGGGGTTAAGTTTTACCCGCACTTGCCATTCACTGTATACAGAAACTTAGTGAGAAATATGAAATTCAGTCTAAATTATTTTCTACAGGAAAATTTTTTGCTGCAATCTTCTGTTTATTATTGTACAGTATTTGAATAAAACCACAAAAAAGGCTGAAAATATCACTCATCTGTGCATGTTTTATACATATTATATACAATTCTCAGACATTACGAAATGCCAGTGCTATCAGAAACACCCAGAAGTAGTTGTTTTAGCCTTTACGGACATGCATGTCTATAGTAAGTTATATATTTCTGCATTTTGTTAATGCTATACTGTAGCTGAGGTGAGAGCTGGTTGAAATCTATGAGGAACAGTTGAGGCAGTGCATATGGCTCCTTTGTTGGAGATTACCGCAGCTTAAGAACAAAAGCTCTCTCCTGATTGGCCCTGAAGCATGCCCCTGGACCAGCTCAACAGGTTGCTTGCGTGGACTTATACCTGTCCGAGCATGGGTCACAGGGAGCAGAGTTTTCTGGCTGGCTGTGGTCAGGACGGCACCGGAGAGCCTTGAGCATAGCGGACCTTTTTTTTTTTTAGGATGTAGAAGGTGAGGAAGTTGCACTGTCCGCTGAATGTGAGGCTGCAGGGAGCTGTGATGGTGCTGTACAAAGGGCCGCGACTTTTGGACTTTGCAAAGACCCCCCCTCACCTGCAGTTCAACAAGTACGTGCTGACGGGTTACCGGCCTGTCTCCACAGCTGAAGAGTGCCTCAGGAGTCTCTTTTATATGCACAATGAGCTGGGGAACATTTACACACATGGTGAGTCCAGAAAATAACTGTTGCCTGCGTTATGATTGTTTTTTTTTCCCCAAACCAGATTAATTCAATTTATAGTGCTGCACTGTAGACACTTCTATTTACCTAAATCACAACTAAAACATCTTTAACACATTTTAAAAAATCTCACTAACTTATATGGGGCTGCACATTGACCACTCTCACTTAAGGTCAGTTAGAAACATACTTGACAGGGATATGGGTATTAGCTGTAATCTGCCCAGGGAATCCAATCCTGAAAATATCCAATGGTCAACTAGGTCTTTCAAGGTGACTCTTACTTTTCATCTGTGAATGTCCACACGTGTCTTGGCACAAAGCATCCTGGGAAGACACAGGGGTTTGCACAGAATTTGTGCAGGTGCCGAAAAATGGTGTGTTAATGAATGTTTAGGGTTTTCCACTAAATTAAAAAAAAAAAGTGTGTTATATTGTGCAAAAGAGGTAAAAGTTGAGTATTATCAGTCTGCACTTAAGTGAAAACTGCACAGCTTTGAACTTCAGAAAAGCATCTTGGTCTTGTCCCATTTTCTCTTTGGCTATCCCATAAGTTCATTAAGCCTAACAGTCTTACTAAGGGGAAGTGAGATGTATTAGCATTTGACCATAGCTTAGGTTTCTCTTTGCAGGTAGTCACAGTAATTCACATGGTTCCCAGCAAAGAAAAATGCAAAGGAGGAACATTTTTTTAAATGAAATAAATTCCTCATTGTTATGCATGACTGAGTTCTGCTATCAGGACTAAAATGACACAGTAGCAACATCCACCTCCAGATCTCTAACTTGCGTACTTTGTGGCTCTCCCTTTAGTGTAACAGTTTCCACTTAAATTTCATCCCGTCCTTTACCTAAATTCATCTAATGTTCCTTTCTCTTTTTCCCCATGATATTAGGAATTCCTTTCTTTCTTTTCTTGGTGCTGCTGCCTTTTAGTATCCCCTGGAAGGAGGTGGACAATCTTTGGATATGCATAGTCCACTACCTGGCCTGTCTCTGCCCCACCATTGGCTCGGTGGTCTACCATTTGTTTATGAACCACGCGGGAGGAGAGCATGTGTACGACACGCTGCTCTCCTTGGACATGTTTGGGGTCTGCCTGGTTAACACCCTTGGTAAGCTGATGAAAGAAACTGAACTAGATATTCTGGTCAAGAGTCTTGGTGTTGACTCGCTCTGCTGCATTTAGTCTGAGACCTTTGATTTCTTAGAGGATTGACAATATTAACATGTCTTTAACATCCATGTCATACCATGATGGATTGTGGGAAGCAGGGGTTTGCAACCCCTAGTATGCAAACAGCCATTTAGAGCAATTTCACCCAACAAATAAATAAGGTGACTTTTTCCACTTAATTTTGCAACATTTTCTAAAAAAAAAAAATACTCTTGTAAATTTACAAATTTTATACAAATATACCTTTGTACTTATTTTTCTTAAAAATTTTCACTTTTTTCAGTGTAGTATCAAGTTTAAAATTCAGAGCCTTTTCTCATAAAACTACAATTTTTTGTTGCTTTATAAAGTTTTTTTTCCTCTCAAAGGCACAGGAAGCCTGTGAATAGCCGCAAAACAGTCACATGATGCAGTCTCTTATTAGCTAATGTAAATCCTGATTATGCACTAGTTATAAGTAGCATAAGTACATTATATGTGCCTATTATATAATACTATTACTCATAAGTAAATTACCATAGATGTCTTATTAGGTTTAAGTAATGTTATTTTAGGTCTATTTATAAACAAACCTATCATCTGGTCAGTCACTGCCACAGATACTGGAGTCAGTTTGTCTTGGCCTGTCCTTGCCACTGATAATACCTCTATCTGCCAAGAATGTGCCGCTAGTCCAGCAAAAGCTAGCGGTACTCAAATACTTTGCAAGCAGTTTGATGAAATGGTCAGTCAGAAAGCAACTCATACTGGCTCAGATGTCGCCCAGGTTATCAAGGTCAGGAGTTCCTGGCAGCGGAAAGTGAAGGACAGAGCTGCGTGAAGGAATCTGATGAGACCTAAATGAAAGTCATTGTCGCTCCCAACAGACTGCTATGATGATGATGATTTTAGGTCATAAGACAGACTTAATAGATCAAACTCCACAGCCACAAAGTATTAGACAAGGTCAAACCTTAGTCATTAAAGTTTCTGCTGAGTTATTTCATCTCACAGACAAGTCTTATGTCTTGATTTCAGAGGGCTGATGTGTCATTTCCCTTATATGGTTCAAAATGAAATATCGGTAGCTAGAGAAGTTGGTCCCAATATATACAAAATAATGTACAATTACCGTTTCAACATTGTGACTCCAATCTTTTTTAGGAATCAACATTCTGGTCTAATTTAAATTAGAAAAATCACTCTTGAAGTCAGAATGTCTAAGTGTGTGACAACAGTAACTACATGCCAAGCCGATTTGAGTGGTGTTGGATGAAGAAATTTTTATTTTAGTTAAATTTTGTAATTGAACTTCTTCACTTAACAAATTGAGCTACAGCACTGGAAAAAAGTTGAGACCACTGCAAAATTATCGCTTTATCTGGTATTACTATATGCACGTATGTGTTTGAGTAAAATAAACAATTTTGTTTTATTCTCTAACCTAGTGAAAACAATTCACCCAAATTCCAAGTCAAAATATCATCATTTAGAGCATTTATTTACAGAAAATGACAAGTGGCCAAAACAACAAAAAACATGTTGCTTTTTGATGTGCTTTTCAATCAAATAATGCAAAGAAACAAGTTCATGATCATTCACTACAATACTTAAGTTTTAACTTAGGAAGAACTTAGAAATCTGTATTTGTGTAATAACTGATTTTTATTCACATCTTTCATGCATCTTGCCTTGCTTAGATGATCTCCTTATTAGTACCTCCTGAAGCAGATTGGCATGTCCTTGTGTTGAAATTCAACAGATACTCAAAACGAAAGTTGCCATACATGCAGAGATGCTAATTTAGGAAACAGCTTGCAGTGGTCTCTTATTTTTCCCCCCTCCCCTTACACTGCATTCCAAATTATTATGCAAATGATATGTCTCCTATTTTCCTAAATAGTCAATACAAATGACAAGTCGGTATAATTTTCAAGTCATCAACCATTTTTAAAATTTTTTTTTTTTTGAATTTTGTATACTTTATTGATTCCCAGAGGGGAAATTGAGGGCATCCACCTGGATGGATGAAGCAGCCACGGTACGGCGCTATCCCTTAACCATTCACACACACATTCACACCTAGGGCCACTTTATCAAATCAAATCAAATCAACCTTTATCGTCATATTGCTGTACATACAACTGTAGTGCAGGCAAGATGAAATTGTGTTTCTCTCGGCATCCATATAAGTAAAAGAACAGGATTTAAGACACACTCACACATATCTTCACCCCCCCACCCCACCACATCCATTCACACATCCCTGAGACATACTTGAAAAAACTAACTATAATATACAAATAATGTACATAATGTCCGTAGGTGCGGTCGTGTATATTAGAGATTCCGGATCAGCTGTTCAGCATCCTAACAGCTTGTGGAAGGAAGCTGTTGATCAGTCTGGTGGTTCTGCCTCTGATGCTTCGGAATCGTTTGCCAGATGGCAAAAGTTCAAAGTGTTTATGCAGAGGATGAGAACAGTCCTTGGCAATGTTCAGTGCCCTGCTCCTACAACGGTTCTGAAAAAGTTCTTGGACAGAGGGGAGGGAGACTCCAATTACCCTCTCAGCTCCCTTAACTATCCTTTGCAGGGCTTTTTTGTCTGACATACTGCAGCTGGAGTACCATGTAGCAATGCAGTACGTCACAACACTCTCCACCACACCTCTGTAGAAGGTCCTGAGGATGCAGACGGGGAGAGAGGCCTGTTTGAGTTTCCTCAAGAAGTGCAGTCTCTGCTGGGCCCGCTTCCTGATCCCCAAGGAATTCTTGCTCCAGGTCAGGTCCTGCGAGATCTGCACTCCGAGGAACTTGATGTTCTCCACTCTCTCCACTAAACGGCCACCGATGCTGAGGGGGACGTGTTCAGGCTGTGACCGCCGGAAGTCGATAATCATCTCCTTCGTTTTGTCCACGTTGAGCACCAGATTGTTCTCCCTGCACCAGCCCTCCAGGTCTCTCACTTCTTCCCTGTACATTGATTCCTCATCCCCCTGAATAAGTCCCACCACCGTGGTGTCGTCTGCAAACTTAATAATCTGGTTCCCCTCGTGTCTGGATACACAGTCATGCGTTAGAAGTGTAAACAACAGTGGACTGAGTACGCAGCCTAGAGGGGATCCGGTGCTCAGCGTGACAGAGTTGGAGATGTTGTTTCCAACCCGGACAGACTGAGGTCTCTCAGTCAGGAAATCCTGGATCCAGAGACATGTGGCAGTGTTCAGACCAAGAAGGAGTAATTTCTCCATCAGTCTCTGGGGAATAATGGTGTTGAATGCTGAACTGAAATCAATGTACAGGAGTCTGGCGTAGGTGTCTTTCTGATCCAGGTGGGTGATGACAGAGTGCAGGGTGGTGACTATAGCATCCTCTGTGGAGCGGTTTGAACGATATGCAAACTGGAGCGGGTCGTGTGACGCAGGGAGGCAGGCTGTAATGTGTGGTTTGACGAGCCGTTCGAAACACTTCATCACAATTGGTGTCAGTGCAACAGGACGATAGTCATTCAGACAGGACACAACTGGTTTCTTTTCCACCGGTACTATGATAGAGGTCTTGAAGCATCTGGGAACGACGGCCTGACTCAGGGAGATGTTATAAATGTCAGTCAAGACATCCGCCAACTCGCTCGCGCAGTCTCGGAGCACACGTCCCGGGATGTTGTCCGGACCTGCAGCTTTACGTGGGTTGACTCTGGTTAGGGTCCTCTGTGTGTCCGCTGTGTTGATGGTAAAAGCTGGTCCGACCGATGGTGGGGATGGGCCAGCCCTCCCTCTGATTGTCGAATTTGATGCTTCAAAACATGCAAAGAAGTCGTTGAGCCTGTCTGGAAGCGAAGCGTTGTCATCATCGACCCCCTGCCTAGACTTATAGCCCGTCAGTGTCTGAACTCCCTGCCACATCTGCTTGGTGTTCCTAGTGTCACAGAGGTGTCCCTGGATTTTTTCCGCATAGGCGCGCTTCGCCATCTTAATTCCCTTTGAGAGCGCAGACCTGGCTGATCGGAGGGCGATCCTGTCCTTTGCTCTGAAGGCTGCATCTCTGGCTGAAAGCAGCAAGCGCACCTCTGCGGTAGAGGTGCGCTTGCTTAATTTAGAGTCTCCAATTAACCTAACCTGCATGTTTTTGGCCTGTGGGAGGAAACCGGAGAAATCCCGGCGTAAACCCATGCAGATACAGGGAGAAACATGCAAACTCCACACAGATCACTGTTGGTCAGGGGCTGGGATTGAACCAGGGATCCCATGGCCAAGGGTGAGTTGCTGTGCTGGCGCAGTGCTAACCACTGCGCCACCGCAGAGAACCATTAGAGCATAATTCAAATTTTATTGAACAAACCTTCCAATGATAACCTTTCTTTTTTTTTTTTGTAAAAATAAAAAAAACTCAAAATGCATTGTTCCAAATTATTATGCACAACAGAGTTTTAAAACATTTTATTGGTTGTAAAGAACTGAAAATGGTCAGTTGTTAAATTTGCAGCATTAAGGGGTCATATTTACTGAAATCAAAAGCTATTTCAATCAAAAACATCTAAACAGGCCAAGTTGCATGTTAACATAGGACCCCTTCTTTGATACAACCTTCACAATTCTTGCATCCATTGAACTTGTGAGTTTTTGGAGAGTTTCTGCTTGAATTTCTTTGCAAGATGTCAGAATAGCCTCCCACAGCTGTTGTTTTGATGTGAACTGCCTCCCACCCTCATAGAGCTTTTGCTTGAGGATGCTCCAAAGGTTCTCAATAGGGTTGAGGTCAGGGGAGGATGGGGGCCAAACCATGAGTTTCTCTCCTTTTATGCCCATAGCAGCCAATGACACAGAGGTCTTCTTTGCAGCATGAGATGGTGCATTGTCATGCATAAAGATAATTTTGCTATGGAAGGCACGGTTCTTTTTGTACCATGGAAGAAAGTGGTCAGTCAGAAACTCTGTATACTTTACCGAGGTCACATTTACACCTTCAGGGACCCTAAAGTGGCCTACCAGCTCTCTCCCCATGATTCCGGGCCAAAACATGACTCCGCCACCTCCTTGCTGACATTGCAGCCTTGTTTGTACATGGTGGCCATCCACCAACCATCCATTACTCCATCCATCTGGACCATCCAGGGTTGCATTGCATTCACCAGTAAACAAGACTGTTTGAAAATTAGTCTTCATGTATTTCTGGGCCCACTGCAACAGTTTCTGCTTGTGAGCATTGGTTAGGGGTGGCCAAATAGTTGGTTTATGCACAACTGCAAGCCTTTGGAGTAGGGCTGTCATGGTAGAGGAACTTCCCCTGCGGTGACGGTGGATAGCTCAACACCACGATATGCGTTATTATTGCAAATGTTTTTAGGACACTGTGGTCTCGTAATTTAAACAGGGTTCATAACTTATGTGGCAAACGATGGAAGCTGTGAGAAACTCGCTGCAGCTCCGCTCTCAACTTTGTGTGTATGTGACAATTGTGCGGAGCTCCAGTCTTTCTACAGGCATGAACTGCTGATTCTGTTAAAAAAAAAACAAAAACAACAAAAAAACCTGATCATCTTCATCAAGCAGTGGCGGTAACTCCGGTATTTCAACTATGGGGTGTGCGGACTGGAGACTTCAGTGACATTCAGCTTATTTAAACAGGACAGCCTCCGTACAAAACCCTGTGTGGCTCTTGTTTCCGTGATTTTTGGATTTTTGCCACTGTCCAAAAAATCACATTCAAACAAGCAATGCACTATGCAGTAGTTGTTTCACTTTCGGAGCTCAATTGTCAGGATCATAAACACTTCGCTCAGAAGGAAATAACACGCTTTGTGCCCTTTCAGTGCTCACTGTCACGGCTGTATTTAGCAATTCGTACACATGCTTCCGCCACTAACTGCCTGCTGAGTCCGTCTGGAGAGAGTGACCCACACGGTGCTGCCGCCGTCAGTACCCGGTGCTATGGAAGCTTCCATAGCACCAGGTGTAAACATGCTGTTGGCAATAAAAATACACTTAACATTTAACAATTTATTTAATAATCAATAGGGGCACATAAGTGAACAATGAGATGTAGCCACACACACAAAAAAAGTGAACACCACGGTTGTTGTGGTTGCTCATTTTCCTCCGCGGTAGGCTTGTCCATGGCGTGGTACTACATAACTGCGGTTATCGTGACAGCCCTACTCTGGAGGATCCTACACCTTGAGGTTCGTGGAACTCCAGAGGCACCAGCAACTTCAAATACCTGTTTGCTGCTTTATAATGGCATTTTAGTAGCTGCCCTCTTAATCTGATGAATTTGTCTGGCAGAAACCTTCATTATGCCTTTATCTTCACGAACCCATCTGTGCTCTGAATGAGCCACAAATTTCTTCACAGTACGATAATCACGCTTGAGTTTTTGTGAAATATCTAATGTTTTCATACCTTGTCCAATTCACTGCGCTATTTGACACTTTTTGGCAGCAGAGAGATCCTTTTTCTTTCCCATATTGCTTGAAACCTGTGGCATGCTTAATAATGTGGAACATCCTTCTTAAATAGTTTTCCTTTAATTGGGCTCACCTGGCAAACTAATTATGACAGGTGTCTGAGATTGATATCAGTGATCCAAAGAGCCCTGAGACACAATACCATCCACAAGTTTAATTGAAAAACAAAAAATTGAATGTTTGACACTAAAATCCTATTTGCTTAATAATTTGGAACACAGTGTATGCTAGTGACAGGTTGTATGGTTGATACCTGTACTGAATCCCAAATTTAACTGGTCTTTTATTCCTGTTGTACATTTTAAAAGATATACACCAGTTTTCCTAGTTTCCCAGTTGAGATCAGTTCCAAATCTGCTTCTGCTGAAATGGGACAAAAAAGAAGGTAAGCAAAAATGAGCACTACTACTGCCAGGGGCAGAGTTCTCCCAGGCCAACTTCTCCAGTATTTAAAATATATAATACTGTTAGTATGTTATTACTTCAGAATATACCATCATAATGATTAGCCTCAATGCTATTTTTCAGTGCCACCATGCTGAATGACAGTTTCTGTGAATCTGTGTGTAATTTTAAGAAAACCACAAAGTTGTCATTAAGTTACCAGCAATTTTAGAGAGTTGCATCTATAAACTAAAGATGGAACACAGACACCTTATATTCAATACTAACAGACAAACACTTCACTCATCATTGCTTCAACACAGACTTCAGTCAGAACCACACAGTCAGGTTTGTATGTCCGGACACTAACTCAGCAAAAAAAAAAAAAAGCTAGACTCATAGACTGACCTCAGGATCTCCAAAGGTTTAACAGTACTTTTGCTTGTAAGTGTCCGGCTGGCATCTCACTGCTGCTATGGTTAAAGCCCTGTTACACCTAGACGATTTAGGCAGCCAAAACGTATGAAAAATTAGGCGAATACAGTGGTGTACGTCGAATCAGTTATGGCTAAGTTTTCTCGTGAGTCAAGAGCACGCTACGGCGTATTTTGCCGAGCTCCTCTGAAAATTAATTTTCAACTTGCTGAAAATTTTTCGACGTATCCACCATATGGCTATGTCCCACATTCGCGAAGCAAATGGCATATCTGCAGCGTTAGTTCATAGGAAAAAACATACAGAGCTCTCTGCCTGCAGCGCACACACACACCACACCTATTTGTTCATATAACGGGACCTATCGGGGTTTTTCCATTTGACTGGTCTGTACCATCAACTGTCCAGTGTTCTGATAAATATGCCAAAATGTCAGAACACCGGAGAAGGCGGATCCAATCAGCTGACCACCTGAAGTGCAGAGCGCAGCTGTTTTCCATAATAAATCACACTTTACTGTTGGCTGTGCCTCCCAGAAAAAGCACACTCCATGCATTTTTTTTTTAACTTTATTGAAAATAAACTTTTTTTTATCGTCATCAGTTCGTGTGCCTTCGAGCCAGGTTATGACAACTGTTATCTGATGTTCCTGACGTGTCACATCAGCGGTTTTAGACATGACTGACCTGACAGATTTGACAGCTCTGCCAGGTTGGTCACCCACCACCACCGTGGTCTCTAGAGGGGAGAATCATCTCAGTTGAACAGAGACAATCTCTCCCACACCTAGGATTCTTGGATCGGGAGGCAACAGCAGTTTGGCATGACTGCGCTATGCAGAAGTTACAGTTGTTGTGCATAAGTTGTGAATGTTGGCAACTCGCTAAGCATTTGTTTGTTTAAGTTACTTATAAGTTATGGAAATATTCTATATGTTACTAATATGTTATGTATATGTCCAAGTCATTATGGATACGTGATGCATGCACCCAAAAGTGAAAATTTCTGTGTATCCCAGCATTTTAGACCAGTTTTTATACGTTTGGCAAACGCTGCTTAAATCGTCATGCTGTGACAGACAGCTCAAGCTGGCAAACCCTGTCTGGCTCCAAGTAGTATCTACTCGATCAGTTGCAAACAACAGGCATTCCCAGCAAGCTAATTTGCAGCACTCCTCGGAGCCTGTAATCCAAGGATACCACTTGTTGCTAATATGGAAGTGACTGACAAATCCTTTCCCCGGCTAAGATGAACCTGCTAGCTTCAGGGTTGGCCGACCTCTCTTCACAATGACCAGCTTTTCTTGAAAAGTCCGTCTGGCAAATTGATTTTTTTAAAATATCAGCAACCAAATCATTTTCCTCTCCCCTGTCAGTCATTGTGGGTGGAAAAACAGCTATTATATTTAAACAGATACAGTATATTGTAGCTGCTTCAGAATCAGAATCAGAATCAGGTTTATTGCCATTGTTCATGTAGTACACAAACTAGGAATTTGTCTCGGTACAATGCTGCAACATTAAACATGATAAGATAAGAGAAATAAACTATACATGTAATAAAGTGTAGGATAAGATTAAGTGATACTGGTCAACAGTTAAAATATATATTAGCCAGCAGCAGATACTGTGGAGAACTATATAGTGCAGTCGGTAATGCAGGAAGAAAACAGTGATGATTGACATGAGTCTGGTTGAGCTGCTGTACATGGTGCACGAGAGTCACTTAGTGTTCAGCAGTCTAATGGCAGAGGGGAAGAAGCTGTTCATGTGACGGGAGGTTTTAGTCTGGATGGACCGAAGTCTTCTACCAGAGGGGAGGGGGGCAAACAGTACGTGACCAGGGTGTGAGGGATCGGCTATGATCCGGCCAGCACGCCTCCGGGTCCTGGAGATGTACAGATCCTGGAGAGATGGGAGCTTGCAGCCGATCACCTTCTCAGCAGTGCGCACGACGCGCTGCAGCCTTAGTCTGTCCCTGGCAGTGGCTCCTGCGTACCACACGGTTATGGAGGTGGTGAGGATGGACTCGATGATGGCTGTGTAGAACTGCACTAACATCTTGGTGGGTAGCTTGAGCTTCCTCAGCTGCCGCAGGAAGAACATCCTCTGCTGGGCTTTTTTGATGAGTGAGCTGATGGTCAGCTCCCATTTGAGGTCCCTGGTGATGGTAGTGCCTAGGAAGCGGAAGGAATCAGCAGTGGTGATGGGAGAGCCTGAGAGGGTGAGGGGGGGCAGAGGAGTAGTGACTTTCCTGAAGTCTACAATCATCTCCACTGTCTTCAGAGCGTTCAGCTGCAGGTTGTTATTGCTGCACCAGGACGCCAGCTGGGCCACCTCTCTCCTGTAGGCGGACTCGTCGCCGTTGGAGATGAGCCCGATGAGGGTGGTGTCGTCCGCAAACTTGATCAACTTGACAGACTGGTGGCTGGAGGTGCAGGAGTTGGTGTAAAGGGAGAAGAGTAGGGGGGAAAGTACACAGCCCTGGGGTGATCCGGTGCTGATGCTAGTATAGTCTGAGACAGTCTTTCCCAGCCGCACATGCTGCCTCCGGTCCGTCAGGAAGTCGATGATCCACCTGCAGAGGGAGTCAGGCACGTTGAGCAGGGACAGCTTGTCCCGGAGCAGAGCGGGGCGGATGGTGTTGAATGCGGAGCTGAAGTCCACAAACAGGATCCTGGCGTAGGTTCCCGGGGAGTCCAGGTGCTGCAGGATGGAGTGGAGGGCCAGGTTGACTGCATCGTCTACAAACCTGTTGGCTCGGTAGGCAAACTGCAGCGGGTCCAGGAGAGGGGTGGTGATGGACTTGAGGTGGGACAGGACCAGGCGCTCAAAGGACTTCATGACTACAGAGGTGAGCGCTACAGGTCTGTAGTCATTAAGTCCAGTGATCCGTGGCTTCTTGGGGACAGGGATGATGGTGGAGGATTTGAGGCAGGACGGCACGTGGCATAACTTAAGGGAGGTGTTAAAAATGTCTGTGAATACAGGAGCCAGCTGTTTCGCACAGAGTCTCCGGGTGGAGGGAGACACGCCGTCTGGGCCGGGGGCCTTGCGCGGGTTCAGTCTGGAGAACTGTTTGAGACTATTTGTCTCAAACATTTGGCATAGTCATTTGGCTATTTGTTTGACGGGGCTCAGCAGAGATTTCACCCAGGCAGACGGCGGTAGGCGGCGGTGCCCAGCGGAGGACTTACCGTGACTGCAGCGGCGGTGTGCGACGAGACTACCCGAAGCGATTGCTAAGCTAACGCTAGTTAGCTTAATGCTGGCGCCAGTCATTCCACCTTACACCAGCCTGAATCGAAGCCCAGCTGCGAGGCCCAGCGGAGATACTACCAGGCAAGCGGCTATTTGTTGACGGGGCTCAGCAGAGATTTCACCCAGGCAGACGACAGTAGGTGGCGGTGCCTAGCGGAGGATTTACCGTGACCTCAGCGGTGCTCGGTGGCAGCGGCGGTGTGTGACGAGACTCGGTTGGAGGAGCGGGACGGGAGACCAGTTACGGCGACTATGAGCAACGAGACCAGCAACGGAAGGGGCTAGTTGGCTAGCTGAGGCCCAGCTGGATTCGAGGACGATCGGATCAGATTCTGGCGATATAAGCAGAATTTATTTTACTATCCACAGATTTTCCTTTTCCTTCTTTCCAAGAAAGACTGAAGATGGCTGCCACGGGATTAAAAAGTGGGCTGATGGGCACCACTAATAAGCATTCTCTACTTCTATACTTCCTCTTCGTTTTGTCTTTGTGTGTCTGGACCTGCAACAAGAAGGATTTTCCGACAAACTCAACCAAAGGTGAAGTTAAAAAGTTTTATCTGTATGGATTTGGGCTTGGACATCTCACCCTACACTCTATGTGGTCTTTAAAAGCCCTGAGCAAAAACTTCCAAATTAAGGCAAACATGGCTGTTAAGCAAAAATCACAATATGGCAGAGGATATACAGTTAAAGTTCTGTTAGTTCTGCTACTTCTGGCAGGAGATATTCACCTTAACCCTGGACCTGCCACTATTAAACAGCAGACCACTGGGTTAGCACAAAACCGAGCTGTACAAAAGCAAAAACAACATTTATTTTTCCAAACTGTTAATCATGCACGAGTTCTTTGGGACACCAAGGCTAAACCAAAGGGGATCCTCGGCGGTCATTTAAACATACGGAGCATAATCCCCAAAAGAGATGAGATTTCGGTGTTGCTGTTGGACTCAAATCTGGACTACCTTTGTCTCTCAGAAAGCTGGCTACACAGTAACATAGACACTAATATGATCGATATTGTGGGCTACCAGTGTTTTAGAAAAGACAGGCAGGTAGGGAGGGGAGGAGGTGTTTTAATTTACATCAAAGAGAAATATAAATGTCAACTGGTTGATTTGAATACTTCACTTGAATGTTTAGCTGTTAATGTATGTCTCTCTCCGGTAATGAATTTCAACATTGCAGTAGTGTACAACCCACCGTCACACAACTCTTCCTTTTATAATGAATTAAGTGATCTGGTTAAACAACTTGAGAAGAACAGAGAAACAATAATTCATGGTGACTTTAATATCAACTGGTCTGATAAAAAAGACAAACAAAAACTGAAAAGCCTCATGACTAAATTTAATTACCAGCAAATCATCAAAGGACCCACCAGGATAACCAAACAATCCAGAACACTTATTGACATGGTATTTACTAATAAACCAGAACGAATAACCAGAACCTATAATCTTGTAACTGGTCTCTCAGATCATAACATGGTTCTTGCTGTCAGGAAACTTACTAAAAAGCGACTACAGTATTTTGGGGGAGTCGATATTGACAAATCAAATTTTATTATCCCCAAATCAAAAAATGAGGAGTTTGAACATTACTTAGAGAATCAAAATTGGGAGCAGCTCATGGCAACATGTGAAGTAGATGATTGTTGTAATTTTATAACTGCAACAATCACAAAGTCTATAGAAAAATTTTCAAAGCAAATTAAAAGTAGACAACAGAAGATTAGCCTACCATGGTTAAATAATGAAATAAGAAAACTTATGAAGAGGCGAGACTATGCACTGAAAACATCACTAACCTCCAAACTACAAAATGATCACCTTGTGTACAAAAGTTTAAGAAATAAAGTGGTACATGAGCTCCGAAAATCAAAAATATCTTATTACAATAAACTGATAGATCATGCAAAGGGTAACAACAGTTCCCTATGGAGGCATTTAAATAACTTAACTAATAAAAAAAACGATCAGAAGGGGGTAAAGGAACTTAGAATCAATGGCAAGACCGTCAGTGACAAGGCTACTTTGGCAAATGAATTTAATTCACACTTTGTGGGCTCTGTGGAAGACTTAACAAAAATTTTTGTGCTGCCAAATGTGCTCAACAACACAAATTCCATACTTCCAACAGATACTTTTCACATCGATGAGGTAAATGAGAAGTTAATTGCTGGTATTGTTAAAACACTGTCAAACTCAAAAACTAATGATATCTACAATATGAGCACCTCCTTTCTCAAAATGCACAGCAAAATATTAATCAAACCACTGACTCATCTCATTAATCTCTCCATTAGGTCTAGTACATTTCCATCTGGCTGGAAAAAAGCTGTCGTCATACCAGTTCATAAATCAGGCAGTAAAGACGATATATGCAATTACCGCCCAATCTCTATCTTACCAGTCCTATCTAAGGTTCTTGAAAAAGTTGTAGCTACACAGCTGATAGACTACTTACAAGACAGTCAACTTCTTCATCCACATCAATTTGGTTTTAGACCAGGATACTCAACAGAAACAACAAATTGTTGCCTTATTGAAAACGTCAAACAGTCCTTGGACAGGGGTAATGTGGTAGGAGCTGTTTTTCTAGATCTCAAAAAGGCTTTCGATACTGTAAACCACAGTTTGCTTTTATCCAAAATGGTATCTTTTAACTTCTCCCCAAATACATTAGAATGGTTTGCATCTTATCTCCAGAATAGAGAACAGTGTGTAAAAGTTCACCAGGATAAATCCTCATTTTTAAACAACCGCATGGGTATCCCACAAGGGTCCATTCTTGGTCCTTTACTTTTCAGCATTTTTATTAATGACTTGCCGTTACACTGCTCAGCTGCAACATGCCAACTTTATGCAGATGATGCAGTTATTTACACAGCTGCCAAGACTCCAGCACAGGCTGCAGATGTACTGTCTACAAGTATGGTTGATGTCCAAGAGTGGCTCCTCAAGAACCATCTATTGCTGAACCTTCAGAAAACAGTCTCAATGTGCTTTTCAATCAAAAAATGTAACCTGCAACATTTTAAAGTTAATATACATGATCATGACATCAGTTTAGCTACAGAATTCAAATACCTTGGCATTGTACTAGATCCTCAACTCAAATTTAATCTTCATATAAAGAAAATTTCAAAAACAGTAAAAAAAAATCTGAACTGCTTTAAATTAATTAGATATTACATACCTTACGAAGCAGCTGCACTGTATATGCATTCTATGGTTTTTTCTCATATATCATACTGTTTGACAGTCTGGGCTCAAGCAGCCCCTTCCACAATAAGACATATAGGTTCATTATATAATCAAACCCTAAAAATCTTGGACAAAAAGCCCATTAGGTGGCATCACTGTAATGTTTTAAAAAAATACAACCTATTGAGTTTTGAGAGCTTCATTGACCTCTGTCTTCTGAAATTAACGTTCAAATGTTTCCATAAATCAGCACCCGAGCCACTTGCTGGTTTCGTCCAAAGACAGGACAGCAGCAGAGCCACCAGGAGTTCTGTTAACAATAACTGTAAAATATTCCACCGCAGAACCACATTTGGACAAACAGCTTTCTCTATAAAGGGCAGTCACATCTGGAACACAATGCCAAATGAAATTAAAATAATAACGGACTTTAAAACATTCACTAAAAATGTTAAAAACTGGCTGAAAAATAAACAAGAATGTACTCATGTATGAATTATTTGTCTGCAAAGTGAGAGTGAATGAAGGGAAGGAATAAATGTGTTTGTTTATAGTGAGTGACGGAGGGAGGGAGGCCTGAAATAGGCAAATGTGAGTTATGTTATATGTGTTAAATGTGAGTCAGGCTGTTATATTTGTGTATTTATAATATTTTATAATATATGTGTATTTATAATATTTATGTTAAATGTGAGTCAGGCTGTTATATTTGTGTATTTATAATATTTATAATATTTATAATTGTGTATTTATAATTTTTCTGCATTGATGTATGTGGTTATTGTGTATATTTTTTATCTTGATTCTTTTTTCTAAAGCCCATCCAGGGACAAGAGTTGCAAATTAGCTAATAGCTATACACTCTATGTGCAACACATCAGATTGATTGTCTTTGATTAATTGTCTATGTTTATTGCACTGTCCCTGTCAAATAAACTAATCTACTACTACTACTACTACTTGCTTAGGCAAGTCCTTGCATTGGCATTTTGCTAGCTAGGATCCTCTGCATTGTGGGTGGAGGAGTCTAACTATTCAATCAAAAGACGTGAAAATGCTGACGTTCTCGAATGCCTTCTATGCGTACCCCTAGACGTACAGAAGACATCTGATAGGATAAGTTTAACAGGTAATTTAACCTACAGAGCTGCACTGTTAATTCCTGAAGACCCAAGGCAGATTTGCTTGACCCTGGCAACACAGATGGCTGAAATATGATTGGATAAAAAAACTCTAACATGCATTACTACTGGAATGAGTGCAACCAAGAGAAAAAGCTACAAAATGAAGAGAACAGACTATAGGGAATAATTTAATACATCCTCATGGAACAAATATAAGAATGTAGGCAGTAAATATAATTCTGATAGTGTTTAGGCCAGCAGAAAAGGCTTTGCTGGCTCTGAGGGTCCACCACTGCTGATGGATATCCTTGCGTTTCTGATGTCTGCTCATAACTTATGACATATGAGAACACTATGGAAGAGCTACTCAGAGCTGTTGTTAAGAGTAGTATTTTTCAACCTTTTTTGAGCCACACAACCTTTTTACATTGAAAAAAATCCCACAGAACCCTAAAAATCTAAAATGTTACGCAATCACAGGAGTTAGCATAAGATAAGATAAGATAAGCCTTTATTAGTCCCACAATGGGGAAATTCCAGGATTGCAACAGCACAGGGATAGCAACACTCAGAACAACAATCAGAAGGCAAGAAAAAAAGCAAGAGCAGCTAATATACATATAAGATAAGATAAGATAAGCCTTTATTAGTCCCACAATGGGGAAATTCCAGGATTGCAACAGCATAGGGATAGCAACACTCAGAGCAACAATCAGAAGGCAAGAAAAAACAACATCTAGTAAACATATGTCCATATTACTATAAATGTATATATATATAGACACACAGTGCAGAGCATTATGGCTGGTGAATGTGCAGCAGAAAGTCTAAGCTCTCTCTCCGCGGATGCAGCGGGCCAGCTGGAAGTCTTTGGGCATGATGGTGACCCCCTTAGCGAAGAAGAGACCACCAGGTGGGTCTCGCTGGTCTCCTGCAGAGCCATGACGGCGAAGCTCAGGAAACGCAGGACGGTCTTGAAGTCCTGAGCGATCTCCCTCACCAGGCGCTGGACGGGCAGCTTACGGATGAGCAGCTCCGTGGATTTCTGGCAGCGACAGATCTCTCTCAGAGCCACGGGCCTGTGACGGCGAGGCCTCTTCACTCTGCCGGTGGCCGGAGCGCCTCTCCGAGCAGCCCTGGTGGCTAGCTGTCTCCTGGGGGGGGCTTCTTCCTCCAGTAGATTTTACGGGCGGTCTGCTTGGTTCTTGCCATCGCTCTTTATTATTCTGTCTTATATTTCTTTCACGCCGCCTAAACTCCAGCCCGGTACCCGCGTCATTTTCGCTACAGCTCCCGGTATGTCGAGTTTCCCATTAGCACCGGGCGGCGGCCAAGTGCTAGCTAGCACTAGCTCCTCCCCGCTGTAACGTCTCCCGCTGCAAACCGTGGCTCCGTCCGCCGACCCGGGAGACCCCCGGGGTGATCCGTGCGTCCGTGATATATATACAGAGTGAAAGGTGTAGAAAGAAGAAGGAAGATAAAAAAAAGGCTGTTGCAACAGGCAGCCGACTCGTGTGGCGCCGCCGGTCCGGCGGAACCGGAACCGAAAAAAGAAATATGTACATATTACTATAAATATATATATATATATATATACACACACAGACACACAGTGCAGAGCATTGTAGCTGGATGGAATAAATATGAGTATATAAACACACAGTGTGGAGCATTGTAGCTAGATGGAATAAATATGTAGATATATAAACACCCACAGTACGGAGCATTGCAGCTAGGTGGAATAAATATGTAAATATATAAACACACACAGTGCGGAGCATTGTAGCTAGATGGAATAATATGTAGATATATAAACACAGTGCGGACCATTGTAGCTAGATGGAATAAATATATAGATATATAAATATAAACACACCCAGTGCTGAGCATTGTAGCTAGATGGAATAAATACTGTATGTAAATATATAAACACACACAGTGCAGAGCATTGTTGCTAGATGGGATGAAACAGCACAACCGTCTACTTAGTTATCCTACATGGTATGATTATGTGCCCATACATATTCTCACCCTCCATAGCGACCGGTATTTTCCTAGTTGTATGCCGGAGGGGACCATTGTGTAAGTCTATTGCATCTTTTGCATTCAAAACTATTAGTTTGTTACGTCTTTTTGCTATCTCTGCGAGCAGCCCTGCTTAGGTTGTACAGTCTGACAGCCGTTGGTAGGAAGGACCTGCGAAACCTCTCGGTTGTGCACCTGGGATGATGTAGTCTGCTGCTAAATGAGCTCCTCAGTGCATCCAGTATGTCCTGCATAGGGTGGAACTCGGACTCCAGCAGAGATGACAGTTTAGCCACCGTCCTTCTCTCTCCTATCTCCTCCACCGGGTCAAGGCGCTGCCCCAGGACAGAGCTAGCTTTCTTGATCAGTTTGTTCAGTCTCTTCCTATCGGCTGCCGTAATGCCACTGCCCCAGCAGACCACTCCAAAAGTGATGGCTGATGCCACCACCGTGTCATAGAATGTCTTCAGCAGCGCCCCTTGTACACCAAAAGACCTGAGTCTCCTCAGTAGGAACAGCCTGCGCTGTCCCTTCTTGTAGAGTGCGTCAGTATTGTGTGACCAGTCTACTTTATTGTTCAGATGAACACCCAGGTACTTGTAGGATGTCACCATCTCGATGTCTGTTCCCTGTATATTTACTGGTGCTGTGAGGGGTTGTCCATGCCTGCGGCAGTCCACCACCAGCTCCTTAGTTTTCCTCGCGTTGATCTGGAGGCAGTTCCGATGGCACCAGTCCACGAAGTCCTGGATAAGCCCTCTGTACTCAGCTTCATCTCCATTGGAGATGAGGCCAACGATCGCAGAGTCATCAGAAAACTTCTGTAGATGGCAGTGTGTTGTGTTGTGTGAGAAGTCCGCAGTATAAAGAGTGAACAGGAAGGGAGCCAACACCGTTCCCTGGGGGGCCCCCGTGCTACCGATGATCGTGTCGGACACACAGTCCCGGGTTCTCACAAACTGAGGCCGGTTCGTGAGGTAGTCCAGGATCCATGATGACAGGTGCTGGTCCACCCCTGCGCGCAGCAGCTTTTCTTTCAGGATCATCGGTTGGATGGTGTTGAAAGCACTGGAGAAGTCAAAGAACATGATCCTCACCACATTCCCGGGCTTCTCCAGGTGGGACAGAGAACGGTGAAGGAGGAAGATCACCGCATCCTCCACCCCAATGCCATGCTGGTAGGCGAACTGGAGTGGATCCATCGCTGGTCCCACCAGGGGGCGGAGGTGAGCAAGGAGCAGTCTCTCCAGGGTCTTCATCAAGTGGGACGTCAAGGCCACCGGTCTGTAGCTGTTCAGGTCTTTGGGGTGGGAAGTTTTTGGTACAGGTACCACACAAGATGTTTTCCACAGCTGTGGTACCCTCCCCAGCTTCAGACTCAGGTTGAAGATAAGCTCCACAATCCCACACAGCTGGTCTGCACAGGACTTGAGGAGCTTTGCGCTGATGCCGTCCGGTCCCGACGCCTTCCTCGCCTTGATCTTCCTCAGCTCCGTCCTCACCTGGGTCTTGGTCAGGGTCAGGATGGGGGGCTGTGTGTTGGGAGTGGGGGGGTGTTGGTGGAGTGGGGAGTGGGCAGCAGGACTTGATGTCTTTAGAGGCAGCAGTGGTTGTTGTGCAGTCGGGGGAGGGCGGTAGGTCAAACCTATTGAAAAACAGATTCAGATTGTTCGCCCACTCCCTGCCCCCCGTGGCCTGGGGGGAGGTATTCTGGAGCCCAGAGATGGTTTTGAGGTTTCTCCAGACCCCGCTGATGTCGCTCTGTTGCAGCTTGTCCTCCATCTTCTTCCTGAAGCTGTCCTTGCCTTCTCTGATCTTTCTCCTCAGCTCCCTCTGTACGGACTTCAGCATCTCCCTGTTCCCCGACCTGAAGATCCTCTTCTTCTCTCTCAGAAGTGTTTTTATCTCAGGGTTGATCCAGGGTTTGTTGTTTGAGCAACACCGTATGGTCTTGGTGGGAACGGATTTGTCCACACAGAAGCTGAGGTAGTCCGTGAAGGTGTGAGTGAGGCCATCGATGTCCTCACCATGTGGATCGCAGAGCTGCTTCCAGGCGGTGGTTTCAAAACAGCCCTTTAGAGTGTCCATTGCCTCCTCAGACCATAACTTCACTGTGCGCATGGCCGGAGGTTGTCTGTGCACTAGGGGTTTGTACACCGGCCGGAGATGAACCAAGCTGTGATCCGATCTCCCGAGTGGGGGGAGTTGTGATGAGGTGTACGCCTCCTTAGTGTTTGCGTAGAATAAGTCCAGTGTTTTATTGTCTCTAGTGTGGCATGTGACATACTGGGTAGTGGGTAGAATGGGAGATAGTGAAACATGGTTGAAATCGCCTGAGATGAGGAGAAGAGCATCTGGGTGTTCTGTCTGCAGCCTGCTGGTTACTGAATGGATGACGTCACGCGCTGTCCCAGCGTTCGCCGTCGGATTTGCATAAACAACAATGCAGATCACGTGTGAGTATTCTCTCGGGAGATATGTAGGCCGCATGCTAACAGCTAGCAACTCAATGTCTTTGCTGCAGTGTCGTTGTTTAACAGTGATATGTCCCGGTCTGCACCAGTTGTTGTTAACATACATTATCACTCCACTGCCCCTTGCTTTGCCACTGTCTGGTGTTCGGTCTGCCCGTATCATGTGGAAACCCTCCAGCTCAATGTTAGCATCTGCTGCTAGTTCAGTTAGCCACATCTCAGAAAACAAAAGGAGAGCGCATTCCCGGTATATGCTATCGTAGCGGAAGATAGCCGCTAGCTCATCTACCTTTCCCAGTAACGAACGTACATTCCCCATGACAACAGATGGAAGCGAGGGTCTGTAACCTTATATTTTTTGTCCTCCGCCTTACTCCAGCCCGGCAGCCACGGCGTTTTCGCCTCAGTTCTCTCGGTATGTCGAGTTTTTCCGTTAGCACCGGGTGGCGGTTGAGTGCTAGCAGCCCCTCCCTGCTGTATCATCTCCTGCTATAAACAGTGGCTCCGTCCACCGGCTCAGGAGACATTTGGGACGATCTGTGTGTCCGTGACATAAATGGAGTGAAAAAAAACGGATCAAAAAGAGAGAGGGAGGGAAAAAAAGACTCAGAATTGAGCCGCTGTTGCAAAGGGCGGCCGACTCGTGTGGCGCCGGAAGTGGAAAAAAAAAAAAAAAATCCATCCATGCGAGTTTCATTTTGTTCAACTCAGGCCAGGAGTTTCCTTGATGTTTTTGGCGTTAATGTTGGAATTAGTTTGAAATCGAGACAGCCACTTACCGGAGACATTTCTTGTCAGATATGTGCTCGCGGGAAGGGGGTTGTTTTCATGGCAGGTGTGCTTTTCTCAGCTCAACACTGGTGGACCTCTGTATTCACCACTTGGCTGGGGCTGGGAGCGACTGACATCATGATGCGATTTCTGGGGGAGGTGGTGACATTTTCCCCATCTGGATAGTGTTATAGGTTCAGCAAGAGTAAACCTGAGGGTCCTGAAACTACAGCGGTACTGAAACTGTGGTCTCCGGTTGTGCAGGCATCCCCAACTCGGACTCAGCCTCCATCTAGATGAGGAAGAAGAGGAGGGATTGCATTCGTGCTGCCATCTGCTGACATGGAGCAACCACTCCAGGCGCCAATGCACAACAGCAAGTTGTTTGCAATTTTTTGGGACCAATTAAGAGGTGAAATTAGTATCCCACGGGACCGTGAATGTTTTCTCACAAGCCCCTGATTGTAAAACACTGATAGACAATGCAGAGAGATGACGTAGGTCTGCATTTCTGTTGAGTGACATTCTAGTTTCTTGGATAATTCTACTGAAAACGCTCCACAAGGCACGAACACACTCAGTGAGGCTAGTTCAATAAATCCAATTAAATTAGGAGAGCCCTAGTTAACACCAATACTACAGCTCATCAAGGCAGTCGTATCACTAACTTATAAAATCCAAAAAGATCCTTTCAGTGATCAAAAAATGTAATTCCTATAAATTCAAGCAGAAGAGTGATTTTATTTAGAGTCCAATGCTGAGCTTTGTACCAGCCTGTTAACATGTCCATTTAACAGGTGACTCTGGGGGGGGTTTAACATGGGAGTGTATGGAGATTGATTAATTTTTGGTGCAAACGTCAAGTTTCTACTTAAAGAACTACAGTTTTTGGTACTTCTGAAATAGCGCCATTTGTCGACCTGCATTAGGGGTAGTATCTCATGAAGCAGCAAATGCTGAATAACATTCACAAACATTGCAAATGCTGGGGTCAGGATTCCTAAACAGTTGCACAACAGTTCTCAAACATTTTTTAATCACAAGTTTGCAACCACTTTTCCTTGTCGCAAATAAATTTTGACTGTAAAAACTTGGGTAACCTTTTATGAATCCTGACAAAACCCCAATAATCACAACGTTCATGAGTACTCCTCGGCATTCACCGCTCCATGAGATATTACTCTAAACATGTCGTAAACTCTGTCCAGATATCATAACACCAGCTTGATGTTTTTATATTTCTGTGGTTCAATGGGTCAACATGAGGATGCTTGATGAGGATTTTTTTCCCCCCAAAATACTTCCATTGCTTTTTTTAAACTGAAGTCTGATATCTTACAAAAAGCCTTGACAACCGCGATGAAAATAACAATTTCACCCTTTATTTTCTCCCCAGGGGCAATTCCCATCATCTATATTACCCTTCTCTGCTACCCAATTGTCCAACAGGCTGCCTTGCTGGGCTACATCCTCCTGTCAGCCTACGGGATCTACTGCGCCACCACGGCCCGCACCAACATCCTGCGCCTGCGAGCATTCATCTGGCAGGCTCTGTTTCGTTTCAGCCTCTTCCTCTTCCGGGCTTACGGCAGTGGGCTGGGCAGCCCAAACTCCCTGCGCCTCTTTGTCATCATGGATTCCCTGGCCGTACTGGGTGGGCTGGTTAACATTGTCCAGGTCCCGGAGCGCTTCAGCCCAGGCCTGTTTGACAACTGGGGCAACAGCCACCAGATAATGCATGTCATGGTTATCTGCTCAATCATCTACCTGCACTGGGGCACAGTAGAGGATTTAGCCTGGATTAGGACTTACCAGTGTCCGACTGAGTGATGCCAAGTGGAGTTAGCTTGTGCAAGGTTGTATTGATAGAAGTTTTGTAACAGAGTGGAGGATGTTTGAAAATGCACATTAGTCCTAGCTGCTATAATTCTTCACAGTGGAGGTTCAGTTAAGAATAACAGAAATCTACACTGTAACTGTAACTCAAATATTATCAGTTTGAGGAAAAAAAAATCCTGAACATACTTGATTTATAATGTTCCTATGCAGTAGTTTTCGTCATACAACCCATAAACAAAATAGGGTGTACATTTTTAAATAACTGTAATTAAGAAATCATATATTTTTATATCTTGGCTTATATTTTATATTTAAGCTACGCACATTAACTGTACTGTATATTTGATAAAGTGAAATCACAGGAGTCGTTGCATGCTTCTGCTGTTTTATTTAAAGAAAGAGAAAATGTATGTAAATGCAAATAAAATCACTGCTTTAGCTGAATGTCCCTCAAATTTTATTCTGCACGTTTGGCAACAAACATTACATTCCTAGCAGGGGCATCCACATGACCTTTAAGGCTTTAGCATAATCTGCACCATTCCACATACCTGCAACTAATTATCTGAAATTACTACCATTTTACAACATGTGGACTGCTTATTTAATTTGGTTTCAATGAGGTATGGATGTTTCAAAGGTGGAACGCTTTAGCGCAGCAGCTTTGTGGTTTTCGGATGGTGTTGCTGGGTTATCTGCATTAGCAGACGACTTCCTTTTTTCCCCCCTCCTAAATAAAAGGCATTCTGGTCCAGCCGTGTGGATCAGTCTTCATCTGAGCTGGTGTCTTCAGGCTCTGACATGTCAGCGATGGGAAACCGCAAGATGGCAGCCACTCCACTCAGCTGAGTCAGCTCTGAGGAGAAAGACAAGGATGAATGAAAAGAAGATAGACAACAGACATTTAATGCTGCTGTAGCATAAATTCATTTCATCTTAAACTGAGCACATCAACAAACTCAGGTCACAATCTAATATGTGGTGGTTAGTGTCATTAATACAAGTTACATGTGATATGAACTAGGAGGAAACTGAATCACATTAGAGATAGTCTTCTATTTAGGTTCAAAAATACAACTGCAATATTAATGGATTCAACAAAACCCGACAGGGAGTTGCACTCATGTAGTCACTTATTAGCGAGATTTTCAAACAACACATCTAAAAGTAGTCCCATCCCGCTTCCAAAACGCATGAATACGCTACCTGATTGGAGCTGTAGGACAAATCTCAGCTTCCTCTTGGTGTGGAGGATTGCTTATGAGAGAAACGTTGCGGTTTCTCTGCCATTCTTGTACTGACTGCTCACTAGAGCTAAAAATGTGTCCATAGTCCCCGAATGTCAGAACGAGTGCACATGCAGCATTTATATACAGTAGCTACGTAGATCGGTAAATAAGCGGGCTGAGGTGTGACTTTTTGTCCTCACAATAAGACAAGCTTTTTAACAGGCCTGTTTGCTTTTGCTGCTGCTTAAAATACTTTTAGAAAACTGAACTCCCTGCATTTAAAGGTGAAGTTACTGGTATCTTGCTTGTACTGTGTATGTACAAGCCTGCATATACTGTACATGTGCGTGATGCAGTATACATCATTGAACTGAAGCCATCAGAAATGTGGAACAAAAGAATTTTGCAAATATGGATGAAATTTGTTGGGGAAAAAAGATTGTTCATGTATTTATGTGGATGTCTTTATCCACTCACACAATAACTGAGGAGAAATGGTAACAAGGGGAAAAGGCCGCTAGAAAAAAAAATAAAAAAATAAAAATTCATGATGGGGCCAAATACATACAGTAGTTATACATCTATAGCAACACATCTATTAACAGTCATAGAGAAACTGCAGCCAACCCAAGTTCAAAAGCTACTCTTCTTTCAACTCGCATGTCGGTTACATCCACTTAAATGAATGAGAAGAAGCAACTCAACTGCTTTTAAAATAACTCCTTCATTAGCACAGTGTAGTTTATAACTTACGTTCACCGGAAACGTGAAGGCTTGAGAATATTCTGGGGGAAAAGACAGAAAACGCATCAGTTGGAGCAGTCTTTTCTTCCATGCTTTATAAAAGTATCTAAATCTGTAGTTCATTTTACATGTTTTCCTCTTCAAATACTCAGTCACATATGAATATGAACACAGTCATACTTCCCTTAACTAGTGGGCACTCAGAGAGCCCGCACCTCTGCCAAGGTCTGTCTGCTTTTTCAGCAGGATTTAAGAAAAAGTACTAGATGGATTTTGATTAAATTTTCAGCCGAGGTGGCCCTTGGGCTATAGATGAACCCCTTAGCTTTTGGGGGTGATCTGGGTCAGAATTTGGATTCTGGATCACTTTTCCACTTTAAGTTTGTGAAATAGGGCCTTGGTAGAGATATCCTCTCTCTGATCACCTCCAAATTCTAATGGATTCATGCGTAGCCCATGGGTCGCCTCTGGTGAAAATTTCATCAAAATCCACCCAGTTGTTTTTGCATAATCCTGCTAACAAACAGACAGAAAAACAAACTGCCCTGATCACATTACCTCCTTGGCGGAGGCAATAACTAGGGATGAGCCGATACCACTTTTTCCAAGTCCGATACCAATACTGTGACTGAGTATTGGCCAATACTGATCCAAACCCAATACCATCTTTTATTTAAAACAACAAAAGTACAGAACATACTTTGGTAATGACTGGTTGCATTTTGCACACATATAAAAACAAATCTAAGGCTATGATCATACTGCAGGTCTTAATGCTCAATTCCAATGTTTTGCTGAGATCTCATTTTTTTGTATGGGCATTCACATTATAATTTACATGCGACCCCCATCAGACTCCAGTGTGAACGGTCTACAGCTATGAAGTGACCTACATGAGCAGAAGAAAACGTAAGGTCAGACGCAGCGTTTTGTTTACGGAAGTAAATATGAGCCCCGAACGACTCGGGGACAGAACTTCTTCACCTTGAAGCAGCGCAGCAAAATAAAATGTTAAAATCATTCAGAAATGATTATCCACAAAATAAATGAGACCAGCTTCATTCCTCTACACGCCACATGACTGCTGTGATCAACTCTGCTTTAACAGAACTGATCAATTAAACAGCGCTCTTGAAAATGAGACCCCATGTCTCAATGGGATTACCTGTATAAATAAGGTTAATAATAAATAATCCTAGCGATTACAATAGGGCTCTCGCCCACTGACACTGTCAGTGGCTCGGGCTCTAATAAACAGTGCGGCTCATACCGGCGTAACACCGGTTCCGCACATCGAGGAGAAGCCGCCACAGACTCCCCTCTCCTGTCCTCGTATCCCCATATCTGGCCATTCCACTCCACAGTCATGTCGGTATTAACTTTACATTTTACACACGTGGACAAAATTGTTGGTACCCCTCTGTTAATTAAAGAAAAACCCACAATGGTCACAGAAATAACTTGAATTTGACAAAAGTGGTAATAAATAAAAATTCTATGAAAATTAAGGCTCCAGCCCCCCCCCCCCCCCGAAACGGATTAAGCGCAAGAAGATGAATGAATGAATGAATTAACCAGTGAAAATCAGACAATGCTTTTGAATTGTGGTTCAACAGAATTATTTTAAAGAACAAACTCATGAAACAGGCCTGGACAAAAATGATGGTACCCTTAACTTAATATTTTGTTGCACAACATTTTGAGGCAATCACTGCAATCAAACGATTTCTGTAACTGTCAGTGAGACTTCTGCACCTCTCAGCAGGCATTTTGGCCCACTCCTCATGAGCAAACTGCTCCAGTTGTCTCAGGTTTGAAGAGTGCCTTCTCCAGACGGCATGTTTCAGCTCCTTCCACAGATGTTCAATAGGATTTAGATCAGGGCTCATAGAAGGCCACTTTAGAATAGTCCAATGTTTCGCTCTTAGCCATTCTTGGGTGTTTTTAGCTGTGTGTTTTGGGTCATTATCCTGTTGCAAGACCCATGACCTGTGACTGAGACCAAGTTATCTGATACTGGGCAGCACATTTCTCTCTAGAATACCTTGATATTCTTGAGATTTCATTGTACCCTGCACAGACTCAAGACACCCTGTGCCAGATGGAGCAAAGCAGCCCCACAACATAACAGAACCTCCTCCATGTTTCACAGTAGGGACAGTGTTCTTTTCTTGGTGTGCTTCATTTTTGCGTCTGTGAACATAGAGCTGATGTGCCTTGCCAAAAAGTTCCAGTTTTGTCTCGTCTGTCCATAGGACATTCTCCCAGAAGCTTTGTGGCTTGTCAACATGCAGTTTGGCAAATTCCAGTCTGGCTTTTTTATGATTTGTTTTCAACAGTGGTGTCCTCCTTGGTCGTCTCCCATGAAGTCCACTTTGGCTCAAACGACGACGGGTGGTGCGATCTGACACTGATGTACTTTGACCTTGGAGTTCACCATGAATGTGTTTAGAAGTTGTTCTGGGCTCTTTTGTTACCATTCGTATTATCCGTCTCCTCCTGCAGCCACGTCCAGGGAGGTTGGCTACAGTCGCGTGGATCTTAAATTTCTGAATAATATCTGCAACTGTAGTCACAGGAACATCAAGCTGCTTGGAGATGGTCTTATAGCCTTTACCTTTAACATGCTTGTCTATAATTTTCTTTCTAATCTCCTGAGACAACTCTCTCCTTTGCTTCCTCTGGTCCATGTTTAGTGTGTTACACACCATGTCACCAAACAGCACAGTGACTACTTGTCACCCTTTAAATAGGCCGACTGACTGATTACAAGTTTGTAGACACCTGTGATGTTAATTAGAGGACACATCTTGGTTGAACATGTCCCTATGGTCACATTATTTTCAATCTTTTCTAGGGGCACCATCATTTTTGCCCAGGCCTGTTTCAT
This sequence comes from Pholidichthys leucotaenia, assembly GCA_020510985.1. Lineage (NCBI taxonomy): Eukaryota > Metazoa > Chordata > Actinopteri > Cichliformes > Pholidichthyidae > Pholidichthys > Pholidichthys leucotaenia. The sequence goes on from CM035836.1 coordinate 414,140,160, forward strand.
GAGTTTGTTTTTTACAGTAATTCTGTTGAACCACAATTCAAAAGCATTGTCTGATTTTCATTGGTTAATTTTCATAGAATTTTTATTTATTACCACTTTTGTCAGATTCAAGTTATTTCTGTGACCATTGTGGGGTTTTCTTTCATTAACAGAGGGGTACCAACAATTTTGTCCACGGCTGTAGGCCAGGACTCACGGTGTGCTGTTTACAGGGAAAAAGGAATTTGCAGCATCCAGTTAATGTGCCGTTACTGGGTGCCTGCTTGTCTGATGGTTTCAGCAGCCCCCCCCCCCCCAAAAAAAAATAAATAAAAATTTTGAAGTTGTTTTGCAGTCAGAGCCGACAAAATTACAATCCAGTGATAAAAGGAAGAAGACTGATTAAAAAGAGAGCACAAATCAGCTGTGTCTGCCATGCTTGCTGCATCGTCCACCACAGAATTGTCACGTCTGTCTCACTTCAATGAGGAAAAAGTCGGATGAAATGCCACATGACCATTCAGACTGAGGATGCTTTGGAAAATATCAGATATGTATCTAAATTAGGACCACATATGAAAGTGGCCTGGGCCTGGTGTGAAAAAATTGGATGTGTGCCGTTCAGACTGTCATTAAAAAAAAAAAAAAAAATCAGATATGGGTCACATTTGTGCAAAAAAATCGGAATTGAGCATTGAAACCTGCAGTGTGAACATAGTGCAAAAGTCAAAGAATACTGTATATTACAAATTTGACTCAGTTTAGCAATGCTGCTGCTTTTTTTTATTTTAAACTTTGTAACATTGGCAGCATTTTACTGGTCAGGACCATGTAAACATGCATTCTGAAGTTTTAAGTGCAAGTTTATGCAAAACTTTAAAGATGAGTATTTAGGTAAACATTCAGATGAAATTCAAAGTGCCACTTTAAGCATGAGGTAAAAAAATGCTGTAGCTCTGAAAATAAAGGAACTAACCCTTTAAGTTGCATTTTTGTCATCCATTATTATTATCATAAGTATTCTCCTGGTCCTCAGTTTATTTAGTAGTGTTTCTGATATTCTCTGTCCATTCTTAGTTTTTAGGTTTGCTCTTATTTTGAAGTCATACCGGTTCCATTTCCTGTAGCCTTGTTGTTTTAGTCCTGCTTCTAGTTCACTGTTATGATTTGCTATTTATGTTTCTGTTCCCTAACTCTCATCAGCTGTAACTCTCCACCGAAAGGTAAACCCATGTTATGCCTTTGTTTCTGTCATTTTCCACGCTCCAGTCTGGCTTGCACTTTGAAGTTTTGTTCTTTTGTTTACATTTCACTTTTAGCATCTTCCAGCCTCCGAGCTGGAAAAGCACCACCTGCTAATGTGCAACACACTTGCTTCTGCTCGGTTCTTAACAGAATTCAGCATATCCCTTAACCATGATACCTTTGCAAGTGTTTTATCAACTTGGTGTTAAAATTGTAAACACTGGTACCACACAGCAAACATACTGAGGCAAGTCCCACAGACAGGCTCCAGTGACACGCGTTGCCTTTAATTACAGAAGCGCACGCAGCATGGCTGAGAATGTGATCACGCCTTCATTTTAATATTATTAATGTATCGGATCCATAAACTACTTTTATTCCTTACTAATACTGATCCAGCCATTTTGCCTGGATCAAACTCGATACCCATACGGCGGATCAGCTCATCCCTAGTAATAATAACTGACTCAGAGATGGTTTGCCGAGCTGACAAATCATAAAAGAAACAAGTTACCTGACATTGCCACCATTGTCTCTCACGCTGTCCACTAGTCGAACATAACGAGCCCTTGTGGGGACATCCTGATGTCTGGATAGACATACAAAGATTAGACTGACTACTAGTGTCGAAGCTGTGACCAGAGCAAGACCAGAGTCTCCCAAGACCAACACACACAGTGGTCTTAGGTCTCAACTTGATCTTTGTCTTGTGAGACTCTGGTCTTGACGAGGTCTTGTCTGCAACACTATTGATTACATCACTTGCATCCTTTGCATGAAACATTTAAAAGCTAAAAAAAAAAGGTACAAGAGGAGAAAATAAAATGAATGACAAGCTCTGCTTCACTGCATTTAAACAGACAAGCATCTCTGTCAGTAGGTACCTGAATAACTTATCACTTATCAACAAGGTGTCAATGGCGAGGGCGTCAGCAGCTTTCTCCACATGAGCGATTCTGTACAGATGCACAAACACGAAAGTTATTATCTGTGGCAGTGAGATAAGATAACTTTATTAATCTGACACATCTAGCTACAATGCTCCGCACTGTGTTTTTATATATCTACATATTATTCCATCTAGCTACATTGCTCCGCACTGTGTGTGTTTATATACTTGCATATTTATTCCACCTAGCTGCAATGCTCCGTACTGTGGGTGTTTATATATTTACATATTTATTCCATCTAGCTACAATGCTCTGCACTGTGTGTTCATATATTCATATATTTATTCCATCCAGCTACAATGCTCTGCACTGTGTGTCTGTGTGTGTGTGTGTGTATATATATATTTTATAGTAATATGTACATATGTATATTAGCTGCTCTTGCTTGCTTGTTTTTTTTTTTTTTCTTGCCTTCTGATTGTTGCTCTGAGTGTTGCTATCCCTGTGCTGTTGCAATCCTGGAATTTCCCGGTTGTGGGACTAATAAAGGCTTATCTTATCTTATCTCTTATCTCTTATAATATGACACAGAGAGACAACAACAAATGCATACAGTATAGCAACAGGATGCAATAACACTCCAATAAACCTAAAATATGTTCATTATAAAATCTAAGGGTGTGTTTGGTCACTAAAAATCAACTCTACAGCTGCTTTCACACCCAAAATAAGCATGTATAAGAGGGTTTTCTTAACATGGATAAACCCACAAATGACCAATTAAGCTCGTTTACATGGTCACAAAAATCCAATACCTGTGAATAATTCAAAAATTTTTTATTTGTCAATATTTCTAGTACATGTACAGGACATGCAGTAGAATTGAAATGCCGTTTCTCTCGCTTAGTGGTGTGTGCAACATATAAGACAAGAAGAAATAAGGATGGAAAATAACAATCTATGACAGAATATTCAAAAAATAATCAGCAAAAAATAATCAGTAACAAAATGAAACTTGTTTACATGATTCAGTCATTGGATTTCTTCCCAAAGTACATAATATAACTGAAGGCTTCAGGCGCTCCTTTGTGCTCACCACCATCAGACTGCATAACAGTCAGAGCCACAGCCTAACACAGCTCTGACGCCCCCACCCCGTCTTCCAGAAATACTATTATAATCAGTATTTTAAGTGTCCATGTAAAACATAGCCATTGACTCATTTTCCACTTTGAGAAATTCTGGTCTGATCACAGAAGACAAGCTTGTGTTTTTGTTTTTTCTCTGGTACATCATGTTTCATCACACAATGACACTGAAGCCTAAATTCACCCATGTTTAACGGTCATACTGCTGCTAATCGGAGATGAAAGCGGTAACCCCCAAGTATACTGTACCTTTCCCACTGCCAAAGCAACCTTGGTTTTGGAGAGTTTTGGGCATTTTGGTCTGTGTGAAAGGGGCTTATACAACCATCATTCACTCACCCATAGAAGGCTCTGTCAGGTTCATGCTGGAGCATTTTGTAGAAATCTTCCAGGGCTTTCACCTCTCCAGCTGCCTGAGTGTTATAAAAACAAGAACACGCGCTAAAACAATTATATCACAGCCCCTACTAATGTACCAAATGATATTCAGGGGAAGAATCCACACAAATGGAACAAATTCATAAGTTGTGAGAATATATTTGCTAAAGTGACACAAAAACAAAAGTCATACACAAATTCAGAAAATATCAAGACAGAATAATTTATCAGTCGTTAAAATGTGAATGCTCGGACTTCCGGTTATGGCGGCCACGTAGGAAGATGTGTTTCACACTGCTCTGCTCTTGAAAATACAAAACAATTACTAAAACTCTCTTAATTGGAACAAAAACCCATCCTAGCGTTTTGGCGCGGATATGGTAAAAACTAAGGCTGGAAAATCAGGTAGAGGAAAAGGTAACTCGACAAAACAACCCAAGCTAACAGACTTCCACGCTCGAGGCGAAACAGAAAAAATTCCAGTGGCAATGGCGGAGGAGGGAGCCAGTGGCGGAGCGGGAACTGCTAAAGAGGGGACAAACGCAGTGCTCACTGCCATCAACTCCATGAGAACAGAGTTTTCGTCTAAATTTGACGGGATTACAACAGCGATAGAAGGAATGAGAAAAGAAATAAATGACTGTATGGAGCGAGTGTCGCAGGCGGAGCTCCGAATTTCAAGCGCTGACGATGACGTCACCAGCCTCCAAACTAATCTGCAAACACTGGAATTAAAATGTAAACGTCTGGAAGATAACGTCCTAGACTTGGAATCCCGCTCACGACGGAATAATTTGAGGCTGGTGGGCCTCCCGGAGGGAGTGGAGGGACGGGACCCATGTTCCTTTTTGGAAAAGTGGATTCCAGAAGTGCTGAACAATGCGGATCTGCAGTCATCGGTCGTTTTAGAGAGAGCTCACCGAATCGGCCCACCGAGAAATAATAAGACACCACTGAGGACGCTGATTATGAAGTTCCTCAACTACAGAGACAAGATGACAGTCACCAATGCAGCGCGAGCTAAAGGGGAAATTAAATACCAGGACCAACATGTGCGCTTCTATCCGGATTTGGCTGCAGGAATACAATTAAGGAGGCAGTTCGACCCCACCCGTAAAGAGCTGCGCAACCTAGGGATTCGTCACGGAGTAATTCATCCGGCAAGACTGCTGGTCACATATAAGGGGAGAACCCACACCTTCAAGACCCCTCAAGAGGCGCAGGAGCTCATCAAGCAGATCCAAAAAGAAACTGGCGGGAGCTAAGCATGAACATGACAAAGGTAGAACATTTAAGCATATGTACAGACATCTGATTGATCTGAAACATAAACATGTCTACAAAATACAGACTGTAATAAAAAAAAAAGTTATGATGTACAACGTTGCTATAAAACTTTGAAGTTATGTTGAAAAAACTACAGAAGAGAGTTAATGTCATAAGAATAGTAGTAGAGTCAGGGTGATTGAGAGGAGAAAGAGAGAGTGGTTTGATTGATCCTCGCAGGTGTGGAACAGTCACTAGCTATAACGGGAGAGGGAATTTTTTTGATTTTGGGGGGATTACCATGAATGTGGGGAAAGGGAATCTGTTTTTGTTTAGTTTGTAGGATGAATGTTTCGCCATCCATGTTTTTGCTTCTCTGTAAGAGTATGTTCATATTGCAAGGTAATCTCAAACTCCTTATTGATCACAGATCAAAGCGCTAATCTTAATTTAACTTCATGGAATTGCAGAGGTCTACAAAATCTAAAAAAACTTAAACAAGTCATGAATAAAATAAAAGACATGGATTCAAAAATTGTATTTTTACAAGAAACTCATCTAATAGAGGAGGATGTAAAAAGAATTAGGAGAAGATGGCAAGGTAACGTGTTCACCTCATCATTTTCATCCCGAGCTAGGGGAGTTATGATTCTCATACATAAAACAGTCCCATTTCAAACGAAAAATGTAATTGAAGACAAATTTGGAAGATATCTAATTATCCAAGGATCTCTGTTATTAGAAAATATAAATCTGGTGAACTTATACAGCCCCAATATTGATGATCAAAACTTCTCTGTTAATTTATTCCTCACTTTATCATCACTTACAGGGCAACATATAGTAGCAGGGGATTTTAACTGTACATTGAATCCCAGTACAGATAGATCAACAGGACTGGACTGTATGCAGAATGGATGTAGGATAACCATTAATCATTTTATGAAAGAATTGAGATTGCTAGATATATGGAGAGAAATGAAACCACAAGTCAAAGCCTATTCTTGTTATTCTAGTACCTATAAGACATTCTCACGTATTGACTACTTTTTGATCTCTACAGAATTAAGGTCCAAGATTCAAAACTGTTTCTATGATAACACTGATCTCTGATCATGCACCCTGCTGTCTAGTATATGTAGATAAGAAATTGACAAAGAGCCCAGTTAGGTGGCATTTTCAACATAAATGGCTTCAGGATGAGGAATTTGTTAAGTACATAGAAAAACAGATAGATGAGTTCTTTGATATCAATACCACACAAACAACGGCATGTATAAAGTGGGAGGCTTTCAAAGCTTTTATTAGGGGCATATTATTAGTTATACAGGTTCAAAATCTAAGAAGACTCGAGAGGAGAGAGTCCAATTGGAAAGTAAAATAAAAATTCTTCAAGAAAAGGTGTATGCAGGTAGTAACCCACAGAGAACGAATTACTGATTCTGAGAGCTGAATATGACAAAAAAAATCAGCGAATAGAGCTGCCTCGAGTCTTCTAAGATTGAAGCAAACTTTTTATGAACAAGGTGAAAAATCAGGAAAATTATTGGCATGGCAGATTAAACAATTAGAATCTAAAATGCCAATTACCAGTATTACAAGTAACGGACAGGTAGTTATAGATCCTTTAGAAATTAATAGTGCCTTTAGAGATTATTATGAAAAACTATATGATACAAAAAATGAAATTGACTTAACAAAACTAAATGGATTTTTGGGTGGATTATCCATACCAGGTATTCCAAATGAAAACAGGGAGATACTGGAGTCTAAAATTAGTCAAGAAGAAGTTGGGCTAGCCATTGATAATATGAAATCAGGAAAAAGAGCAGGACCAGATGGTCTTCCAGTCGCCCTCTATAAAAAAAATTAAGAATAAATTAATAAAACCACTTTTGGAAATGGTTTTAGAAGCATTTCAAAATGGTAATTTACCACCATACATGAATAATGCCTTAATTATACTGTTGCCAAAACCAGGTAAACCCTCTAATAAATGTGAAAATATGAGACCAATAAGCCTATTAAATGTTGCTCTTAAAATAATCTGTAAAATTTTAGCAAAACGACTACAAGAAATATTACCAAATATTATTAACTGAGATCAGAATGGCTTTATAATGAGAAGACAAGGCTTCCATAATGTAAGAAGACTATTTAATATTATTTATTACAATAAAGAAGCACCGGATACAGCTCTCCTATCATTGGATGCCGAAAAGGCCTTTGATAGGGTCGAATGGCCCTATCTTTTTGAAGTCTTACAAAGGTTTGGACTTGGAAATAATTTAATAAAATGGGTCCAGATAATATACAATAATGCTACAGCAGAAATCCTAACAAACAGCAATATCTCAAAATCAATAAAAATCAATAGAGGATGTCGACAAGGCTGTCCACTTTCACCTTTATTGTTTACTATGTCCTGCGTTTCCTGAGCTTCGCCGTCATGGCTCTGCAGGAGACCAGCGAGGCCCACCTGGTGGTCTCTTCTTTGCTAAGGGGGTCACCATCATGCCCAAAGACTTCCAGCTGGCCCGCCGCATCCGCGGAGAGAGAGCTTAGACTTTCTGCTGCACATTCACCAACCAACCATAATGCTCTGCACTGTGTGTCTATATATATACATTTATAGTAATATGGACATATGTTTACTAGATGTTTTTTCTTGCCTTCTGATTGTTGCTCTGAGTGTTGCTATCCCTGTGCTGTTGCAATCCTGGAATTTCCCCATTGTGGGACTAATAAAGGCATATCTTATCTTATGGCAATTGAACCTTTAGCAATGGCAGTACGTTTACATCCACAAATATATGGAATTAAAGTAGGACCAACAGAACATAAAATCTCCCTGTATGCCGACGACATAATTTTGTTTATGTCGAATTTTAAAAAATCAATTCCGACCCTGTTAAATTTAATAAAGAACTTTGGGGAAATATCAGGATATAAAATAAATAAAACAAAATCTTCAATATTAATGCTAAATGAGACCCAGAGAAATCACCCAGCTCCTGAGGTAAATCAATTCAATGTTGTAAATCAGTTTAAATATTTAGGAATTCAAATTTTGCCTAAGCTAGAATCAGTCGCCAGTGCCAACTATGAAGCCTTAATGACAGATATTAATGAGTTACTTCAGAGATTGATGTCACTACCAATGCCAATGATTGGGAGAATTAATATACTTAAAAGTAATATCTTGGCTAGATTACGTTTGTCCTTATTATTGCACTGTCCCTGTCAAATAAACTAATCTACTACTACTACTATATTTACCATTTGATCGTGGAGGTCTGAAATGTCCAAACTTTATGTTGTATTACTGGTCAGCACAACTGAGGTCTATGACATATTATTTTTCATCAAATGATCCTCCTCACTGGACTGAAATGGAATCATACAATTTACCTTTACCTCTTCCCTTATTCATATATTCAGACTTGGCTAAAAAATTACAGAAACAAGTTAAAAATCCAATTGTAAAGCACATGATCAAAATACGGTGTGAAACTAAAAAATATTTAAAAGAACCACACTCACTGTCACAATTTAGCCCAATATGGGGTAATCAATATTTTACACCAGGGAGAGTGGATACTGTATTTAAAGTATTGTAGAAGTTACGGAAAAACAGACAGGATACGTGTAAGTCTGTCTGGAAAAACTTTATTTACATTTTTTCACTTCCTGCTTTTATCTCCATCCAAAACGGAAAAACTCCGCCTTCACATTAAAACTCCACCTTCACATTAAAAGATCCAATTTTGTGTGTGAGACCAACAACTAATATCACCACACAGGCCCCCCCAGAACACACAAATAACAACATAAATAAACATGCTGACAAAAAACAAACAAACAGCATGAACAAAAATCCAAAAGAAAATAACTCAAGAAAACCTCTTAGGCAACCTAATTACCCTGCCCCGACGACTGCACTGCACAGTCCTAGGGGGCACAACTGTAACTGGAGCAGAAACAACCTCAGGCGCAGGGTTGGGAGGGCGCCCCCGCCGAGCCGGGCGGGCTAACTCAACCTCATTGTCACAAAGAACATGCGCAGGCTTCAAACGATCCACCGAAATCCGATCCTGGCCAGTCCCCAACTCAACCAAAAAATCCTTATGGCCTGCTTCTAACACCCGAAAAGGGCCATCATAAGGTGCCTGCAGGGGAGAACGATGGGCATCGTGCCGGACAAAAACATATTTAGCCGACCTAAGGCTATCAGGGACGTAAGACTGAGGAAGGCAGTGGTGCGCAGCCACAGGAACAAAAGCCCTAGCTTCCTCTCGACACTTAGGCCTCTTAACCATACTGGGACCCAACCCTGGACTGGTAGAAAGAAACTCCCCTGGAACCCTCAAGGTCTGGCCAAGGACCAACTCAGCAGAAGAGGAATGCAGGTCTTCCTTGGGGGCTGAACGCAAACCCAACAAAACCCACGGTAATCTGTCCACCCATCCACTATCCACCAATGACGCGCGAAGGGCCGCTTTCATAGTCCGATGAAACCGCTCGCATAGCCCATTAGCTTGTGGATGGTATGCTGTGGTCCGATGAAGTTTAACCCCCAAACTACCAGCTACTTCATTCCAAAGTGCAGAGGTAAATTGCGGGCCCCTGTCAGAGGAAACGTCCAAGGGGACACCAAAACGGGACACCCAAGAGGAGATAAATGCCCGGGCAACATCAGATGCTGTAGTTGATGTCAGGGGAACCACCTCCGGCCACCGCGTAGTCCGGTCCACCATAGTGAAGAGGTGAGTAAAACCGCGAGACGGAGGAAGAGGTCCAACTAGGTCCACCTGAACATGATCAAAACGTCGCTCCGGAATCCAAAAAGGCTCCAATGGAGCCTTTATGTGGCGCTGCACCTTAGCACGCTGGCATGCCACACAGGTTGTCGTCCAAGTCTTCACATCCTTTCTAAGACCCGGCCATACAAACTTGGCGCTCACCAACTTGACCGAAGCCTTAACCCCAGGATGCGACAAAGAATGAACAGTGTCAAAAACACGACGACGCCAAGCCACAGGCACCAGAGGTCGTGGTTTTCCCAGTGTAGTATCACACAGAAGAGTGGCGCCACTGTCTTGAAAGCAGACATCCTCCAACTGCAAACTGGACTCCGTGGAACGAAGCACCTGCACCTCCGGGTCCAACAACTGCTCGGCAGCCATCTCAGCATAGTCCATGCCCAAATGAACAGCAGCAACTGGTGCACGAGAAAGACAGTCCGCCACCAAGTTGGTCTTACCAGCCACATGCTGAATGTCTGTAGTGAACTCGGAAATAGCCGAAAGCTGCCGTTGTTGCCGAGCTGACCAAGGTTCAGTGGACTTGGCCATGGCAAACGTGAGAGGTTTATGGTCCACAAAAGCGGTGAATTTACGGCCCTCCAAAAGAAACCTGAAATGCCTTGTCGCCAAGAAAAGGGCCAACAGCTCCCTGTCAAAGGTGCTGTACTTCCTTTCTGACTCGCGTAACTGTCTACTAAAAAAGGCCAGAGGTTCCCAGGAATTGCCCACCCACTGCTCACAAACTGCTCCGACAGCATAATCAGATGCGTCGGTGGTAAGAGCAATGGCGGCCGTGGGATCTGGATGAGCCAACAAGGCAGCATCAGCCAGTGCAGCTTTAATCCCATCAAAAGCACATAACCTCTCATGAGTCCACTCAATGTCCTGATTACCCCTCTTACCCTTCAAGGCCTCATATAGCGGACGCATAATATGGGCAGCATGAGGTATAAAACGGTTGTAAAAATTAACCATGCCCAAAAACTCCTGCAGGGGCTTGACAGAGGAGGGGCGTGGAAAAGCTAAAACTGCTTCGACTTTAGCCGGGAGGGGCACGGCACCCTGCTGGGATACCTTGTGCCCCAAGAACTCAAGTTCTGAGAGCCCAAACTGACACTTCACGGGATTCACTATCAGTCCATGGTCACAGAGGCGTCTGAAAAGCTGGCGAAGGTGCAACACATGTTCCTCCACCGAAGCGCTCGCCACCAGTATATCGTCCAGATATACAAATAAAAAAGGCATGTCCCGCAACACAGAGTCCATAAGCCTTTGAAACGTCTGCGCAGCACCCTTAAGGCCGAACGGCATCCTCAAGAACTTGAACAGTCCAAATGGAGTGATCACCGCTGTCTTGGGGACGTCCTGGGGATGGACAGGCACCTGATGATAACCACGCACTAAATCCACTTTAGAAAAAATGACTGTCCCTGCCAGACGTGAAGAAAAATCCTGGATATGGGGGACTGGGTACCTGTCGTTGGTAGTAGCGTTGTTAAGGCGCCTAAAATCTCCACAAGGACGCCAACCCCCATCTGACTTAGGGACCATGTGGAGGGGAGAAGCCCACGGACTGTCGGAACGGCGCACAATACCCAGCCGCTCCATATTGGCAAACTCATCTCTAGCAATGGCCAACTTAGCAGCATCCAGACGGCGTGCACGAGCAAAAACAGGTGGACCCACAGTAGTAATATAATGCTCAACCCCATGCTTAACTACTGCCGCAGAAAACGTAGGCACAGTGAGAGCAGGAAACTCAGAGAGAAGGCGCTGGTATCTGTCTCCTGAGGCGAGCATGTTAGCAAGCAGTGGACCAGCCCCACCCAGTGTACATGGATAAGAATCAAAAGACACAGCATCAATCAAACATCTGTTAGCTACGTCAACCAACAGTCTGTAAGCACACAAAAAATCTGCACCAAGAATAGGAACTGCTACAGATGCTACCACAAAGTCCCAACTAAATTCACGGCCGTTAAAACACACAGTAATGAACCTGGTGCCAAAGGTGCGAATAGGAGTACCATTAGCAGCGTCCAGTGGAGGTCCATGTTCATATTCCATGACGTCAGCCGAAGAGGGGGGAACGATGCTCCGCTGCGCTCCCGAATCCACCAAAAAACGACGTCCAGCTGCGCAGTCCTCAATAAAAAGCAGCTTATTGCTGGTGCCGGTGCACGCAGCTGCTAGCGAGCACCGGCCTTCTCGTTTCCCTGTGGCTGGAAAGAGCATGGTGGAATACAGCGCCGAGCCTTCGGTCCAAAACGGCGGTGATAAAAACACATGCTGCTCTCTTTCTTACGGCGATCCGATACTGCGGCCACACCCACCGAGACTTCTCCATCAGACTGCCCAGGCGGCAATGCATGCACCGACAAATGACGAGAAGCCAGCCAAAGCCTGTCCGCTTCTCCAGCCAAACCCCGATAATCCTTAGTACAAATGAGGGGCAAGCTGGCCAGGACAGTGCGCACTGGAGGCGGAAGCTGACGCAGAAACAGGTGGATAAACAGAAATGAACTGTCTCCTGAACCAAGAAGTGCCAACATATTCTCCATCAGCTCAGAAGGTTTGCTGTCCCCCAAACCAGTCATAGACAGAAGACGATCAGCGCGCTCTATATCAGAGAGCTGGTACAGCTGCAGTAGAGCCCTCTTCAGAGTGACGTACCTGTCAGCGAGAGGCGGGTCCCGGAGCAGTCCCATCAAACGACGAGTAGTGGCAGAATCCAAAGCTGCGACAACATGGAAATACTTCGTGTCATCTGTGGTTATTCCGCGCAGATGGAACTGAGCCTCGACATGCTGAAACCAGGGCTCCGGGTCGTGCTGCCAAAAGTCCGGTAATTTAATTGTAGCCGCAAAAACAGCTGGTACGGGAGCCGCAGTGGATACAGACGCCGTGGCGGCGATATCAGAAGAAGTCGCTTGATTAAACATTCTTCAAATGTCAGGGTCACCAATGTAGAAGTTACGGAAAAACAGACAGGATACGTGTAAGTCTGTCTGGAAAAACTTTATTTACATTTTTTCACTTCCTGCTTTTATCTCCATCCAAAACGGAAAAACTCCGCCTTCACATTAAAACTCCACCTTCACATTAAAAGATCCAATTTTGTGTGTGAGACCAACAACTAATATCACCACAGTATGGAATTTAAAAGGGATTCAAAAGATTCAAGACTTATATTTGTCACGCTCAGATAACATAATGTCTTTTGAAGAACTGAGGATTAAATTCAATCTTAATAGAACACACTTTTTTAAATATCTTCAGATTAGAAATTTTCAGAATCAGAATCAGAATCAGGTTTATTGCCATTGTTCATGTAGTACACAAACTAGGAATTTGTCTCGGTACAATGCTGCAACATTAAACATGATAGGATAAGAGAAATAAACTATACATGTAATAAAGTGTAGGATAAGATTAAGTGATACTGGTCAACAGTTAAAATATATATTAGCCAGCAGCAGATACTGTGGAGAACTATATAGTGCAGTCGGTAATGCAGGAAGAAAACAGTGATGACTGACAAGAGTCTGGTTGAGCTGCTGTACATGGTGCACGAGAGTCAATAAGTCACTTAGTGTTCAGCAGTCTAATGGCAGAGGGGAAGAAGCTGTTCATGTGACGGGAGGTTTTAGTCTGGATGGACCGAAGTCTTCTACCAGAGGGGAGGGGGGCAAACAGTACGTGACCAGGGTGTGAGGGATCGGCTATGATCCGGCCAGCACGCCTCCGGGTCCTGGAGATATACAGATCCTGGAGAGATGGGAGCTTGCAGCCGATCACCTTCTCAGCAGTGCGCACGACGCGCTGCAGCCTTAGTCTGTCCCTGGCAGTGGCTCCTGCGTACCACACGGTTATGGAGGTGGTGAGGATGGACTCGATGATGGCTGTGTAGAACTGCACTAACATCTTGGTGGGTAGCTTGAGCTTCCTCAGCTGCCGCAGGAAGAACATCCTCTGCTGGGCTTTTTTGATGAGTGAGCTGATGGTCAGCTCCCATTTGAGGTCCCTGGTGATGGTAGTGCCTAGGAAGCGGAAGGAATCAGCAGTGGTGATGGGAGAGCCTGAGAGGGTGAGGGGGGGCAGAGGAGTAGTGACTTTCCTGAAGTCTACAATCATCTCCACTGTCTTCAGAGCGTTCAGCTGCAGGTTGTTATTGCTGCACCAGGACGCCAGCTGGGCCACCTCTCTCCTGTAGGCGGACTCGTCGCCGTTGGAGATGAGCCCGATGAGGGTGGTGTCGTCCGCAAACTTGATCAACTTGACAGACTGGTGGCTGGAGGTGCAGGAGTTGGTGTAAAGGGAGAAGAGTAGGGGGGAAAGTACACAGCCCTGGGGTGATCCGGTGCTGATGCTAGTATAGTCTGAGACAGTCTTTCCCAGCCGCACATGCTGCCTCCGGTCCGTCAGGAAGTCGATGATCCACCTGCAGAGGGAGTCAGGCACGTTGAGCAGGGACAGCTTGTCCCGGAGCAGAGCGGGGCGGATGGTGTTGAATGCGGAGCTGAAGTCCACAAACAGGATCCTGGCGTAGGTTCCCGGGGAGTCCAGGTGCTGCAGGATGGAGTGGAGGGCCAGGTTGACTGCATCGTCTACAGACCTGTTGGCTCGGTAGGCAAACTGCAGCGAGTCCAGGAGAGGGGTGGTGATGGACTTGAGGTGGGACAGGACCAGGCGCTCAAAGGACTTCATGACTACAGAGGTGAGCGCTACAGGTCTGTAGTCATTAAGTCCAGTGATCCGTGGCTTCTTGGGGACAGGGATGATGGTGGAGGATTTGAGGCAGGACGGCACGTGGCATAACTTAAGGGAGGTGTTAAAAATGTCTGTGAATACAGGAGCCAGCTGTTTCGCACAGAGTCTCAGGGTGGAGGGAGACACGCCGTCTGGGCCGGGGGCCTTGCGCGGGTTCAGTCTGGAGAACTGTTTGAGCACATCCTGCTCACTGATGATAAGGGGAGGGGGGGAGGAGGGGGGGGGGGTGCCTTAAATGAAGTAGGGAATGTGGAGGCTGTGGAGCTGGAGGGAGGGGGGGAGTTGGACACAGATGACGAGGTGTCAAAACGGGCAAATTTTATTCGTTCAAATCAAAATGTATACTGAAATCAAAGGAAAATGTGTTTGAGAATACATGGAGACCTTTCATTGATTATGTAAAGAAATTAAACTTAACTTCTGAAGAAGAAGGTGAATGATATGTGTGGACCTTGCAAATTCCAAGCTGGTGAATGTATATTATGTGTTCTTATGTAATAGATTACCTAGACTAAACAGAGGAGCATTGTTGTTGACTTGTTTTTGTTCATGGCTGTTGTTGTTTTTATTACACTTTTTTTTTGTTATTACCTCCGCCAAGGAGGTTATGTGATCATCGGCGTTGGTTTGTCTGTTTGTTTGTCTGTTTGTTTGTTAGCAAGATAACTCAAAAACTTATGGACGGATTTTCATGAAATTTTCACAGATTGTCAGAAATGGGGTATCCTACAGATGATTACATTTTGGTGGTGATCCGAATCACCGTCCAGAAGAAAACCCCCATTACGGAAAATGCCATTTTCGTGAATAACTACTGAACCACTAATCCTATCATTGCCAATCCAATTGCTAGTCATATGTTTTCGTGGTCAAGGAATCTGAAAACATACACACAAACACTGTATGGGGGGAACTGTGGCCGCCATTACGGAAAATGTCATTTTCGTGAATAACTACTGAACCACTAATCCTATCATTGTCAATCCAATTGCTAGTCATATGTTTTCATGGTCAAGGAATCTAAAAACGTACACACAAACACTGTATGGGGGGAAGTGTGGCGCTTGGCGGAGGTCTGCGCTCTCCAAGTGCTTTTCTAGTTTTGTTATTGTTCTTTTTAATTTTCAAATTACTTTTGTGTTAGTGTCTGACTGTGTGTGCTATGTTTGTAAAAAAAAAAGGGTTCAATAAAAAATATTGTGGAAAAAAAAATGAAAATGTATACAGTGCTTTCTAATGATGTTGCCTAACGGAAGCATATACAAACTAAAAAGAGCAGGGCCTAGCACAGATCCATGTGGAACTCCATGACTGAGGTTTGAGTTGGAAGAAAACTGTCATGAGCCGAGCCGGCTTGGTTTTCCCCGGCTCGGCCCTGATCTCTCTGTGGGTTTTGGCTTCATTGGGTATGTGCATTTTATGTATTCATTCCATCATCTTAGCCACTGCCCGACCGGCAGCTGTCAGTCAGCCTCTGATCTTTTTCCCACACTGCTGACAATCTGTCGGTTCTACCACGCCCCCTCGCTCTCCATAATTCCACCAGCTGTCCCAGCCCCGATAATTATCTTTCCCGCACCTCAGGTGTTCCCAATTTGTGTGACCAGCGGCGTTTGGATTTAAGCAGCTCGTCGCTAGACAAATGCTGCTGGGTGATTGTACGAGTCACGTCTACTCTCCTTGGTGTGACCGTCACGTCAGAAGGACATTTGGATTGTGCTCGCTGGGAGTATTGGACTTTTGGGACTGTTTTACTTGTGAGTAAACTGGTGCGTTTCTCTCTGTTGTTCGCTGCTACGCTGAGCCAGAAGCGCTTCTCCCTTCACAGTATTCTGCTGTGCTTCTGGTGGCGTTCCTCTCTGCAACAAACTTCTGCGCTTAGGCTGTTGCCCCGTTTACGTTCCCCCGAGTAGTTAAACGCCCTGTAGTCCTCCCCGATCTCCGAGCGCATTCTCATGGTACTCTGACTACGTGTTCATCTGTATCGGAACTGTGTCATCAATAAATGTGTGTTCTGTGAACCCTGCACTTAAATCCTCATTCTTCCTTCTCTCCACCGTGTGCAACAGAAGGGCGCACGAGGGGTTTATGACAGAATGACCCAGCCCGTCAAAAGGATTTAGTGTGTTCACCCACACATCCCTTTTTTTCCTCTTTTTGTGTCATTTTTTTTCAAATTGTCTTTTCACTCACCGGTGGTGGAGTGCATGATGCCCCTGTCTCGTCGACCTCGTCCGAGGAGAGGAGGATTGGCCGCAGGGTCTTCCAGCAAGGCGGAGGAGTTGGCGGCCATCTACATCCGAAGCTATGTGGACGAGTTTCTTGCTGCCAGCAGACCCGAGTGGGATTGGTGGTGCGTTCACAGAGTGGTGGGGATTTTGGAGGCACACCCCGGGCTATGGATCTACCCACAATACACCGACCTGCTCTCCAAAGTCTGCTCACTCCAGCGCTCCTCCCGGGGCCTGGTATTTCTCGCGACGCCGGAACGGAGGCCCACTTCCCTGCAAACCGGCAGCCTCCATGGTGCATTGCTCGACCCTCCACTCGCTCCAGCATGGTCGATCCGGGCATGGAAAGGACAGCGTCGTCCCGCAGGGGGATGCCGGGGGAATCCCTCTTCTCCTCCAGTGGCCATCATTGCTTCAGCTGCCAAGAGATCCGCTGTATTCACCCCGGCCACACCTACCTCCGTCGTCAGGGAGACAGCTCCTCCAATAGCCTGCGGAGGGGTCCAAATCTTCGCTGGCACGGAGAGGGGCGAACTCCTGCCCTCTGCAGCTGCAGATGTCATCAACCGGGATGACAGGCAAGTATTTTTCATTCTGAATCATTCTTTAACACTGAATCTTGCCTGTCTCCCGAGGGGGGGGCCCAGTATCAGCAGCCCACTGGGTCCTCTCCTCCAGCTGCAAGTAATAATTGTTTCCTTCTCCTCTCTGTGTCTCCTCCCATTCTCCCTGAGGGCCTGCCGGACCAAGAACCGGGCCACAAGACAATGGAGCAGGTTGAGGCCCTGGATGATCCTGCCCAGGAGCCTGCACGGAGGCCACACATATCATTCACCTTCTTCTTCAGAAGTTATATTTAATTTCTTTACATAATAAATGAAAGGTCTCAATGAAAGAGTTTTGAATCTTGGACCTTAATTCTGTAGAGATCAAAAAGTAGTCAATAAGTGAGAATGTCTTGTAGGTATTAGAATAACAAGAATAGGCTTTGACTTGTGGTTTCATTTCTCTCCATATATCTAGCAATCTCAATTCTTTCATAAAATGGTTAATGGTCATCCTACATCCATTGTGCGTACAGTCCAGTCCTGTTGATCTATCTATACTGGGATTCAATGTACAGTTAAAATCCCCTGCTATTATATGTTGCCCTGTAAGTGATGATAAAGTGAGGAATAAATTAACAAAGAAGTTTTGATCATCAATATTGGGGCCGTATAAGTTCACCAGATTTATATTTTCTAATAACAAAGATCCTTGGATAATTAAATATCTTCCAAATTTGTCTCTAATTACATTTTTCGTTTGAAATGGGACTGTTTTATGTATGAGAATCATAACTCCCCTAGCTCGGGATGAAAATGATGAGGTGAACACGTTACCTTGCCATCTTCTCCTAATTCTTTTTACATCCTCCTCTATTAGATGAGTTTCTTGTAAAAAATACAATTTTTGAATCCATGTCTTTTATTTTATTCATGACTTGTTTAAGTTTTTTTAGATTTTGTAGACCTCTGCAATTCCATGAAGTTAAATTAAGATTAACGCTTTGATCTATGATCAATAAGGAGTTTGAGATTACCTTGCAATATGAACATACTCTTACAGAGAAGCAAAAACATGGATGATGAAACATTCATCCTACAAACTAAACAAAAACAGATTCCCTTTCCCCGCATTCATGGTAATCCCCCCAAAATCAAAAAAATTCCCTCTCCCGTTATAGCTAGTGACTGTTCCACACCTGCGAGGATCAATCAAACCACTCTCTCTTTCTCCTCTCAATCACCCTGACTCTACTACTATTCTTATGACATTAACTCTCTTCTGTAGTTTTTTCAACATAACTTCAAAGTTTTATAGCAACGTTGTACATCATAACTTTTTTTTTTATTACAGTCTGTATTTTGTAGACATGTTTATGTTTCAGATCAATCAGATGTCTGTACATATGCTTAAATGTTCTACCTTTGTCATGTTCATGCTTAGCTCCCGCCAGTTTCTTTTTGGATCTGCTTGATGAGCTCCTGCGCCTCTTGAGGGGTCTTGAAGGTGTGGGTTCTCCCCTTATATGTGACCAGCAGTCTTGCCGGATGAATTACTCCGTGATGAATCCCTAGGTTGCGCAGCTCTTTACGGGCGGGGTCGAACTGCCTCCTTAATTGTTGTATTCCTGCAGCCAAATCCGGATAGAAGCGCACCTGTTGGTCCTGGTATTTAATTTCCCTTTTAGCTCGTGCCACATTGGTGACTGTCATCTTGTCTCTGTAGTTGAGGAACTTCATAATCAGCATCCTCAGTGGTGTCTTATTATTTCTCGGTGGGCCGATTCGGTGAGCTCTCTCTAAAACGACCGATGACTGCAGATACGCGTTGTTCAGCGCTTCTGGAATCCACTTTTCCAAAAAGGAACATGGGTCCCGTCCCTCCGCTCCCTCTGGAAGGCCCACCAGCTTCAAATTATTCCATCACGAGCGGGATTCCAAGTCTAGGACGTTATCTTCCAGACGTTTGCATTTTAATTCCAGTGTTTGCAGATTAGTTTGGAGGCTGGTGACGTCATCTTCAGCGCTTGAAATTCGGAGCTCCGCCTGCGACACTCGCTCCATACAGTCATTTATTTCTTTTCTCATTCCTTCTATCGCTGTTATAATCCCGTCAAATTTAGATGAAAACTCTGTTCTCATTGAGTTAATGGCAGTGGACACTACGTTTGTCCCCTCTTCAGCAGTTCCCGCTCCGCCGCTGGCTCCCTCCTCCGCCATTGCCTCTGGAATTTTCTGTTTCGCCTCGAGCGTGGAAGTCTGTTAGCTTGGGTTGTTTTGTCGAGTTACCTTTTCCTCCACCTAATTTTCCAGCCTTAGTCTTTACCATATCCGCGCCAAAACGCTAGGATGGGTTTTTGTTCCAATTAAGAGAGTTTTAGTGGACTTCCGGTTATGGCAGCCACGTGAGAGGGACACGTCTCGCTCTGCTCTGCTCCTGGAGACAAAAAAACGGCAAATAACTCTCTCATTTGGGACAGAACCTATCCCAGCGTTTGGACGAGGATATGTCGGTGAAGCCTAAGGCTGGAAAACCAGGTAGAGGAAAAAGCGAGCCGCCGAAACAGTCTAAATTAACGGACTTTCACGTCTTTGACGCAGCAGATAAAGAAGCTCCATATATGGCGGAGGAAGCGAGCAGCGGTGCGGTGAATGTGGGAGGCGGCACAGGTGCAGTGCTTAACGCCATTAGTTCAATGAGAGCGGACTTTTCCGCTAAGATTGATGGGATTATGGCAGTGTTGGAAGGAATGAGAAAAGAATTGGGTGACTGTGTAGAACGAATGGCGCAGGTAGAGCTTCGTGTCTCTAGTGCTGAAGATGACGTCACCTGTCTTCAATTAAAGGTGCGCACTTTGGAAAAAAAAAATAAAAATCTGGAAAATAATGTCTTGGACTTGGAATCCCGGTCGAGACGGAACAACTTGAGGCTGGTAGGTCTACCGGAGGAATCCGAAGGTCGGGACACATGTTCCTTTTTGGAAAAGTGGATTCCGGAGGCGCTGGGCAGCGCGGAGCTGCAATCAGCAGTCGTTCTGGAAAGCGCATATCGTATCGGTCCACGGAGAGATAAGGGACCACCGAGGACGATTATTATCAAGTTTATCAGCAACAGAGACAGGATGAAGATCTTCAACGCTGCGTGAGCTAAAGGCCAAATTAAACACCAGGACCAGCAGGTGCGGTTCTACCCAGATTTGGCCACAGGAATTCAACAATTGAGGAAGCAGTTTGATCCCGTACGTAAAGAGCTGCGCAACCTTGGGATTCGTCATGGTGTAATTTATCCTGCGAGACTGTTGACCACGTATGGGGACAGAACCCACATCTTCAAGACCCCAGAGGAGGCGCAGGAGTTCATCAAGAAGATCCAAGAAGAGACTGGTGGGAGCTAAGCATGAACAAAATATAAGGTAGAATATTTAAGCATTTGCACAGGCATCTGACTGATCTGAAGCAAATAGCAAGTTTACAAAATATAGATTGTATTATATATTTAAAAAAAAACAACAAAACTATGATGTACAAAGTTGCTAAAAATTTTGGAGTTAAGTTGGAAAACTACAGAAGAGAGTTAATGTTATGTCATTAAAAGTAGCAGAGTTAGGGTGACTGGGAGGATGAAGAAGGAGTGGCTTTGGCTGGTCCTCGTGGGTGTGGAATGGTCGATGGCTATATCGGGAGACGGAATTTTTTTTTTGATTTTGGGGGGATTACCACAAATGTGGGAAGGGGGAATTTGTTTGTGTGTAGTTTGTAGGATGAATGTTCAACCACTCATGTTTTTGCTTCTCTGTATGAGCATGTTTATACTGCAAGGTAATCCCAAACTCCCTATTGATCATAAACCAAAGCGTTAATCTTAATTTAACTTTATGGAATTGCAGAGGTCTACAAAAATTAAAAAAACTTAAACAAGTTATGAATAAAATAAAAGATATGGGTTCAAAAATTGTGTTTTTACAAGAAACTCATTTAATAGAGGAGGATGTAAAAAGAATTAGGAGTAGATGGCAAGGAAGTGTTTTCACCTCATCATTCTCATCCCGAGCCAGGGGAGTTATGACTCTCATACATAAATCAGTCCCATTTCAAGTGAAAAATGTAATTGGAGACAAATTTGGAAGATATTTAATCATTCAAGGATCTTTGTTATTAGAAAATATAAATTTGGTAAACTTATATGGTCCCAATATAGATGATCAAAAGTTCTTTGCTAATTTATTTCTTATCTTATCATCACTTACAGGGCAACATATAATAGCAGGGGATTTTAATTGTACATTGAATCCCGGTATAGATAGATCAACAGGATTGGACTGTACGCACAATGGATGTAGGATGACCATTATTCATTTTATGAAAGAATTGAGATTGCTAGATATATGGAGAGAAATGAATCCACAAGTTAAAGCCTACTCTTGTTATTCCAATACCTACAAGACTTTCTCACGTATTGATTATTTTTTGATCTCCGTAGAATTAAGGTCCAAGATTCAAAACTGCTTTTATGATAACATCGTGATCTCTGATCATGCACCCTGCTGTCTAATATATGTAGATAAGAAATTGACAAAGGAACCAGGTAGATGGCAATTTCAGCATAAATGGCTTCAGGATGAGGAATTTGTAAAGTACATAGAAAAACAGATAGATGAGTTCTTTGATATCAATACTACACAAACATCAGCATGTGTAAAGTGGGAGGCTTTCAAAGCTTTTATTAGGGGACATATTGTTAGTTATACAGGTTCAAAATCTAAGAAGACTCAAGAGGAGAGAGTTCAATTGGAACATAAAATAAAAATTCTTCAAGAAAAAGTATATGCAGGAAGTGATCCAAGGTTGGAGAACGAATTACTGATTTTGAGAGCTGAATATGACAAAAAATCAGCGAATAGAGCTGCCTCGAGTCTTCTAAGATTGAAACAATCTTTTTATGAACAAGGTGAAAAATCAGGAAAATTATTGGCATGGCAGATTAAACAATTAGAATTTAAAACACCAATTACCAATATTATAAGTAACGGACAGGTAGCTATAGATCCTTTAGAAATTAATAGAGCCTTTAGAGATTACTATGAAAAATTATATGATACCAAAAATGAATCTGACTTAACAAAACTAAATGGGTTTTTGAACGAACTATCTATACCGTGTATTTCAAATGAAAACAGGGAGATACTGGAGTCTAAAATTAGTCAAGAAGAAGTTGGGCTAGCCATTGATAATATGAAATCAGGAAAAAGTGCAGGACCAGATGGTCTTCCAGTTGACCTTTATAAAAAATTTAAGAATAAATTAATAAAACCTTTTTTGGAAATGGTTTTAGAAGCATTTCAAAATCGTAATTTACCATCATACATGAATAATGCCTTAATTATACTGTTGCCAAAACCAGGTAAGCCCTCTAATAAATGTGAAAATATGAGACCAATAAGCCTATTAAATGCCGACCTTAAGATAATCTGTAAAATTTTAGCAAGACGAATACAAGAAATTTTACCAAATATTATTAATCGAGATCAGAATGGCTTTATAAAGGGAAGACAAGGCTTCCATAATGTAAGAAGACTATTTAATATTATTTATTCTAATAAAGAAGCACCGGATACAGCTCTCCTATCACTGGACGCCGAAAAGGCCTTTGATAGAGTCGAATGGCCCTTTCTTTTTGAAGTCTTACAAAGGTTTGGACTTGGAAATAATTTCATAAAATGGGTTCAGATAATATATAATAATGCTACAGCAGAAATCCTAACAAATAACAATATTTCAAAATCAACAAAAATCAATAGAGGATGTCGACAAGGCTGTCCACTTTCACCTTTACTGTTTACTATGGCAATTGAACCTTTAGCGATGGCGATACGTCTACAGTCACAAATATATGGAATTAAAGTTGGACCAACAGAACATAAAATCAATTCCGACCTTGTTGAATTTAATAAAGAATTTTGGGGAAATATCAGGATATAAAATAAATAAAACTAAATCTTCAATATTAATGCTAAATGAGACCCAGAGAAATTACCCAGCCCCTGAGGTAAATCAATTCAATGTTGTAAATCAGTTTAAATATTTAGGAATCCAAATTGTGCCTAAGCTAGAATCAGTCGCCAGTGTCAATTATGAAGCCTTAATGACAGATATTAATTAGTTACTTCAGAGATGGATGTCACTACCAATGTCGATGATCGGGAGAATCAATATACTTAAAAGTAATATCTTACCTAAAATACTTTATTTCAATACATTCCCTTACCACCACCTTTAGATTTATTCTCAAGAATTAAAAAAAAGTTAGTGGAATTTATATGGAACAACAGGAGGGCTAGATTACGTTTGTCTTTATTATATTTACCATTTAATCGTGGAGGTCTGAAATGTCCAAATTTTATGTTGTATTATTGGTCGGCACAACTGAGGTCTATGACATATTATTTTTCATCAAATGATCTCCCTCACTGGACTGAAATGGAATCATACAATTTGCCTTTACCTCTTACCATATTCATATATTCAGACTCGGCAAAAAAATTACAGAAACAAGTTAAAAACCCATTTGTAAAACATATGATTAAAATATGGTGTGAAACTAAAAAATATTTAAAAGAACCACACTTACTGTCACAATTTAGTCCAATATGGGGTAATCAATATTTTAAACCAGGGAGAGCGGATGCTGTGTTTAAAGTATGGAGTTTAAAAGGGATCCAAAAAATTCAAGATTTATATTTGTCATGTTCAGATAACATTATGTCTTTTGAAGAGCTGAGGATCAAATTTAATCTTAATAGAACACATTTTTTTAAATATCTTCAACTTAGGAACTTTATTCGATCAAACCAAAATAATGCTCTCACTCGACCTATTTATTCATCCTTGGAAAAAATGTTGATGAAAGATAGTAAAAGAAAGGGTATTATTTCAGATTTTTATAACTCATTGACACTATCCTCAAGTGAAAACTCACAGAAAAGATTAAACTACTGGAAAGAAGATCTGCAAACTGAAATTTCAGAGGAACAATGGGAATTGGCTTGTACAGAAGCTCAAACCAAATCAATAAATGTACGTCTTAAATTGATACATTTTAAATGGTTAATGCGGATGTATGTTACACCGGTGGAGTTAAATAGATATAACAAAAACATACCAGATACATGCACAAAATGCATGGAAAGTAAAGGAACCCTATTTCATTGTTTATGGGAATGTAGAATAATTAGAATGTTTTGGGAAGAGGTGAGGGTAACAATTGAAAAAATAATTTCAAAACAAATCATATTGAATCCTAAACTGTTTTTGTTGGGTCTGTACCCAGAAAAGCATAATTTTAATAAAAGTGAAAGAACATTCATAGACCTCAGTTTGCTTAATGCCAAAAAATGTATTGCACTACTGTGGAAAAAGACTCATAGACCAGATGTGACTCAGTGG
This sequence comes from Pholidichthys leucotaenia, assembly GCA_020510985.1. Taxonomy (NCBI): domain Eukaryota; kingdom Metazoa; phylum Chordata; class Actinopteri; order Cichliformes; family Pholidichthyidae; genus Pholidichthys; species Pholidichthys leucotaenia. Next base: position 414,164,860 of record CM035836.1, read on the forward strand.
TTAAGACAGATGTTAACAAACCTTCCATTAGAAAGAATAACATGCATACTGAAATCAAAGGAAAGTGTGTTTGAGAATATATGGAGACCTTTTATTGATTATGTAAAAAATTTAAACATAACTCTTGAAGAAGAAGGTGAATGATGTGTGTGGACCTTGTAAATTCCAAACTGGTGAACATAATATGTATACTTATGTAATGGATTGTCTAGACTAAACCGAGGAGCATTGTTGAAGACTTGATTTTGTTGGTGGTTGTAGGTGTTTTTAGTGCATTTTTTTTGTAGTACTTTAGTGTTAGTGTTTGATTGTTTGTGTCATGTTTGTAAAAAAAAAAAAAAAAAGGTTCAATAAAGATATTGTGGAAAAAAAAAAGAGAGTTTTAGTATTTTTTTTTTATTTTCAAGAGCAGAGCAGTGTGAAACACATCTTCCTACGTGGCCGCCATAACCGGAAGTCTACATTTTCATTGTTATTCAGATGACACACAATTATACCTGTCATTGAAGCCAGATGATAGCAATCAATTAGCCAAGTTTGAAGCCTGTCTTAAGGAAATCAAAGCTTGGATGACTTGGATGACAGCCGGGGGACATCCAATAACGTACTGGGCTTCTCCCATTTAATGTTTGCTCTCTACATGTCTGTTCTTCTCATCTTCTCTATCCCCTCACCCCCCAGCCAGTCGCAGCAGATGACTGCCCCTCCCTGAGCCTGGTTCTGCTAGAGGTTTCTTCCTGTTAAAAGGGAGTTTTTCCTCTCCACCATTGCCAAGCGCTTGCTCTCAGGGGATCGCCTGATTGCTGGGGTCTTTCTGCAATTGTGGGGGTTTCCCCTACATTTGAAAGTGCTATGAGATGACTGTTGTTGTGAAATGGCCCTATATAAATAAAGTTGAATTGAATTGAAGTGGGAGGCGTCCAGGAGGCATCCTGTTGAGATGCCCAAACCACCTCAGCTGGCTCCTTTTGACAGCTCCCATCGTCCCACATCACTAAACTGTAATTGTGTTTAGTGATGTGGGACGATGGGAGTTGTTGTCGACTAGTCGCTTAAACAAAAACTAAATATTACTCTGTTATTATATGACAGCCGACAACTTTAATTAAGTGGAAAGTTATCTTTTACATTGACAAACATCATGTGTATCTTGTGGAAAAATTTGATCGGGATCAAAAAATAATTTCGCACATGCCATTCATTTCAATGGAGAATTTTTTGATTTAAGGTACCATATCCGGAAGTAGAGGGGGCATGACTTAGGCGCTCTATACCTTTGTGGTGATGGACTCTATTTCATCTGAAAATGCTAAGAAAAAGCGAGCAAAGTGTACCAAAGCCAAATCGCTAGCATGCTAACCAGCCATCGGCAACGTTTTGACAGACAGCCAGACGACAGCCAGATATACTTTACTGATTCCAAACTGGGGAAATTACAGATTGATCTCAACCCTTTTGCAACACCAACTCAACAGGTGACTAGTATGGGTATATTAATAAACACTGACTTTTGCACTTGACAATATTTTATTTGTTTACATGTGTGAAATGATAATAAATCTCTTCATGCTAATTGAGAAATTTAGCAACAGTTACTAGCTACATTTAGAAGGGACTATTTTTTTTTCTCAGCTGTGCAAAATAACTGGTTAAACAAATAAATCATAATATTTTGTTCAGTATTGCTGTCATTTCGTAAACTGTGTTTGCGGAACTGTCGTATAAAAGCAATATTACACTCGAGGTCATACGGTATCAATGAATATACTAACTACGGCTATGAAACTATGGCGTGTGATACGCATCAGGTATTAGACATATCACACCCGCAGTTACTATATTCATTGATACTGTACTAACTCTTGTGTAATATTACTTAATTATCACAATGCTGAAGGCATTGATAGTCATTATAATTACCTACAGAATATGGCACCTCTGTTTGCCATGAAAATGTTAACCATGTAGGGTACCAGCCACATAGACTGGAGTCTCGTCATCCTGCTGCTCAGAAGTAAATATTATGATTATTTTAGTCCTGTAAAAATTATTGAATTTTTTTTTCATTAATACATAATTTTTTAAGAACACAAAGACTTCAATTCTGCACCTTGATAAATATTTTTTGATGTGTCATTTTCTAAAAAAAAATTGTTTTCATGAAAATACAGTCCTGTTCACTTTTAAATGTACCTTAATTTACACAATGAGGTGCTGTTGGAAAAGAGACAGACTTCATAACCTGGAAAATGTGTTGTTGTATTCCAGCATCATGGTTACAGTTAGATGTAATTAGCTTAACTTTCAAATTAATAACCCTTCAGATCAAAACCTCCCAGCATACAGTTTTTGCTGAAACCTCACAATGTAATGCATTCTGACTCATTACTTCATCTGAAGTTGACAAGAAGAAGGCAGCGAAGAGGATGTAAGCAAAAGCAGAGATACTGTGCCAACTGAGCATTAGCTAGCCAGTAAGCCAACAGGCTGGTTGACTAAAGGAACTGGACTGATGGACTCTAGAAAAGTATGTACATAAACACTGACTGGTGGACAGAAGCAAATTTTGTTTAACATACACTACTCACAAAAAGTTAGGGATATTCGGCTTTCAGATGAAATTTCAGGATGCACCTAAAATGCACTATAACCTTTACAGGTGAACTTAATTTGACCTACTCTAACCTTTTGAATGCACATGTCCAACTGTTCAATGTATCAGTACTTTTTGCATAATTTGCTGTTCTCTAACAAGGTGCTTAATGGCAAAATGCTATTTTGGCAAAGTGCTTGATCCATGAATAAAAAAATAAATTTTCTAGTTCATTAAGAATTAGTATTTAAACAGTCCTCTTCATCATGCTGTTCACATTTTGACATCATGAGACCAAGACGACACCTAACAATTGATCAATAGTTCCTCACCATTGCGAGGCTTCAAACAGGATGTTCTCAGAAGATAAGATAAGATAAGATAAGCCTTTATTAGTCCCACAAAGGGGAAATTCCAGGATTGCAACAGCACAGGGACAGCAACACTCAGAGCAACAATCAGAAGACAAGAAAAAACAAGAGCAGCGAGTATACATATGTACATATAAATATATAAACACACAGTGCGGAGCACTGTAGCTAGATGGAGTAAATATATAAATACACTACCGTTCAAAAGTTTGGGGTCACCCAGACAATTATTTTGTGTTTTCCATGAAAAGTCACACTTATTTACCACCATGAGTTGTAAAATGAACAGAAAATATAGTCAAGACATTGACAAGGTTAGAAATAATGATTTGTATTTGAAATAATATTTTTTTCCAGATACTCAACCTGCTCAAAGGAAGGTCAGTTTTATAGCTTCTCTGACCAGCTAAACTGTTTTCAGCTGTGCTAACATGATTGCACAAGGGTTTTCTAATCATCCATTAGCCTTCTGACGCAATGAGCAAACACATTGTACCATTAGAACACTGGAGTGATAGTTGCTGGAAGTGGGCCTCTATACACCTATGTTGATATTGCACCAAAAACCAGACATTTGCAGCTAGAATAGTCATTTACCACATTAGCAATGTATATTAGATATTAGAGTGTATTTCTGATTAGTTTAAAGTTATCTTCATTGAAAAAAACTGTGCTTTTCTTTCAAAAATAAGGAAATTTCTAAGTGACCCCAAACTTTTGAACGGTAGTGTATATAAACACACACAGTGCGGAGCATTGTAGCTAGATGGAATAAATATATAAATATATAAACACACACAGTGTGGAGCATTGTAGCTAGATGGAATGAACAGCATAACCGTCTACTAGTTATCCTACATGGTATGATTATGTATCCATACATATTGTCACCCTCCGTAGCGACCGGTATTTTCCTAGTTGTATACCGGAGGGGACCACTGTGTAAGTCTATTGCGTCTTTTGCATTCAATACTATTAGGTTGTCACGTTTTTTTTTTTTGCTATCTCTGCGAGCAGCCCTGCTTAGGTTATACAGTCTGACAGCCGTAGGTAGGAAGGACCTGCGAAACCTCTCGGTTGTGCACCTAGGATGATGTAGTCTGCTGCTAAATGAGCTCCTCAGTGCGTTCAGTATGTCCTGCATAGGGTGGGACTCGGACTCCAGCAGAGATGGCAGTTTAGCCACCATCCTTCTCTCTCCTATCTCCCCCACTGGGTCAAGGCATTGCCCCAGGACAAAGCTAGCTTTCTTGATCAGTTTGTTCAGTCTCTTCCTATCGGCTGCTGTAACGCCACTGCCCCAGCAGACCACTCCAAAAGTGATGGCTGATGCCACCACCGTGTCATAGAATGTCTTCAGCAGCGCCCCTTGTACACCAAAAGACCTGAGTCTCCTCAGTAGGAACAGCCTGCACTGTCCCTTCTTGTAGAGTGCGTCAGTATTGTGTGACCAGTCTAGTTTATTGTTCAGATGAACACCCAGGTACTTGTAGGATGTCACCATCTCGATGTCTGTTCCCTGTATATTTACTGGTGCTGTGAGGGGTTGTCCTTGCCTCGCGTTGATCTGCCTCAAGGTTGTCCTTGCCTCGCGTTGATCTGCCTCCAGATCAACGCGAGTTTTCCTCGCGTTCATCTGGAGGCAGTTCCGATGGCACCAGTCCACGAAGTCCTGGATAAGTCCTCTGTACTCAGCTTCATCTCCGTTGGAGATGAGGCCAACGATCGCAGAGTCGTCAGAGAACTTCTGTAGATGGCAGTGTGTTGTGTTGTGTGAGAAGTCCGCAGTATAAAGGGTGAACAGGAAGGGAGCCAAAACCGTTCCCTGGGGGGCCCCCGTGCTACCGATGATCGTGTCGGACACACAGTCCTAGGTTCTCATAAACTGTGGCCGGTTAGTGAGGTAGTCCAGGATCCATGATGACAGGTGCTGGTCCACCCCTGCGCACAGCAGCTTGTCCTTCAGGATCATCGGTTGGATGGCACTGAAAGCACTGGAGAAGTCAAAGAACATGATCCTCACCGCATTCCCGGGCTTCTCCAGGTGGGACAGAGAACGGTGAAGAAGGAAGATCACCACATCCTCCACCCCAATGCCATGCTGGTAGGCGAACTGGAGTGGATCCATCGCTGGTCCCACCAGGGGGCGGAGGTGAGCAAGGAGCAGTCTCTCCAGGGTCTTCATCATGTGGGACGTCAGGGCCACTGGTCTGTAGCTGTTCAGATCTTTGGGGTGGGAAGTCTTTGGTACAGGTATCACACAAGATGTTTTCCACAACTGTGATACCCTCCCCAGCTTCAGGCTCTTCCTTCCATTCAGGAAGGAAGTGGCCGCTGAGCTTAGAGTGTCACAGAGTGTCATCAGCAGGTTGCAACAGAGATACAAGGAGACTGGAAAAGTCACAGAAAGGCATAGAAGTGGACGTCCTTTGGCCACATCCCACACTGATGACTGCTTCACTGTAAACAGTGCCCTGCGGAACCGGATGATGAATGCCACTCAACTCGACACATTTAAGGGAGGTCAGAGGCACCCAAATGTCACGTCAGACCACTCGAAATCATTTACATCAGTGTGGTCTGCATGCTAGATGGCCTGCAAGGGTACTTGACCACACCACCAGGCACAGGCATCATCGTCTTGCATGGGCCAGGGAGCATTTATGCCGGACAAGGGGTTAGTGGGCTCAGTGCTGTTCTCTGATGAAAGTCGATTCACGCTGAGCAGAAATGATGGCTGCCAATGATGTTGGAGATGTCAAGGAGAGCACTATGCATCAGCCACTGTTGTCACCAGACGAGCCTTTGGTGGTGGTAGTGGTGGTGTTACAGTCTGGGCAGGTGTGTCTCGTCAATACAGAACTGTGCTACACCTTGTGAATGGTACAGTGGCAAGCCAATACGACCTGAATAACATCATTAATCCAGTCTTTGTGCCCCTGCATGAACAACACAGGCCTAATTTCCTCTTCATGGACGACAATGCTCCAGCTCATCGAGGTCACATCATTAGGGAACGGCTGCTGGAGGCTGGGGTACCTACAAACGGAGTGGCCTGCACTTTCTCCAGATCTGAATCCTATAGAAAATCTATAGGATCAGCTGAGTCGCTGTGTAGAGGCTTGTAACCCAGCACCCCACAACCTCAATGACCTGAGGGCAGCCCTTCAAGAAGAGTGGAATGCCATGCCTCAGCAGACAATAAGTTGACTTGTGAACAGCATGAGACATTGTTGTCAAGCTGTAATTGATGCTAAAGGGCACATGACAAGTTACTGAGACACTGACATTTTTTGTTGTGGTATCCCCACCACTGTTGTTGGCTTTTCAGGGTTTCCTCTGGTAACATTTCCGGGTGGTGGCCTGCCACGTTTGGATTTTTTCCCCCCACTCTATGAGGAAATATAAATTTAAGAAAAAAATACTGAGGAATGACAGTCTGCAAGCGCGCACACAAACAACACGTGTAACCGTCGTCTGCGTGGAACTCAGAAGCACCCCACCCATGTGACCGCTCCAGTGGCCAAGCAGAGTGTCTCGTTAGTGTCACTGTCCGAGAGAAACATGAGCTTATTAAAGTCCTTTAAACACAGAAAAAAAGCAGAAGAGGTATGTAAGCACTGGAGGCATTTATCATGGTTTTAACCCACTGGTAACGGGAACAATAATGGAAGAGTCACGTAGCTAACGTGTGGTTAGGAGCTTGAGTAGGTTCATTTTGTCTTCTTTTTAATTATTAATAATTATATTACAGGACATCTGGGTGGGGCCCAACTGGCCCAATAGTCTAACATTCAAGCCTCGGTTGTACAATACTTCAAATAGTGAGTTCCATATGCCAAGTTACTGTGCAAAATTTTAAAAAAGAAATAAACAGTATAAAATTAACATATTCCAGAGTGTTTCTGCCCCCATAAATTCCATAAATTTCACCCGAAAGCCAAATATCCCCAACTTTTTAGTAGTGTATGTTTATCAGTTTGTCAGTGATGGAGTAGCTTATTCCGGTCTGATGAAACCACTGCACGAGCATCCCGATCTCCTGACCTTTGACCCTGGCCTTGAGCTTGACCACAACCTGGAAGCAGACCCACCTGAGGATCACTGAATGAGTTCAGTGAGCAGTAAAACAACTGCCTATGAGAGTGATCCCTATGAAATGTGGACAGACGGATGGAGCACTAATGCATTAACTCCTTTCAGCTTCACCAGAATTAATTTAAGATTATAATAAAGATAATACATTCTGTATTATGCTCAGCATTTGTATTAGTACCGTCCAAGTGTAGCAGTTGTAACTACTTGCTTTTGAATAGTGATACTTGCCTTGGTGGAATAACATATCATTAAACAAATCATAACCTGTTGTCTCTTAGCGTTGTCAACTTATACACTGTGTTTGAGAAACTGCTGCATAAAAGCAATATTACTCTCGAGGTCATACCGTACACTGAATATAGCACAAATCCCTGCGTTGCTATATTCCCTGATACAGCATTCCCTCTTGTGTAATATTGCTGAATTATTTTAGTTAGATTAGCTTGATTTTTTTTAAATGTAAAAACATGTTTTCAGATTGATAATGTGACACATTACATGATGCATACTACCTTGGTATCAGAAAGTCTACTTGTCACAGCTGGATCAGAAAGGATTTCTGCAACACAACAAGCATTTCACTGAGTCTCCACCTTATGTTGAGAGCTGACAGTTTGTTACATTGCAGCAGCTCTCACCTTTGAGTGAATACTTATGGCCTGACGACGAGTGGACCTGCATGAATTTGGGACGATTCTCCAGCAGGACCTTGTTATCCTGCCGTACTGCCTCTTTAAAGAGGTAGGACATGAACTGGTCCTTCACAAACCCTGGACTGGCCACCAAGATGCACTTCACCACTAGAATAAGGAAAAGAAAACCAAAACATCAACTTAGAAATACAATCAACATCTGTGTCTGTCCAGACTGAAATACCCTATGTATTTAAGATTTGTACATATTTGTAAGCAAAACAGTATATACAATACAGGAGATTGGGCCTCATGCAAGAACATGTTAGTATTAATATGTGTAAATTATGCATATTTCGTTAGTAAGCGGTGTTAGTACTAACAAGCTACTCCCGATTCAACAAATGCTTGTATGTCCTCCAAATGTGTAGAAGCAGCATGTGTAAAAATAGTGAATTCCACGATGTTTAAGTGAGTGGGTGTGAATGTCAAATAAAGATTTGCATAATTTACATCCTAAAACTACCATATAAGGTCATGCTTTCTGGGTGGGGGTCTTGTATTGCTGTTAGGGATGGGCGTATTGATACTCTGATACCAGCTGGTCGACATTTTGAAGTCAATACTTTTTAAAATATCACGATACCACCGTGTTAATACAAAACGTTCAATTTGTTTTCACTTCTGAGAGTTTTAGGCATTAAATTTATGTGTGAAAACTGGTGAAAAACCAGCCCAGGCATATTTTAGAGATGGTCTGCCGTGGTAGCATGATTATAGCAGCCTACTTTTTTTTTTTTTCTCTTCTTGCCTTGAGAGAGAGCAGTCGCATTTTTCTTCCCTCCTCTCGTCTGCCTTCCTGACCTATTCCCAGCTTTGCAATGTTGCGTTTTTGTCTGTGTTTAGTCGCTCTTCTTCTGCTGAATCTTAATCTAAACGGAAATTATGGATTTGGAAGCGGCTTAAATGTGCTATTGTCACTATTTTTCAACAAGAATCGGGCCAAGGGGGAGCCCAAGAATTGGAACCTGCGAGGAGACTCATGGACATTGGAATTCATACGTCTGTGGAAACATTATTGGTTATGATCTCAGGACTTCTATTTTTGGCTGTGAAGTTCCCTGATGCATCAGAAATTGAAGGAAGGTGACAGAGCTGATCAAAGCGGACCCGGCAAGCTCCTTCATCAAATTCGACCAGTTGGGGAGGGCACGAGTAGCGGCAAACGGTGAACTGAATGACAGTGATTCAGTGGCGGAATACATCTGGAGCCCTGTGCTCTCCATGGAAAAAGTTTAAGCCTGCACATATGAAAGCACAGAATTGCACGGGTGAGGAAAAATTCTATTCTCTGAGTGCACTGTGCTGATTTGATTTGACCTTGTCTTTGGTGCCCCGTGTTTACATTCCTCCTGATGAAGATAAGCGGAAGGAGTGGCTCTGCTAACCCAAACAATCGACAATCAGTTGTTGTCGTATCAGCGGACTGGACCCTCAAGGACAGTGCCCATGTGCCTTCTGCAAGCAAGAGAGATAGACTCTGGACTTGTTTATAAGTCACATGATTATAACATCTATCCACTGCCGGGAGGCGCCCTCTGCTGCTCACTAACAACTGTCACACTTACACTACACAATGCATACAACATTACATGACTGATACAAATATTGATTCATACAAATACACTGCCTCTCTCAACTTTTGTGTGTGATCTCCTGCTAAATGTCTGCTAAATGTGCATTGAGGTTTTTTTTTACCTGCAATCAAAATTTCGCTCACTCACTGAGCGCCATTTTGATAAAACATGTTTTTTTTTTCTCTCGCCTACTGTGTCATATCCCTTCCCTTTTTTCTTTTTTTTCCCCCTTCTTCTTTATGACTGGCGCCTAGCGGCTGCCCCGGCCTTAAATGCGCTCTGCAGAGCGTGCCCAAATACCAAGTCACGTTTCGTTACCTTGTATTCATACATGTGTAATGACAATAAAGTTGAATCTCATCTCATCTCTATCAGATGTCAGAGCCGAAGACTCACTGCACACAGCCTCAGTTAAGCACTCCCACGCAGTGTGAGCTCAGCAGTTGCTGTTGTACATTATCTAGCAACTAAAATCAAAAAAGACAAATGTGCATTACCTGTTTTCATTGAAAAACACTGGTCCTTGCTTAGTGACAGGAGGTGTTGTTCATAGTTCACACAAGGGTTGATGAGAAGTTAGAATAGTTAGAAAGTTGGAACGTCTCTTTAGGAAAACTGGTTTAACTGCTCATCAAGAAATGTACCAAAATCATATTACTCATTACAAGGACTGCTGCAAACACGCCAAATCCACCTACTACGCCAGTTTGATCAATTCATATGAAGGTGACACTAAGGCCCTATTCTTCATACTGAAAACCATCACTCAACCGCCGGACTCCCTTCCCCCGCACATGGTCTCCTCTGTGTTCTGTGATAATTTGATTTCGTTTTTTACCTCCAAAATTCAGAATATTCATCAACAGCTCGTCCCAATGATCTCTCACAATCCTTTACCAACATTTCCTCCTGTGCCTCCTACCTTCTCCTTCTCTGCATTTACTCTTCCCTCCATCACTATTTCTAAACTGATAAGCAAATCCAAATCATCTACCTGTCGTCTAGATCCCCTCCCAACCATTCTCGTCAAAGCATCTCTGTCCTCACTCGCACCTCTTATTACTCATATCATCCACTCCTCCCTCTACTGGTCTAGTCCCCTCACCCCTAAAAACAGCTGCCATTACCCCTATACTCAAGAAACCTGGTCTGGATCCCAACAATCTAAACAACCTCCATCCCATCTCCAACCTGCCATTTCTGTCTAAAATTTTGGAAAAATCAGTAGCAGCCCAAGTCCACTCCCACCTCTCCTCTAATAATATTTATGAAGAGTTTCAGTCCGGTTTCCGTCCCCACCACAGCACAGAAACGGCCCTTCTTAAAATCACAAATGACCTGTTAATGTCAGCAGACTCTGGACTCCTCTCCATCCTCATCCTCCTTGACCTGACTGCAGCCTTTGATACCATTTCTCACCCCATCCTCCTCCATAGACTGGCATCTCTCGGTTTTTCTGGTACTGTTTTAAACTGGTTCACATCCTACCTTTCTGACCGCTCCCAATTCATCCAGTTAAAATCATACACATCCCAGCCATTGTCCATCTCTTCTGGTGTCCCCCAAGGTTCAGTCCTTGGTCCAATTCTGTTCATCATTTATCTTCTCCCTATTGGTCATATTTTCCGTAAATTTAATATTCAATTCCATTGTTACGCTGATGACACCCAGCTGTATCTTTCCTCCAGACCTACCTCCAACCTCCCTCCCACCTCCCTCTGTGACTGCCTCCATGAACTCACTTCCTGGTTTTCCTCTAACTTTCTTAAACTTAACAGTGATAAAACAGAAGTCCTCTTAATCGGTTCAAAATCCACCTTTTCAAAGTCAAACAGTATCACCATCACCATTGACAACACTACTGTTTCCCCCTCCCCTCAAGTCAAAAACCTTGGGGTAATTTTGGACACCACCCTCTCCTACAAATCCCACATCAATAATGTCACCCAGTCAGCATTTTTCCATCTACGTAACATCAACCGTCTCCGTCCCTCCCTCACCTCTGCCAGCACCACCATCCTGGTCCATTCTCTTGTCACCTCCCGCCTGGATTATTGTAACTCCCTTCTTTCTGGTCTCCCCCTCAAATCTCTTAAAAAAAACTTCAACTGGTTCAGAATGCTGCCGCCCGGATCATTACCAGAAATCCATTCACCCATCATATCACCCCGGTTCTGCAGCACCTCCATTGGCTCCCCATCAAACACCACATTGACTATAAAATCCTCCTCCTCACCTACAAAGCCCTCCATGGCCTCGCCCCCCCATACCTGGCTGCACTCCTCTCCGTCCATACACCATCCAGAACTCTCAGATCATCAACTACCATCAACCTCATTGTCCCTCCTGCACGCATGACCACCATGGGCCTCCGATCATTCAGCTGCACCGCCCCCCGCCTCTGGAACTCCCTCCCACCGGACCTCAGGAACTTAAACTCACTTTCCACCTTCAAATCCCACCTCAAGACTTTTCTGTTCACTAAGGCCTATTCTTTGTGATTCTTGTACTTGTGATGTGTTTTTAAATGTGTTTTATTACCTCCGCCAGGCCGAAAAGGCCAGGAGGAGGTTATGTTTTTGCCGGGGTTTGTCTGTGTGTTTGTTTGTCTGTCTGTCTGTCTGTTGGTTAGCAAGATAACTCAAAAAATCTTGGACAGATTTCCATGAAACTTTCAGGCGTTGTTGGAAATGGTACAAGGAAGAACTGATTAAATTTTGGGGGTGATCCGGTTCACCGTCTGGATACAGGAATTTTTTAAAGCATTTTTCATTCAACACTGTGACATAGCCATTTTCAACATGTGCGCAGGCGCAATGGAGGGCGCTGGTTGTCGTGTCTGCAACACAAACTCTGCGTTCTTCAACGTTTTAGGCACAAAAGGACGCGGAAAACACTGCTGGCCTGGGCCCGCCAGCGTGCCTGTGTTTGCGCGCAACTCCAAAACCTCACACGGGCAGCTGTCCGCCGACGGATTCTTTGGCAGAAATTCCCCGGCCAGCCATAGGAGCTGCGCATTTGGCAGAAATTCACCGGCCAGCCATAGGCGCCGCGCAAAAACGAGCTCTCTGCCGGCGAAGCTTCTAAATTCTCGTTTGCCGCGGAGCGCAACCCCCAAAAAAATAATATTGTAGCGAACTCAATATGAGCACCCTACTTGGCTTGCCAAGTGGGTTGACCCTATTGGCGACACAGGTAGAGTGCGGGACTCCGGAGCGGGAGGCGTGAGTTCGAACCTCCCGGTGGGACGTCGCCATGTCGAGCAGCACGTTACAATATAATATAAAAACCACAGCAACCTGTCTACCCAATTTGCATCCGTCAGTGGAGGAGATGGACACAATAGCAACACTTCAGTTTATTACCTCCGCCAAGGAGGCAATGCTTTTACTACTGAACCACTAATCCTATCACTATCAGATTGATTGTCATTGATTAATTGTGTGTTTATTGCACTGTCCCTGTCAAATAAACAAATAATCATTGTGAATCCAATTGCTAGTCATATGTTTACATGCTCAAGGAATCTGAAAACGTACACACAAACACTGTATGGGGGGAATTGTGGCGCTTGGCGGAGGTCTGCGCTCTCCGAGTGCTTTTCTAGTTATTATTATTAATAAGGTCAACATCTGAATTCTTTCATTGTAATAAAAACGAGTGAAGTTATCATTTAGGATTTTATTGTTTTGAATATGACGTTGTTGCTGCTGATGTTGAGGATGATGATGATGCTGCTAGTGATGGCGATGATGGTTTAATGCAGGTTCTTGAGCAACATGTTGATCTTTCAATTTAAGAAATTGAATACTGTATGAAAGCTCAGTCAGCAACTGGATTCAAGTATTTTTTTTACTTCTGAAATGTTACACCATTCATCCAAGTTTTATGGTGATATCAAGCAGCATAATTTTGAAAAATAACCAAAATAAGCAGTATTTAACTTTGTAAAATAATAGTGTAAAATAAATAAATAAACACTGCATTGTGTAAAAAATTACACATATATGCTGCTTGGTATTACCATAGAATTTGGATGAATGGTGAAACATTTCAGAAGTAAAAAATACTTGAATCCAGTTGACTTGACTGAGCTTTCATACAGCATACTTACCCCGTCTGGATGACTGAAAATCTTCACCAAATTAAAGAAATTGAATTCATTTTGAATTCATTTTAAGTCTTAATTATTTTATGATCATTAAAAAATTATTTTATGTTTTATTTGTTTTGCTCATTGTTCTATTTTAGTATCATTTTATAAGTATTTCTTTCATGAGTTTTATTCATATTTCATATTGCCTTTGCAATAAAGTTGTTCATGAAACTGCAATCATGTGATTTCTTCAAAGTTTTTAAAAGTATCGGTATCGAAGAAAACGTCCCACAAATTAATGGTATCGTATCGAAAGGAAAAATGCTGGTGTCGTCCATCCCTAATCGCTGTCATACCACCTACACTGGAATTTCTGGAATTTCCCCATTGTGGGACTAATAAAGGCTTATTTTATCTTACACTCATGGTGCAGACAAACTACAATGTTGCATAAAAGTTATCTAAAACTGAAATATCGCAGCATCCCAACCTTTGACCATATGTATAGCGGTAATGCAGAGCACACTTACACTCTGACGAAGGAGGAAATACTCATTTTAAAAGATTTAACATGTCCCATCAGCTGGTAGGGCTGCTAGGAAATGGGAAGCCTGTTTCCTTTTTGGGCACCAAACTGATACACTAACAGAAAACAGCCCTGATAACACATTTCAACAATTTCGGCTATTTTGCATCTGATATGATTTGAACGTTGATGGAAGGATACTGCTTTTAATTATTTTGAACTACATTTTAATTATAACTTGAATCAAAGTATAGAATCTTGTCGACTAATTATTAGTTTATAGGGCTTACACTCTTATACTTGATTCAGACAAAAAATATAGAACCATTTAATGAAAACTAAGATTAGAATAACAGCAAACTATCTACACATAACTAACAACTGGTTTGGGCCACTCATAAATTCTGTTAGTAAATGTACTAAATTTGTAGATACTAATAATCCCAAAAGTTCATGTAAATTGAGCATACGTCACATTTACGAACAAATTAGTTTGTACTAACGGTTCTTGCATGAGGCCCATTGCGTGAAAATGAAAAAAATACAATCAAGAAAAGGAGAAGCATTTGACAAAAACAGGAACATCTGTATGCCACATGTGTAAATGTACATGTTGACCAACCATCAAAATTGATGTGACGGAGAATTGCCTGCATCACAGCCTCATAAAACCTCTCCAGTGCCTGTAAACACAGTTTGATATGAAGAATTTTTAATGTTTTTACTCTAACTGAACCCACTATCATCCCTGGTCTACCCATCGTCATTTTATTGGCATCTTATTATGTCAATCCTTTCATACAACACACCTCAATAAAAGACGTGGACTCCATTTTCATCTTGATACTGTGACAGTTCATTAACAACTGTGTAATTACAAAACAGTAACTCACCTTTTCATGCTGAGTGCAGCTTCCCCTTCTCTTGCGGGGAATGGTGACTTCCACTTTTGCACGAAGCAGAGTCATGGCGGGGGTCACCAGGACCAGGTTGGCCAGACCCTCCTGCATGACCACAGCTGCCACATCTGCTTTTTGGCCCGGATCACATGCTTGATCTAAATAATAGAGGACAACACAGTAAAACAGATGAAGCCTCCAACACAGAATATATAATCCACAATGTGTTGTTGTAGTTTTACATCAGACTTCTGTACTTTACTGACAAAATGTCTGCAACTGATTTCTTTTTTTTTTTTTTTTGATGTTTGGTTAATTCATCAAAGAAAAATATTGCTCACACAAAACTGTTTATCATAGAAAAACAGTAATAATTGTGTGTATGCAATAGCCATCTTTAAACAGAACTGTTGTATCCTGTTGAATGAATAACATAAGAAAATCACCCCAACATGCAGCTTTATAGTTCTATAGCAAATAGCCACTCCAATTATAGTATTAGTTGCTAAAGCCAAAGTTCCATCTACTAAACAGATCTTCAGAGTAATTACTGTGTAATCAAGCCTTGAGTTGTCAAACAGGTGAGAAAAGCATGCTTAACCCAAAACAAAATGAGACAAAGTGAGTGTTTATATTTGAACTGCTCAATCTCTGCAACTGTCTGTGTGACCGTCAGAGAGAAACTGCAGATTGTGGTTACCAATTCTATCCAGCACGACGCTGTCCCAGTTCTTTTTAGCAAGAGTGAACTTCCTGTTGAGCTCAAGTTCAATAGTGTGGTAAGCCCCCATCTAAAGAACAAAGAACACAACAAAATACATTTCAAACATGCGCTAGCCATGTCGGTGACATAAGACAAGCGAGGCTGCAACTAGGGCTGTGCGACATAGCAAATTCAGTTTATTATATTAACAGAAATTACACAATATCTACAGTTTCCAATTGCAAAACCCAAACAAGGGCATCAACAGAAGGAAATAGGGATGTTAATGATTAATTGACTTTCAATTAATTGTCGATAAGAATTTAGTCAACTAATTTAAATTAGTTATCAATTAACTGAAAATGGCGTCGTTCCTTTCAACAGTTTATTTTCATTAAACGTAGTGGTGTCGCCAGTTCTGGCGAGGGCGCTATAGCCTAATCTCTACCACACCTGACGCACTTCATTTGACAAAATTAAGCGGTCTAAACGGAGTGCAGTGTGGGATCATATTAAACTGGTAAACCCCAACAACGAACCTAAATGTGGTACTACGTTGAAATGCAACAGCTCAACCAGTTCACTTAGGTACCACCTAAAGAACTCAGATTCAGCCATGCTGCAAAGGAGCAACTAGTTTGGTTTCATCACGACCGACAGTTACCACAGTCTTGGGGAGGCAGGTACTGTATGTGATAAGAGGCCGACAGAGGATTTGCAGCATGACTGAAAAAGACATGATGCCAATAACTAATGTTGAAGGAGAGGACTTTCAGGAGCTGATAAAGTTTATGGAGCCAGGGTATAATATTCCATCTAGAGAAACAATAACTACCCACTTGGAAGCACGCTACATGAAAAAAAGCTGACCTCAAACCACAGCTAGCTACTGAAAATGTGGCACTGACAACGGATTGTTGGACTGCGCAAACTACATTACAGTCATTTGCCACTACACTGATGAGTGGCATATAAAATCAGCAGTTATTCTCAGAGAGGGCATGCCCAATTTTATGTAGTTTTTAATATTATGTGGACTAAGTCTACATTTTTGTTAAATTCAGAATTTATGTTGCTAAAGTTTAATATCAGCCAGTGCACACTTATGTTATAGTAGCCTTAATATTTATTCTTCTGAGTTTATTTTGTTGTTAATGTTTAACATGCAACAGATTACATTACATAAATACACACGTGGACAAAATTGTTGATACCCCTCTGTTAATGAAAGAAAAACCCACAATGGTCACAGAAATAACTTGAATCTGACAAAAGTGGTAATAAATAAAAATTCTATGAAAATTAACAATGAAAATCAGACAATGCTTTTGAATTGTGGTTCAACAGAATTACTGTAAAAAACAAACTCCCGAAACAGGCCTGGACAAAAATGATGGTACCCCTAGAAAAGATTGAAAATAATGTGACCATAGGGACATGTTCAACCAAGATGTGTCCTCTAATTAACATCACAGGTGTCTACAAACTTGAATCAGTCAGTTGGCCTATTTAAAGGGTGACAAGTAGTCACTGTGCTGTTTGGTGACATAGTGTGTACCACACTATACATGGACCAGCAGGAAGCAAAGGAGAGAGTTGTCTCAGGAGATTTAGAAAGAAAATTATAGACAAGCATGTTAAAGGTAAAGGCTATAAGACCATCTCCAAGCAGCCTGATGTTCCTGTGACTACAGTTGCACATATTATTCAGAAATTTAAGATCCACAGGACTGTAGCCAACCTCCCTGGACATGGCCGCAGGAGGAAACTTGATGAAAAATGGAAGAGACGGATAATACGAATGGTAACAAAAGAGCCCAGAACAACCTCTAAACACATTCATGGTGAACTCCAAGGTCAAGGTACATCAGTGTCAGATTGCACCACCCGTCGTCGTTTGAGCCAAAGAGGACTTCATGGGAGACGACCAAGGAGGACACCACTGTTTGAAACAAATCATAAAAAAGCCAGACTGGAATTTGCCAGACTGCATGTTGACAAGCCACAAAGCTTCTGGGAGAATGTCCTATGGACAGACGAGACAAAACTAGAACTTTTTGGCAAGGCACATCAGCTCTATGTTCACAGATGCAAAAATGAAGCATACCAAGAAAAGAACACTGTCCCTACTGTGAAACATGGAGGAGGTTCTGTTATGTTCTGGGGCTGCTTTGCTGCATCTGGCATAGGGTGTCTTGAATCTGTGCAGGGTACAATGAAATCTCAAGAATATCAAGGTATTCTAAAGAGAAATGTGCTGCCCAGTGTCAGACAGCTTGGTCTCAGTCGCAGGTCATGGGTCTTGCAACAGGATAATGACCCAAAACACACAGCTAAAAACACCCAAGAATGGCTAAGTGTGAAACATTGGACTATTCTAAAGTGGCCTTCTATGAGCCCTGATCTAAATCCTATTGAACATCTGTGGAAGGAGCTGAAACATGCCGTCTGGAGAAGGCACCCTTCAAACCTGAGACAACTGGAGCAGTTTGCTCATGAGGAGTGGGCCAAAATACCTGCTGAGAGGTGCAGAAGTCTCATTGACAGTTACAGAAATTGTTTGATTGCAGTGATTGCCTCAAAAGGTTGTGCAACAAAATATTAAGTTAAGGGTACCATCATTTTTGTCCAGGCCTGTTTCATGAGTTTGTTTTTTAAAATAATTCTGTTGAACCACAATTCAAAAGCATTGTCTGATTTTCATTGGTTAATTTTCTGTGACCATTGTGGGTTTTTCTTTCATTAACAGAGGGTTACCAACAATTTTGTCCACATGTGTAAATCAAATCCTTGAGGAATATGACTTGCATTTTTTTTTATTCAGTATATCAAACAATAATTGGCTTTTTATGTTATAGACCATAATGTGCCAAAAGAAATTAAAATTCTCAGGAAAAACACAGCTTATTAATTAAAGGTCTGATGACACAATTTTGACTTCATCTAATTTTTCAACACATAATACAATATGACGAAATAGGTTGGTCTGTGCAGTTCTAAGTCAAACAGGCTTTTTTCATGCGAATATCCGACATTTTCATGAGCACCACGTCACCAATTGCGTCAGTGGCTGGAAAACCCCCCGGCCATGTTGTAACGTCATCGACAGAACACAGCACTTGGCTGCCCATTGTACACACAGGATGGAAGCAGTAGAAAACATCAACAATGGTTCCAGCACATGTAGTCTGGAATTGGTTTGTGTTGTCCAATCTTCAGACGATTATAGTTCCGAAGAATGGGATGACAATGAAGAATCTGGGGGCATCAAACCGTATAGGTTTGAGCCGTGCCAAGCAGGCATTGTGCCAAGTGAGTCAGACTCAGAGAGTGACAGTGGAGAGACACATATGGCCGGTGCAGCAGCAGCGACAAACACACGGCAGAGGAACACCAAGTGTTATGCTTTTGTTACAGATATCGCAACAAATTACTTGTTCATAAATATAATTTATTTAAACCCGATTTTTCAATAAAATCATAGCAGTGTATTCTCTGTGGCTCAGGCATCGGGTTTATTATGCATTATCTTTATGTATTTACACTACCGTTCAAAAGTTTGGGGTCACTTAGAAATTTCCTTATTTTTGAAAGAAAAGCACTGTTTTTTTCAATGAAGATAACTTTAAACTAATCAGAAATACACTCTAATGTCTAATATACATTGCTAATGTGGTAAATGACTATTCTAGCTGCAAATGTCTGGCTTTTGGTGCAATATCTACATAGGTGTATAGAGGCCCATTTCCAGCAACTATCACTCCAGTGTTCTAATGGTACAATGTGTTTGCTCATTGCGTCAGAAGGCTAATGGATGATTAGAAAACCCTTGTGCAATCATGTTAGCACGGCTGAAAACAGTTTAGCTGGTTAGAGAAGCTATAAAACTGACCTTCCTTTGAACAGGTTGAGTATCTGGAAAAAATTATTATTTCAAATACAAATCATTATTTCTAACCTTGTCAATGTCTTGACTATATTTTCTATTCATTTTACAACTCATGGTGGTAAATAAGTGTGACTTTTCATGGAAAACACAAAATAATTGTCTGGGTGACCCCAAACTTTTGAACGGTAGTGTATGTATTATGTATTATCTGGTGAATCGTGCATGTAAACCCATTCATCACGACCCTCCATGCACTCTTACGCAGGGCACGGAGAGGGAGGATGAAATAACGAGGATTTACATGCAGGGTTCACCACAGTACATTTAATACAGAAAGACAGACAATTCCCAAAAAGGTGAAGACGTACAAAAAACACAAACACACTTACTGATGGCGTTCGGGGGCCGGCATCGCCCAGAGAACGAATGAGAGGAGACGTGTTAGCCACAGGTGCGCCCCAGAGCCGACATCGCTTCAAGGACGCATGAGAACCACGACGAACATGGAGTGACTAACACGTCGTGAGAGTGCTGAAGATAATGGCAGACTAACAACACAGATGACAATACTATGGACCAACAGTGCGTGACTGGCAAACGGCCGCTAAGTACACACACTGCTGGTGATGGTGTGATCAGAAGCACCTGGATGAGGACAGGGAAAGATGATCAGCGGGAGGGGAATCAGCTGGTGATAACACTGGTCAACACCAAATTTATTGTCTAAGTTTTTTTAGCTGATTTAGGACAATTTTGATGTGCTGAATCAAAAAATCCCATTGGTTTTGCTCAATCAAGTCAACTTTTTGAATCATGGCCACATGCTGTTTTATATGTTTTTGTTTATATGTACGGGTATTTTCGCTTTATATGATGCAAAATTCT
The DNA here is from genome assembly GCA_020510985.1 of Pholidichthys leucotaenia. Taxonomy (NCBI): domain Eukaryota; kingdom Metazoa; phylum Chordata; class Actinopteri; order Cichliformes; family Pholidichthyidae; genus Pholidichthys; species Pholidichthys leucotaenia. The sequence continues at coordinate 414,185,189 of CM035836.1, forward strand.
TTTTTATGTCTTGAAATTCTCTGAATTTTGAACAATGATGATGTAACATTCAATTTACATGTACTTACCTTTATATAAAGGTAAGTACATGCACAGTACTAAGTAAGTACAGGTTTTTACTTAGCACCTGATCGACCGAAACGGATGTCATTTTCGGATTCAGCGGTGCAAAATGGTCTTAAATCAGTTGATAAAACACAGACAACTTACAAAAAAATTATTTTGTTACCCTGTGTAATGATAGCAGGGACGTGGCCGGACCGGCGAGCATCAGCATGCGATCACAGAAAGTAGGTCAAAGCTGCGCATAAATCCATTAATCCTTCCCCTCCTCGTGTGCTCCTCCTGCATAGGAGTGCACAAGGAGGCTTATGACAGTTGGAGCTGAAGTGTGTGATGTGGTCTTTCACAGCCTGCTGTTTATCTAAGCCTGCAACACAACGTGAAGGCACAGCCGTAAAATTAAAACAAGAAACCAGAGAAACTGTGAGCTACAAAGCTGCTGTCATTCCAGTCAACAACACCGGCATCCGTTCTATCGCTTATATCATGGTGATGCAGCCCTTCATTCGGTAGGTGGCACCACAGTCCAGTCAGCGGCTGCGGTTTTTTGATGACAACTAGTTTATGCAGGCGCAGTTGTAATTATATTGCTCATCGACAATGATGTTTGGGTTTACACAACATGCTAAAAAAATGTCAAAATCGTGTCATCAGACCTTTAATCATTAATTGATCAATAAGGTGAATCACACATGGTATTTGATCCTAGCAGAGACATGCAGTAGTACCCAGTTACAAAGACTATTTATGTACTGTATGCTGTGAACAAGATCGATATTAACCACAAGGCCCCAAATATTTTGCAGAGACAGCAGGGATAGGTTATGTCAACTGCTTTTCAAGTATTACTTCATAGTGTTTACAACATGCAACACTGCCTTTCTTTAGTTTGGTTCAGTGAATCATCAATGAGGCTGAATGACTGAGTTGGTGAAAAAAAACCAACAAAAACAAATACTATAAAATACAGTTAATAGCTAGCTGCAACCACCAGGTTGCTTGTCAATCTCAGACCTTAACATATTGGTTCTCCTCTATGTTAGTGCCCTTTACTCTCAGCTGGCAGGCCTGGGAGTCAAAGTCGATTGCCTCCACGCATAATGTCAGTGTGGTCCGAACTCTCGAGCTGCCCACGCTTCCGGTGGAGCTCTCTGTCTGCACCTTTCTGTGAACAGCAGGGACAAAAGCTTTAGTTCTGACGTTGATGGCAGGTCGTGGGTGTTATTCATAACAACACATTTACAGAGTGGCAGAGACAATGCCTGAAGACAGCACAGTCATACAGAAACAAAATAAATTGAACAAGGAAAGCTGAAATACCCTACTTAGAAATTTCTGCACATCATCATACTGTACCTGTGGACCTTTAGTCACAGCAAGATGTTAAGCTAAACAAAGACCGTCGGAAGGCTAGTGTTTAAGAAGAAGCAGCTGTTCTGCCTTTTTTTGTTGCCATTACAATGTAATTAGACTTTGTTAGGCAGTTTGTCTGTCAGTCTGTTAGCAGGATTACACAAAAACTAGGAGACAGATTTTGATTAAGTTTTCACCAGAGGTGGCCCTTGGGCTACAGATGAACCCATTAGATTTTGGAGGTGATCCATGAGTACATACAGTACCTCCATCAAGGCCTTATCTTTTCGCAATATATTAGCAGGATTATGCAAAAACTACTGGATGGATTTTGATGAAATCTTCACCAGAGGTAGCCCTTGAGCTACGGATGACCCGATTACATTTTGGTGGTGATCTATGAGCACATACCTCTGCCAAGGCCCGATCTCACAGTGCAATGTGATCATCCGTACATTCGTCAGCAGGATTATGCAAAAACTACTGGGCGAATTTGGAGGTATGGACAAGGAGATAGAGAGGGTTGTCCAATAACTTGAGGGAGCATGAGCAAGACTGAATGTCCCATGGCGCTATCAACACAGCATGCAAAGACAAAGTAGACGAGGAAGACAATGAGAAGGCGGAAGACGAGAATAAATATACATGAATCCTTTCGCAGCGGCAGCAGCTTGAACGGAGAGGAGGAATGGAAAATGGTAATTCCTTCTTTTCCTTGAAACCACGCCATTGTTGTTGCTACAAAAAAAATGTGCATCACTCTCGTGTTTTATAGCCGGTGAATAAACTGGCGTGTTAGTGCATTTGTGCTACCCATAGGGCTGGGGCAAAACTACAAATAACAGTTGTGCGCGTGCGTCAACTGCTTGGCCTGGTAGACGAAAAAAGTGAGCATGTACAATGCCACGTGCGCGTCGGGCTCGTCCAAAGCACATGCGGACCAAAGCGGACTCGAGGGGAAATGCAGCATGAATAAGGCTTAATTTTATAAAATGTAGTGGCTTTGCCGTCCAGGCAGGGGCGCACAAGGTCACCCAGTGCCGCATTTCATCCGAAAAAGCAGAAGACGACGCTGAGCCCCCAGACCGCATGCACTGTGCTGAGCAAGAAAACTCACCCTTCTCTGGTTACGTCAGAGAGCCACAACAAGTTCCAATGGCACGCTCCAATGTCCACCCGTCAAATCAACAGGGTGAAGAAACAGACTGCAGCAGGCTACACGAGCACAAAAACCTATCCCCACTGCCTCCCTTCAACCTGCCGCTAGACAAGAAAACAGACCGGACTCAAGTCACCACTGAGGTAACAGATAATAGAGAGAGCCCAGATCACTCTGGGTTTGCCTGGATTGCAGGGGTATTGTGATAATATTTAACATGCAACAGATGAAGCAGTTCACAATTTATTTTCCTGTTAAAACAGTCTACCAGTCCATCTCAGTAAATGTGAAAGTTTATATATATATAACTAAAAAAGATGCATTTTATGATACTGGTAATAGTTTTTAAAATAAATTTAAAAAAATCATGACATTTGTGATTTACTGAGATATACTGTACCAGCACATAGTACACCCTATACAGTGCAAAATTTGTTAAACTACAAAAAATGCCATTGTCTGTAGTAAAAAAAAATGCAAATGGTACAACAAATTCTTGAGGAATATAATGTTCATGTTTTATTCAATATATGAACAAACAGCAACTTTTTATATGTTAAAGATGGACCATATTGTACCGAGGGAAATTCAGATTCACAGGAAAAACGCCACTTATCAATTAATCGATGGATAAGGTGAATTAATTGATAACTTGCATCCCTAGTACAGGTAGGTGGAGCCTTGCACTCTCTAGTTTATAACTGTAATTTCTAAGGGCCACTCGCATTATAAAGTTTGTCTCGAGCTTAAGCCAAAGTCAAAGCCATGTGTGCTGGTCATATTACAGTGTGATGATAGTTTAAAAAAAATTCACAACTGTAATAATTTCTTCAAGAAAACATAAGACTTTCATTCATCCATCTATCCATCTTCTACCACTTTTCCGGAGGTCCAGGTCACGGAGGCAGCAGTTCAAGCAGAGAAGCCCAGACATCCCTCTCCCCAGCCTCCTGCTCCAGCTCTTCAGAGAGGATACCAAGGTGTTCCCAGACCAGCTGGGAGACATAGTCTCTCCAGTGAGTCCTGGGTCTGCCCTGGGGTCTCCTCCCAGAGGGACGTGCCCAAAACACCTCAAGTGGGAGGCGTCCAGGAGGTATCCCGATCAGATGCCCATACCACCTCAACTGGCTCCTTTCAATGTGGAGGAGCAGCGGTTCTACTCCAAGCCTCTCCCGGATGACTGAGCTCCTCACCCTATCTCTGAGGGTGAGTCCAGCAATCCAACGAAGAAAGCTCATTTCAGCTGCTTGTATCCGCAATCTCGTTCTTTTGGTCACTACCCAAAGCTCATGACCATAGGTGAGAGTAGGAACGTAGATGGACTGGTAAATCGACAGCTTTGCCTTAGAGCTCAGCTCCCCCTTCACCACAACAGACTGGTACAATGTCCACATCACTGCAGATGCTGCACTGATCCATCTGTCAATCTCTCGCTCCATTCTCCCCTCACTCGTGAATAAGACCCCAAGATACTTAAACTCCTCCACTTGGGGCAGGAACTTGTCTCCAACCTGGAGAGGACAATCTACCTTTTTCCAGCTGAGGACCATGGACTCGGACTTGGAGGTACTGATTCTCATCCCAGCCGCTTCACACTCCGTGGCAAACCATCCCAGTAAGACCTGTAGGTCATTACTGGATGAAGCCAGCAGGACAACATCACCTGCAAACAACAGAGATGAGATCCTGTGGTCACCAAGCATGACACCCTCTGTTCCTTGGCTGTGCCTAGAAATCCTGCCCATAAAAATTAAGAACAGGATCGGTGACAAAGGGCAGCCCTGGCGGAGTCCAACTCTCACTGGGAATGAGTCCGACTGAGTGTTGGCAATACGAACCAAACTCTCACAACGGTCGTACAGAGACCAAGTAGCTTGTAACAACAAGCCCGATACCCCATACTCCCGAAGCACCCCCCACAAAAAACCACAAGGGGCGCGGTTGAATGCCTTCTCCAAGTCCACAAAACACATGCAAACTGGTTGGGCAAACTCCCACGAACCCTCAAGGATTCTCGAGAGCGTAAAGAGCTGGTCCGATGTGCCACGGCCAGGATGAAAACCACATTGTGCCTCCTGAATCCGAGGTTTGACCAACAGCTGGACTCTCCTCTCTAGTATCTTGGCATAGACCTTCCCAGGGAGGCTGAGGAGTGTGATCCCTCTAAAGTTGGAGCACACCCTCCGGTCCCCTTTTTTGAAGAGAGGAACCACCACCCCGGTTTGCCATGCCAAAGGCACTGCCCCTGACCTCCAAGCAATGTTGCAGAGGCGTGTCAACCATGACAGCCCTACAACATCCAGGGCCTTGAGATACTCAGGGCAAATCTCGTCCACCCCAGGGCCCGGCCACCAAAGAGAATTTTAACCACCTTGGCGATCTCAGCCCCTGTGATAGGCGAGTCGTCCCCCTCGTCCACAAGCCCTGCTTCCTTTGTGGAAGGCGTGTCAGTGGGATTGAGGAGATCCTCGAAGTATTCCTTCCACCGCCCGACAATATCCCCAGTCAAAGTCAGCAGTGCCCCATCCGCACCATACACAGTGTGGACAGGGAGCTGCTTCCCCCTCCTGAGCCGCCGGACAGTTTGCCAGAATCTCTTCGAGGCCGACCGAAAATCTTGTTCCATGGCCTCACCGAACTCCTCCCATACCCAAGTTTTTGCTTCAGCAACCACCTGAGCTGCACTCCGCTTGGCCTACCGGTACACCTCAGCTGCTTCGGGAGTCCCACAAGCCAACCAAGCTTGATAGGACTCCTTCTTCAGCTTAATGGCCACCCTCACCACTGGTGTCCACCACTTGGTTTGGGGGATTGCCACCACGGGATGCCCCAACGACCTTGAAGCCGCAGCTCTGGGCCACCGCTTCAACAATGGAGGTGGAGAACATGGCCCATTCAGACTCCATGTCTCCAGACTCCCTCGGAATGTGGCTGAAGTTCTTCCAGAGGTGGGAGTTGAAGACCTCCCGGAGAGGGGCCTCAGCCAGATGTTCCCAGCACACCCTCACTATACGTTTGGGTCTACCAGGTCTGAATGGCATCCTCCCCTGCCACTGGATCCAACTCACCACCAGGTGGTGATCAGTTGACAGCTCTGCACCTCTCTTTACCTGAGTGTCCATGACATATGGTCGCAGGTCTGATGACATGATAACAAAATTGATCATCAACCTGCGACCTAGGGTGTCCTGGTGCCAGGTGTACATATGGACACCCTTATGCTTGAACATGGTGTCCGTTATGGACAAACGGTGGTTAGCACAGAAGTCCAATAACTGAACACCACTCGGGTTCAGATTGGGCAGACCGTTCCTCTCAATCAACCCCTCCAGGTTTCACTGTCGTTGCCCACATGTGCATTGAAGTCCCCCAGTAGGACAATGGAGTCTCCAAGAGGAGCACTCTCCAGCACCCCAGTCAAAGACTCCAAAAAGGGTAGGTACTCTGAACCATCATTTGGTGCATAGGCGCAAATGATGGTCAGGACCCGTTTCCCAACCCGAAGGTGCAGGGAAACAACTCTTTCGTCCACCGTGGAAAACTCCAATACAGAGGCAGCAAGGTGGGGGGATACAAGAATACCCACCCCTGCTCGTCGCCTCTTGCCCAGGGCAACTCCAGAGTAGGCCAAGCTCCAGTCCCTCTCCAGGAGACTGGTTCCGGAACCGGAGCTGTGTGTTGAGGTTAGGCCGACTATATCTAGCCAGTATTTCTCAACCTCATGCACCAGCTCAGGCTCCTTCCCCACCAGAGAGGGTACATTCCACGTCCCAAAAGCCAGCTTAGGAAGCCTGGGATCAGACTGCCAAGGTGTCTGCCTTTGACCGCCACCTGATCCACATAGCACAGGACCCCCATGGTCTGTCCTGCAGGTGGTGAGCCCACTGGAGGGCAGACCCATGTAACTCCTTCGGGCTGAGCCCGACCAGGTCCCATGGGCGGAAACCCGGCCACCAGACGCTAGCCATTGAGCCCTTCCCCCAGGCCTGGCTCCACGGTGGGGCCCCGGTAACCCCATACTGGGCGGGGTACACTGAATCCTTGATATAGAATTTATCATGAGAGTCTGTTGGATCGTTCTTAGTCTAGCCCTTCACCCAGGACCAGTTTGTCTTGGGTGACCTCACCAGAAACAAATTGCCCCGGACAACATAGCTCCTGGGATCACTAGAGCACGCAAACCCCCCACCACGATAAGGGGACGATCCATGAGGATTGTCATCTTTCATTCATCATCTTTCTAAAAGTTTTGTGAATGTGTTATTTTTTATGACCTTTAATTATTTTAATAAGTATACACAGTGTTTGCATCCTTTAAGGAATGTGACTGAATATTACAGACAAATATAAATCACTGAGGTATTGGTTTTAACATTTATGAGCTAATGAAATGGATCCATAAAGAAGATCCAATCATACCTGAAAGTAGAGGCCCTCAAGCTGTCCCCCACCTGGAGCAGGTTGTAGGTGTGCCACATGTCCTCCGCCTCCTCTGGCACCAGCGTCACCTGACTGAATTAAATAGTTCCAATCAAAAAGGCCGCTTTTACGTCTGTGCCATTTTTGCTTTTGATAATAGAAGAAAATTTGTATAATATAGCAGCCATTTGTTCATGACAGTTGTTTCAATGGTGTATAAGTAGTTACACGTTACAGTGCTTCTGCAAGTGCTTCCACGCTTGGATCCTTGGTGCCCAGCCATAAGCCATAAGCCACAACTCTTACACAGTCAAAAGTTTCTTTGTGTGTGTGTGGGGGGGGGCTTAATTGTGTTTTATTTTAATGTGTGAAGCACTTTGTGTTACAATTTTTTGTATGAAAGGTGTTATAAAAATAAATCTTTGATTGATTGTAGAACACTATTAAATGTTATTATGAGTTAGAGATACAAGTTCAGCTAAAGCTGTATTGCATTTTATCACTGGAATCCTACATACACAGAAATTCTGTTTATTTTCTCAAATAAACACAAAATTTCTAGTTAGATGTTTCATACAGTAGATGAATACGTAAACCTAGGCCAACTCTAGTATGTGAGTGTTTTTACTAAAAACGGTGATATTTAAAATCTTGAAGAAATCCCCAGTGAATGGCTGAGCTGGGAACAAGGAAGACTCCATTTGGTTCTGCAGCAGATCCAAAACAAAATGCAGATCCAGGATTTTTTTTTTTTTTTAACACTGCAGGATAGATTTTAAAAAGACATTCTCAATAATTTCTCAGATTTAGACATGGAACTTGATGAAACAAAAAAAACCAAGCAAACATGGATATTGGGTATTTACAGTGCATCTGGAAAGTATTCAAAGCGCTTCACTTTTTCCACATTTTGTTGTTACAGCCTTATTCCAAAATGGATTAAATTAATTTTTTCCCCTCAAAATTCTACACACAATACTCCATTACGACAATGTCAAAAAGTTTTTTAGAGATTTTTGTCAATTTATTAAAGATAAAAAACTTAAGAAATCACATGTCCATAAGTATTCACAGCCTTTGCCATGCAGCTCAAAGTTGAGTTCAGGTGCATCCTGTTTCCACGGATCATCCTTGAGATGTTTCTACAGTTTAAGGCTGCGTGTCCACCAAATGCATTTTTTGTCGCCTGACCGCCCTGAACGTCTTTTTTTCAGTGTTTGTGCACTGCGCTCTGGAAAAAAAAAGTCTGTGCCCTGTAACCCAGCAACAGCTTGTCACCCACAGCTCAGCACTTCCACTCTTCCTATGGTCAGACTTTCTACTTCCATCCATCCATCCATCTTCTACCGCTTTTCCGGAGGTCCGGGTCGCGGAGGCAGCAGTTCAAGCAGAGAAGCCCAGACTTCCCTCTCCCCAGCCACCTGCTCCAGCTCTTCAGAGGGGATACCAAGGCGTTCCCAGACTAGCTGGGAGACATAGTCTCTCCACCGAGTCCTGGGTCTGCCCCGGGGTCTCCTCCCAGTGGGACGTGCCTGAAACACCTCAAGTGGGAGGCGTCCAGGAGGCATCCTAATCAGATGCCCATACCACCTCAACTGACTCCTTTCAATGTGGAGGAGCAGCGGTTCTACTCTGAGCCTCTCCCGGATGACTGAGCTCCTCACCCTATCTCTGAGGGTGAGTCCAGCAATCCTACGGAGAAAGCTCATTTCAGCCGCTTGTATCCGCGATCTCGTTCTTTCGGTCATTACCCAAAGCTCGTGACCATAGGTGAGAGTAGGAACGTAGATTGACTGGTAAATCGACAGCTTTGCCTTAGAACTAAGCTCCCTCTTCACCACAACAGACCGGTACAACGTCCGCATCACTGCAGATGCTGCTCCAATCCGTCTGTCGATCTCTCGCTCCATTTTCCCCTCACTTGTGAACAAGACCCCAAGATACTTAAACTCCTCCACTTGGGGCAGGAGCCTGTCCCCAACCCGGAGAGGACAATCCACCTTTTTCCGGCTGAGGACCATGGACTCGGACTTGGAGGTGCTGATTCTCATCCCAGCCGCTTCACACTCAGCGGCAAACCGTCCCAGCAAGAGCTGTAGGTCATTGCTGGATGAAGCCAACAGGACAACATCATCTGCAAACAACAGAGATGAGATCCTGTGGTCACCAAGCATGACACCCTCCATTCCCTGGCTGCGCCTAGAAATCCTGTCCATAAAAATTATGAACAGGACCGGTGACAAAGGGCAGCCCTGGCGGAGTCCAACTCTCACTGGGAATGACTCCGACCGAGTGTTGGCAATGCGAACTAAACTCTCACAACGGTCGTACAGAGACCGAATAGCTCGTAACAACAAGCCCGATACCCCATACTCCCGAAGCACCCCCCACAAAAATCCACGAGGGACGCGGTCAAATGCCTTCTCCAAGTCCACAAAACACATGTAAACTGGTTGGGCAAACTCCCACGAACCCTCAAGAATTCTCGAGAGGGTAAAGAGCTGGTCCGATGTGCCACGGCCAGGACGAAAACCACATTGCTCCTCCTGAATCCGAGGTTCGACCAACGGCCGGACTCTCCTCTCCAGTACCTTGGCATAGACCTTCCCAGGGAGGCTGAGGAGTGTGATCCCTCTAAAGTTGGAGCACACCCTCCGGTCCCCTTTTTTGAAGAGAGGAACCACCACCCCGGTTTGCCATGCCAAAGGCACTGCCCCCGACCTCCACGCAATGTTGCAGAGGCGTGTCAACCATGACAACCCAACAACATCCAGGGCCTTGAGGTACTCGGGGCGAATCTCGTCCACCCCCGGGGCCCGGCCACCAAGGAGATTTTTAACCACCTTGGCGACCTCAGCCCCTGTGATAGGCGAGTCATCCCCCTCGTCCCCAAACCCTGCTTCCTCTGTGGAAGGCGTATCAGTGGGATTGAGGAGATCCTCGAAGTATTCCTTCCACCGCCCGACGATATCCCCAGTTGAAGTCAACAGTGTCCCATCCGCACCATACACAGTGTGGACGGGGAGCTGCTTTCCCCTCCTGAGCCGCCGAACAGTTTGCCAGAATCTCTTTGAAGCCGACCGAAAGTCTTGTTCCATGGCCTCACCGAACTCCTCCCATACCCGGGTTTTTGCTTCAGCAACCACCCGAGCTGCACTCCGCTTGGCCTGCCGGTACACCTCAGCTGCTTCGGGAGTCCCACAAGCCAACCAAGCTTGATAGGACTCCTTCTTCAGCTTAATGGCCCCCCTCACCACTGGTGTCCACCACTTGGTTCGGGGGTTGCCACCACGAGATGCACCGACCACCTTGCGGCCGCAGCTCTGGGCTGCCGCTTCAACAACAGAGGTGGAGAACATGGCCCATTCAGACTCCATGTCTCCAGACTCCCTCGGAATGTGGTTGAAGTTCTTCCGGAGGTGGGAGTTGAAGACCTCCCGGACAGGGGCCTCAGCCAGACGCTCCCAGCACACCCTCACTATACGTTTGGGTCTACCAGGTCTGAATGGCTTCCTCCCCTGCCATCGGATCCAACTCACCACCAGGTGGTGATCAGTTGACAGCTCTGCACCTCTCTTTACTCGGGTGTCCAAGACATACGGTCGCAGGTCTGATGATACGATAACAAAATCGATCATCGACCTGCGGCCTAGGGTGTCCTGGTGCCAGGTGCACATATGGACACCCTTATGCTTGAACATGGTGTTCGTTATAGACAGACTGTGGTTAGCACAGAAGTCCAATAACTGAACACCACTCGGGTTCAGATTGGGCAGGCCGTTCCTCCCAATCACCCCCCTCCAGGTTTCACTGTCGTTGCCCACGTGCGCATTGAAGTCCCCCAGTAGGACAATGGAGTCTCCAGGAGGAGCACCCTCCAGCACCCCAGTCACAGACTCCAAAAAGGGTGGGTACTCTGAAACATCATTTGGTGCATAGGCACAAATGATGGTCAGGACCCGTTTCCCAACCCGAAGGCGCAGGGAAGCAACCCTTTCGTCCACCGGGGAAAACTCCAATATAGAGGCAGCAAGGTGGGGCGATACAAGAATACCTACCCCTGCTCGTCGCCTCTCGCCCGGGGCAACTCCAGAAAAGGCCAAGCTCCAGCCCCTCTCCAGGAGACTGGTTCCGGAACCGGAGCTGTGTGTTGAGGTGAGGCCGACTATATCTAGCCGGTATCGCTCAATCTCGTACACCAGCTCAGGCTCCTTCCCCACCAGAGAGGTGACATTCCACGTACCAAAAGCCAGTTTAGAAAGCTTGGGATCAGTCCGCCAAGGTCTCCGCCTTTGACTGCCACCTAATCCACATAGCACCGGACTTCCATGATCCCTCCTGCAGGTGGTGAACCTACTGGAGGGCGGACCCATGTAACTCCTTCGGGCTGAGCCCGGCCGGGTCCCATGGGTGGAAACCCGGCCACCAGACGCTAGCCTTCGAGCCCCTCCCCCAGGCCTGGCTCCAGGGTGGGGCCCCGGTAACCCCATACCGGGCGGGGTACACTGAATCCTTGATATACAATTTATCATGAGAGTCTGTTGGATCGTTCTTCGTCTGGCCCTTCACCCAGGACCAGTTTGTCTTGGGAGACCCTATCAGAGGCAAATTGCCCCGGACAACATAGCTCCTGGGATCACTGGGGCACGCAAACACCCCCACCACGATAAGGTGACGATCCATGAGGGGCTGGACTTTCTACTTATTTTTTTAATATGAGTCTCTACATAACAATGGACAGGAAATGCATTCTAGCATTGGTAGCAGCTCTGGATGCAAAATATGATGACACAGAAAACAGGAGTCCGAGTACTGACTGTATCGGCGTCCTATGTCCCACCCTTCCTGAATTCTGATTGGCTGCTTAGAAAGATCTGACATTGACAAGCTCAGCTGTAGTCTGAAAAGTTGAATTTTTTTCAACTCTGAGCCCCCTGAGCACCGTGACAAAAAGCGGCTACTACCAAGAGCGTTTCAGCACCTGGCTAGAGGAAAGCACTGTGGCAAGTGTGGACACTTGAACCATTATGCCAGGGTGTGCCCTATGTCCGAGCCGGCGAGCCCACGGAGAAAAACCACTTCATCCGCCCCGACAACTATCCATGTGGTGTCCCCAAGTGCCAATGGGTTCACGTTCTGCAAGGTGATGCTGTATGGTGAGGAGGTGCCACTGCTGATCGACACGGGGGCGGAGGGATCGTTATTGAATTGGGCCACGGTGAGGAATTTTTTTCCCCACTACAGGATAAGAGGTAACCCAACGCTGCTTTATGGCGCTTTACGGCGGTTGTACAGTTGGAACGCTGGAGTTAACAGTTTGGTACAAGTCAGCAATGATGACTGACTTCACGTTCCACATGACGGCCCAAGGCGACAACATCATGGGCTGTGACCTGTTTTATGAGCTGGGGTTCGCCATTAAAGACGACACTGGGGAAGAGTGGTCTGGTTGTTGCTGGTGGAACCGTCCAGTTCCGGTGGTGGAGGACGACGCTGTGTGGGACGAACATTTACACCAAGGCGGTCAAGCAGGACCAGCCTCACTCAGGTTCGACGCAGGAGGGTCTCAGTGCTGGCACTCGGGGTATGGTAGGAGAGGGTACCAAGCGTGGCGGCGAGGCGCCTGCGTCGGCAAGTGACGCCAACAAGATAGCCCCAGATTCCTCCGGAGCTTAGCCACAGAGAGCTGGATGAACTGCAGCTACAACGGTGACCACTACAGTGGTTTTAAAAGAGGTCAGGGCCAGACCGACAGGCACAGAGGGATCGCGTGCCGAACAGCACTGTTGCAGGCCAAGCAGAGCTCCTCTGAGAGTTACGGACCTGGTCCGGGCTCAAGGTGAGGGACGTCCGCGGCAGGTACAGGCCAAAAGACAGCCAGAGGAACACCAGGGGCGGCTGCGCATTGCGGCTAAGCGGGGCGCAGCCTACTTCTAGCTGTCGGACGGCTCATGGAGGCACACTAACGAGCTGCGGCGTGCCCAGGAGGAGGCTTCTCACGGCGGGTCTGGACGAGAGAGGCAGTTGGTGGCGAGAAGAGGCACTCTCGTCTATGAGGTCAGTTGCGACCCTGGGGACATGCCGCTTCCAGGGGTGGGTCTAACGAGGGGCTACCCAGGGCCCCCACAAGCCGGTTCTACCCCTTTCTGCTAGAAAGACAATAGTGCGGTTTTGGAAAAAAAAAAAAAAGGTTCTAATGTTTGTGTGTATTAAAAAAAAAACAAAACTAAAATGTTATTGTTCTGGGTGTGTTTATATTTTAGGAACACAGCAATGTTTTAAGTTATGAATGGACTTTTAGTTAGTTACAGGTGGCAGAATAAGCCACCTTGCCGTATGGGGTAGGACGGCAGTCCACCCGTCCTCCCTAGTTTTAGGTTTTGTTGTGTGAGTGTGATAGGCCATTTAGTGATTTCAGTTCTAGTTTTCTCAGTGTGTGATTCGGGTCCTAAATTGGGGAGGGTCTCAACTGTATGTGTGGTTTTGGACTTTCTGGGGGGGGGGGGGGGGGGGGGGATATCGTAATAATGTTGCTTTATTGTGAAGTGCGGTGTAGTGGCAGCCACTCCCTCTTCCGCCACTGCACCGCCCTATAAATACCAGCTCTATTCGGCCTCTTTGCCAGTGCCCCTGCCTGGCAGCTGTATTGTGTGTCCGAAGACAATAAAGCTGAGTTCGACTGTGCATCCAGTCTCACCACTGTATCCAGGTATTTTCAGAAATAACACACTGTATATGATGTTTGTCAATTTAAAAGATCATTTTCCACCTAATTAAAGTTGTCAACTGTCGTATAATAACAGAGTAATATTTAGTTTTTGTTTAAATGACTAGCGGACAACAACTCCCATCATCCCACATCACTAAATGTGGGATCACTAAATGTGGGATGATGGGAGTTGTTGTCCGCTAGTCGTAATAAGCCCACAATAATCATGGGACCACCACAAGCGTACACGTGGTACTGGTGGCAAGAGAGAATTTAATTCTAGTAAGAAGAGACCTCGGACAGAGCCAGGCCCAAGGAGGGAGGGACAACATCTGCTGCTAATATTAACACCAATAACCACAACATATCCACAAACCTTGTGTGGTGAGAGCCCATGTGTGTTATTGAGAGTTTACGTGATAACACATTAACAACAAACAATCGACTTCTATGTTAGTTTGAAACTCCAAACGTCTAAACGTTCACTGTAGCTCATACAACCAACACGTTAGCATGTGAACAGTCAAAACATCAGGCTGGTGATTAGCCTTTTAGCTTTAGCTATCACAACTCACTCACCCGGCATTGTCTTTCTCGATGTCCTTATGGAGCAGCTTCATGGTCGGATGGTTGTATGATATTAAACTAAAAATTTAGTGTAAAATACACGGAATGGCGTTAATCTGAGGCATAGTTATTTGTTAGTGAAGTAGTGAACTAGCTGAAGACATCTGAACTACATGAATCAGTCTAATCGTCAAGTCTTGCCAGGCGCAACAATATTACGTCATTGCCAATGCCGCCAGTTCTTCCAATCTCCGGTCACTTCCCAGGGTGTTGTTTTACTGCGCAACAAACACAACAATAACATCTCTAACTCCAGTATCTGAATTAACTTGACAAATGTGGTTTACTTTGAGTTATCTGATTAAACTGTCGCTTTTATATAGATTAAATCATGAGACGTATTTGACAGGCGTTAAAACCAACCAATCGTGGAGGAGATTGCTTGCTCTCAAGGACCGCTCACTCAGTAAACTATCCAATGAGGACAAGACAACAGTCAGGCCACTTCCGTTCAGCAACGTTTTGAGCTAACGCTAACCAGTTTTTTTTGTGTCGATGGCATCGTGCTAGCAGCAAACGGAATTACGAAGACCTTTAATTAAATTTGAACACCTAACGCAAAGTTGATCAGTAACGCAAATTTCTGAAGTACATATTAGCCATCACACATTTATTAAGAGAACACCCAACCTCAAATTTCGAGGTTGCCAATTTATTTTTCAAGGTTAGCGAGCTAGCCACAGCCGATTATCGCTAACCAGTTGTGCTAACGCTCAACTTAGCACTCGGTTAAGTCATAATTGCGTCTTGAATTCGTGGGACTGCTATTCGTAACCAACCGAAACAGGAGCCTAGCATGGCAGAGGCGGACAAGTTGAACATCGACTCCATTATACAGCGTCTGCTTGAGGGTAAGACAGCATTTCTTTTGATATTTTATTCGCCGAGGTAGCCATTTTAGCTAACAGAGGCTGGTTAACGGTTGCTGCCGCTCTGAGAAGAACTTCAGTTCATCTTTTCGTCTCAAGCAAAAGAAACGCACGATTTTGTACTTGTAAATACTTTTCGGAGTTACCAACGTCCTGGCGTCATCCTTAACATTCACTACTTCCTACTGGCAAATATTTTAAATGTGTGTTGAAGAAGAGTTTCTCTTTTATTTTGCGTCTTTCCCATATGTGCTCCCAACCGTCTATTTGAACCAGTCAACCTATAAACTGTTCTTTAGCTGTCAATTAAAACGTGGTTTATAGGTGCTTTTTGGCGACACTGGTTATATGGGCACAATAAACCGATTACTGGGAATAAACAGTTTTGTGTTTACATGCACTGAATAAACGGGTTATTGGAGGGCAAACCACTTGAATGACCCCGGTTACATGTTTTTTATCGGATTATTCTGTTAGCATGGCCACTTGAATAATCAGATAATTCCAGAAATCCAATCATAACCGGTTTATTTGTGTACATGTAAACATAATTAAAATGTGATTTATAGGTGCTTTTTGGCGACATTTGCTTCAGTTTAAAATGTCATGGTCATGTCAGTGACCATGTTTACATGGTCATGAGTAAACCGATTATAATCAGCTTTCTGGAGTTACCTGATTATTCAAACTGTCATGTAAACAGAGTAATCCGATGACCTTTACCAGTTAAAGGCCATTATCGGTTTGTGAGAAAACAGATTAACACATGTAGTGTATTTGTCCAGTAAACCATTTACTCAGTGCATGTAAACACCATAAGCTGTTTATTACCTTTATCGGTTTACTCCAGTAATCAGTTTACTCCTGACCGTGTAAACAGGGCCATTAACCCTGTTTACATGATCAGGAGTAAACTGATTACTGGAGTAAATATTTTATTGCCAGTAATGGGTTTATTGTGACCATGTAACCGGGACTGGCCCAGTTTACATGGTCACGAGTAAACCCGATTACACAGGGTTACAAAAATAATTTTTTTGTAAGTTGTCTGTGTTTTTTCAACTGATTTAAGACAATTTTGCACAGCTGAATCCGAAAATGACATCTGTTTCTCTCATCAGGTGCTAAGTAAAAACCTGTACTTACTTAGTACTGTGCATGTACTTGCCTTTATATAAAGAGCACATTAAAATTGTCCTAAATCAGCTAAAAAAAATTAGACAATAAATTTGGTGTTGACCAATTAATTAGCTTTCTGAAGTTACCTGATTATTCAAACTGTCATGTAAACAGAGTAATCCGATTATCTTTATCAGTTAAAGGCCATTATTGGTTTGTAAGAAAACGGATTAACACACCAAGTTTATTTGCCCAGTAAACCGTTTACTCAGTGCATGTAAACATCATAAGCTGTTTATTACCTTTATGTGTTTACTCCAGTAATCTGTTTACTCGTGACCATGTAACCGGGATAGTTTATTCCCAGTAATCGTTTTATTGTGACCATGTAACCAGGGCCACCATGTACACAAATAAACCGGTTATGATTGGATTTCTGGAATTATTGATTATTCAAGTGACCATGTAAACAGAATAATCAGATAAAGAGCATGTAACTGCTAATTCAAACGGTTTACCCTCCAATAATCAGTTTATTCAGTGCATGTAAACACGAGAAAACTAATTATTGCCAGCATTCATTTATTCTCAGTAATCAGTTTCTTGTGACCATGTAAGCTGGGTCACTGAGGCTCATGAGAAAACAGATTAATACACCTAGTTTATTTTCCCAGTAAACCGTTTACTCAGTGCATGTAAACACCATAAGCTGTTTATTTCCGTTACCAGTTTACTCCAGTAATCAGTTTACTTGTGACCATATAAACATGGTCATTGAGACAGGTATTTTGATCAGATTGACAGATTTGTACAATTTTGGAATATTTTCTTGCTATGGCGAATTGATCTGTGGTATTAGTAGAAGGTCATGATTTGCTGGGCCAGCTTCAAAATTCGTCTTAGTAGGGTTTTATTTGTATCTACTGTTAATATGAAATCATATAATACTTAAGCATATCATGTTTTATTGACTGGCTAAGAGATGTATGTTTTCCATATCTCTTATATTTTGTAAAGCATTTTTAATATGTTTGCTGAAATACACTTTCCACTGAATGCTGATGCTCATTCTTGATATGAATGGGCTGTCATAACAAAGCCTGCTTTTCCTAGTCAGTTGTTTTTGTAGCTATTAATGACTCATTTTTCCCATCACAGTGAAAGGCTCCAGACCTGGTAAAAATGTTCAGCTGACAGAGAACGAAATCCGTGGTCTCTGCCTCAAATCCCGGGAGATCTTCCTCAGCCAGCCAATCCTGCTTGAACTCGAGGCACCCCTCAAGATTTGTGGTGAGGCTTAGTTATGGTCTTTAGAGTCAAGGGAATTCTCAAGTGTGGTCACAAAACATTTACAAACACTCGAGATGACTGTTGTGGCTTGAAGTTTTAGACTGTTATAAGGCCACTTGCATCAATATGGTCTTGTGCCTTCATATTGAGAAACACTTAAAAATTTTAATTTGTATTTTAAATACGCTTTGTGAAAACAGCATTAAATGTTTCAGGCAGCTGTAACATCTCTAAATAAATTGGTGAACGAATGAACTGATTTTTTTCTTGCTATTACAAACTGTTTTTCTAGAGTCGTTCATCCTGTGTTATGCATTTGATCCCATTTAATGTTGACAGTTGGATAAAAGACATGCCAAAAATTTCATGAACTGTTGTGCTTGCAGTGCAATAATCATCACACCTAATGCAAGCTCTCAAATGATAATAGTGTCAACATTTCTGTACAATAATGCATGGACAATCACAGTGGGAAGTGCAAAGCACTGTCGTACTATAGTATTTTCATTTATTCCTTCCTACCACTTGTTGTGTACATACACAATGCATGAAAATCACACTTCTGCTTAGGGCTGGGCGATATGAAAAAATTCCAGTCACAATAAATTTTTTTCATATTGATCGATGTATATTGCAGTATGAATCAAATTACTATTTCTGTCAAGCTTAAAGGTTCCTTTTTACTCCTGAGATGTGAAGCTATAACAAGGTTTATTTTAAATATTTATTTTCTGTCAGAAGTTGAACTTGACAGATGTAGTGTACAACATCATACAACTGTATTTCAAATAATTATAAAACATAAAACAATAATATTCTGCTCATCCACTTACCAATAGCTGAGTGAAGTACATGCCCAGAGCACTGCAGCCTTTGTCCCACTGTGTCATGATGCAGACTTTTTTGTCTTCACTCGGTCTCCAGGGTGCAAGTGCTTCGGTCAGTCCTAAAGCAATGACGTCACCTGTATGGTCTTCAGGAAAGTTTGAAAACATTTGCTTTTCAAATTGCAATCTTGACCAATGAAGTGGGCCGTGAGGCTCATATATGGTTCAGATATGTGACTTGACCACAAATCTGACGTAGTAGCAAAGTATGGCAGACTTTGCAGCTTCTTTTCAACCGCTTCTCTACAGTCGTGTACAGCTGGGAAAGTGCCGTCTAGGAGACATATTTACGGCTAGGGAGTTGGTAACAAGGGTCAGTTATTTTAATCAGCCGCTTAAATCTGACATTCTGTCCGCACTACTGAATTTCTCGGACCCTTCTTTTCAACAATCTCCTTGTCTATTGAGCATTGGGCGGTGTCCATTTCAGTGTCTTCTTTGGTAACACTGTCACTGGACTTTTCATTAATGTTTTCTGTCATTTTCTTTTTAACCACGCTTCAACTTCTACATGGCTGCGCTACCCCAAACATTAGCAGGTATGCTAAGCCTCGGGTATTGGTCCTGCATGCCTACGCATGCTGTTGTGTGCATCAGTCCAACGTGACTTCAAGCCACATGATTGGTTTGGTGCGGTGTATTCTCATTTTCACTGGCCTTTCGTGCTGTCTGTCAAAACACGGACTGAATGAGTTCTATCGAAAATGTATTATGCCTCTATCGAGAAAAAGTTATTTCGCAATAATTATCATTATCATTTTATCGCCCAGCCCTACTTCTGCTGTTTCCACTCTATAATATCACTTGTTTCTCCAGGTGATGTTCACGGGCAGTATTATGATCTGCTAAGGCTGTTTGAATACGGAGGTTTTCCACCAGAGAGCAACTATCTGTTCCTCGGGGACTATGTCGACAGAGGCAAACAGTCCCTGGAGACCATCTGCCTGTTGCTGGCTTACAAGATCAAATACCCAGAAAACTTCTTTCTGCTGAGAGGAAACCATGAATGCGCCTCTATTAACAGAATATATGGCTTCTACGATGAGTGTAAGTCACATGGCATGCCATCAGATACATTCAGAAATTTTAAGTCTCACCACAACTACCTGTGTTTACAAGCTGCTTAATAATAGCTAATCACAATACAATTTGCTTTTGTTGTAGTCAGAGTATTGTAGTCAGCAAGATGCATCAGATGACTTTTTAGATGTCCTGTGTTTTAAATGGGTTGCATAATATCTTTGTCTGCTATGATGAGTTGTTTTCTCTTATGCCACTGTTGTCATTGTTATCAAATAATGTTCAGTCCATTTTACATTACCAAACTAAGATGGTAAGAAAGGCACACAGAAAAATTCTCAGTATACCAGGCTTCAGGCTAAAAGGCATGACCAGCAGTATCCCACTAATTTATCACATGCCTTTTGTCCTATTTTCACAGCTAAGACTTTATGTGTAAATGTGCTTCAAACATGCTACAGTTAGTTGAGCAGATTTTATGGCTTTGAGATTAGATTGTGACTGAGTGTGGTTTCCTCCCCCACAGGTAAGAGGCGATACAATATAAAGCTGTGGAAGACCTTTACCGACTGCTTCAACTGTTTACCTGTTGCAGCAATTGTTGATGAGAAGATCTTCTGTTGCCATGGAGGTATTGACTTCATACTGACTAGCACTGATGTCTGTTGAATATTGTTTGCAGTGTTTAATGATGGTGGTACTACAATAGCAATAGCAAGCAAGTTTTGTCCACATACATGGACATACACCAGTGGCACAATGCATTTGACATGCAGTTAAGCATGATGATACAGAAAGGGTAATAGCAAGGCTATCATATAGAAACTTGCTGCATCAGTGAACATTTTAGACATCTGCTGAGATTATAAGTGGCTAATTTATAATCACTCACTTCAGTCATTCCTGTCTTAATCAGTTACCCTGCAGAACGCTCCATAGAATCCTATGAAATCTTTTTATTCTATGTTTTGTATTTTTTTTAATATTGTTTTTCTGAGTTTTGGGCACCAGTGTTATGGGACGGTCAAATAAGAAAAAAAAAATCCCTTAAAACTGGGAAATGTGGCATTTCTAAATTATAGTATAACCTGTCATAATAACAGTTGGTCAAAATGACCCAAAACGGCAATAAAAAAAGTTGACACTATGTTAGTAGGCAGTCATCAGAATGTTGTCCATGACCGGCAGACATGGCCATAGCCCTCACAGACATATCCTGATGGTGCTGGTGCTGCTGCCTTTGCAGCAGCCTTCCTCTTTGCTCTCTTTGCGTTGGCTTCGGCTTTCAGCTTTGTCTTCCCTGCTTGGAAAGCCTGACTGCATATGGTCTTCCAATTGCCTTGATCTGCAGTAAGTGGTTCCCAGTTGTCGGCTGGCAGACCAGTCGCAAGCATGTCTCTCTTGCAGACATCCCTGAAGTGTAGCTTAGGTCTGCCAACTGGCTTCGACCCAAATTCCAGCTCCCTGTACAAGAGGTCCTTAGGGATTCAACCATCTTCCATTTGGCGGACATGGCCTAACCACCTCAGTCTACATTGTCTGAGGAGGGTATACAGTGGGGAAAAAAAGTATTTAGTCAGCCACCAATTGTGCAAGTTCTCCCACTTAAAAGATGAAAGAGGTCTCCAATTTTCATCATAGGTATACCTCAACTATGAGAGACAAAAAAAAAAAAGAATCCAGAAAATCACATTGAATGATTTTTAATGAATTAATTGGTAAATTCCTCGATAAAATAAGTATTTGGTCAATAACAAAACTTCATCTCAATACTTTGTTATATACCCTTTGTTGGCAATGACAGAGGTCTAACATTTTCTGTAAGTCTTCACAAGGTTTTCACACACTGTTGCTGGTATTTTGGCCCATTCCTCCATGCAGATCTCCTCTAGAGCAGTGATGTTTTGGGGCTGTCGCTGGGCAACACGGACTTTCAACTCCCTCCAAAGATTTTCTATGGGGTTGAGATCTGGAGACTGGCTAGGCCACTCTAGGACCTTGAAATGCTTCTTACGAAGCCACTCCTTCGTTGCCTGGGCAGTGTGTTTGGGATCATTGTCATGCTGAAAGACCCAGCCACGTTTCATCTTCAATACCCTTGCTGATGGAAGGAGGTTTTCACTCAAAATCTCACGATACATGGCCCCATTCATTCTTTCCTTTACACGGATCAGTTGTCCTGGTCCCTTTGCAGAAAAACAGCCCCAAAGTATGATGTTTTCACCCCCATGCTTCACAGTAGTTATGGTGTTCTTTCTCCTCCAAACACGACAAGTTGAGTTTTTACCAAGAAGTTCTATTTTGGTTTCATCTGACCATATGACATTCTCCCAATCCTCTTCTGGATCATCCAAATGCTCTCTAGCAAACTTCAGACAGGCCTGGACATGTACTGGCTTAAGCAGGGGGACACGTCTGGCACTGCAGGATTTGAGTCCCTGGCAGCGTAGTGTGTTACTGATGTAGCCTTTGTTACTTTGGTCCCAGCTCTCTGCAGGTCATTCACTAGGTCCCCCCGTGTGGTTCTGGGATTTAGCTCACCGTTCTCGTGATCATTTTGACCTCACGGGGTGAGATCTTGCGTGGAGCCCCAGATCGAGGGAGATTATCAGTGGTCTTGTATGTCTTCCATTTTCTGATAATTGCTCCCACGGTTGATTTCTTCACACCAAGCTGCTTACCTATTGCAGATTCAGTCTTCCCAGCCTAGTGCAGGTCTACAATTTTGTTTCTGGTGTTCTTTGACAGCTCTTTGGTCTTGGCCATAGTGGATTTTGGAGTCTGACTGTTTAAGGTTGTGAACAGGTGTCTTTTATACTGATAATGAGTTCAAACAGGTGCCATTAATACAGGTAACGAGTGGAGGACAGAGGAGCCTCTTAAAGAAGAAGTTACAGGTCTGTGAGAGCCAGAAATCTTGCTTGTTTGTAGGTGACCAAATACTTATTTTACCAAGGAATTTAAATCCTTCAATGTGATTTTCTGGATTTTTTTTTTCCTCATTTTGTCTCTCATAGTTGAGGTATACCTATGATGAAAATTGGAGACCTCTCATCTTTTAAGTGGGAGAACTTGCACAATTGGTGGCTGACTAAATACTTTTTTGCCCCACTGTACATCGATGGAACACCTGCTCTTTCAAGTATGGCATTGTTGGAGACCTTATCCGTCCACGGAATGGACAGGATGTGGTGAAGGCATCTCGTGTGGAAGGTGTGCAAGGGCTTCTCCTGCCCAGCATAGGTGGTCTAGGACTCACTGCCATAAAGTAAGGTGCTCACAATGCAGGCACGATAGACAGCAATTTTAGTTTGGGTAGTAAGTTTCTTGTTCTCCCACACTTGGAACAGAAAGCTTGGCCATGTTGGTTGCAGCCTTTAAGATAAGATAAGATAAGATAAGCCTTTATTAGTCCCACAACGGGGAAATTCCAGGATTGCAACAGCACAGGGATAGCAACACTCAGAGCAACAATCAGAAGGCAAGAAAAAAAAAAACAAGCAAGCAAGAGCAGCTAATAAACATATGTACGTATTACTATAAAATATATATATATACACACACACACAGACACACAGTGCAGAGCATTGTAGCTGGATGGAATAAATATATGAATATATGAACACACAGTGCAGAGCATTGTAGCTAGATGGAATAAATATGTAAATATATAAACACCCACAGTACGGAGCATTGCAGCTAGGTGGAATAAATATGCAAGTATATAAACACACACAGTGCGGAGCAATGTAGCTAGATGGAATAACATGTAGATATATAAATATATAAACACCCACAGTACGGAGCATTGCAGCTAGACGGAACAAATATGCAAATATATAAACACACACAGTGCAGAGCATTGCCGCTAGATGGAATGAAACAGCATAACCGTCTACCCAGCTATCCTGCATGGTATGATTATGTGCCCATACACACTCTCACCCTCCATAGCGACCGGCATGCTCCTAGTTGTATGCCGGAGAGGACCACTGTGTAAGTCTATTGCATCTTCTGCATTCAAAAAACTATTAGTTTGTTACGTCTTTTTTGCTATCTCTGCGAGCAGCCCTGCTTAGGTTGTACAGTCTGACAGCCGTTGGTAGGAAGGACCTACGAAACCTCTCGGTTGTGCACCTGGGATGATGTAGTCTGCTGCTAAATGAGCTCCTCAGTGCATTCAGTATGTCCTGCATAGGGTGGAACTCGGACTCCAGCAGAGATGACAGTTTAGCCACCGTCCTTCTCTCTCCTATCTCCTCCATCGGATCAAGGCGCTGCCCCAGGACTTTCCGATTCTCTTTCCGAGCTCCACATCAAGAGAGGCATTGGCAGAGGTGGTAGAGCCAAGATAGGTAAACTACGAGACAACATCCAGGGTGTAGTCATTGATGGTTAGAGCAGGCGTAGCTTCGGCGCCTTGGCACATGACTTTCATCTTCTTCAGGCTAATGCTAAGTCTGAAAGCCTCACATGCATTGGAGAACTGGTCGAGGAGGTTCTGGAGCTGTTCTTCACTCTGTGCGACAAGGGCAGCCTCGTCAGCAAAGAGAAAGTCGCGTAGCATTACTTTGTGGACTCTGGTCTTTGCTTGAAGGCGTGCAGGGTTGAAGAGTTTCCCGTCGGATCAAGTATGTAACAGGATGCCTTCATCAGCTGACCCGAATGCGTGTTTCAGGAGGACAGAAAAGAAGATATTGAAGAGTTTTGGAGCTAGTACACAGCCTTGTTTCACACCGCTGTTTATGTCAAATGCCTCAGACATGCTTTCGTCATATTGCACAGTGCCCTGTGTTCCATCATGAAATGACTTGATGAAGCTCAGGAGTTTTGGAGGGCAACCAATTAATGGCAGGATTTTGAAAAGTCCATCTCCACTGACCAAGTCAAAAGCCTTTGGAGTTGCCTCAGTGAGGAGGTCATATCCACTGTCGACCGTTTGGAGCGGAAACCACATTGGGATTCAGGATACACCCTCTCAGCAAGCTGTTGTAGGCAGTGTAGTGCTACTCGGGCAAACAGCTTTCCAGCAACGCATATTAGTGAGATGCCTCAATAGTTATTGTGGTTGCTGCAGTCACCCTTGTTCTTGTACAGGGTTGTGATAGTAGAGTCTTTCATCTCCTGTGGGACTGATCCCTCCTTCCAGTACCTGCAGAGCAGCTGGTAGAGAGTATCAAGCAACTGGCTCCCACCACATTTGAACATTTGAATTTTCGACATCCTTTCCCTGGAAGATTTCCCCCACCTGGACGTTGATCTTCCTCCCATGGCCACCGCTCCTCCTTCAGCAGTGGCCCAAACTCGCAAGCCCCGGGTCAAAACTACCTTAGGTGTGCCAAACTTTACACCAGCTCCAAAAAGAAGAGAGCACTACCCCCTGCATCACCCCCGCGCCGGCACCCCGCCGCCACTGCAGCAACAACAACGGCAAAATTATCCACCATTTCAGAAGCCACGGCAAAGTCCTTCCAGACGATGCTGGTAATTGGTGATTCAATAATGAGGAACCTCAGAAACAGGTACCGTGTTAGAAAATTTTTTCCTGGGGCTAAAGTGTCAGACATTGAGTCTCTTACCCCGACCTATTAAATGAATACCCCCACGCTAAAACTGTCATTGTGCATGTTGGATGCAACAACATCCCAGATGAAGCATCTGAGATCTTAAAGAGAGACTTCAGGAGCCTTCTGCCCACTCTTAAGAACTGTGGCAGACATATGTTTATTTCTGGGCCATTTGCTCCTTTTAGAAGAGGTTGCAATTATTTTAGCAGAACTCTTAGCCTTAATACCTGGTTGTGTTCGACATGTCCTACTTTTAACATTGGTTTTATAGACAATTTCAACCTGTTCTGGAACCGCCCATCATTTATGAGGCCAGATGGCATCCATCCAAATAAACTCAGTGTACGTGTTCTAAGGGACAATCTGTTTTATTCCATTCAGCATTTTTTTAGTACAGTGACTGAAAGCTGGTGTATTAACTCACCCCAAAGTACCAGGGTCTGCCAACCAGCCCTTCTTTGTTTCCACTTCTCGTATTAATCCTATTAATCCAAATAATTCTCACTGTTTAGATCAGTCTTCAATTCATAACCCCATAGAGATTGTGTCTGTCTCCTGTTACCCAAAACATTATAATCCAAGACAAATACAACATAACATGATAAAGATTAAAACCACTAATTTACCACAGTTAAATAAAATAATTAAATGTGGACTGCTGAATATAAGATCTCTGTCAGATAAAGCAACCTTAATTAATGATATGATCACGGATTACAATATAAATATACTCTCTCACAGAAACATGGCTATGCCCCGATGATTTTGTTAGTATCAATGAGGCCACCCCCCCAGGTATGGTAATATTCATATTCCTAGAAACACTGGCCGAGGTGGTGGTGTCGGGGTAATATATTAATCCACATTACCAATGAACCCTCAGCCTAAGCTAAACTCAAATTATAACTCTTTTGAATGCTTAATTTTTAGCTTAGCACACCCATCCTGAAGGTCAGAGCAGCCTATTTTACTTACCACAGTATATCGCCCTCCCAGTGCTTCTTTTGCTGAATTTTGTGTCTGAATTCTCTGAGTTCTAAACAACCTTAGTTCAGACAAGATTATCATAGTTGGTGACTTTAATATTCATATAGATGTTGATAATGATAGTCATAGTGTAGCATTTCTCTCCCTCTTAAATTCAACTGGTTTTTCTCAGTGTGTCAGTAAACCAACCCATCATCATAATCACACCCTTGACCTGGTCTTGGCCTACATTGTAGAAATTGATGAGCTGCTTGTCATCCCTCAAAATCCTACACTGACTGACCACTGTTTGATAACGTTCAAATTTGTGCTATCCGATTTCACAGCATCACGCAGAAATATTGTTACCAGATACTTATCTGATAGTACCGTGGCTCACTTTAAAGAATTAATCCCTTCAGCACTTACTGTATTACCATGTCTCAATATAGCAGACAGCACTGACTACTTGAATCCATTAGAATTAAACCTTTTAGTTGGTAGTGCTACAGCCTCACTACAGTCAACACTTGACTCCATAGCCCCTCTTAAAAAGAAAACTATTAAAAATAGGAGACTAGCTCCATGGTACAACTCCCACACCCATAAGTTAAAACAAAAAGTTAGATCCTGTGAAAGGCTTTGGCGTGCAAATAAGACAGAAGAATCTTGTTCAGCCTGGAATGCCAGCTTTACCACCTATAAGAAATCTGTCTGTAGTGCTAGGCAACAGTGCTATTTATCCTTCATAGAAGAAAATAAAAACAACCACAGATTTCTCTTTAGCACTGTGGCTCAGCTAACCAAGAGCCAAAATGCCATAGATCCCTACATCCCTCCAACTCTTAGTGCTGACGACTTTTTGAATTTTTTTAATGATAAAATTGTCAGTATTAGGAATAATATTCCAAAAAATAGCACCCCTAAAAATACCAAGCCTCTACCCAACACTGCTGTGCCCACAGGCTCAGAACTCCACTTTTCTAAATTTTCTCGTATTAATCATTCTGATCTAGACCTAATAGTGTCAGCTTCTAAATCAACTACCTGTCTTTTAGATCCAATCCCCGCTAGACTAGTGAAGGAATTGCTATCTCTGATTAGTCTATCTCTTGAACATAATTAATATGTCCCTATTGACAGGACATGTACCACAGTCATTTAAAGTGGCCGTAATTAAACTTCTACTCAAAAAACCTTTGCTTGATTCTGGGATTTTGGGCAATTATAGACCAATATCTAACCTCCTCTACTTTTCCAAGATCCTCAAAAAAGTAGTCGCCAATCAACTATGCACCTTTTTAGAAAAAAATTCTATATTTAAGAAATTTCATTCAGGTTTTAGGAAACATCACAGCACAGAGACAGCCTTAGCGAAAGTTACTGATGACATCCTTATGGCATTTGACAAAGGACTTGTCTCCGTCCTTGTTTTATTGGACCTCAGCACTGTCTTTGATACCATTGACCACCATATTCTGCTAGAGAGACTTGAACAGCAAATTGGCCTGAATGTAACAACGCTAAGATGGTTCCAGTCTTATCTATCAGATCGTTCCCAGTTTGTTCATGTCCATATCAAGTCCTCTACTCAGACCACTGTTAGCTATGGAGTTCCGCAGGGATCAGTACTTGGACCAGTATTGTTTACATTATTCATGCTGCCTTTGGGAGACATTATGAGGAAGCATTCTGTTCATTTTCATTGCTACGCTGACAACACTCAGTTGTATTTATCCATCAATCCAGATGATCCCAGCCAATTGGGTTTACTCCAGGAGTGTCTTAAGGATATCAAAACCTGGATGAACTACAACTTTCTATTGCCGAATACAGATAAAACTGAAGTCATCGTCTTTGGCCCCAAACATGCTAGAAGTACTCTTTTTAGCAAGATAACAATACTAGATGGCATTGCACTGGCTTCTATGTCTTCTGTTAGGAAATGCTGCCCCTGCCAGGCCTTCGCTTGCATGTGCAGCCTGGCCAGGCTTGGTACTGGACTGTTTGGCTTTGAATGTTGTATTTGTATGCTTGTTTTTGAATGTAGCTACTTAACTCCGCCGGTTGAGGCGGATGGCCGTCCACTATGAGCTATGGTTCTGCCCAAGGTTTCTGCCCGTGAAAGGGAAGTTTTTCCTTGCCTGTGTCGCCACAGTGCTTGCTCTTAGGGGGTCTCTGCTGGGTTCTATATAAGAGTGTGGCCTAAACCCACTCTTTTCTGTAAAGTGCCTTGAGACGACCTATGTTGTGATTTAGTGCTATATAAATAAATTGAATTGAACACTTTAGCAGGGATGCCATCCTGTCCTGGAGCCTTTCCAGACGATATCTCCACAATTGCCTTTGAGAGTTCCTCTTTGGTAGGAGCATCATCTAACTCGAGCAATGTGGGAAGCCTCTCAATTTTGTCAAGGGCAGAGGGTGAGACAAAATTCGTACCATCATGGAGCTCACTATAGTGCTCCACCCAACACTCCCATCAATTTTGACTTGTCAGTAATGGTTTCCCTGGTTGATGTCTTAAGTGAGGTGCGCTTTGACTGTGTAGGTCAAATTACCTTCTTGATGTCCTCAAACATACCCCTGGAATTTCCGGTGTCAGCAGCTGACTGGATCTCAGCACAAAGACTTATCCAGTAGTTGTTAGCACAGTTTTTGCATTCTTCTTTTGCACAGCTTCTGGCCTCGCGGAGAGCTTCCAGGGAGTGTGGTGAGGGGTTACGCTTGTAGTTCTGCGGGGCATCCCTCTTCATTTAGAGGTTGGAGGATCGCGATTCTTGCGTTGAACCAATCTTGGCTTTTGGGTTCCTTCTTACTGAAAGCCTGCAGTGGTGCAGCATTAGTCGTGGCCCTGATATGTTGCCAGTGATCATCTGTATCAAGCTCCTGGCAGTCCTCCAGTTTCGTACTCAGGATGTCTTTGAATAGTGAGACTTTTTCAGGGATGGCAGTGGCGGCAGTATTGATGCGAGATTTGGCAAGTTGCTTAACACAATGAAATTTCTTTGGACACATCTGGGCCTTTGTGCAGACAAGGGAGTGACCAATGTCACAGTCAGCGCTATGGTATGCTCTCGTGATACGAATGTTGTTGAGATGCTCCTGTCGTGAGATAATGAGGTCCAGCTGATGCCAGCTTTTGGATCTGGGGTGCATCCATGAGAATCTATGTCACATCTTTACGGAAAAGAATGTGTTCGTAATGCAGAGATGACGGTAAGTACAGATCTCCAGCAGATGTTGTCCATTCTCCTTACATTTGCCAACACCAAAATGACCTAGGCAATTGGACCAAGAGCCTTGGTCATTGCTCACTCTTGCATTTAAATCACCAAGAAGAATCAGCATTCTGTTCTTCGGGATATTTTTGATCGCCTCATCAGGTTGGCTGTAGAAGGCATCCTTAGCATCAGAACCAGAAGTCAAGGTTGGAGCATAGGCAGAAAGCAAATTGGTGGTTCCTGAATCAGTGTTTAGTTTCATATGCATGAGATTCTCTGACTTGGTTGAACCTAGCTCCACCATTTGAATCAGCTTATTGCTGACAGCAAAACTGACTCCATGCTCTCTCGGTTCGTCTTCATCTTTGCCATGCCAGAAAATGTGTACTTCTTTTCCTTAAGGCTTCCAGAAGCAGCTAGGCGGGTTTCCTGTAGAGCAGCGATGTTGACGTTGAGTCTATCCAGCTCTCTGCTGATGACAGCTGTCTTGCGCAGTCCATCAGTGTCGCGTATATCCTTGGTCAGGCCAGTCAGCATTGTGCGAACATTCCAGCTCTCAAGAGTGAGAGCTGGCCGCCTTCTAGTAGATCCTTGATTCTTAGGTGAGAGTGTCGCAGTCCACTTGTCAGTCTGTTTCCAGGCTTAAGTCCTGCTCACCCCAGTAAGACAGGTGGACGGTGGCGGGAAAGCAGCTTATTGACTGGGGGCTGCTCAGTTTAAGTGGGCGGTAGCTGTCCAGTGGGGCTAAACAGCCCCTCCCACTGTCAGGAGTGACATCTGGCTCTGCGCCAGTCGAGCCATCACTTAGAACCGGTAAATCCCACTCCCCGGTTTGATTCGGTGCCAGGCAGAGCTGTGCGACACACTGAAGTTGCCTCTCCAGGCGCTTGCCTGGGCAGTGTGTATGGAGAGACTGGTTTGCCCATGTCCCGGAATCCCCCTCTCGGTCTTGCTGATAGAGTCCAAAGGAAAGGCGTAGCCAATATGTTTGGGATCAGGTCAACTGCAGGAGTTGCGAGTCACTGATATACCATCAGCTGCCTCACAGGGCTCCACTCCAGTGTTTCTGTCAGGGTTTTCTCCCTTAGCCTTAGGCTATCCCTAGCCACCAACAAGGCAGTGGGACTGTATCCCTGGTCGAGGCTAAGGGTGTACTAACGCTTGCCCAAGGTGTCCACCCAGGCTAGTGGAGGGAAGGAGGCACCCTACTGCTCCATTCTAGACCGGCTCCAAGCAGGGTCTAGCCACTACCCATCACAGCTGTGTTGGAAAAGCAGTTTGGACAGCCTATTTGTGTAGGCTCCTGTGAACACATGTAATATAAGCTCCACAGAGAGGTGTAAATCAGGCTTTACCTGCAGTCCACCCAGCCACTGTCCGGTCGGAGTGCACACAATTCCTCCAGCACCATACACCTGTTTCCCCATCCGAGGACACTCCACAGTGAGTGCATTATGGAGAGCGAACAGTGCAGTCTGTCTCCATTTTTCCCATCCAATGACACTCCACCACTGGTGTGGAGAGTGCGCCATAGGGAGAGAGCAGCGGGGTGCGCTTGATTCCTCTCCCGGCATACACCTCTAGGGGGTTATATGAGCAAGTTAAAGTGAAGAAGTGTGAATAGAAGTAAATGTAATAAATGTAGTTTTGATGTCCCAGCACCCATCGGTATCCTGTACCATCATCTTCCTGTCAGTTCACACCGCCTGTGTTGTGGAGAGAGACCTGCAGATCCTAAACTCCGCCGACCATGTCAGGTGTGCTTGATTCCTCCCCTGGCATACACCTCCACTGGTAAAGGTCGGTTAAAAATGGTCACTTATGACCTCTTTTATGGTCAAGTGGTCAGTGAATCCATG
Organism: Pholidichthys leucotaenia; assembly: GCA_020510985.1. Classification (NCBI taxonomy): domain Eukaryota; kingdom Metazoa; phylum Chordata; class Actinopteri; order Cichliformes; family Pholidichthyidae; genus Pholidichthys; species Pholidichthys leucotaenia. The sequence continues at coordinate 414,216,320 of CM035836.1, forward strand.
TCAGGTGCTCTTTTCAGGTATTGTGGCATCACCATACAAGAGATGAGAGGCCGTGATCAGGTGGCTTCTAAATTAACAGGGGGACAAAGTTTCTGCCACATGCATACATACCCACACTGCAGAATCCCTTTTATATTATTATTTGGCTTCTACCCTGAGCACACAGACACACACATAAATGACTCTTGTGTTATTTCTGTCCACATTGTGGTCACAGACCCACATGCTTGTGTGGGATCTTGCCTTGTCTGACAATATTTAAAATTCCTTTTTGCATATCAGCAGATATGCCATAGATATAACAGGTACAACATAGTGTGCCTGTGAATGTGAGATTACTGGGTTGAATGCGTTAAATGTGTCTCTTTAGTGACTTGTAATCATTATCGAACATTATTTAGATAGTTCATAAAGTGATAAGTTTTTTGTAATTACCAATTGGCCTTTGTTGATTAATTTTTAAAAAATTAAAACGAACATGATTATAAGTAATGGAACATAATCAGTATGCCTAAGTTGAATGTTGAGGTTTTTATTACATCTTTTTGATGAGTGTAGAAAGATTTTTTTTTTTCCCCCTCCAATCCCATCCAAGTAGGTCATATGTTCAACTCTTCTCCATTTATCATCTCCAGGCCTATCTCCAGACCTTCAGTCTATGGAGCAGGTGCGAAGGGTCATGCGACCCACTGATGTGCCTGATCAAGGTCTACTGTGTGACCTCCTGTGGGCTGACCCAGACAAAGATGTGCTGGGCTGGGGTGAGAACGACCGTGGCGTCTCTTTCACTTTTGGTGCTGACGTGGTCACGAAGTTCCTCCACAAACATGACATGGACCTCATTTGTCGAGCACATCAGGTCAGTGTGAAGTTTTCACTCATTCCTATAAGGGACTATTTATAATGAACGTTAGTGACATTGAGTGAAACAAGTGGTTGACTGGTAGAGTATTAGGCTGTCTTGGTTTCGTTTGAGGGTGGTGATTCATTTTGTCTTTTACACTGACATGCTTCATTTACATTGCTGTCACATTCTTGGGTTACGTTCACATTACAATCCACAGAATCAGCATTTTTGGTCTGATTGAATTTGCATGACTTTTCACTTTCATAATTACAAGTGACATTTATCTGACTCAAATATGAACATGTCTGTCTTCTGAAATGGTATGCATGAGCACATTAGTACCAAACAGCAGGGATGCATACTGCATTGTGTCACTGCATCATGAACAACAACAAAAGACATATTTCTTGCAACCATTTGTTCACTTGAAACTGAGAAAAATGATCTTTTAGTAAAGATATCTTTGGCTGGAGGGTCTCAGCACTCCTTGGGATGGTGTGCTGTTGTAGGGTCTTTTCTGCTGTGCTCAAGAATTACTCGGTTTTGGGCTTCACTTCTTGGTGTAGTTTCGGGACTGCCATGGCAGTAGGACAGGGTCACATGCCTGATTTCCAGGGTCTCATGTTCCAGGGGACTTGGTTCTCCGTGGTGACACAGGTCTCTGTACATGGGGAGCCCTGGTGGACTGTATTGGCTTCTTGGCTTGCTCTGAATTCAGAGGTGGCTTTGTTGCATGAGGGGTGTCCGGAGTTGGTTGATTTGTACCAGGCACTAGGGCTGTGTGATATGACCAAAATTTCATATCCATATTAGGGATGCAAGTTATTAGTTAATTCATTAATTGATAATTGATTCACCTTATCGATCGATTAATGATTAATTGATAAGTGACTTTTTTTCTGAGAATCTGAATTTCTCTCAGTACAATAGGTCTATCTTTAATATATAAAAAGTTGCTGTTTTTTTCATATACTCAATAAAACATGAACATTATATTCCTCCATGATTTATGGTACCATTTGCTTTTTTTTTTTTTACTATAGACAATGGCATTTTTTGTAGTTTAACAAATTCTGCACTGTATGGTTTGTACTATGTGCTAGTACATCTCAGTAAATTACAAATGTCATGATTTTTTATTTATTTTAAAAACTTCTACCAACATAAAAAAAATGATCTTTTTTAGTTATATTGAAAAAAACTTTCACATTATAGTTTACTGAGATGCACTGGTAGGCTGTTTTACAGGAAAATAAATTGTAAGCTGCTTCATCTATTGCATATTAAACATTATCACCGTACCCCGGCAATCCAGGCAAACCCAGTATGATCTGGGCTACTTCTGTTGTCTGTTACCTCAGTGGCAACTTGAGTCCAGTCTGCTTTCCCGTCGCACGGCAGTTTGAAGGGAGGCAGGGTTATGTTTTTGTGCTCGTGTAGCCTGCTGCAGTCCGTTTCTCCGCCCTGTTGATTTGACGGGTGGACATTGGAACTTATTGTGGCTCTCCGACGTAACTCGGAAGGGCGAGTTTTTTTCACAATGCACAGCGCATGCACTCTGGGGGTTTAGCGTCTTCTTCTGCTTTTTCGGTTGAAATGGAGCAGTGGGTGACCACGTGGGCCCCCGCCTGGACGGCGAAGCCACTACATTTCATAGAATAAGCTCCCATTGAAAAGGACTGCTGAGTTATCAGTTAATTGACAACTAATTTAATTTAGTCAACTAAATTCTTATCGACAATTCATCGAAAGTCAATTAATCATTAACATCCCTAATCCCGGCTTCCGGTTATGGCTGCCACGTAGGACGGACGTGTCTCGCTCTGCTCTGCTCCTGGAGAAAAAAAATCGGCAAATAACTCTCTCATTTGGGACAGAACGTATCCCAGCGTTTGGGCGAGGATATGTCGGCGAAGCCTAAGGCTGGAAAACCAGGAAAAGGAAAAAGCGAGCCGCCGAAACAGTCCAAATTAACGGACTTTCAGGTCTGTGACGCAGCAAACAGGGCTCCATATATGGCGGAGGAGGCTGGCAACGCTGCGATTTCTGCGGGGAATGGCGCAGATGCGCTGATGGCTGCCATGAGTTCAATGAGAGCGGACTTTTCCTCTAGATTTGATGGGATTATGACAGCGTTGGAAGGAATAAGAAAGGAATTGGGTGACTGTGTAGAACGAACGGCGCAGATGGAGCTCCGTCTCGCTAGTGCTGAAGATGACGTCACCCGTCTTCAATTAAAGGTGCGCACTTTGGGAAAAAAAAAATAAATCTCTGGAAGATAATATTTTGGATTTGGAATCTCGGTCGAGACAGAATAATTTGAGGCTGGTGGGTCTTCCAGAGGAATCAGAAGGTCGGGACGTATGTTCCTTTCTGGAAAAGTGGATTCCGGAGGTGCTGGGCAGCGAGGAGTTGCAATCAGCAGTGGTTCTGGAAAAAGCACATCGCATTGGTCCACGGAGAGATAAGGGACCGCCGAGGACCTTAATTATGAAGTTTCTTAACAACAGAGACAGGATGAAGATCTTCAACACTGCACGAGCTAAAAAAGGAGAGATTAAACACCAGGACCAGCAGGTGCGGTTCTACCCAGATTTGGCCACAGGAATCCAGCAATTGAGGAAGCAGTTTGATCCCGTACGTAAGGAGCTGCGCAACCTTGAGATTCGTCATGGTGTAATCTATCCTGCGAGACTGCTGACCACGTATGAGGGCAGAACCCACATCTTCAAGACCCCAGAGGAGGCGCAGGAGTTCATCAAGAAGATCAAAGAAGAAGAAGAGACTGGTGGGAGCTAAGCATGAACAAAATATAAGGTAGAATAATTAAGCATTTGCACAGGCATCTGACTGACTTGAAGTAAATAGTAAGTTTACAAAATATAGATTGTATTATATATTAAAAAAAAAAAAAAAAAAACAAAACAAACAAAAAAAAAAAACTATGATGTACAAAGTTGTTAAAAATTTTGGAGTTAAGTTGGAAAACTACAGAGGAGAGTTAATGTTACGTCATTAAAAGCAGTAGAGTTAGGGTGATTGGGAGGATGAAGAAGGAGTGGCTTAGGCTGTTCCCCGTGGGTGTGGAACGGTCGATGGCTATATCGGGAGACAGAATTTTTCTTTTGATTTTGGGGGGTTTGCCACAAGTGTGGGAAGGGGAAATTTGTTTGTGTGTAGTTTGTAGGATGAATGTTCAACCACTCATGTTTTTGCTTCTCTGTATGAGCATGTTTACACTGCAAGGTAATCCCAAACTCTCTATTGATCATGGACCAAAGTGTTAATCTTAATTTAACTTCATGGAATTGCAGAGGTCTACAAAATTTAAAAAAACTTAAACAAGTTATGAATAAAATAAAGGACATGGGTTCAAGAATTGTGTTTTTACAAGAAACTCATCTGATAGAGGAGGATGTTAAAAGAATTAGGAGTAGATGGCAGGGAAGTGTATTCACCTCTTCATTTTCATCCCGAGCCAGGGGAGTTATGACTCTCATACATAAATCAGTTCCTTTTCAAGTGAAAAATGTAATTGGAGACAAATTTGGAAGATATGTAATCATTCAAGGTTCTTTGCTATTAGAAAATATAAATCTTGTGAACTTATATGGTCCCAATATAGATGATCAGAAGTTCTTTGCTAATTTATTTCTCATCTTATCATCACTTACAGGGCAACATATAATAGCAGGGGATTTTAATTGTACATTGAATCCAGGTGTGGATAGATCAACAGGACTGGATTGTACGCACATTGGATGTAGGATGACTATTAATCATTTTATGAAAGAATTGAGATTGTTAGATATATGGAGAGAAATGAAACCACAAGTTAAAGCCTATTCTTGTTATTCCAGTACCTACAAGACATTCTCACGTATTGATTATTTTTTGATTTCCACAGAATTAAGGTCCAAGATTCAAAACTGCTTTTATGATAACATCGTGATCTCTGATCATGCACCCTGTTGTCTAATATATGTAGATAAAAAATTGACAAAGGAATCAGGTAGATGGCAATTTCAGCATAAATGGCTTCAGGATGAGGAATTTGTCAAGTATATAGAAAAACAGATAGACGAGTTCTTTGACATCAATACTACACAAACATCAGCATGTGTAAAGTGGGAGGCTTTCAAAGCTTTTATTAGGGGGCATATTATTAGTTATACAGGATCAAAATCTAAGAAGACTCGAGAGGAGAGAGCTAAATTGGAACATAAAATAAAAAATCTTCAGGAAAAAGTGTATGCAGGAAGTGACCCAAGGTTGGAGAATGAATTACTGATTTTGAGAGCTGAATACGACAAAAAATCAGCGAATAGAGCTGCCTCGAGTCTTCTAAGATTGAAACAATCTTTTTATGAACAAGGTGAAAAATCAGGAAAATTATTAGCATGGCAGATTAAACAATTGGAAATTAAAACACCAATTACCAGTATTATAAGTAAAGGACAGGTAGTTATAGATCCTTTAGAAATTAATAGAGCCTTTAGAGATTACTATGAAAAATTATATGATACCAAAAATGAACCTGATTTAACAAAACTAAATGGGTTTTTGAACGAACTATCTATACCGTGTATTCCAAATGAAAACAGGGAGATATTGGAGTCTAAAATTAGTCAAGAAGAAGTTGGGCTAGCCATTGATAATATGAAATCAGGAAAAAGTGCAGGACCAGATGGTCTTCCAGTTGACCTTTATAAAAAATTTAAGAATAAATTAATAAAACCTTTTTTGGAAATGGTTTTAGAAGCATTTCAAAATAATAATTTACCATCATACATAAATAATGCCTTAATTATACTGCTGCCAAAACCAGGTAAGCCCTCTAATAAATGTGAAAATATGAGACCAATAAGCCTATTAAACGCCGACCTTAAGATAATCTGTAAAATTTTAGCAAGACGAATACAAGAAATTTTACCAAATATTATTAATCGAGATCAGAATGGCTTTATAAAGGGTAGACAAGGCTTCCATAATGTAAGAAGACTATTTAATATTATCTATTTTAATAAAGAAGCACCGGATACAGCTCTCCTATCATTGGACGCCGAAAAGGCCTTTGATAGAGTTGAATGGCCCTTTCTTTTTGAAGTCCTACAAAGGTTTGGACTTGGAAATAATTTCATAAAATGGGTTCAAATAATATACAATAATGCTACAGCAGAAATCCTAACAAATAACAATATTTCAAAACCAATAAAAATCAATAGAGGATGTCGACAAGGCTGTCCACTCTCACCTTTACTGTTTACTATGGCAATTGAACCTTTAGCGATAGCGATACGTTTACATTCACAAATATATGGAATTAAAGTTGGACCAACAGAACATAAAATCTCCCTGTACGCCGATGATATAATTTTGTTTATGTCGAATCTAAAAAAATCAATTCCAACCTTGTTGAATTTAATAAAGAATTTTGGGGAAATATCAGGATATAAAATAAATAAAACTAAATCTTCAATATTAATGCTAAATGAGACCCAGAGAAATTACCCAGCCCCTGAGGTAAATCAATTCAATGTTGTAAATCAGTTTAAATATTTAGGAATCCAAATTATGCCTAAGCTAGAATCAGTCGCCAGTGTCAACTATGAAGCCTTAATGTCAGATATCAGTGAGTTAACTCAGAGATGGATGTCACTACCAATGTCGATGATCGGGAGAATCAATATACTTAAAAGTAATATTTTACCTAAAATACTTTATTTATTTCAATACATTCCCTTATCACCACCTTTAGATCTATTCTCAAGAATAAAAAAAAAGTTAGTGGAATTTATATGGAACAACAGGAGGGCTAGATTACGTCTGTCTTTATTATATTTACCATTTGATCGTGGAGGTCTGAAATGTCCAAATTTTATGTTGTATTATTGGTCGGCACAACTGAGGTCTATGACATATTATTTTTCATCAAATGATCTCCCTCACTGGACTGAAATGGAATCATACAATTTACCTTTACCTCTTCCCATATTCATATACTCAGATTCGGCAAAAAAATTACAAAAACAAGTTAAAAATCCATTTGTAAAGCATATGATCAAAATATGGTGTGAAGCTAAAAACTATTTAAAAGAACCACAGTTATTGTCACAATTTAGTCCAATATGGGGTAATCAATATTTTAAACCAGGGAGAGCGGACGCTGTATTTAAAGTATGGAATTTAAAAGGGATACAAAAGATTCAGGATTTATATTTGCCATGTGCAGACAACATAATGTCTTTTGAAGAGCTGAGGATCAAATTTAATCTCAATAGAACACATTTTTTTAAATATCTTCAACTTAGAAACTTTATTCGATCAAATCAAAATAAAGCTCTCACTCGACCTATTTATTCATCCTTGGAAAAAATGATGATGAAAGATAGTAAAAGAAAGGGTATTATTTCAGAGTTTTATAACTCATTGACACTATCTTCAAGTGAAAATTCACTGAAAAGATTAAACTACTGGAAAGAAGATCTGCAAATTGAAATTTCAGAGGAACAATGGGAATTGGCTTGTACAGAAGCTCAAACCAAATCAATAAATGCACGCCTTAAATTGATACATTTCAAATGGTTAATGCGGATGTATGTTACACCGGAGGAGTTAAATAGATATAACAAAAATATACCAGATACATGCACAAAATGCATGGAAAGTAAAGGAACCCTATTTCATTGTTTATGGGAATGTAGATTAATAAGAATGTTTTGGGAAGAGGTGAGGGTAACAATTGAAAAAATAATCTCAAAACAAATTATATTGAATCCTAAACTGGTTTTGTTGGGTCTGTACCCAGAAAAGCATAATTTCAATAAAAGTGAAAGAACATTCATAGACCTCAGTTTGCTTAATGCCAAAAAATGTATTGCACTATTATGGAAAAAGACTCATAGACCAGATGTGACTCAGTGGTTAAGACAGATGTTAACAAACCTTCCATTAGAAAGAATAACATATATACTGAAATCAAAGGAAATTGTGTTTGAGAATATATGGAGACCTTTTATTGATTATGTAAAAAATTTAAACATAACTCTTGAAGAAGAAGGTGAATGATGTGTGTGGACCTTGTAAATTCCAAACTGGTGAACATAATATGTATACTTATGTATTGGATTGTCTAGACTAAACAGAGGAGCATTGTTGAAGACTTGATTTTGTTGGTGGTTGTTGGTGTTTTTAGTGCATTTTTTTTTTGTTGTACTTTAGTGTTAGTGTTTGATTGTTTGTATCATGTTTGTTAAAAAAAAAAAAAAGGTTCAATAAAGATATTGTGGAAAAAAACATCCCTAATCCCTATATAAGTATGGTTATACCCCAGTAACGGTATATGTATATCCCAATATACATTTTTTGTAAATTCTAGTTATTAAATATTATAACCACATAAAAAGGACCATCTCTTTTTTAACATATTAAATTACATACTGAAAAAAATCAGTTGTATGAATTCATCTGTCATTAATTTTATGCAACTTTTTCCCTCATAATTTTGCAGTGCTTTTGTAAAATTGTATTCTTAATGTGCATTTGAGACTTGATTTTCATAAATTTGAGATTTTTCTTCTAAATCATATGAGTAAAAAGTAAACAATAAGTTAAATATTTCCTGAGCCAGAGGAGAATAGCAGTAACTTAAAAAAAAATAGTCTGAAAATGAGAAAATTACCCATCACTGCCATCGACGGATATAAATTAGCTGTTAGTTTACTGCAGTTATCTTTATTAAGCATCACGTAGGGCTGTCACCGTGGAGAAATTTCACCTGCGGTGACGGTGGATAGTTTAACAGCGCGATATGCAATATTATTGCAGATGTTTTTAGGACCCTGTGGTCTTGTAATTTAGACAGGGTCCATAACTTATGTGGCAAATGATGGAAACTGTTGAGAATCGCTGCAGCTCTGCTCTCAACTTATGTGCGTGTGTGACAGTTGTGTGAAGCTCAGGTCTTCCTACAGTCATGAACTTCTGATTTTGTTAAAAAAAAAAAAAAACCTCAAATCATTTTCATAAACCAGTGGCGGTAACACCAGCATTTTACTCCAGGGTGTGTGGACTGGTTGGAGACAGCTGTGACATTCAGCTTATTTAAACAGGACAGACTCCGTGCAGGACCCCACGTGGCTCTTGTCTCTGTGTCTCTCCATAGTGATTTTTGGATAATGCCGTTGTCCAAAAAATCGTTTCACACAGCAAACAAGCAATGCACTATGCAGTAGCAGAGCTTAGTCATCAGGATCATAAACACTCCACTCAGAAGGAGCGCATCCAGCTATTATTTTATTAAATTTAGGATACCCCCCCAAACTGCCACAAGCAATCTGATGTCACAAAAAGTAGTACAAATAATACGCTTTACGCCCTGCAGATATGCTGCTGGCAATAAAAAATCCACTTAACATTTCACAATTTATTTAATATTCAATAGGACCACATAAGTGAACAACAAGATTGAGTCACACACAAAAAAGTGAACACTGTGGTTAGGGGTGTGCCGTATCGTATCGTCCATGGTGATACCGGTATAAATTTTGATACCAGTGTAAAAACAAATATCGTGATTCTTGGGGTCTGCACCGTGACGACGTCACAATGCTGCCAACAGAAGTTAGGTGTGGGCATACCTCCACCAAGGGCTTTGATTGTATTTGTGTAGCAGGATTACACAAAAACTACTGGATGGATTTGGATGAAATTTTCACCAGAGGTGGTTCTTGGGCTACAGAGGAACCCATAACATTTTGGTGATGATCTGAGAATGCAGACCTCAGCCAAGTCTCTTATTTTCACACAGTGTGTTAGCAACAATACTCCAAACCTAATGGACAGACTTTGATGCAGTTTTCACCACAAGTGGCTCTAGGCCTACACAGGAACCCATTACATTTTGGAGGTGATCCATGAAAGATGGAAGGAGCCTTTGCTCCTTGCACTCTGAGTGCTTTTCTAGTTTCTGAATATGTTGAAGGTAAATAATGCTGGCCTGTGAAACTGTCCTTTTCACATGGATTAAAAAACTGTATTCTGCAATAATGCGGAAAATATCGTTATTGTAAAAATTCACAGAAATATTGTGATATCATTTTTAGGCAATATTGCCCACCCCTAAGTGTGGTTGTTGCAGTTGCTCGTTATCCTCCATGGTAGGCTTGTCCATAGCGCGGTACTACATAATTGTGGTTATCATGACAGCCCCAGCATGCCTGCAAAAATATCCATAAAAAAAAGTAATTCAAACAAATAAAACAATAAAAATTGATTGGTCATGATCTGAAAATCAAAGATACAAAAGACAAGTAAAAAATACAAGTGATGACTTCAACTTGATGCATTGTTGCTACTTGACTAATTCAAATTATTAGAAATCAAGTAAATTGCGTTAAGCACAAATTTGCTTCTCCAACACATTTTAGTTTATTTTTGTGTATGTGTTGCTATCACGCACTTTTTCAGCTTTTATGTAATTTTTTCAGACAAAATTAAGAAACTCAGCAGTAATTTAAAGCAAAGAAACAATGATCTGATACACTAATAATTAGGGCTGTGCGATATGACCAAAATTTCATATCATGATATAAGTAATCTTATTTGGCGATAACGATAAGATAAGATAAGATAAGATAAGATAAGATAAGATAAGCCTTTATTAGTCCCACAACGGGGAAATTCCAGGATTGCAACAGCACAGGGATAGCAACACTCAGAGCAACAATCAGAAGGCAAGAAAAAAAAAAAACAAAAACAAAAAAAAAACAAGCAAGCAAGAGCAGCTAATATACATATGTACATATTACTATAAAATATACAGTATACACACACACACACACACACACACACACACACAGACACACAGTGCAGAGCATTGTAGCTGGATGGAATAAATATATGAATATATGAACACACAGTGCAGAGCATTGTAGCTAGATGGAATAAATATGTAAATATATAAACACCCACAGTACGGAGCATTGCAGCTAGGTGGAATAAATATGCAAGTATATAAACACACACAGTGCGGAGCAATGTAGCTAGATGGAATAATATGTAGATATATAAAAACACAGTGCGGAGCATTGTAGCTAGATGGAATAAATATGTAGATATATAAATATAAACACACCCAGTGCTGAGCATTGTAGCTAGATGGAATAAATATATAGATATATAAATATAAACACACCCAGTGCAGAGCATTGTAGCTAGATGGAATAAATATGTAAATATATAAACACACACAGTGCAGAGCATTGTTGCTAGGTGGGATGAAACAGCATAACCGTCTATTTAGTTATCCTACATGGTATGATTATGTGCCCATACATATTCTCACCCTCCATAGCGACCGGTATGTTCCTAGTTGTATGCCGGAGAGGACCATTGTGTAAGTCTATTGCATCTTTTGCATTCAAAAAAAAACTATTAGTTTGTTACGTCTTTTTGCTATCTCTGCGAGCAGCCCTGCTTAGGTTGTACAGTCTGACAGCCGTTGGTAGGAAGGACCTACGAAACCTCTCGGTTGTGCACCTGGGATGATGTAGTCTGCTGCTAAATGAGCTCCTCAGTGCATCCAGTATGTCCTGCATAGGGTGGAACTCGGACTCCAGCAGAGATGACAGTTTAGCCACCGTCCTTCTCTCTCCTATCTCCTCCATCGGATCAAGGCGTTGCCCCAGGACAGAGCTAGCTTTCTTAATCAGTTTGTTCAGTCTCTTCCTATCGGCTGCAGTAATGCCACTGCCCCAGCAGACCACTCCAAAAGTGATGGCTGATGCCACCACCGTGTCATAGAATGACTTCAGCAGCGCCCCTTGTACACCAAAAGACCTGAGTCTCCTCAGCAGGAACAGCCTGCGCTGTCCCTTCTTGTAGAGTGCGTCAGTATTGTGTGACCAGTCTAGTTTATTGTTCAGATGAATACCCAGGTACTTGTAGGATGTCACCATCTCGATGTCTGTTCCCTGTATATTTACTGGTGCTGTGAGGGGCTGCCCATGCCTGCGGCAGTCCACCACCAGCTCCTTAGTTTTCCTCGCGTTGATCTGGAGGCAGTTCCGATGGCACCAGTCCACAAAGTCCTGGATAAGCCCTCTGTACTCAGCTTCATCTCCGCTGGAGATGAGACCAACGATCGCAGAGTCATCAGAGAACTTCTGTAGATGGCAATGTGTTGTGTTGTGTGAGAAGTCCGCAGTATAAAGAGTGAACAGGAAGGGAGCCAGCACCGTTCCCTGGGGGGCCCCCGTGCTACTGATGATCGTGTCGGAAACACAGTCCCGGGTTCTCACAAACTGAGGCCGGTTCGTGAGGTAGTCCAGGATCCATGATGACAGGTGCTGGTCCACCCCTGCGCGCAGCAGCTTGTCCTTCAGGATCATCGGTTGGATGGTGTTGAAAGCACTGGAGAAGTCAAAGAACATGATCCTCACCATATTCCCGGGCTTCTCCAGGTGGGACAGAGAACGGTGAAGGAGGAAGATCACCGCATCCTCCACCCCAATGCCATGCTGGTAGGCGAACTGGAGTGGATCCATCGCTGGTTCCACCAGGGGGCGGAGATGAGCAAGGAGCAGTCTCTCCAGGGTCTTCATCAAGTGGGACGTCAAGGCCACCGGTCTGAAGCTGTTCAGGTCTTTGGGGTGGGAAGTTTTTGGTACAGGTACCACACAAGATGTTTTCCACAGCTGTGGTACCCTCCCCAGTTTCAGGCTCATGTTGAAGATATACGTCACAATCCCACACAGCTGGTCTGCACAGGACTTGAGGAGCTTTGCGCTGATGCCGTCCGGTCCCGACGCCTTCCTCGCCTTGATCTTCCTCAGCTCCGTCCTCACCTGGGTCTTGGTCAGGGTCAGGATGGGGGGCTGTGTGTTGGGAGTGGGGGGGGTGTCGGTGGAGTGGGGAGTGGGTAGCAGGACTTGATTTCTTAGAGGCAGCAGTGGTTGTTGTGCAGACAGGGGGGAGGGCGGTTGGTCAAATCTATTGAAAAACAGATTCAGGTTGTTCGCCCACTCCCTGCCCCCCGTGGCCTGGGGGGAGGTATTCTGGAGCCCCGAGATGGTTTTGAGGTTTCTCCAGACCCCGCTGATGTCGCTCTGTTGCAGCTTGTCCTCCATCTTCTTCCTGAAGCTGTCCTTGCCTTCTCTGATCTTTCTCCTCAGCTCCCTCTGTACGGACTTCAGCATCTCCCTGTTCCCCGACCTGAAGATCCTCTTCTTCTCTCTCAGAAGTGTTTTTATCTCAGGGTTGATCCAGGGTTTGTTGTTTGAGTGACGCCGTATGGTCTTGGTGGGAACGGATTTGTCCACACAGAAGCTGAGGTAGCCCGTGAAGGTGTGAATGAGGCCATCGATGTCCTCACCATGTGGATCGCAGAGCTGCTTCCAGGCAGTGGCTTCAAAACAGTCCTTTAGAGTGTCCATTGTCTCCTCAGACCATAACTCCACAGTGTGCATGGCTGGAGGTTGTCTGTGCACTAGGGGTTTGTACACCGGTCGGAGATGAACCAAGTTGTGATCCGATCTCCCAAGTGGGGGGAGTTGTGATGAGGTGTACGCCTCCTTAGTGTTTGCGTAGAACAAATCCAGTGTTTTATTGTCTCTAGTGTGGCATGTGACATACTGGGTGAAAGTGGGCAGAATGGGAGACAGTGAAACGTGGTTGAAATCGCCTGAGATGAGGAGAAGAGCATCTGGGTGTTCTGTCTGCAGCCTGCTGGTTACTGAATGGATGACGTCACGCGCTGTCCCAGCGTTCGCCGTCGGATTTGCATAAACAACAATGCAGATCACGTGTGTGTTCTCTCGGGAGATATGTAGGCCTCATGCTAACAGCTAGCAACTCAATGTCTTTGCTGCAGTGTCGTTGTTTAACAGTGATATGTCCCGGTCTGCACCAGTTGTTGTTAACATACATTATCACTCCACCGCCCCTAGTTTTGCCACTGTCTGGTGTTCGGTCAGCTCGTATCATGTGAAAACCCTCCAGCTCAATGTTAGCATCTGCTGCTAGTTCAGTTAGCCACGTCTCAGTAAACAAAAGGAGAGAGCACTCCCGGTAAGTGCTATCATAACGGGAGATAGCCGCTAGCTCATCTAACTTTCCCAGTATCGACCGATATATCATGATATACATTTTCTGTAAATTCTATAATTTATATATGATAACCAATAATAAGGACCATCTCTTTTTCTACATTTCAAATTACATACTGAAAAAAATCAGTTGTACAGATTTATGTCATTAATTTTATGCACTTTTTTCCCTCTTTAATTTCGCAGTGTTATAAAATTGTTTTTAATGTGCATTTGAGATGACTTCAGTTTTATTCTTTATCGCTACTGGACTAATTAAAAATGATTAGAAATCAAGTTACATTAAGAGCCAGTTTGTTCCTTCAACATGTTTTAATTAATTAATTTATTTAGTGTGTATGCGGCTGTTGTTATGCACTTTTGCAGCTTTAATAATGTTTTTTCAGACAAAATTAAGACCCAGCCTGTAGGTACTGGAGACTAAACCCAACTTTATTAAGCAGCCAGCACTTTGTGCATTATATTACAAAAGAATGGGAACATTTTATTGCCATAAACAAAACTCCTGAAATAAGCCCTTCTATTCTGTGGGAATCTGGGAAGGCATGCCTGCAGGGGGTAATTTTATCTTATACATCAGCTTAAAAAAAAGGAAGCTCTCAAAATACAGTTGGAATTAGAAAAAAATATAACTGATTTAGCGGCTCAATTCAAATGACACCCTATCAGCTTTGTAGCAAAGCAGCTTGAAGCTGCTCGTTCCGCCCTGAATCATTTACTAACTGAGAAAGCAGAGACACAAATTTTCTTCGCAAAACACAGATTGTTTGAATCTGGTAACAAACCTGGTAGACTGCTTGCACACCTTGCCTGTAATAAAACTGAATTAAATGCAATTCCCTCCCTTATAGACAAGAATGAAAATAGACAATTTAAATCTGCAGATATAAATAAAATAATGAAACTGTTCTACAAAGATCTTTACAGCTCTGAATGTGGATCCTCGGAGGATGCTAGAGCAAAATTTCTAGATAAAATAAGACTTCCATCTCTGACTGATGAACAGAAACAAACTCTCTGCAGACCAGTAAGTAGGGAGGAAGTCTCAGAAGCTATACAGTATCTACGCTGAAGGGAGGTAAGGCCCCGGGGCCAGACGGGTTTGGGCCTGAATTTTATAAAAAAAAATTGTAAGATGCTGGTTGGCCTACTAACAGACATGTATGTAGATTCATTTAGCAAGGGCTTCCTCCCCCTACATTAAATCTGGCAAATACTGTATCTCTGCCATTTTGAAAAAGGATAAACCAGCTGATATATGTGGCTCTTACAGGCCTATCAGTCTGATACCAGTGGATAGCGAGGTGCTTTCGAAAGTTCTTGCTCGACGGTTACAAGATGTGCTCCCAACCCTTATTAATCCTGACCAGACAGGTTTCATACCGGTCCACTTCTCATCTAGTAATAAGAGAAGGCTCTTGAATGTGGTACAGTTCTCCTTTGAGAAGCAACAAAAAGCTTTGGTCATTTCTCTTGATGCAGAGAAGGCATTTGACCGGGTTGAGTGGGACTACCTCTTCGATATTCTACAAAGATTTGGACTTGGGGGGAGCTTTCTTAAATGGATCCAGACCATATATCATTCTCCAACAGCTATGGTAATAACTAATGGTTGGTGCTCTGAACCCTTTCCTTTAGCCGGAGGTGTTCGCCAGGGTTGTTCACTTAGCCCACTCCTCTTTGCCTTAGCATTAGAACCATTAGCTGAAAGCATACGCTTTCATGCTGAGGTCAAGGGAGTACTGATGGGGGACATGGAGCATAAAATTGCTTTATACGCTGACGATATTCTTTTATTTTTGACGTCACCTAAACAATCAATCCCTGCTATTCTTGAAATTTTTACCAAATTCAGTTTTAAATCTGGCTATAAAATTAACCTTAATAAATCTGAAGCTATGCCACTGGGAGCCCTGAATACATCTGATGTTACAGGGGATTTTCCTTTCAAGTGGGCAGCTAATGGCTTTCTATATCTTGGAATAAAAGTGTCCCCAGATTTGAATGATATGTGGAAACTGAACTTCACTCCAATGTGCGCACAAATTAAAAAAGATTTAGAACGGTGGCATAAACTCCCGCTATCCATGATGGGTCGAATCAGTCTCATTAAAATGAATGTTCTCCCTCGCCTTTTGTATCCTCTACAGATGCTGCCCTTGTACATGTCTAAAAAATGTAATCGGAACTTAGAAAAGGCACTCACCTGTTTTATCTGGCATGGCAAAACAGCTAGGCCTTCCATGCTCGTCATTTCTGGCTGTGGTTACATACATATCTCAGGAGGGAGACCTGCACTAATTCATGGGCATGTTCTCCACACTTTCTCTGGGGGCTGATCACTTGTAATGCAACTAAAATATCACCAACAGTTTAAAAGAATCCTATTATTTACAACAGTATTAGGATCTGGCGTGATTTAGCAACATGTATGGGAAGGAGAAATACCAAATCTCTGCTCTTCCCTGTAACTCAAAATCCAGACTTTCCTGCTGGTATTGGTCCGTCTGTACTCTTCCTGGCGCAGTTTAGGAATATGTGTAATTGGTGACTTAATTAAAAGATGACATTTTAATGTCCTTCCAACAACTACAAGCAACATTTAATGTCCCCCAACAACATTTCTTTGCATATTTGCAATTGAGACACTTTATATCCTCCCATGTTAGCTCTTTTTCTACTGGTCCCATTGATTATGATGTAGAGCGATTCCTTAGGGAGCGCAAAGATGGAAAACATCTCATAGCATCATTTTATTCACTTGTCAAATCCTCTGGTACACATTTGTTACCAGATATTGCTTGGAAATGGGAAAAAGATTTAGGCACTCAATATACAGAGGATGATTGGCAAACAGCTTTACGCCTGGTTAAATTTACATTTACATGCAACAGATTAAGGGAAACTCAGTATAAAATAATTCACAGACTTCATATAACCCCTGTTACCTCACATAAAATCAATCGCTCTCTGTCCCCTCTGTGCAGTAAATGTAATTCAGAGAGGGGAACATATTTTCACTGCTTTTGGGAGTGCAAAAAGATTTCCAGATTTTGGACAAATATTTCATCTGAGATTAGTGGGATCTTCAAATTAAAAATTAAAAAAGATCCAGGTATCTTCCTTCTCGGCCTTCCCTCTAGGGCAGTGTTTCTCAAAGTGCGGCCCCCGTGCCAATGGCGGCCCGTGAAAACATTTCTGGCGGCCCGAGGCCAATCTGTTAACGTCTTAACCAATATATGATCTGAACTAATTGCTTTGGAAAAATTCCGATACACATCTACGTTTAGTGGTCTTTGGCGCCATCTGTAGGCACAAGCCGTAATTACATGTGTTGTCGACCTTGCGATCACTTCATTGCAGCAGCTAGTCCAATTGTATTATGGGAGATGGAACGTTCAGCGCACAGTGCAGAAGTGTTGGTTGGCAACGGTTTCGGAGCACCATTTTGAGTCAGAAGAAGAATAAGAAATAAATATTAGTGCTTGTGGAAGTCGAAGTGTGGAAATAAAGATGGATCAGCGAGAGAAAGAGGCAGAGATGGAGACCGCTCACTCGAGGAAACCGAGAACTGTCAGCGAGGAAAAAAGGCAGTTTCAGGGAAAATGGACTTTGGACTACTTTGTTGAACCTCACGGGTCAGATAAAGTTGTATGCCTCATCTGCAGACAGGTAATCGCAGTGCGAAAAGACTTTAACATCAGGCGCCATTACGAAACAAAACACAAAAATTATGAAAAATTCAGTGGCAAGGATCGCACCACAAAGATGGAACAACTTAAAAGGGGCTACACAGCACAACAGTCAGTCTTTACGCAATTTTCAAAAACCAGCGAAGCAGTAACAGAGGCTAGCTATGTGGTAGCTCATGAAATAGCTAAACGGGGCAAGCCGTTTAGTGACGGAGAATTTGTTCGAGACTGTATGCTAAAAGTGGCAGAGCGTGTATGCCCAGACCAAAAAACAAAGTTCCGTGACGTAAGTTTGTCGAATGACACAGTCACAAGACGAATCGAAGATCTGGCAAATGATTTGAAGGACCAACTGGCGATACGTGTGGAGGGGCTAGAAAAGGGAGCAGTCCCAATTTCTTACTGTTAATATGACTTTACCCAAACTAATTAAATCTGATAATTAAAAGGATTACAAATGGAATTGAATTTTCAGTCTTTTTTTTTTTTTTGCCTCCGTCCCTTTGGTGGCCCTCGGTTCAACTTTGGATTCCCAAATTGGCCCTCACCCATCAAAACTTTGAGAACCCCTGCTCTAGGGAACTGAAAATTCCTGCTACATATTACAAGCTCCTTGAGAAACTGCTCTTGATTGCCAGGAAATGTATTTTGCATAAATGGCTAAAAGAATCTGGGCAGCGTGGTGGCGGAGTGGTTAGCACTGCGGCAGCACAGCAACTCACCCTTGGCCGGGGGATCCTGGGTTCAATCCCAGCCCCCAACCAACAGTGATCTGTGTGGAGTTTGCATGTTCTCCCCGTGTCTGCGTGGGTTTACTCCGGGATTTTTCCGGTTTCCTCCCCCATGCCAAAAACATGCATGTTAGGTTAATTGGCATCAAAATTGGGGATTCTAAATTGTCCTTAGGTATGACTGTGAGAGTGAATGGTTGTCTGTCTCTCTGTGTTGTCCCTGCGATGGACTGGCGATCTGTCCAGGGTGGACCCTGCCTCTCGCCCAAAGATGCTAGGATAGGCTCCAGCCCCCCCGCGACCTGAAAAGGATTAAGCGGAAGAAGATGGATGGATGGATAAAAGAATCCCCCCCTAGTGTCACCCTCTGGTACAAGGAGGTGTTTAATACACTCCCCCATGAGAGATTACATGCAGTTATGGAGGGGAAAGAGGAACACTTTTTAAAGATTTGGATTCTCTTCTTAAATTATCTGCCTGATGACCTAAAGGTTTTACTTGTGAAGAGAGGGCGCTTTCCTGAAGGAAGACCTTTAATGACCTCCTCATGAGGGGTGATTTCTTGGACTGGGACTTTGTTGCTAGATTTGTTGTCTGTTTTCTGTGCTTTGAGCTGTGCACATGTCACTGGTGTGTCTGTTATCCGTTTTCTGCTTTTACATTGGGTGGCTGTCTGTGGGTGGGGTGGGAGGGTATGGATTTGTTTTGTCATTGATTTGTCTGTATGTTTATATTGTTTAAATTCCATAAAAACGTGTTTAAAAAAAAGACAAAATTAAGAAACTCTGCAGTGACTTAAACCAGAACGATGGTCTGATACACTATAATGTTTCCTTTTAGCGACAAGTTAGCATCGTCATTTAGCATCTGCCGTCTTATAATTAGAGAGCGATGATGTTAATGTGACTTACCTCCAATTAAAACGAGGGTAGATGACTATCCTCTGTGACACAGCACGATGGGGAAAAAGTCCATCATCTTGAATTACACTGGTCAACACCAGATTTATTGTCTAAGTTTTTTTTTAGCTGATTTAGGACAATTTTGATGTGCTGAATCCAAAAATCACATTTGTTTTGCTCAATCAGGTCAACTTTTTGAACTATGGCCACATATTTTCTTACGTTTTTGTTTACATGTATGGGTATTTTCGCTTTATATGATGCAAAATTCTTTATTTCTTGAAATTCTCTGAATTTTGAACAATGATGACGTAACATTCAGTTTACATGTACTTGCCTTTATCAATGTCTACTATTCAATTTACAGTACAACTGTACAACTGCTGTACAACTGCTTACAACTTAACATAAAAACCTGACCTGATCGAGAGAAACGGATGTCACTTTCGGATTCAGCGGTGCCAGAATTGTCTTAAATCAGTTGAAAAAAACACAGACAACTTACAAAAAATTATTTTTGTTATGTTGTGTTATTAATTTGACACAGATGTTAAAACAAACAAATGATATTTTGCTTACAATCTCAGCAGCTCTAAGTCTCCCTCTCTGTTCACGAGTTTCAGCCAGTCTTCACCGTTTGAAGTGTTTGTCAGTCGTCGACTTTATGTTCTAACACAGCGCTGCACGTAGTACAAAACCATTTATCCCTGCTTTATGAAAAATTTTCAGAAACTGTTGAGGACAGTCTTTACAATGACTTTTGTTGATAAATTAAGAGACACGCATGTCAACAACTCCACTCATGTAAACACAGAAGTAAAGACGTGTGCATGCGCGGGAACTCTTGCCGTTTTAACACCACAGAAGAACTAGCATCTCCGTTAGCTTGTTGCCTGTTAGCTCTGTTAGCGCTCTAGGTATTTCTGGTTCTGGCTGCTGTTTCTGGCTCACTGACCTGGTTTTGACCCAATCAGACTCAGCAGACATTCACAGATGTAAAAGCATTATATTAAATTAGGGCAGCTCGGTGGAACAGTGGTTAGCACTGTGACAGCACAGTAAGAAGGCCACGAGATCGATTCCACCCTTGACCATCATGGGTTCAATCCCACCCCCTGACCATCGGTGACCCTTCTGTGTGGAGTTTGCATGTTCTCCCCGTGTCTGCGTGGGTTTACTCCGGGTACTCCTGTTTCCTCCCACAGGCCAAAAACATGCAAGTTAGGTTAACTGGAGACTCTAAAATGGCCCTAGGTGTGAATGTGTGTGTGAATGGTGAAGGGATTGGCGCCGTACCGCAGCTGCCTCATCTATCCAGGTGGATGCCCTGTAATTTCTGTCTGGGGATTAATAAAGTAGACAAATTTAAAAAAAAAAAAAATTAAAAATAAAAGATTGATCCGTGGATTTTGTGGCTCGATATCAGCTCAGTTAAACATGGATCGATCCAGATTGTTGAATCGATCTTTTCAACCCACCCCAACATGGCACCATTAAACAAATCTGCGTTTTGTGTAGGTAGTGTGACTGGAAGAAGGTCATATAGACTAGAAGTGCTACATTAAACGACATGTCGACGCATAAATTTTGAATCAAGAATTTTTTGTAATTATTTGATTATTCGAGTAATTGCTGCAGCCCTAGTGTGTACCATGTGCTTGTACAGCTCAGTAAATTGCAAATGTCATGCAGTGTTTCCTCTGGCTTAAAGACTTTGGCGTGGTGGCAACGTTTTTGTTTTGTTTTTTTTTTTGGGAGGGGGGGCTATGTAAAAGCATGTGTAAACATGAGAAAACGCATGACACTCAAAAGGGAAAAAACATTCATAATACTGTAGTTGCTTACGCATGCATATGTAAATTGTATGATCAGAGGTGGCTATCATAGCCAGAAATTGTACTCAAGTAAAAGCAGTATTGTCTTATGAAATTAATAATTAAGTATAGACACCCAAAAAATGACTCGCTGAGTAAGGGAACAAAAGCACCCATTTAAAAAAATGCTTCTGTAGTGACTTGGTCTTGAAAGCTTGAGGCTTTTCTCCTAAATATATAACCATTTTCTTCTATAAATTTGTTTTTACCTAAATTTGCAACTATTTTCCTCAAATTTGTAATTTCTTCGTGTAAAATTATGACTTCTTGTACATGTGAAACTTTGTCATTAATTTGTGGATTATTTTATGGCTTTTTTATATATTTTTATAATGAAATTACTGTTTGTGGTAAAACTTATTTTTTTCCTCATAATATAAAATTTTGATCATAATTTTGCAGAACCAGAATAAAATAATTTCATCTCTGATTTCCAAAAAATATGAGTATTAATAAAATGATATTTAATGAAGTAAAACTAACTAAAATGACCAAAGATGCAGTTATGTGTGTTATAATAGTTCTTTACAGTGTTTCCTCTGGCTAAAAGACCTTGGCGTGGTGGCAACATATTTTTCCCGGGGGTGGGGGTGGTGGGAAGAGTTAAACATACTGGAATATGTTAATTTTATACTATTTAATTCCTTTTAAAATTTTACACAGTAACGTTGCATATGGAACTTACCATTTGAAGTATTGTACAACCGAGGCTTGAATACTGGGCCAGTTGGGGTCCCACCCAGACATCCTGTGCTTAGACTTTTTAGTGGTGTTGTCCTTCTCTCCTTCCTCTGCCTGAACACTTTCCTCTCCTTGGCTCCTCTCTTCTGTCTCATCTTGCCCTCTCTGAGCTCTGTCTAATTCAGGTTCTCTCTCTGTCTATGGTGGTATACAAACAGGTTAGAAAATATCAAGTGTCATGTTTTGTCCTGCAGGATTTTTTTTGTCATGGTTTACATAAATGACAAAAGTGTGTATTTTTTGTATTTTTATTCTAGTGTTTCTTTTTTTTCCATTGAGAGAGTAGGGAAGGGAAAGAAATATTCATAATAGTAACGTACGCATGCATACTTAAATTATATGATCAGGTGGTTATAGTAACCAGAAATTCTACTGATGTAAAAGCAGTGCTTTGAAATTAATAATTAAAACTAGATAACCAAAAATTTCTACTTGAGTTAAGGGTACAAAAAGCATCCACTTAAAAACTTGAGTAATGACTTCAGTCTTGAAGGTTTGAGGTTTTTCTCAAAAATTTATAACAGTTTTCTTAGATTTACAGAGAAAAGTAGAAAACTATCTAAAATTGAAACCATGTTCCTCAAATTTGTAATTTCCTCTTGTAAAATTGACTTTTCTTGTACATTTGAAACTTTATTATAAATTTGTGGATTATTTTATGACTAATTTTTGTTTTTTTTAAATAAAATTACTGTTTTGTTTTTGTTTTGTTTTTTTAGATAAATTTGAAACAGACTGTGGTAAAAAAAAATAAATTACTTTTTCCTTATAGCAATTTACATTTTTGACCATAATTTTGCAGTCAGAACATAACAATAATTTAACTGATTACAAAGAAAAAATATTAATAAAATTGTATTTAATGAAATAAATTAACTTCAATGACCAAGGATGCCATTATTTCTGTTATAATATTTCTTTATATTTATAGGGTTTTTTTTTCCCAGAAATCTCACCACCCAGACAGCAGGAAAAACCTCCCTTATTATGAAATCAGATGTTGACACGTTTAGTTTGTCTGAAGGCTGCTGACAGATTAAAGTCATTGACTTTGTGAATTTCGGTCATCTTAACCTGCCAGGTACATAATAGGGAACTGTAGCGGACTCTAAAGACATAATTCACCACAATATGTGTTCATGTCCAGAATGATCTGCTTAGGCAGTTATAGTTGTGCTCTCAGGCTTTCTCATCAGGCACCTCTCTAGGCAGCCACTCAAGGACCTCAGTTTAGAGTGAAAATAGAGCTAGCATTTTTAGCTGTTGGTTTTTGTCACTGCCACTGGAGAAAAAAAAACGGCATACCTGCTCGTGCGAGAAAAGAGAGAAATTGCCAGTCTCTTCATTCCTGCAATTCCTACAGAACATAACTTAATATTGTAGTGGCCGGTGAACTCACCGGCCACTTTATTAGGTACACCTGTCCAACTGCTCGTTAACACTTAATTTCTAATCAGCCAATCACATGGCGGCAACTCAGTGCATTTAGGCATGTAGACATGGTCAAGACAATCTCCTGCAGTTCAAATCGAGCATCAGTATGGGGAAGAAAGGTGATTTGAGTGACTTTGAACGTGGCATGGTTGTTGGTGCCAGAAGGGCTGGTCTGAGTATTTCAGAAACTGCTGATCTACTGGGATTTTCACGCACAACCATCTCTAGGGTTTACAGAGAATGGTCCGAAAAAGAAAAAATATCCAGTGAGCGGCAGTTCTGTGGGCGGAAATGCCTTGTTGATGCCAGAGGTCAGAGGAGAATGGCCAGACTGGTTCGAGCTGATAGAAAGGCAACAGTGACTCAAATAACCACCCGTTACAACCAAGGTAGGCAGAAGAGCATCTCTGAACGCACAGTACGTCGAACTTTGAGGCAGATGGGCTACAGCAGCAGAAGACCAAGCCGGGTGCCACTCCTTTCAGCTAAGAACAGGAAACTGAGGCTAAAATTTGCACAAGCTCATCGAAATTGGACAATAAAAGATTGGAAAAACGTTGCCTGGTCTGATGAGTCTCGATTTCTGCTGCGACATTCGGATGGTAGGGTCAGAATTTGGCGTCAACAACATGAAAGCATGGATCCATCCTGCCTTGTATCAATGGTTCAGGCTGGTGGTGGTGGTGTAATGGTGTGGGGAATATTTTCTTGGCACTCTTTGGGCCCCTTGGTACCAATTGAGCATCGTTGCAACGCTACAGCCTACCTGAGTATTGTTGCTGACCATGTCCATCCCTTTATGACCACAATGTACCCAACTTCTGATGGCTACTTTCAGCAGGATAATGCGCTATGTCATGGATGTGCAGCCGACAAATGTGCGCCAACTGTGTGATGCCATCATGTCAATATGGACCAAACTCTCTGAGGAATGCTTCCAGCACCTTGTTGAATCTATGCCACGAAGAGTTGAGGCAGTTTTGAAGGCAAAAGGGGTCCAACCCGTTACTAGCATGGTGTACCTAATAAAGTGGCCGGTGAGTGTATATCCTCAGCAATTCATCAGTCCCTCGCCTTACCCTTCATACGAAGCCGGCTGCATATGAATTCTAACCACATCTCTTAGCTAAGCGACTCTTCCATTGTTGCTCCCGTTAACAGCGGGTTAAAACCATGATAAACGCCTCCAGGGCTTACATACATACCTCTTCTGATTTTTTTTCCGCATTTAACCTGTTGAACTCTGTTCAGTTTCCCTAAAAACGCCTAAAAATAACATACCCAAAGTAAATCAAAAGCTGTTCTTCAATCCTTTGCAGCATCTTCATAGGGTTGGTCTCATTTAAAAGAAAACACTCTGATTCTTTTGGCAAAACAGTCATAATCTCTCTCAGTGCTCCTGCCACTGAGTAACAGTCATCTAAACATACTGAATTTGAAGAAAATAAAGTTCGCCTGGGTGTTTTTTTTAGATACAAATGCTTGCAAATAACACACAGCTGTCAGATACTGGCTGGAAAATGCAACAGAAATGTAGAACCAAGTGTTATCAAGCTGAGGTCAAAATTTTGTAACAATACCACAAAAAATGAATATATTACACAGCTTTTTTCTCAGGTTGTTCCCAGGCGTTTTTGAACGCCTGGGAACGTTTGGAAAAATGTCTATAACTTTTGAATGCTTCAACATAGAAGCTTCATCTTGGGCTCTAATGAAAGGAGACACTCAGGGCTATCTTGTTAGATATCCAGAAACACTGTCAGTAGTAATGACGCAGAGAAAATGAAGTTTAAAATATAAACACGCTTTACTGAACAAAAATGTCAATACAGTGGGGTAAAAAAGTATTTAGTCAGCCGCCAATTGTGCAAGTTCTCCCACTTAAAAGATGAGAGAGGTCTCCAATTTTCATCATAGGTATACCTCAACTATGAGAGACAAAATAGGGAAAAAAAATCCAGAAAATCACATTGAAGGATTTTTAATGAATTAATTGGTAAACTCCTCGGTAAAATAAGTATTTGGTCAATAACAAAAGTTCATCTCAGTACTTTGTTATATACCCTTTGTTGGCAATGACAGAGGTCAAACGTTTTCTGTAAGTTTTCACAAGGTTTTCACACACTGTTGCTGGTATTTTGGCCCATTCCTTCATGCAGATCTCCTCTAGAGCAGTGATTTTTTGGGGGCTGTCACTGGGCAACACAGACTTTCAACTCCCTCCAAAGATTTTCTATGGGGTAGAGATCTGGAGACTGGCTAGGCCACTCCATGACCTTGAAATGCTTCTTACGAAGCCACTCCTTCGTTGCCCGGGCGGTGTGTTTGGGATCATTGTCATGCTGAAAGACCCAGCCACATTTCATCTTCAATGCCCTTGCTGGTGGAAGGAGGTTTTCACTCAAAAGCTCACGATACATGGCTCCATTCATTCTTGCCTTTACACGGATCAGTCGTCCTGGTCCCTTTGCAGAAAAACAGCCCCAAAGTATGATGTTTCCACCCTCATGCTTCACAGTAGGTATGGTGTTCTTTCTCCTCCAAACACGACAAGTTGAGTTTTTACCAAAAAGTTCTATTTTGGTTTCATCTGACCATATGACATTCTCCCAATCCTCTTCTGGATCATCCAAATGCTCTCTAGCAAACTTCAGACGGGTCTGTACATGTACTGGCTTAAGCAGGGGGACACGTCCGGCACTGCAGGATTTGAGTCCCTGGCGGCGTAGTGTGTTTCTGATGTAGCCTTTGTTACTTTGGTCCCAGCTCTCTGCAGGTCATTCACTAGGTCCCCCCATGTGGTTCTGGGATTTTTGCTCACCGTTCTCGTGATCATTTTGACCCCACGGGGTGAGATCTTGGGTGGAGCGCCAGACCGAGGGAGATTATCAGTGGTCTTGTATGTCTTCCATTTTCTAATAATTGCTCCCACAGTTGATTTCTTCACACCAAGCTGCTTACCTATTGCAGATTCAGTCTTCCCAGCCTGGTGCAGGTCTACAATTTTGTTTCTGGTGTCCTTTGACAGCTCTTTGGTCTTGGCCATAGTGGAGTTTGGAGTCTGACTGTTTGAGGTTGTGGACAGGTATCTTTTATACTGATAACGAGTTCAAACAGGTGCCATTAATACAGGTAACGAGTGGAGGACAGAGGAGCCTCTTAAAGAAGAAGTTACAGGTCTGTGAGAGCCAGAAATCTTGCTTGTTTGTAGGTGACCAAATACTTATTTTACCAAGGAATTTACCAGTTAATTCATTAAAAATCCTTCAATGTGATTTTCTGGATTTTTTTTTCTCATTTTGTCTCTCATAGTTGAGGTATACCTATGATGAAAATTGGAGACCTCTCTCATCTTTTAAGTGGGAGAACTTGCACAATTGGTGGCTGACTAAATACTTTTTTGCCCCACTGTATACAAAACATACTATTTACAAACAACAAATGTGAATATGAAGTCCTTTATATGTTATTGGCAATATACCAGTTATTGTAAAATATAAACATGCTTTACTGAACAAAAAAGTCAATATACAAAACATACCATTTACAAACAACAAATGTGAATATGAAGTCCTTTATATGTTATTGGCAATATGCCAGTTATTGTAACAGTCTCAGTTTGGGATCAAACAGAGAGGCACATCACAGGTGGAGCACTTGAGTGGTGTCTTTTTACGGCACTGCCTGCATAGTGCCCGTCCATTTGTGCGGTGCCCTGAGATAAAGACAATCCTGTGATGTGCAGTGGGTGTAGGATGAGGTGGTGTGGGTGTGGCTGATTGAGAGCGCACCTGTGCCAGCTGCTTAGCAAGGGTCTCCCGAAATGCCTTCTGTCTCAATGGCTTCTCTCCTCTTCCAGAGGCGAGTGACTTGTGGAGGATGTAGGCATTGACGATGGCAATGTCCATGAAGTGGTAAAAAAAGCTCTTATACCACTTCATGGTCTTATGGAGAACACTGTAGTAGCCTATCAGGGCATCTGATAGGTCCACTCCACCCATGCACCTGAATGGACAAAAAAAACATAATTTTTAGAATAAAAGGAAAAAAAAACACTTCAATATATTACTCAAGCCAATTGTTAAATTTTCAAATCATTACATACCTGTTGTCGTCCTTTACGCAAGGCGGCACGGAGAGTACTCGTCTGGCACCCACTCCTCACCAGAGTCTTCATCTGAAGTTTGTTTATTATGTGAAAATAAAAAGTCATTTACAAAGTTCAATTTTTATTTTTCACTATTCTCCTATTTTCCCAGAGTTCACATACACAGCACAGTTCCTGTTTTTTTTAAAATATCTGCAATGTAGAGGATAACACCCCCCCTCCCCGCTACAGAGGAACTCGGCACACAAAAAAACTTGTGGCCATGAGGGACCGTTGTAATTATCGATCGGTCAAAAGTTATTTTATTACTATTTTCATTGATAAAGAATAATTTAGCTTATAGCACTTAACTGTCCACAACAGCAGTGTCGTTGTCGAGCATCTGTTGTCGAAGTTCCTCATTGTCAGACGAACATGAAGTTGGTCCGGTTGTTACTAACTCGTGGTTCTGGTCACCCGACCCAGTCAAACCATCTCCGCTTCCATGCTTGCGGTTTTTGCTAACCATTTTTCAAAACAAATAAGAACAGTAGTAATAAAAAAAGACTGGCTAATGGCTTAGAGTGGCTAATGCTACCGTTACGCACAGGTCTCAATGTGAGTCACCCAGCGGCTTAGGCAAAATAGATTTTACGCACGGGGACGCACGTGTTTTAACAGCAATATAAACACATAACAAAGGCATGTCAGGTATTGCTGAATTCAGAATTTCATTGGCTAAACGACACGTCAATCGTCAAACTTCTCTGCTTCAATTGGCTCGTTGTATTTGTGGTCGTTGGTAGGCAGGTCCTTCTTGCTAGGTTTTCAGTCATTGGTTCTTCAAGGTTTCAGAAACCCAATTCAAGGCTCTTATTAGTCAAATGAGAGGTCAATCAAATCTAAACCAATCAGACACTCCTTTGGCTTTCTGTTCACGGCTGTGTCTGTACTGGAAGAACGGAAATGCAGCTTTTTTTTTTCAGTGCGCACTGAGACGCACTACGACGCAGAGACGTGACCGCCCACGGAATCCCCGAGTTCAGCTGGTTAAAATACTTGAACAAACTCATGTTTTTGTCGACAGTCACGCTTAGCGAGACACTGCCTACTGACTGAGTCAAGAACTCGCGTGGGCAGGGCGCTTCTAAACTCCGCGCGGATGATGGCCACGTGCGTTGTCCACGTGTGCGCTTGCGGAAAGTCATTGCTTCATATATTTTTCTTAATAAAATCATATCGCCTTGGGGTGGCGGTACAATTTCTGGCGAGGCGGCCCGCCACAGAGAAATGTTACCAGAGGAAATCCTGTCTTTATATTTACAGTTTTTTTTAAAACATTCCTCACCACCCAGACAACAGGAAAACCTCCCTCATTGTGAATTGAGAAGGACAGTTCTGTCTTTTCCAGGTTTGGGGGCATGTCCCCCCGTCCCCCACTTTTATTTGTGCATATGGCATGATGAGATGGAAACAACTTGTTATGGTACCTGTGGCAAATGCTCTTGGCTTTATGACTGAAAATAACCTCCATAAATTCAGCCACGGCACAGCATTTTGACATTTTCCATTGGCAGAAAGCAGCTGAAACATCATTTATATTCTTTGTGAAAATATTATGTCAGCTGAGCGAGGCGCGCTTGGCACAACAGCGGTCAGCCGAATGTATAGGGACTATAGTTTTTGCAGCACACCAACAAAGAGTTGAAATGAATCTGACAAATTAGATTAATTTGGAAGCTGCAGCAGACAAATGTGTTTGCCACAACTAAACAAACATTGGAGCATCTCAGAATGATTAAAAAAAAGAGCACTTTTTTTACTCACTCCTGCACGGAGTCGGCAGCACTCCAACTGTCTCGGCTGCTGGAGACAACGGTTTGGCATGGTCCTTCTTCAGCGCCCAACAGGCACCTCTGCTCCTCTGTTTGACCGTGACAGTTCCCTCTGAAAAAAGAAAACACATGCCGCACTGTTTGATGTGAAAAAAAATACAGCAATCTAATTAGGTGCATTTTGCAACCCATTTCATGAAAACAGAGGACAAGAGCAGCAACCACTAAACTATAGATTGGTGTATTCCAGTCAGCCACTGTTTAAGTTTAATGCTTATTTGAAAGGGACATTACATACTAATGTCACCGTGGGACAACGCAGTGGCAGAGTGGTTAGCACTGCAGCAGCACAGCAACTCACCCTTGGCTGGGGGATCCTGGGTTCAATCCCAACCCCCAACCAACAGTGATCTGTGTGGAGTTTGCATGTTCTCCCCGTGTCTGTGTGGGTTTACTCCGGGATTTCTCTGGTTTCCTCCTACATACCTAAAACATGCAATTTGGGTTAATTGGAGACTCTAAAGTGGCCCCATGTGTGAATGTGTGTGTGAATGGTGAAAGGGTTGGGCGCCGCATCAGTGGCTGCCTCATCCAGTCATGTGGAAATAATAAAGGAATCTAAATCTAAAAATCTAATAAACATTAATACAAATGTAAGTATGCCAGATTTAGCAATACTGCTAATTTGCATCTGTAGTCCCCCGGCGGGTCACAAAAGCACAATCATACATGAGAAGAACATCTGCAGTGAAACTGTACAAAGTGGATATGCTAAAGTGCAAGAGTTAAGGTGCTACAAACAAAACATTCAAATGTCACACGAGTGAAATGCCGTGTATGCGTACACACACATGCACCCAAGCACCTCCCAGCAACAACAAACAACAGCAACAAACAATAGGCGGTGCGTATGTGTGTGACGCACGGGCACATATATGTATGTGAATGCCGCAGAGCAACCACTAGTTATGGGTACAGTTTTGGTTGTTTAAAAGCCAACTCAGCCACTGCGCTGAGTTTGACACGGGGTGACAAAATTAAAATAGGCTACTTTTAAAAATGCCAGTGATTCATCTAATCAGTAGCTGCTGGCATCAAAGCAGTCATGGTGTTCATGTAATTACTTACTTGAACCCAGAGCAGGAGAGCTACTGTTGCCTTCTTCACCACCCGGGAGCGTTTAAAAACGCTGATACTTATGTCTGCTTTTTAGGTGGTTGACATGACATATTACCCTAATATAATGGTAGGGGAAGCACTGTGGATTCAGTTTTATCTCTCAGACAGCGATGCCAGACACACTTACCTGGCGGCTGGAATTATCACAACAGCGGCATGCTCCCGCACTCCTACCGGTGACTGTTTTGATGTGCGTTGTTCGTGTGCATGCTTGCAGAGTGACATCCCAGTATTTCCTCTGGCTTAAAGACCTTGGCAACATATTTTTCCAGGGGGAAAGGGGGCAGAAAACACATGAAACTATTGTAACCGGAATATGTTAATTGTATACTATTTTTTAAAATTTATTTTGCACAGTAACTTTGCATATGAAACTTACCATTTGAAGTATTGTACAACCAAGGCTTGAATGTTGGAATATTGGGCCAGTTGGGGTCCAACCCCAGATGTGCTGTGTTTGGACTTTTTACTGGTGTCATCCTTCTCTTCTCCCTCTGCTCTCACCTCTCCTGGACCCTCTGCCTGAACACTTTCCTCTCCTTGCCTCATCTTGTCTGTCTCATCTTTCCCTCTCTGAGCTTTGTCTAATTCAGGTTCTCCCTCTATCTGTGGTGGTATACAAACAGGTTAGAAAATACCAAATGTCACATTTTGTCCTGCAGAATTTTTTGTCATGGTTTACATAAATGACAAAAATGTGTATTTTTATTCCAGTGTTGATTTTTTTTCTCTTGAGAAAGAGAAGGGGGGAAAAGCATTCATAATAATAATTTACTCATGCATGCTTAAATTATATGATCACAGGTGGGTATAGTAGTCAGAAATTCTACTCATGTAAAAGCAGTGCTATGAAATTAATAATTAAAAGTAGACAACCAAAAATTTCTAGTTGAGTTAGGGGTACAAAGAGCAGCCACTTTAAAACTTGAGTAATGACTTCAGTCTTGAAGGTTTGAGTTTTTTCTCCCAAATTGATAACAATTTTCTTGTAGTTTTCTACTTTTCTCTTTAAATCTGTCTAAATTTGCAACCATTTTCCTCATTTGTAATTTCCTCTTGTAAAATTGTGACTTTTATTGTATGTTTGAGACTTTATTATAAACTTGTGGATTATTTCATTGCTAATTTTTGTCTATTTTTTATTTTAAAAAAATTACCGGTGTAATTTGAAACAGATTGTGGTAAAATTTTGACCTTTTTTTTTTTTATACGTATAATTTACACTTTTGACCATAATTTTGCAGAGCCAGAACAGAAAAATAATTAAAAAATATTAATAGATATATTTAATGAAGTATATTAACTTAAATTACCAAAGATTCTGTTTTTCCTGTTGTATTTCTATATATTTATAGTTTTTTAAAACTTTTCTCACCACCAGACAGCAAGAAAAACCTCCCTTATTTTGAAATCCAAATGTTGGCACGTTTAGTTTGTCTGAAGGCTGTTAACGGATTAAAGTCATTGACTTCATGAATTTTGGTCATCTTAACTTGCCAGGTACATAATAATAAACATAAATTAGTTAGTATTGTAGTGGCTGGTGAAGGAAATCCTCAGTAATTCATCAGTCACTCTTGCTTTTCCCTGCATATGAAGTCTAACCACACCTGTTTGCTAAGCGACTCTTCATTATTGCTCCTGTTACCACAATAAATGCCTCCACTGCTTACATACATCTTGTGCTGTTTTTCCATGTTTAAAGTACTTTAATAAGCTCGTGCTTCTCTCGGACAGTGACACTCAAAAGAGAGACACTCTGCCCGGTGACTGACGGTCACACGGGCAGCGCGCTTCCGAACGCCAATACGCGTTATTTGTGTGCACGCTTGCAGAGCGTCATTCCTTAATTTATTTTTCTTAAATGTATATTTCCTTAGCGTGGTGGTCTAGTTTCAGGGGTGGCGGTCCGCCACGCGGAAATGTTAAAAGCAGAAGCCCTGCATCCCTTCATTTATATTCTTAGCGAAAATAGTATATATGTCAGTCGTGGCAAAACTGCTGCTCTTTTCTCTTTTTAATTGGCTATTGTGCTGTTCTTTTTTAATTATATTTTTTTCTTAGCATGGCGGCACAGTTTTTGGTGTGGCGTACCACTACGAAGAAATGTTACCAGCAGGAATCCTGCCATGATTTTTAATTTTTTGATTTTTTTAAAAAAACTATTACCAGTGTCATAAAAATTATTTTTTTTAGTTATATTACAAAAAAAAAAAATAACTGTCACACTCTAATTTACTGAGATGCACTAGCAGACTATTTTCACAGGAAAATAAATTGTAAGCTGCTTCATCTGTTACACAAACATTATCACAGTACCCCTGAAATCTAGGCAAACCAGTACGATCTGGGCTCCCTCTGTTGTCTGTTACCTCAGTGGTAACTTGAGTCTGGTCTGCTTTCCCGTCTAGCGCCGGGTTGAAGGCAGCGGCGATGGGTTTTTGTGCTTGTGTAATTTCTTCCTTGCTCCGGTCAGTTCTCCGCCCTGCTGATTTGAAGCAGGTGGGTGGATCTTGAAGCTCGCATGCCATTGAAACTTTGTTGTTGCCCTCCGATGTAACCCGGAAGGGTGAGTTTATTTGCTCTGCACAGCACGTGCACTCTAGGGGCTTGGCATTTTCTTCTGCTCCTTCTTTAGTTTCGGTTGAAAGGTGACAGTGCATAACCACGTGCGCCCTCGCTTGGATGGCGATGCCACTACATTTCATAGAATAAACTCTCATTGAAAAGGAATTATCAATTAATTGACAACTAATTTAATTTAGTCAACGGAATTCTTATTGACAATTAATTGAAAGTCAATTAATCATTAACATCCCGATCAGGTAACCTTGCAGGTCTTCTAGCACACAGACCACACTGACTTAAATGGTTTTGAATGGTCTGATGTGACACTTGGGTGCCTCTCCCTTCCATTAAATGTGCCTGGAATTGAGTGGCATTCATCATCTGGTTCCGCAGGGCACTGTTCACAATTAAGCGGTCATCACCATGGGATGTGGCCAAAGGACGTCCACTTCTATGCCTTTCTGTGACTCGTACAGTCTCTCTACATCTCTGTTGCAACCTGCTGATGACACTCTGTAACACTCTAAGCTCAGTGGCCACTTCCCTCTGAGAACATCCTGTTTGTAGCCTCACAATGGTGAGGTACTGTTGATCAATTGTTAGGTGTCATCTTAGTCTCATGATGTCAAAATGTGAACAGCATGATGAAGAGGGCTGTTTACATACCAGTTCTAATTGAACCAGAAAATTTATTGGTCGATTCATGGATCAAACACCTGTTGTGAATTTTGCCGTTAAGCACCTTGTTCGAGAACAGCAAGTTATGCAAAAAGTGCCAAAATATTGAACAGCTGGACATGTGCATTTAAAAGGTTAGAGAACGTCAAATTATGTTCTCCTATAAAGGTTATAGTGCATTTTAGGTGCATCCTGAAATTTCACCCGAAAGCCGAATATCCCTAACTTTTTCTGAGTAGTGTATCTCAGCAACTAAATATCAGTTATTTAGAGATGTATAACATACAGTATATTTTAGAACTTATCAAAGGTTAGCCTGTGTTTTGTGCTTAATTCTTAATAGAAAAACATATTTGACTATGTCTTTGTTTTCTAGGTGGTTGAGGATGGGTATGAGTTCTTTGCAAAGAGGCAGCTGGTAACTCTGTTCTCAGCTCCAAACTACTGTGGGGAGTTCGACAATGCTGGAGCCATGATGAGTGTAGACGAGACCCTCATGTGCTCTTTCCAGGTAAACAGGAAAAAATAGCTGTCTTGCCAGATCACTTTTTTGTTTGTTTGTTTTTATCCTTAATTTGTGCCACATTTTCCTCCTAGATT
The DNA here is from genome assembly GCA_020510985.1 of Pholidichthys leucotaenia. NCBI lineage: Eukaryota > Metazoa > Chordata > Actinopteri > Cichliformes > Pholidichthyidae > Pholidichthys > Pholidichthys leucotaenia. The sequence continues at coordinate 414,250,594 of CM035836.1, forward strand.
CTCAAACCCGCAGACAAGAAGCTATTCTATGGTACAGGTGGGGCTGCAGGCATGGGTCGCCCTGTCACTCCTCCAAGGAAAGCCAAGAAATGACAACAGTAGTTTGCCCTTGACCTCTGACCCATCCTTCCTACCCTCTCTACCTCTCTTCTCCTTATTTCCACCAAACAGCCAGAAATCAAACCTTTACCCAGGGCTTTTTTCCTTTTTTATCTGTACTTCTTAAAAACATTTAACGTCATGAATTATGAGTATGGGTGTGTTTGGGCAGACTAAGACTGTGTCTCGTCTGCAGGTGAGCATTAAACTCATGTGTGCACGTGTACATTTTGTGAGAGAGTATTAGAGATTTATACTCCCCCACCTCCCCATTCCACCTCTTTCTCTGACCACTCTTCCCATGGGAACCACAGTGTCAGTACTGTAATTTGACTGAAAATGCAGGGTTTGGGACACAGTGGAAGATTGTCGAAATAATGAATTTGACAGCAAACCTCTGCCAGCAGATGTGTATGTGTACTTGTGGAGGGAGGGATTTTTATTCCCCCCCGTCCTCTGTACTGTAAAATCTCAAACACAGGTGTGTGTGTGTGTGTGTGCACGTGTGTGTTTGTGCGTGCGGTGTCTTGCCTATTTGCGTGATGTCTCAGTATCCATAAATGTGGACTTTATCACCTTATTGGAGCAAGCACGCACAAACACACGCGGGGGATATGACTTAAAATTCATATGAGCCAGAGCTGTAAAAACCCCATACAGTTTAGGTTTGTACAGATTTGATTACTTGAAAGAGATTTTTTTGTGAATTCGTTTTGTAGTCTTTCATCAAGTTGACCAATAAATCAAGAATCAGAGCTGCATTGCCTCCAAGTCTTTCTTATTATCACCCTAAGTCAGGGTTTGTCTGCTGAGGCTGGACTTAGCTTGGTGCTCAGCAATAATGGAACGGAGGAGGGAAATGTTGGTTACCCAGACACGGGGGGTGCACAAGCCAGTGTACTCCCTGTGCCAGTTCCAAGCCCGGATTAAAAATGGGCAGGGTTCTGTCAGGAGGGGCATCCGGCGTAAAAACTCTGCTTTAAAAACCATAAAGGTGCCTTCACACAGCACGATTACATTATAACTCACTGTAAACACGTGAATAGACTTGAATTCACCGTCTGGGTGAGATGCAGACAGGCGAAGTTGCCTTTATAACTTTTGCAGCTGTGTTCAACCTGCTATGGAAATCCCCAAAATAACATCATGCTGAGGTTTACATTATCCGACGGGGGGCTCACCTGAAAAAGTTGTCCCTGCCTCGAAAACTTGATGGATGTTTACGTTGCTAGCTTGCTAGCCTTGTTAGCACGTCTGTGGCAGGAATCCGTGGGTAAATAACTGTGACATCCCGATTCAGCTGAAGAGCTCCCAGTTCTTCTGTCTCCAGGTGAGTGGCAGTCTCATTTTCAAACTAGTTCACTCTCCAATGTTGATACTTTTACTCCGATGACGGCAGAATCTCAAAGCTAGCACTATCCCTTGGATATGAACGTGCGAATGCGCGATTTCACGTGTGCTTACCTCTTTCCATTTACAGTACTTCATATGCATTTGTGCTGCCCGTTTGCGTTTGGTGTGAAGGCACCTTAAGACTACAGATACATTGATGTCTGCCGTAGCAACTCGTTCAACCCACTTGTAGTGGGAAAAACAAACATTAAAAGAATAAAAAGAAGGTTTCGGTGTTTAGCAATAATCATTGTTGGACAAACTTAATTGTAGGTCTGTTGTGATGCTCTTTAGCTTTAAAGGTCCCATTCACTGAAAGATTGTGTGAGGGTTGTAGGTTTTAACCTTCTGAAATGTGTCTATTGGTAACATGATTAATGGAAGAGCATTAAAGTGCTCACTTCTCTTAAATGCACAGCCTTTATATCATTTTTGCATGTTCTCCCTGTGCATTTTTGCCAGCTACTAAGCTTTCCTCCCACAGTGCGAAGATATGCACGTTAGATTAATTGGCATCAACCAAGGATAAATTGTCCTTGGGTATGGATGTGAGAGTGAATTGTCTGTCTCTGTGTTGGTCCTGTGATGGGCTGGCGATCTGTCAATAGTGTACTCCACCTGTCGCTGAAAGATCCTGGGATAGGCTCCAGCTCCCCCATGACCCAAAAGGATTAAGTGGTTGAAGATGAATGAATGAGCTGTCTATGAGCGGAGAGCCCAGCCAAGGCATTACCTTCCAAAGTAGACAGTTGGCTTATCAGTCATGGTTTACATTGTTGTTTTCTTTAGATTTCAGTCACCCTAATAAACATCCTTGTTTCCCCCTGGTTCACTAATCCACAGTCAATATCTCTTGCATCTTTCTGACTTATTTTGTTATTATATTTTTGCCATGACATACGTTGATCCATTATCATTATCTTGGCTAAGCAGTCAGTAGCTAGCTGAAGCTAGGAGTTTAGTCACTCGTTCACAAATGTTTCTGTGCTTATTGTACTCCAGGGACCCGTCATATCCTACCGACCACTGAAACCACACACCCTTCTCCACCAGAATCCGTGTACTCTTTCATCTTTTAGTATTTTGTTTCTGAAACAGAACAGCTTGAAGTATCTGTTAGATGGTTTTGGCCTCGTCAAAATAAAATCTTAATTGAGCCAAAACGGGATAATGGATCTGACTTCATTAGTTGTTTTTTGGTGACAGCTGGACATAAGAGCTGGTAGTTATGAAAAAGCATGTGCCTTTACAATTTGGATTGTGTTGATTTATTTGATAGTCAGTGCAATAATTTCTATAAAACAAACATTGGCAAAAGCACCAGCTAAATCTGATGCTTTATTTAAAAAAAAAAAAGGATAAGTAGGTCTTAATATGAAAAGTTAAATGCACTTCAGCCAATGAAGAGTACATGGATTCACCAGTTATGTATTATTTCATTCATTCTTTAAGACAAATTTACATGAATTGGTTCAGGCTTGATTGGCGATAGGAGCTAGCTGAGCCAGCTAAGATCAGTATCGTGACAGAGGGATAGTGGAGTTCAGTGCAGTCTTGGGGATTTAAGAAGAGATACACTGAAACCAGCCTTTCTGAGAAAGGATGCAAAAGATCATTCACAATGATGCTCCAATAAGCAAATAATTTAAGGCAGTTTAACCAAACTATGTCACAAACATTTCATTAAGACCTATGGGAGCTGTAAAGTGCGAAAGGGGCAGTGAATGGGACCTTTAAAGTAACAGCCAATCAAGGCATGTTAATTCAAATTAATGAAAAAGGTGGCTATCCACTCAAATTCTATTACAAAATAATTACATTAGAACAGGAATTTTCTGTTGGAGGCTGTTTTCTCAACATGTTTTAATGTAGAAATGGATCAATCAAAGCTAAATTTCCTTTAGAGAAAATATTTGGTGTCAGCAGAGGAAACATCTCCAATCATTGGGCCAAAACCACATTATATTATAATTAAAAAGATGAATGGGGACAATATCACTGCATATTTGAATTTGAAGTATTAACAGGGTTAGGGTACACTTTGGATTGTTTATTTTTAATTAAATCACTTCTTGAGCAAATCCTAAAATACTTGTATGTAAGTTATTTTTAAAACATTAGCTTTAATCCATGTAATCAAATGTAAACGCAGATCTTGGTATTCAATTTTTACCTCCCCATAAGTTTGGTGAAATTTCTAAAATAAGCTGTTTTGACAACAAAACTTGCAAATGGTCTTGCAAAGTATTAAACGGTATTAAAAATACTTGCAAAGTATTTAAATAACAGTAAAGCCACCATTGATCTTTCACTGACTCCTGTCAGTTTTTCCCTCTGGTGCTTTGGGTTTGTCATGGTGCACAATGGTGATGTCTGAGTGTGTTCACTGTTATCCACATGGAGGCAGTGTTAACCGTCTTTGACTCCACTCATCCATGACAAAAACATAACTGAGTAGCTAAGGAAATCTACGGAAGATAAGAGCAATAATGATCTTCTTTTTTTTAATTCTGTTTTCTCAAGATCATTCATGCCCAGTCTTGGGTTCTGTAAGAATGTTTGCTGCTTTTTATTCTTTAATGGGGTCATTGAAAAATTGTGTTTGTTTAGGTTCTGAGAACCTTCTGAAATGCATCAATGGTCGTGATTATTTAAAAGAAATCAAAACGTTCACTTCTCTTAAAGTGACACTGCCAAAAATCTATTTTTTTTTTCTTATTAACATGTCTGCAACATGTTTTTTTTTATAACTTACCATACATACCAAGAGTGAAATCACTCAAATGTCTCATCTATTTTTTTGCTGTAAAGTTTCACTTAAGCCCCACCCCCTGAGAAAAGGCGAGTTGAGATTGAGCGTTTTTGGTGACACAACTGCATAAAGCTGCCACGTGGCTAGTGTTGAGCCAATCAGGATTCTCTGGCCTAACTGAAGTTATCCTCCAGGTTCACATTTTTTAACAAACTGCTTTGAAATTTTGACCCAAATTAAGATGGGTTTTACCATTAAACTGCTTTTAAGGATCAGTGCAGTTTCAGTCGTTACCCTGGGCTGCCGTGCATACAACTGGGCATGGCCATCAATTGGTAAGTCTTTTATCACAGGATTTATGTTGTTTAATGTAGCGCTAGCCACTATTAGCCTTGTGGTATGTGGGTTGGGTCAAGTCACCGATTCTGGCATTTCAAGGAGGGGGTGAAAAGATTTTGACACAAACCTGTAAGACAATGAAAGGTTTTTTTGTACAAAAATGGGCAAAAGATATCATTTTAGATGATGCAGCGTTTTTTTTGTTTTGTTTTATAGGGGATTTATAGACACCGGAGTGCATAGTCTTTAAAAAAACAAAACAAAAAAAAAACCCACACAGCCGTCATATTGTTTCTGGCCCAGAGAAGCCTTTGTAACTCTTCTGGGTTTGCTATGGAACGTCATAAACATGTTAGTCCAGCTTTGGTACCCACCCACTGCGCTATTGTTGGCCAGCCAACTAGTCTGTCTGCAAATGTAGATGAGAGGAAAGGCCAAGCTTCAGAGCTAACAGTGCTACTGGGGAGTCGGCTTACCAAGCAAGGTTCATATTCTTATTTTCTTTAGAGTTTAGTCACTAACTAACTAACTAACTAACCTGCACTTATATAGCGCTTTTCTAGTCACAAAGACCACTCAAAGCGCTTTCATTAATACTAACCCTCTATTCTAAGGGCCTATAGGAAACAGATATCTAGGGACAATTTAGAACAGCCAATTAACCTAACATGCATGTTTTTGGCATGTGGGAGGAAACCGGAGAAATCCCGGAGTAAACCCACGCAACACGGGGAGAACATGCAAACTCCACACAGATCACTGTTGGTCGGGGGCTGGGATCGAACCCACGATCCCACGATCCCCACAATCCCCCGGCCAAGGGTAAACTGTGCTGCTGCAGTGCTAACCACTGCGCCACCGTGCAACCCAGTCACCCTGATATACCGTCCTGTTTCTACCTAGTTCACTAATCCACAGTTGATAATATATACTGCTCAAAAAAATAAAGGGAACACTTTGAAAACACATCAGATTTTAATGGGAAAAAATAAGCTGGATATCGAAATTGTGGCAGGCTAGTCACATTTCCAGTGTTCCTTTAATCTGAGTAAACTGGACTAGCCTGCCACAATTTCGATATCCAGCTTATTTTTTCCCCATTAAAATTGATGTTTTCAAAGTGTTCCCTTTATTTTTTTTGAGCAGTATATTTTGCATCATTCTGGCTCATATTTTCATCGTGATGCTACATCAAACTGTTAGCATTAGCTTGGCTAGATGGCCAGAGTCAGTCACTTGCCTGGCATTAGCTTAACTGTCGATCTGACGGGTTTTGATCACTATTTTCTATCAATTCTATTCACCCCCACTGGAATCCTTGTTCATCTACCAACACCTGACCATATGCATTGTTCTTAAGCATTGTTTTAGCTTTGTGTTCTATTGTTTATTTTGTCTGAGACCCAAGGTGGCTAGCTGAGGCTAGCAGTTGAGCCTCTCATTCATGTATGTTTCTGTGCTTATTGTACTCCAGGGACCAATCGTATCCTATTGACCGCTGAAACCACACACCCCTGTCCACCAGTGATGCATTATTTCATTCATTCTTTAAGACAAATTTACGTTAGTTGGCCCAGGCTCGCTATTAGAGCTAGGATAGCCAGCTCAGGTTAGCAACAGTGACATAGGTGGGAGGGCAGAGTTAACTGTGGCTAATGAGCATTTAAAGAGACATGCACTGAAATGAGCCACTTTGAGAAGACCTGCAAAAGATGATTTACAATGATGCTGCAATAATATTTAAAGAAAATTTGACCAAAATATGTCATTAACAGTAACATACACTCAAGGGATTTAATATCGCACCACTGCATTTATGTGTAAATTTGCTGGTGTAGTTTGTGTTGTATGCAAATGACCACTCATTCTGCTTCTCATTACCTTTTAATGAATATCCTAAGTTAATCAGTGACAAACCAAACAAAAAAAATTGCCAAGAAACATAAGCACCATACATTGTTGTTCTGTGACTTCTTACCGCAAATTGTGTTTTGAGATAAGTCATGCATTACCAAATCCCAAATGTTTGGAATTACCTTACATAAATTTTGTACAACTTGTTTAATAGAGAAAAGCTCTTCCCAAACTGGGCCAAAAATAGAGTGGTGCCTTATTAAATCCCTTGAGTATAGATCTGTTGGAGCTTTCAGTATGTTGGAAAAAGTGAAGTCAGTGACCCCTTTAAATGATCTGTCTATAGAGAGTGAGTATGACCTGTCGTGTTAGAATATGTTTAAGGTTAAGGTGCAGTTTATCAGCTTAAATTGTGTTTTTGTAGGTTTTAACCTTCTAAAATGTGTATGTCTTGTCAAAAGATTATCAGGAAAAAACATCAAAACAGTCACTTCTCTTAAAAAAACAAAAACAGCCTTTATATCAATACTGTCTGTGAGGAGCCGGTGTAACTTTTCCGGGTTTGCTATGCTACGTCACTAAAATGAAAACCCAGCCTTGTTACCTGCCCACTGCTCTATTATTGGCCAGCCTAATTGATCCAATCCAGCCCCGTTTCCTACCATTCTGTTCTCTTGTTTACAAGACAACTCAGCAAATAGGAGCTGTCTGTCAACATGTCAGGAGACCCTGTGCACTCCAGCGACAATGCAGCAAGACTCCCAAAGGATGGATTTCTAAGAAAAATATGGCTTAAATGTATTTTTATGGACATTCTGAGGATTTTAGCCCAAACTTGTTGCTCTGATGTGGTCATTTCACTATTGATTCATTTCTAAACCTTGAAAAGTACAACTTGGGTTTTACCAGAAAGCTTATTCTTAAGATACCGCTGTCCCCACACTGGTGAACCCTACTTCAGACTCCCAGCCTGTAAGTGTATTCTTTAAAATGGCACTCTGCCAAAAGTTGACTTTTATTTTCTTGTTAACATGTCTGTAACATGTCTTTTATGACTTACAAGGCATATCAAGAGCTAAATCACAAATGTGTCGTGTCTGTGTTTTTTGCTTTAAAGTTTCAGTTGAGCTCCTCCCCTTGGAAAAAGGCGAGTTTAGATGGAACGTGTTTTTAATGACTTAACTATAGCAGGTCCTTAAAGGGGTCATTGATTGCACTTTTTCCACATTTTAACAGCTCACATATGTCTTAATGAAATGTTTGAAACATATTTTCACATTTTCTTGAATTTTTTAATTATTGAAGCAAATTTGTATTTTCCATGGCTTTCTTGAAACACTCTGATTCAAAGCTCATCACTTAAAGAAACATCCTTCACCTATTCAACTCCACCCTCCCGCTTACGTCAGTTAGCCATTAACTGAATAGCTTTTAGCCTCCTTCTAGCTTGGATGAGCGGCGCTGGTTCACTGATCCACAGTTGATAGTGTATCTCGTGTCATTCTGCCCATCTCCCAATAATTTTGCCATGATTCCACAATAAATCGCTAGCATCGCACGCTGGGCGGCCCCCAGATCACCGCAACTAACCTGCCTCGGGACCCAAGGCTGCTGGCTGAGGCAAAGCTTGCCAAGCCATGGGATCTCAAAGGACAGTGTCCTGTTCTGCAGGACTCCCCTCTGCTCCCATGGCCAGCTGGGGGACACCCCATCACAAGGCAGCTTCCTTACGCTGACTGCGGGAACGGAGTCGTGCAGAGCCCTGGAAGACAGTGGAGACCGTAGTGACGTGAGGTATATTGCCGACTGGATGGCTATTAGGGTGACTAAGATCTGAAGAAAATAATAGAAGCCATACTTGGTGCGAGCCTCCTGGTACCTGTGTTAGCTCGGGGGCTAATCACTCAGGGGCTAATAGGTTGTGGTGGCACAGTGGGAGGTCTGACTCACACCCAGGACTTTGGGGAATGGGAGGAAGGAAGGAAACATGGTAATGTGGGTGCCTCAGGTGAGAGAGAGGAATACAGGTGCTGTGGCACCCTTGGGGAGAGAGCTGAAAAGATGAGAAGCAGGTTTAGGCACCAGAGCGCCAGGAGGGAGAAAAGTTCTTTAGACGTGCCTTCACACTGGGAACTGCAGGTGTGAATGTATTGAGATGTAATGTATGTATGATAATAACATGTACTCTCGGTGCCAAAGGAGAGAATGTGAAGATGTATAAAAGGTTGGCTTTGGCACCCAGAGAGCAGTCTTACTATGCTGTTGGAGGAATAAAGTCTGTGTCTACAGAGCTCGTGTCTCATCTTATTCATTCCTCTACATTGGTGACCTTGAGACGTGAGAATGAAAGACAGACCGAGCACCTCTACAGGGACATCCACGCTAGGATTTCCCTCCGGGACCTGGGCCGCATGTGCCATAGCGGTAAAACTCCCGGATTTTTGGCTTCACGTTCTGCGCCAAGCCCTTACAGCCCAGGGAAAGTATGACGCGCTCAAACAGCTGCTGCTACAGCGTTACACCCTCATGGATGGACAGGGCAGAGAAGCTCCTCCTCCACTCGGAGCTTGGAGACGGATCGGCTGTGGAATTGATGGAGAGCATGCTGGCGCTGATGGGCACGGGTGGCGAATCTTACCTCTTCGCCCACCTCTTTCTGAAGAAACTACCGGCTGCGGCGCGGGCGATCCTGGCCAACTTGCCGCTGCTGGTGGCCAGGGACTACCGCTTGTTGGCTAAAGAAGCAGACCGCATTATCCTGGCAAACAGGTGTTTCGGCATCCAGGCAGTGAGACCCGGATCGGTGGCGGAGCCAGCAGAGTTCAAGGAGCCGATGGTGGTGGTCTGGATGGCCTCTCGGAGAAGCAGGAACGGGACAACGTGTTTTTACTACCAGCATTTTGGCGCAGATGCACAACATTGCCTGCCCCCGTGTCGCTTCAAGATGCCGCAGAAATGGACCAACCAGCAGTTGATGGCAGCTATGACCGCTAACAACAGGGAGAAGCTGCTCTTTATTGAGGACACACGTTCCGGCAGATGGTTTTTGGTGGACTCCAGTTCCCAGAAAAGCCTCATTTTCCCAGTCAGCACCGATAGGCTGGTGGAAGGCTGCGGCCAGTCACTAATGGCTGCTATCGGATCCCCCATCAGGAATTTTGGTGAAAGGTCAGTTACTGTATGTTTGCATGGACGCAATTACAAGTGGGACTTTGTGGTAGCTGCATGTGCGGTTACTATCTTAGGTGCTAATTTTCTGTGTGCTTATGGTCTCCTTGTTGATGTTGCTAACAGATGTTTAATGGATGCTCTGTCTTTTGCTTCACTACCTTGTATGGCTCAGGGAGTCGAGCCACCAACACATGCAAATTTTTTAGCCTCGGAAGATGAGTGCCAGCATTTGCTTTCCCAGTTTCCTGCTCTTACGGTGCCCACCTTTTCCACTACCGTGACCAAGCATAAGGTCGAGCATTTCATCACAATGAAGGTCCCGCCAGTTTTGCTGCATCCGCACTGCTTGGACGCAGCTAAACTAGCCATCGCTCGCGAGGAGTTTGCTAACTTGGAACGTCTAGGGATTGTTAGGAGCCCCAATAGCCCTTGGGCGTCCCTGCTGCACATGTTGTCAAAGTCCGATGGTTCGTGGCAGCTGTGCGGTGATTTCCATTACCTGAACAATGTCACTGAACATGACTGCTACCCCATCCCACACATCCAGGATTTTTCCATGCACCTGGCCAGGATGCGCATTTTGTCAAAAGTGGATCTGGTCCGCAGTTACCACCAGGTCCCAATTCATGCCCGGTTGGGTTTGGTGCCCAAAAATGGCAGTGATAACTCCTTTTGGCCGTTCCGAGTTTTTACGCATGCCGTTACAGCCCAAACTTTTCAAAGGATGATGGACACGATGCTCCGTGACCTGCTGTTCGTTTTCGTCTGCTTAGATGACTTTCTGGTGGCTAGTGCGTCAGATGAGGAGCACCTCTCTCATCTCAAGCAAGTTTTCTGGCAGTTGGAAGCACACGGGCTGATAATTAATCCGTCAAAGTGTCAGTTTGGGCTGCCAGTGATCGATTTCTTGGGTCACCGCATCTCGCCGGAGGGCGCGGTTCCGCTGCCGGACAAGGTACGAGCGGTGTCAGAGTTCTCGCATCCGCAGACAGTGAGGGTGCTGCAGGAATTTTGGGGGATAGTCAATTTTTTGCAATTGTTTCCTTCTCCGGGCAGCCCAGCTGCTGCAACCGTTATACTGTGCGCTCAAGAAAAAGAAACCCGCGGATGTGTTGACTGGACCCCTGATTGGATCCAGGCATTCACAGGCACAAAAGTGGCACTCGCCAAAGCGGCTTTGCTGGCCCACCCATTCCCGTCAGCGCGGTTAGCGCTCACGACGTCTGACATCGCAGCAGGAGCCGTGGTAGAGCAGTACATCTCCGGTTCATGGCAACGTCTTGCCTTTTTCAGCCATACTTTGCGTGACAACGAGCGTAAGAATAGCGCTTTTGACAGGGAGCTGTTGGCTCTCCACCTGGCCATGCGTCATTTTCAGTTCTGGCTCCAGGGTTGCGAATTTACCGCGTTTGTTGACCACAAGCCTCTAACCTACATGATGGCCAAAGTCTCAGAACCGTGGTCGGCCCTTCAGCAACGGCACCTGGCCGCAATTTTGGAATTCACTACTGACATTCAACATGTAACTGGTAAACTTAATGATGTGGCAGACTGCCTGTCATGCGCGTTAGTTTCCTTGGTCTATGTGGGTATTGATTTTTGCGCCATGGCCGCTGACCAACCTGGGGACATGGACATTTGCATGCTCCGATCTGCAGGTACCGGGCTAAAACTGGAAAGCAGGGCAGTACAAGAGGGTTCCCCCCCTTGCTTTGCAACGTCTCCACCAGCCGGCCCCGCCCAGTGGTTCCTTCAGTTAAGCTGATGGGGTCTAAGTTCATCTGGCCCCGCTTACGCAAGGATGTGAAAGAGTGGGCCGCCGCGTGCGTTGCGTGCAACGGGCTAAGGTTCAGAGGCACACCAAAGCCCCCCTTGAACCTTTCCAGATTCCGAGCAGGAGGTTTGACCACATACACGTCGGCTTGGTGGGCCCCCTTCCGCCATTGCAGGGGTTCACGCATCTTTTAAAATAGTGGACCGCACCACGCGTTGACCAGAGGCAGTACTGCTGGCTTCCACCACATCTGCCGATGTCGCCCGCACATTTTTGTCATCCTTGGTTGCACGTTTTGGTTCCCCATCAGATATCACTTGCGACAGGGGTCCACAGTTCATTTCAGAACTCTGGTCTGCAATGGCCGAGAGCCTGGGGGTCAAAATCCACGAACCATCGTGTACAATCCGCAGGCTAACGGGTTGTGAGAGAGGTTCCACAGATCGCTTAATGCCATGCTCAGAGCCTCATTGACAGATGCAAATTGGGTTGACCGCCTGCCTTGGGTCCTACTGGGGTTGTGCTCCACACCTAAGGAGGATTTGGCAGCTTCCCTGGCAGAGCTTGTTTTTTGTCAGCCACTGTGGATCCCAGGTGAATTTTTTCCGGAAAATCCTGTGCCCGGGGCCAACTCGTCCACGCGGATTTTGTCCGGCGCAAGGGCTAGTAGCAGCATTCTGGGGCCGATGCACCATTGTTTTCCCTGCACCTTCATTCCAAATCGTTTGGAGAACTCCGAGTTCATTTTCATTGGGCACGTCGCCCACCGAGCCCCACTGCGTCCACCTTATGACGGCCCCTTCAGAGTTTTGGAAACGGGAGCGAAAAATTTTGTGTTAGACCTGGCGGGGTGGAAGGAAACCGTCTGCATAGACAGGCTGAAGCCTGCTTATGTTTTAGCAGAGGAACAGGTGGTGCTGGCCCAGGATCCCCGGCGGGCTCGCCTGCCCGTGGGGGGCCCACGAGTTTGTTTTCCCCCTTCAGAGAACCGTTTGCAGGAGACCAAGGTTTTCCCCTCCCCACCTTTTCCCCCTACAGAGAACTGTGCACCGGAAACTGAGTCTTCTCCCTATCCACCGCAACAGGAAGGCTCTTCAGTCAGCCCGGCGGCTCCACGTTACAGCCAGTACGGGCGATCAAGCCTAAGGCACCAGACGGTTAAGACCCCTTCTGGGTGTTCGGCGGGGTACAGCGGGAGGTCTGACTCGCACCCAGGACTTTGGGGAATGGGGGGGGGGGGACATGGTAATGTGGGTGCCTCAGGTGAGAGAGAGGAATACAGGTGCTGTGGCACCCTGGGGTCGGGGGGAGTTAAAAAGATGAGAAGCATGTTTAGGCACCAGAGCGCCAGGGGGGAAAAAGTTCTTAAGACGTGCCTTCACACTGGGAATTGTAGGTGTGAATGTATTGAGATGTAATGTATGTATGATAATGACATGTACTCTGGTGCCAAAGGAGAGAATGTGAAGATGTATTAAAGGTTGGCTTTGGCACCCAGAGAGCAGTCTTACTATGCTGTTGGAGGAATAAAGTCTGTCTACAGAGCTCGTGTCTTGTCTTGTTTATTCTTCTACAAAGCTACCTTTAGCAGCCCTTCCATCTTCATGACAGACAGCTAGGTGTGCCGATAATAGTGCACTGGGTGGGTCTCAAGGACGACGGTAAGTTGGCGTTGTCAAATCTTGATGTATACGATTTACCCGGAAGATTCAAAAACGTTTCCAGGAGAGAAAAATGAGATAAAAGCTCTGTGTGTGTGTGGGGGGGGGGTGCTTCCTGCCAGTCCCTCATCATCCTCGTGGATGTAGTTTTTTCAGAGTAAAGAATCAGATGTGAATCAGTCAAAATGATGCAACTTCACTGTCCACAGTAGGTGAGCAGGTTTCCTGGAAACAGTTCAGGACAGTCCATAATGAACTCTATTTAGTTTGTTCTGAAATGTGTGAAGCTATAGTAACAGACAGCATATAGTGCATCCGGAAAGTATTCACAGCGCTTCACTTTTTCCACATTTTATGTTACAGCCTTATTCTAAAATGGATTAAATTAATTTTTTTCCTCAGAATTCTACACAATACCCCATAATGACAACGTGAAAGAAGTTTGAGATTTTTTCACATTTATTAAAAATAAAAAGCAAAGAAATCACATAAGTATTCACAGCCTTTGCCATGAAGCTCAAATTTGAGCTCAGGTGCATCCTGTTTCCACTGTTTCTATTTCTGTTGTACAAATATTGCATGAATGGCATGAACACCAAGTGAAGTTTGGGCCAAAATTTGTCAGTGAGCATACATGCCATGCATGTGTTGCACAACATTTGCGCAGCATGTGCACATGCACTTATGGCTGTCCTTTGATGGCTACGCAAATCCCGTGCAACACTGGCATGACAATTGTCTGACAATTGTGAAATTGGGACCATATCTCCCCTTTCCCGGTAATAAATTGGTTGGTTTGTCTGTTACCAACAAAACTCAAAAAGTTATGAATGGATTTTCATAAAATTTTCAGGAAAGGTGTGTAATGGCACAGGGAACAGATGATTAGATTTTGATGATGATCTGAGAGTGCATTTCTCCACCAAGGGCTTTCTTTGTATTTGTGCAGCAGGATTACACAAAAACTATTTGATGGATTCGGATGAAATTCTCACCAGAGGTGGTCCTTGGGCTAGAGAGGAACCCATTACATTTTGGTGAGGGTCCGAGAATGCATACCTCCGCCAAGGCTCTTATCTTCTCACAGAGTGTTTGCAACATTGCTCCAAAACTGCTGAATGGATTTGAATGAAATTTTCACCAGAGGTGGTTCTTGGGCTACAGACGAACCCATTACATTTCAAGATTCAGACTCAAAGATTTTATTTGTCAATACTATGATACATACAGGACATACAGGAGAACTGAAATGCTGTTTCTCGCTCTTCAGTGGTGTGCGCAATATATAAAAAAGGAATAAGGCTGGAAAAACAACAACAGCGGTCTATGTACAGTAATGCTACCCGTAGTACAAATAGCGACAAAAGATAAAATCCAGACATCCCATAGTGCAAATAAAGATAACAATAAAACCTATCAATCCTATATACAGAAAAACTAGAACAGTAATACTCGTAGTTGCAAGTTCAATGTGGTAGTGTAGGTGCAGACAGTGACAGATTGGACTGTACATGATCAATATTGCAATAACAGACAGCAGCAGATATGACATTGTGGAAATGGTTGCAGTAAGGTGCAGAGACATACAGCAGCAGATGTATTACTGTTGATGTGCCAGTCTTTCTGTGGCAACACCTGAGGTAGTTACTGTGTGTTACGGTCCGGGGGTGGACAGAGTTCAGGGTCCTGATGGTCTGGTGAACAAAGCTGTTTAGCAGTCTTGTGGAGCGGGCCCGTCGGCTCTGGTACCTTTTCCCCGAGGGCAGGGGGCTGAAGATGGAGTGGGAGGGGTGACAGGTGTTGCCTGCAATGTTTATGGCTCTGTGGGTGAGGCGGATGTCGAAGAGGGGGGAAGAGGGCACCAATGATCTTGCTTACTGCTTTCACAGTGAATTGTATTATCTTCCGGCAGGAGGCGGTGCAGCTTCCATACCAAACCGTGATGCAGCTGGTGACGATGCTCTCAATGGTGCCCCGGTAGAATGAGCACATGATGGGGGGGTGGGACTCGTGCTCTCCTCAGTTTGCGGAAGAAATGGAGGTGAGAATGAGCCTTCTTGGCCAGTGATGTGGTGGTGTTGGACCAGGAGAGGTCCTCAGAGATGTACACCCCCAGGAACTTGATGCTGCTCACTTTCTCCACAGCTGCGCCATCGATGATGAGAGAGGGATGCTGTGTGGGTCCCCTCCTGAAGTCAACCACAATCTCCTTGGTTTTTCCTACGTTCAGGAAGAGATTATTGTCTTTACACCACTGGACCAGTTGGCTCACCTCATTTCTATAGTTGGCCTCCTCGTTGGTGATGAGGCCCACCACCGTCGTGTCATCCGCAAACTTGATGATGTGGTTGGTGCTGTAGGCTGGTACACAGTCATGGGTCAGCAGGGTGAAGAGCAGCGGGCTAAGCACGCACCCCTGTGGGACCCCTGTGCTCAGTGTGATGGTCTTGGAGGTGTTGCTGCCAACCCACACGTTCTGTGGCCTCCCTGTGAGAAAGTCTAGTGCCTAGTTACAGAGAGAGGTTTTGAGTCCCAAGTGTCTGAGTTTTTGTGTTAGGTGCTGGGGGGTGATTGTGTTAAATGCTGAACTGAAATCCAAGAACAGCATTCACACGTACGACTTCTTTGAGTCCAGGTGGGTGACGGCTGGATGGACAGCAGCAGAGATGGCATCTTCTGTGGATTTGTTTGACCTGTATACAAACTGAGATGGGTCGGGGGGGGGGGATGAACTTGATGTTCTGCATGACCAGCCACTCGAAGCACTTCATTTTGATGGGGGGTCAGTGCTACGGGGCCGGTAATCATTGTAGCTGGATGGGACGGGCTTCTTTGGGACTGGTTTTATGGTAGCAGTTTTGAAACATGTGGGGACAACAGCTTGACTCAGGGAGATGTTGAAGATGTCGGCCAGGACATTCTTGAGCTCCTCCACACAGTCCTTCAGGACGCGACCTGGTATGCTGTCTGGTCCAGCAGCCTTGCATGGGTTGATCCTGGAGAGGGTCTTCTTCACACTAGCCGGATCCAGACTTATGGCTTGCTCATCTGGAGGAGGAGTGGTCTTCTGTACTGATGTGCTCTTTTGTGTTTCAAAGCGGCCAAAGAAGTCATTTAAGTTGTTAAACAGTGTGATGTCACTCGCACAGGTCTGAGGTGGAGGCTCGAGAGAATGTGCATCTCTGGTGTTGCTGAAGTGTCTTGATATTTTCTTGCTGTACTGTCATTTTGCTTCCTTGATGCCACGGGACAGATTGGCTCTAGCTGTTGTTAGTCCTGCAGTATCGCTGGCCCTGAAGGCTGCGTCCCGAGCACTCAGGAGCCTGTGGACCTCTGCTGTCATCCATGGCTTTTGGTGAGCACAAACAGTGATGGTTTTGCAGTGAGTGACATCATCAATGCCTTTAGCTATGTATGCCGCAGTAACCTCAGTGTCCTCTATGTTTGTGTGTCCATTGTGAGGGACTGCATGCTTGAAAGTGTCCCAGTCTGTAGTGCTGAAGCAGTCTTTCAGAGCATCTGAGGCCCCCTCTGGCCACACACATGTAATTGATTTTTTTGTTGATCTGATTGTTTTCACTCTCGGTCTGTATGCAGGCCTCAGCAAGATGGTGATGTGATCAGAGACCCAGGTGGGGAAGGGGGGAGGCTCTGTATGCTCTCTTGTGAGTTGTGTACACCAGGTCCAGCAAATTGTCTCCTCTTGTTGGAAAGTCCACATGTTGGTGTAGTTTTGGTAGGAGGGCCTTTAACTCTGCATGGTTGAAGTCTCCTGCTGTGATGAATCCATCTGGATGTGCTGTTTGTGTCTCACTGATGGCCTGATAACATTCTTTCAGTGCTTTACTCCTCTCACTGATGGCGGTGGGCGAGACATACACGGCGACTGGCAGGACAGATGTAAATTCTCTCGGTATGTAAAAGGGATGGCACTTGATGATCATAAACTCCACCAATGGCGAACAGTGTTTATGCATAACAGTTGCATTTTGGTGATGATCTGAGAATGCATACCTCAGCCAAGGCTCTCATCTTCTCGCAGTGTGTTAGCAACGATACTCTAAAACTAAAGGACAAACTTTGATGCAGTTTTCACCACAAGTGGCTCTAGACCTACACACAAACCTATTACATTTTGCAGGTGATCCATGAGAAATGGAAGGCACCTTGGCAGAGGTATGCACTCTCTGAGTGCTTTTCTAGTTTTTTGTAATCTTATCAAATGTCAGGTAAGACTGACCGCAGAGAAGAAGTGCAGAGATTGCTGAATGAGGAGGCTGAGTCCTTTACATCAGATACAGCAGGCCCTGGGACTGGCGCCGCTTCCTCTGTGGGGCCGGGACAACAACCCCCATATTGCTAGACTTGCCTTTCTTACCCTTGTGTGGTATGGGGACACTGTTGGTTGCAGCTGTTGCGCATGTGGAATGTCTTGTCCTTTTTGTTTCCAGTCAGTCACAATTTGGTGTCATAGGTTCTCAGCCCCTCGCAAAGTTGTCCAACTTCTCATGCACTTTGTGATTCGGAGACTAAATTGAGACTGGTGTGACACACCCATGACGACTATTTAGCAAGAAAATTTGTTTCACAAATGTTTTTGAACATGTTAAATTCCTGCAGCATGAGAGCGATGCCCTGCAACTCACAAGAGGGAAATTGCAAACCCCCTTTTTTGGAAACTTCCTCACGAATGCCATTCTCCAACTAGTCACAAGCTGTCGAAGCCCAGTGAGATACTACCTTAAAGTACAGTGAAACTTGAAAAATATATTTAATATGTACTGTACATGCTAATCACTCATCCACTTAATTGACCTCAAAACATTTTAAACTTTTTTTTCCCTTGTAACAAAGTTGTTTTTCTCACTCAGTGGTGCACATAGAAGGCTCTTTGGGTCAAATCACTGTATCCACTTGTCGCTCTCCTCATCGTGCCATCAGTGCAGTTCATGCAGTCCAACCTCATGGTCAGCTTGAGGTGATTGGGTTTTTTTTTTTCTCCCCAGGTGCTTTAAGTTGACATTGCATTTTTATATTTCCACTGACTTTTATTCCTCTTAAATAACAGGAGCAAAGGCACCAGACAGCAGCGGTTAGAGATCCTCAGTAAAACTGAAAAGGTACCTTCTCCTTACATGACTGTAGTGTTTTGGGGTTTTTTATTGTCTCTATCAGCTGTTCTGTTCTTCAGCTTTTCATGATTCTGTTGGAAGGAGAGGGAGTGGATGAAAACATCAGTTTTGTCTGAACCAGAAGAGAGAAAGTTGGACACCCAAAGAAAAGTGGAGCACATTTACTTTCAGCTACAGCACAACAAGCCTCAGTGAGTAATAAAGCCACCTCTTTCAAGCAAAAAAAAAAACATTGCCTTTCCTAACTGAAGATTTGTTTTCAAATAATTTTCTGATTTTTTGATGCAGAGAATCTGGGGGAGAGTTTCTTCCTTTCTTGCTCATCTCAAAAGGCAAAAAGCTCCTGGCTCGTTTACTCCCATACCTGAAACATGATTGTGGTTTAAAAATCTTGCACAGCGTGGCTTCACACCCACCTGCACTAATGAGCAGGGATGCAGACGAGGTAGGGCTGTTTTTGCTTTTTATATCAGAATGTAAAACTCTTTTTAGCTTGTCTAGATTGGTTAACCTAGACACATTTACTGTCTAGTGTACCATACATATACGATGTAACGGGGGGCAAAAGCTCCCTAAACAACAAACTCCTCGTTTGGGTGATGCACCTCAGTAAGGAAACCCGCAGGCAATAGGGTTTAACAAGATTTATTACAATCACTGTCAGGATGTACTGAGGTGGAGTTAAAGTTACATTGGCTGGGTTTCTTTAAGAGTTATCCTAAAAATACAAACACCTTGACAAAACATCCAATAATGATAATGTGCAACAATCAACCCATAAAGAACAAAAGAAAACAACAAACTCAGTTCAAACCAATAAAATCCATAAAACTCCCCAATACTAGAATAAAAGGGTTAAATACACTCTTGCAGTGATCTAGCATTCAATGGTTTCCACTCCACACAACCAGACTCTTCTGACAGGGTAAAACCACACCAATTTCCACTAAAATTTACAAGGCAGGCTAACACAAAAGTATATAAAAAACCGAACACAACAAGCCAGGAAAAAAACAACAAGGCGTGCACACCACTGTCCGAGAGCGGCCAGGTCAGAGACAGACCACTAATATTTGCAGTGTAGAGAGAAATAAGCAAGCGAGGCAGTGAGCTGGATCAGCATGGACTTTATTCTCTCTAACCACAAGTCAACAAGAATAACTCAAGTCGCTGGGCATCTCTCTTTTATATCTTACATCCTTGCCCAGCGACCTGGGGGTTCACACCACAGTACACACAATCACAATGCACATCCTCACAAAGTCTGTCGGTGAATTAATATACTGTCTGGCGGTTCACACCACAATACACACAATCACAATGCATGTCATCACAAAGCCTGTCAGCGCATTAACATGCAGTCTGGCGGAGAAGCCACAGTCTGCCCGGCGCATCCACCTAACAGTCCTTTAGTGTCTCCACCTCCGCTGTCCTGTCTCGACCCCTCGTCGGCTTTCTCTCCTCCTGTGCCATTCAGTCTGAGTGGAGAATGTAACGTCTAGGTCCCCCACACTGCCCCCCTGAACACTCAGAATGGGCCTTAATCCTCATGTCCTGTGGGCTTCAGCTGACATCCGTAGCGGCTGTAACGGGGGATCGCCGGCTCTGAGGCGCTGCTGTGCCAGTGGGGCGCTCCTGGAGGCACGTCTGTCTGTGGGGGAACATTGGGGGGGGGGGGACACATCTTCACCATGCAATTGTGACTGAGCTGACGAGTCATTTACCTGGAGAGCTCTCAGTGGGAGTCGTCCCCGCCAAGGAGCTCGGGCCAACACCACCTGCTCGTCTGCTAATACGAAGGCGGGCTTAAGCCTGTCTATGCAGACTGTTTCTTTGCATCCCCCCAAGTCTAACACAAAATGTTTAGCCCCAGGTTCCTACACTCTGAACGGGCCGTCGTAGGGCGGGCGCAATGGGGTCCGGTGGGCATCGTGCAAGACAAACATGAACAATGCATCCTTCAAGGTCCTTAGGACAAAAGCATGAGGAAAACAGTGGTGGGCCGGGCCGGGTACCGTCCCTGCCTCTGCGCTACGTAGTGAAGGCGGGGATGGATTGATGTTCGTGCGGGGTTGTGAGGCAAAAATTGTCTGGGGAGCCGCAGCGGCTGGGAAAAAACAAGTTCTGCTGGGAAGGCAGCCAAATCCTCCTTCGGTGTGGAACGCAACCCTAACAGAACCCACGGCAACCGGTCCACCCAATTTGCATCCGTAAGCGAAGCCCTGAGCGCTGCTTTAAGCGACCTATGGAAACGCTCGCATAACCTATTGGCCTGGGGGTTATATGCGTTCGTGTGATGAATGGTGATGCCCAAGCTCCGGGCTATCGCAGATCAGAGGTCGGAAATGAACTGCGGGCCCTGGTCGGACGTGATATTTTTTTTTTTGTAACTTAGATTTTTATTCATTTTTCATCATATATAATGCATTCAGATCACATTCTACATTTAAAAAACAAAGGGGTTAGGGTAGGGAAAAATAAAAAAAAAATAAAAAAAAAATAAAAATAAATAAATAAAAAATAAAAGGGGGGGGGGACAAATGTTGGAGCATCAAGTTTTTAGTTTCCATCTCTTAATTCTTCTGTTTTTTTCAGTGTCTTTGGTTATTCTTTCAATTTCTGCCTCGTTGTTGCACTTTGTAGTGTGTCCATTTCCGCCATTTTTTCTCCCATATTCCTTCTTGCATTCTTCGTCGATATGTTAGTTTTTCCATCATACGTATGTCCTCAACAATGTCAGTCCATTGTTCTTGGTCAGGAAGAACTTCTGATCGCCATTTTTTTGTGATAGTTTTTTTACATGCAATCAACAAGATTTTAACTAGATATCTGTCCTCAGCCTGTATAACATTGTCTTTTTTAAGATCACATAAGTACATCAGGTTACAGTTCATTGGTATATTATATCCTAATATCCTCTGTATTGTCACATGCATAGATTTCTAAAATGATGATATTTTGTAGCATTTCCAAAACATATGTGAGTGGTCTGCATTTTGAGCCCCACATCCCCTCCAGCATAAAGATTGGGTATTTGTATATTTTCCTTGAATCTGTGGTGTAATGAAAAAGCGAATCAGGTTTTTCCATCCAAATTCCCTCCATGCCCTTGAATTTGTTGATGTGTGTTGTGTTTTCCATATTTCCTGCCAGCTTTCTTCTGTTATGTTTAAATTGAGCTCTTTCTCCCATTTCTCCTTTATATAGTTACTTGTATGATTGTTTGTCATAAGTTTCTGATATAGTTTTGAAATAATTCTTATTTTATTTCCTGCATATGAGCTTAAAATAAGTTGTATAATCTCGTTCACATCTGTTTGGAGGTTATGCCTAATCTTCTTCATATAGTAATCTCTCATCTGCAGATATCTGAAAAATTCCGATCTTTCTAATTTAAATTTTCTCCTGATATTTACAAAGCTCCCGAGATCTTTTTTTCCGATATTGCCCCATGCTGTGATTCCCTTGTTCACCAGATTTTTGTATCCCCTATCTTGTTTTGCCGGTTCAAACTGACTGTCAAATGCTACCCATTTCAATAGTTTTATGTCTTCCCTTATATTATATTTTTGTACTATTTTATACCACAGTTCTAAAGTAAATTTAGTGATTGGGTCTATTTGTTTGATTTGCTTATATGCATCTTTATCCCCTATTATGCTTTGTACTGGGAGTCCCTCAATTTCCTTTTCCATTTCTTTCCATTTTGCCTCATATCCCTCGTCGCACCAACATATGATATATCTTATTTGTGCTGAGTAGTAATATTCCTTTAGACTCGGTAGGCCCATGCCTCCTTTCTCTTTTGGTAATTGGAGGGTTTTATATTTCACTCTTGGTTTTTTACCTCCCCAAACAAATCTCGATATCATCCTGTCCCACTTTGAGAATTGGGCATCTGGAATCTCTGTTGGTATAGCCTGGAAGAGGTAAAGTAATCTAGGTTGTATGCTGATTTTGACTGTCTCAATTTTTGAATTCAGATCCATATTTAAGATTGACCATCTATCAATATCTTTTTTTATTTCTTGTTCCAACCTATCATAGTTTGCTTTATATATTTTGCTTAGGTCTTTAGGTATGTTCACTCCAAGGTATTTTATTTCTTTTTGGTTCCAGTTTAGTTTGATCTTATCAGTTATCTGGTTTAGAGGGTTATAGTGGAATGTCAGTATTTGTGTTTTTGTTATGTTTATCTTGTATCCTGATAATTTTCCAAAATTTTCTATCAAGTTCATCATTTCCATTATTGATTTATCTGGTTGTTCAAGGTAAACTATAATATCGTCTGCAAATAGCCCAATCTTGTGTTCCGCCCCCTTTATTGTTACACCTTTTAATTTCTTATTTTGTCGTATCGCTTGAGCCAATGGTTCTATGAACAGAGCAAACAAGGTGGGCGATAAGCAGCATCCCTGCCTAGTTGATCTTTGTATATTTACTTTGTCTGTTAAGCTACCGTTTATCTTGATTCTTGCCACAGGTTCTTGATATAGCGTCCTTATGCATTGTACTGATTTTTCGTTAAATCCAAAGCGCTCCAGTACACTATATAGGAATTTCCAGTTAACCCTGTCAAATGCTTTTTCTGCGTCTAAACTCATTATTACTGCGCTTTTCTTTTCTTTATGTATTTGGTTAATTATATGTATTGTTCTCCTGATATTGTCATGTGTTTGGCGTCCCTCTATGAATCCAGTTTGATCATCTTCTATCAATTCCGTCAAGAATGTCTTTATTCGTTTACATATAATTGTTGTGTATATTTTATAATCTACATTTAATAAAGAGATTGGTCTATAGTTTCCGCATTGTTCTTTATCTTTCCCTGGTTTTAAAATAACTGAAATGATTGCTTCGTTCCATGATGGAGGTATTTTGTTGTTGTTCAGCGTCCAATTAAATGACTTTAGGAGTTGTGGCGTGAGTTCTTCTATAAACAGTTTATAAAACTCAGATGGGTATCCATCACTACCTGGTGATTTACCGTTTTTAAGTGACTTAATCACATCTCTGATCTCTTGTGTTGTTATTTCTGCTGTTAGTTTTTCATTTTGTTGATTTCCTATTGATGGCAAGTCCAATGTGTCTAGAAATTTTTTGATATCTTTAGTATTTGTTTCTTCAGGTTGCGAGTATAGTTCTTGGTAGAAATTATGGAAAATTTCTTCGATGTTTTCTGGGTTAACTGTGGTTTTATTTGTGGTGGGGTCTTTAATCTTGTATACATTATTCATTGTTTGTTGTTTTCTTAACCGTTTTGCCAGCAGTTTTGTGGCTTTTGGCCCCGTTTCATAATATTTTTGCTTTAGATATCTATTTTTCCTTTCAATTTCATCCATTTGTGTTTCTTTTATCTTTGTTTTTTCTTCTTTAATTTCTTGATATATTTTTGGATCATTTGTGCTTTGATGTTTACGTTCTAATTCCCTCAGTCTCTCACATCTTTGTTCATACGCTTCCAGTTTAGTCTTATTTGCTTTTCCTGTTTCAACAATTAATTTACCCCTTAACACGGCTTTTAGTGCGTCCCATAGTATTGTTGGGTCCACTTCTTCATTGTCATTCTCTTGGATATATTCGTTTATGTTTATTTTTATTCTTTCTTTCATTTTCTCATCATTTAACAGTCCTACGTTAAGTTTCCATGTTGTTTGTCGTTTTCTATTGTTTAAATATATTTCCATGTATATAGGATTATGATCTGATATTTCTGCCCCTCCAATCCAACAATTTCTCACCCTGTGTCTGTCACCTTCATTCATAAGGAAGTAATCTATTCTAGAGTGTACTTTATGGGCTGCTGAATAATGTGTATAGTCTTTTTCGAGTGGGTGTAGGTCCCTCCATATGTCTACCATACCCATTTCTGCCAGTGAGGTTCTTATGAACTTTGTTACATGTTTTTTTGTCTTCTTAACACTTGTTGTGTCAACTTCATGATCCATGACAGCATTTAAGTCTCCTCCACAAATTAGGACTCCTTCACTGTGTGTTGCTATGAGATCAAACAGATGTTGAAAAAAACCCTTGTCACTTTCTGGTGGGGCATAGATGTTCACTAATGTAATCTGCATACCATCTATTCTTCCCTTTATTATTACATACCTGCCTTCTTTATCCTGGATTTCCTGTTCACTTTCAAATTGTATTTTATTTGAGATTAGTATCATAACCCCCCTTTTTGCTCCTCCCTTAAATGAACTGTAGTAGGAGTTCTTATAGCCAAATCTCTTTAGTTTCACATGTTCTGTCTTGCTCAAATGTGTCTCTTGCATAAATGTAATTTCAGCTTTTTCCTTCTTGAATTTTCTTATTATTCTTTCCCTTTTAACAGGTGAGTTCAGACCATTCACGTTTAGTGTCATTATCTTAAGATTTTTACCCATATTCATGTTTTTCCATTTTTTTAACTTGTGCTCCTAGCCCCTTTAACAACAAAAATAACACATATTTATATAAAAACACATTAAAAAAACTCGACCTCCGTACTTTGGGCCTTTCTTCTGCCCACTGGTCCCTGTTGGTGGGTGGGGGGTTCGTCTTCACAGAGTGAAGGGCCCTCCCTAGACTTCTAATTACTATCAAAGTAATAGTCATAAGTCTAGAAATGTCCAACAAATATCACTTAAACCTCTCCTAGCCGTCTGTTTCTCTTTTACCTTGTCTTCTTGGCCTTCATTTCTTCTGTGCCTTTCTTAATCTTTGTTATGATCTAGGCTTTCAGTTGAAAGCCTTGTAGCTTGTCCTGGGCCCGCTGCTCTACGTCTCTCCCCCTTCTTCCGCCGTTCACTCGTCTCCACTCCGTCTGTCGTGGTGCGTTCAGGGCCGCCGCTGCTCCAGCCGTCTCCTTCGGCACGCTCACCTCAAGGCCCCGCTCCATCATATCCCGCGCTGCCTCTTCGGCCGTGTTGTAGGTTCTTGTGCCTTCCTCCCAATGAATCCTCATTTTCGTTAGCGGCGTTTGGAATCTAATTTTTTTCTCTTTCAGCGTTTTTTTAATATTGGCATATTTCTTCCGCTGCTGCACGATTTCTGTCGGGTAGTCATGGTCAAAAAATACCTGTTTGTCGCCGATTCGTATCTTTTTTTCCATGCTTGCGTCAGGATTCTTTCCTTTATGTCATATTTCACAAAGTTTACCACAACTGACCTGGGTGGAGAGTTTGTTTTCGGGTTCTGTGCCGGGGTTCTGTGCGCCCGTTGAATCTGCAGATCCGTTTCTCCGGGTATTTCCAGTTCTTTTTTTAAGAACTGATCCATGAATTTTGTCATCGAGTTGCCTTCAATGCCCTCCGGAATTCCAAAGATGCGCATATTGCTTCGTCGGGATCTGCTCTCCAAGTTGTTTATTTTCTCCTGCATCCTCTGCGTTTGCGTCGTCAGGGTCTGTAGTTGTTTGTTTGCCTCGCTTTTCCAATCTTCTAGTTCCGAAATTCGGGTCTGCGCTTCTGTCATACACGCCCGCTGGGAGCGCAGCTCCTCCATGTTTTCCGTTAATTTACGCTCCATTTCTCTTCAGAGGTCCATGATTTCCTCCTTAATTTCTTTTTTCAGTTCCTCCTTAAGAACCGCTAAATCCTGTTGTAGCTGTCGCTTGAATTCTCTTAACTCTTCACCCAAACTGGCGATGCCAGCGTTCATGTTGTCGAGTCTGGTGTCCTCCATTTTCTCTGCTGTAGACATCTCGCTTTTTTGGGCTTTGCGTACAGCGGTTTTTCCTGCGTTGTTGGAGAGGAATTCTTCAATTTTACCCTGTTTTTGTCCTTGTGCCCGGTTCCTTCGTGTTTTCATCCCTTAGTTTATTGATTCGTTTATGTCGAGTTGGCCATTTACCGATGATTTTTAATCCGGCTAGGGAGAGCTCTTTGTTTAAGTGTTATGTCTCTCCGCCATCTTCCCGGAAGTCCCTGGTCGGACGTGATATTTGAAGGGATGCCGAAGCTTGCCACCCATGTTGCCAAAAAAGTGCGTGCAACTTCTGTAGACGTGGTGGAAGCTAGCGGCACCGCTTCAGACCAGCACGTGGTGCGTTCCACCACTGTCAGGAGGTGCATAAACCCCTGTGATGGCGGGAGGGGGCCCACAAGGTCCACGTGAATGTGGTCGAATGTCTTTGCCGGGACATAGAACGGCTCGAAGGGGGCCTTTGTGTGCCTGTGCACCTTGGCTCGTTGGCACGCTACGCAGGCTGCAGCCCACTCTTTCACCTGTTTGCACAAGCGTGGCCAGACAAACTTTGCTCCCACCATTTTGACTGATGCGTGCACTCCCGGGTGTGCCAGGGAGTGAACCGACTCGAAAACGCGGCGGCGCCAAGCACATGGGATCACCAGGCACGGGCGGCCTGTGGAAACGTCACAGAGTTGGGGGGGGGGGCACCCATCTTGCAGTACTCTGCTCTCCAGCCTTAACCCTGCTGGTCCAGACTGGAGCGCGCAAACGTCCGTGTCGTCGACCTGCTCGGCGGCCATGGCCATGTAGTCTATCCCTACATAGACTGGGGCCACTAATGTGCGCGAGAGGCAGTCTGCCACCACGTTGAGTTTACCGGCCACATGCTGAATGTTGGTCGTAAACTCCGAGATAGCGGCCAGCTGTCTCTGCTGCTGGGCCGACCATGGTTCCAAAACCTTGGCCATAGCGTACGTTAGCGGCTTGTGGTCCACAAACGCAGTGAAGCTGCGCCCTTCCAGCCAGAACTGGAAGTGGCGTATGGCCAGGTGGAGAGCCAGTAACTCTGTGTCGAACGCGCTGTATTTACGCTCATTATCGCGCAAAGACCTGCTAAAAAAGGTGAGCGGCTGCCAAGAACCAGCGACGCACTGCTCCACGACAGCCCCTATGGCCACGTCCGATGCATTGGTAGTGAGCGCTGTTTGAGCTGCCGGGTCCGGGTGCGCCTGTAGTGCGGCGTTCGCTAGGGCTGTTTTGGCATCGGAAAATGCCTGCTTCCACTCAGGGGTCCAGTCGACTCTGTCCGCCGTTTTCCGTTCTGAGGTGGGCTACGTGTTTGTCCTCGGACACGCTGGCCACCAGGATGCCGTCCAGGTAGACAAACACAAAAGGCAGATCGCGCAGCACAGCGTCCATCATGCATTGGAAGGTCTGCGCCTCGCCTTGTAACCCGAAAGGCATGCATAGGAACTCAAAAAGACCGAATGGGGTTATTACTGCCATTCTGGATATGTCTTCTGTGCGCACCAGGACCTGGTGGTACCCGCGGACCAGGTCCACCTTGGAAAAAATGCGTGCCCCAGTGAGGTGGACGGAAAAATCCTGAATATGGGGGAGTGGGTAGCGATCGTGCGCTGTAGCATTGTTTAATCTGCCGAAATCTCCACATGGTCGGCACGATCCCTTGGCTTTAGGCACCATGTGTAGCAGGGACGCCCATGGGCTGTTTGAGCGCCTGATGATGCCCAGCCTTTCCAAGTTGGCGAACTCCTCGCATGCACTGGCCAGTTTAGCTGTATTCAGGTGCCGAGGTTGTGCGAAAATGGGCGGCCCCGTGGTGGTAATAAAGTGCTCTACCCCATGCTTAGTGATGGCCGCTGAAAAAGTTGGAACCATGAGTGCTGGGAACTGGGTGAGTAGTGTGTGGAACTTACCCCTTGGAGCTGTGACGTTGGCTAGTGTTGTGGACCTGGCTCCTCGAGGTGTACAGGGCAGAGAATCAAAAGACATAACGTTAATCAGGCATCTGTTAGACACATTGACTAATAGCCCGTGTGCACACAAAAAATCTGCACCCAAAATGGGGGAGTTACATGTCACTATGATGAAGGACCATTGGTAGGTACGGCCGTGCAAGGATATGGTCAGTGTCCTCTCACCAAAAGTCTTAGTGTCTGAGCCGTTTGTGGCTGCCAGCTCGGGGCCGCTACTTCCAGCCAGCCGGTCTGCGTAGGTCGGCAGGATGAGGCTCTTTTGGGAGCTGGAGTCCACGAGGAACCGTCTGCCCGAGCGTGAGTCCGTCACATAGAGCAGCTTGGTTGTGTCACCGGCGGTCGCAGCTGCTACTGACTGCCGGTCCTGGCGTTTCCTGAGCGCTTGAACTGGCACAGTGGCACGCATCGCTGTGCGTCTTCTCCAAAGCGGCGGTGGTAGAAGCAGAGCGTGCCCCTCTGGTGCTTCTTGGCCTCTGTGGCGGCCATCATCGATGGTTCCTCGCCCTTGCTGGCCGTCTCACTGGGTTCCAACGCTGCTGCGTTCACAGCGAAGGTTCTGGTCACCAGGATAATCCGGTCTGCCTCTTGTGCCAGCACCCGGTAGTTCTGCGTGGCCAGCAGCGGCGAATTGGCGAGGACCGCTCTGGCCGCTGTCGGGAGGTTCTGGAGGAAAAGGTGGGCAAAGAGGAACGGCTCCCCATCTGTGCCCATCAATGACAACATCTTCTCCATTAATTCGATCGCTGACCCGTCTCCCAACTCGGAGTGCATCAGGAGCCTTTCCGCTCTCTCGCAGTCCGAGAGCGTGTAGTGCTGGGTCAGCGCGGCCTTGAGAGCGTCATATTTGCCGTGGGCTGGGGGCCATTGGAGCAGGTTCACCACCTGCTGTGTTGTGCGTACGTCCAGCGCTGCAACCAAGTAGTAGTACTTGGTGTCATCCACCGTCACCCCACGGAGCGTGAACTGGGCCTCGGTGTGGAGGAACCAAGCCATCGGGTCATGTAGACCAAAGTCTGGGAGCTTGACTGAAACGGCACACACAGTGCTGGCGCTTCTAGTCCATGCTGTCTCCGGGGTGTTTGCCTCGAGTTCCATTCTACGTCAAAGGTCACCAGTGTAGAGAGAAATGAGCAGGCGAGGCAGTGAGCTGGATCAGTGTGGACTTTATTCTCTCTAACCACAAGTCAGCAAGAATAACTCAGGTCGCTGGGCGTCTTTCTTTTATATCTTACATCCTTGCCTAGCGACCTGGGGGTTCACACCACAATACACACAATCACAATGCACGTTCTCACAAAGCCTGTCGGCGCATTAACATACCGTCCGGTGGTTCACACCACAATACACACAATCACAATGCACGTCATCACAAAGCCTGTCGGCGCATTAACGTGCAGTCTGGTGGAGAAGCCACAGTCTGCCTCGCACATCCGCCTAACAGTCCTTTAGCGTCTCCACCTCCGCTGTCCCGTCTCGACTCCCTGTTGGTTTCTCTCCTCCTGTGCCATTCAGTCTGAGTGGAGAATGTAACGTCTAGGTCCCCCACAGCAGGACAATATCTCTCTACACATCTGTTACCTACTTACTTAAGCCCATAGCTCGCCATGGAGCATAGGCCATCGACAACCCCTCACCATCGCACCCAGTTCTGGACTGCTCTCTCTACTCCCCTCCAGTTGGTTCCCTGCTGTTTCAGCTCCGCCTCAGTGTCTCGTCTCCAGCTGTTTCGAGGAGGGCCTCTCTTTCTCTTCCCCTGTGGGTTCCACGTCAGGACTTGGCGTGTGATTCTGGATGCTGGTTTCCTGAGGGTGTGTCCAATCCAGTCCCACTTCCTCTGCAGAATCTGTTCTGCCACTGATTTCTGTCCTGCTTGCTCCCACAGGTCTTCATTTCTGATCTTCTCCGGCCACCTGATGTTAAAGATGCGCCTCAAGCGTGTGTTAAAGAAAGTCTGGATCTTCTGCTGCATCATCTTTGTCATCTTCCAGGTTTCACATCCATAAAATAGAACAGACTTGATGTTAGAGTTGAAGATGCGAAGTTTTGTTCTTATGCAGATCTCTTTTGATGTCCAGATATTCTTCAGTATGACAAAAGCTGCTCTTGGCTTGCCGATCCTAGCTGTGATGTCTCGGTCTGTGCCCCTCCGTTGATCCACCATGCTTCCCAGGTAGACAAAGGACTCCACCTTTCTGATGGGCTTTCCTCGAACTGTGGCTGGTGTGTTGGCAGTGGTGTTAATCTTCATCAGCTCGGTCTTCTTATTGATCTGGAGTCCTGTCCTGGCTGATGTAGTCTCCAGGTGAATAGTCTTGTCCTGCATCTGGCTATGGTTTTGTGACAGGAGCGCCAGGCCATCAGCAAAGTTGAGGTCATCCAGCTGTGTCCAGAGTGTCCACTGTATCCCGTTTTTCCTACCTTTTCTCGTGATCTTCATGATGTAATCGATGACCAAGAGGGAGAGGAACGATGACAGCAAGCACCCCTGGCGGACTCCGGTCTTCACCTCCAAGCTCTCCAACAGCTGGCCAGCGTGTGCAATCTTGCAGCTCATGTCCTGGTAGATGCAATGGAGATGATCTTCTCGGGAACTCCATAATGCCTCAGCAACTTCCACAGCGTCTCGCGATCCACACTGTCGAAGGCCTTCTCGTAGTTTATGAAGTTGATATAGAGGGGTGAGTTCCACCCCAGCGATTACTCCACAGTGATGCGTAGGCTGGTGATCTGGTCAGCACAGGATCTGTTCTTGCAGAAGCCTGCCTGCTGATCTTGGAGCTTGGGGTCGACTGTCTACTTCAACCTCTCCAGCAGAACTTGGTTAAAAACCTTGCTCGGCACTGACAGGAGCATGACCCCTCTGTAGTTGCTGCAGTCTCGGAGGTTCCCCTTCTTCGGCAGCTTGATGACAGTCCCTTCCTTTCACTGGGCAAGTACCTCTTCCTTCTCCCAGTTCTTGCTGAAGAGGCTGTGTATCATGTTGACGGCTGTTTCAATGTCTGTTTTGATGGCTTCTGCCGGTATCTTGTCCGGTCCTGCTGCTTTCCCATTCCTCAAGGTCATGTTGGCCTTTCTGATCTCTGCTTGATCCTGTAAAAGGAATTTCTGATTTAAAAATTGTGTTCATAAGCTCAACAATATAATGATCATTCTATCAGCTGAAAAAACATTTTTAAAATGACATGCCTGTGTGTGCCTTTAGATCGTATCCTTAAAATCTGTAAATGGTCTCCATAACATCAAGAAAAGATTATCAGTGTCTGTTTTCAACCTAAATTAGTCACATTTTTGTGACAAGACACACTGACTTCAACTCTTCTGGCCTGAATTTCACTGATTCAGTTCTATTCTATTTATATTTTGGTTGATCACAATATTTTTGTGTTTGATTGTCAGTGCAAAAGGGAAGAGAGGAGGATGGCGAGGGAGAGAGTGAAGGAAGAACCAGGTGAGATAATAATCTATCTATAAATGCAGCATATCTGTGTGTGTGTGTGTCTGTCTGTCTGTCTTCTTCTTCAAGAGTTATGTTTAAATTTTTTACATAATCAATAAAAGGTCTCCATATATTCTCAAACACAATTTCCTTTGATTTCAGTATATATGTTATTCTTTCTAATGGAAGGTTTGTTAACATCTGTCTTAACCACTGAGTCACATCTGGTCTATGAGTCTTTTTCCATAATAGTGCAATACATTTTTTGGCATTAAGCAAACTGAGGTCTATGAATGTTCTTTCACTTTTATTAAAATTATGCTTTTCTGGGTACAGACCCAACAAAAACAGTTTAGGATTCAACATGATTTGTTTTGAGATTATTTTTTCAATTGTTACCCTCACCTCTTCCCAAAACATTCTTATTAATCTACATTCCCATAAACAATGAAATAGGGTTCCTTTACTTTCCATGCATTTTGTGCATGTATCTGGTATATTTTTGTTGTATCTATTTAACTCCTCCGGTGTAACATACATCCGCATTAACCATTTGAAATGTATCAATTTAAGGCGTGCATTTATTGATTTGGTTTGAGCTTCTGTACAAGCCAATTCCCATTGTTCCTCTGAAATTTCAATTTGCAGATCTTCTTTCCAGTAGTTTAATCTTTTCAGTGAATTTTCACTTGAAGATAGTGTCAATGAGTTATAAAACTCTGAAATAATACCCTTTCTTTTACTATCTTTCATCATCATTTTTTCCAAGGATGAATGAATAGGTCGAGTGAGAGCTTTATTTTGATTTGATCGAATAAAGTTTCTAAGTTGAAGGTATTTAAAAAAATGTGTTCTATTGAGATTAAATTTGATCCTCAGCTCTTCAAAAGACATTATGTTGTCTGCACATGGCAAATATAAATCCTGAATCTTTTGTATCCCTTTTAAATTCCATACTTTAAATACAGCGTCCGCTCTCCCTGGTTTAAAATATTGATTACCCCATATTGGACTAAATTGTGACAATAACTGTGGTTCTTTTAAATAGTTTTTAGCTTCACACCATATTTTGATCATATGCTTTACAAATGGATTTTTAACTTGTTTTTGTAATTTTTTTGCCAAATCTGAGTATATGAATATGGGAAGAGGTAAAGGTAAATTGTATGATTCCATTTCAGTCCAGTGAGGGAGATCATTTGATGAAAAATAATATGTCATAGACCTCAGTTGTGCCGACCAATAATACAACATAAAATTTGGACATTTCAGACCTCCACGATCAAATGGTAAATATAATAAAGACAAACGTAATCTAGCCCTCCTGTTGTTCCATATAAATTCCACTAACTTTTTTTTTATTCTTGAGAATAGATCTAAAGGTGGTGATAAGGGAATGTATTGAAATAAATAAAGTATTTTAGGTAAAATATTACTTTTAAGTATATTGATTCTCCCGATCATCGACATTGGTAGTGACATCCATCTCTGAGTTAACTCATTGATATCTGACATTAAGGCTTCATAGTTGACACTGGCGACTGATTCTAGCTTAGGCATAATTTGGATTCCTAAATATTTAAACTGATTTACAACATTGAATTGATTTACCTCAGGGGCTGGGTAATTTCTCTGGGTCTCATTTAGCATTAATATTGAAGATTTAGTTTTATTTATTTTATATCCTGATATTTCCCCAAAATTCTTTATTAAATTCAACAAGGTTGGAATTGATTTTTTTAGATTCGACATAAACAAAATTATATCATCGGCGTACAGGGAGATTTTATGTTCTGTTGGTCCAACTTTAATTCCATATATTTGTGAATGTAAACGTATCGCTATCGCTAAAGGTTCAATTGCCATAGTAAACAGTAAAGGTGAAAGTGGACAGCCTTGTCGACATCCTCTATTGATTTTTATTGGTTTTGAAATATTGTTATTTGTTAGGATTTCTGCTGTAGCATTATTGTATATTATTTGAACCCATTTTATGAAATTATTTCCAAGTCCAAACCTTTGTAGGACTTCAAAAAGAAAGGGCCATTCAACTCTATCAAAGGCCTTTTCGGCGTCCAATGATAGGAGAGCTGTATCCGGTGCTTCTTTATTAAAATAAATAATATTAAATAGTCTTCTTACATTATGGAAGCCTTGTCTACCCTTTATAAAGCCATTCTGATCTCGATTAATAATATTTGGTAAAATTTCTTGTATTCGTCTTGCTAAAATTTTACAGATTATCTTAAGGTCGGCGTTTAATAGGCTTATTGGTCTCATATTTTCACATTTATTAGAGGGCTTACCTGGTTTTGGCAGCAGTATAATTAAGGCATTATTTATGTATGATGGTAAATTATTATTTTGAAATGCTTCTAAAACCATTTCCAAAAAAGGTTTTATTAATTTATTCTTAATTTTTTTATAAAGGTCAACTGGAAGACCATCTGGTCCTGCACTTTTTCCTGATTTCATATTATCAATGGCTAGCCCAACTTCTTCTTGACTAATTTTAGACTCCAATATCTCCCTGTTTTCATTTGGAATACACGGTATAGATAGTTTGTTCAAAAACCCATTTAGTTTTGTTAAATCAGGTTCATTTTTGGTATCATATAATTTTTCATAGTAATCTCTAAAGGCTCTATTAATTTCTAAAGGATCTATAACTACCTGTCCGTTACTTATAATACTGGTTATTGGTGTTTTAATTTCCAATTGTTTAATCTGCCATGCTAATAATTTTCCTGATTTTTCACCTTGTTCATAAAAAGATTGTTTCAATCTTAGAAGACTCGAGGCAGCTCTATTCGCTGATTTTTTGTCGTATTCAGCTCTCAAAATCAGTAATTCATTCTCCAACCTTGGATCTCTTCCTGCATACACTTTTTCCTGAAGACTTTTTATTTTATGTTCCAATTTAGCTCTCTCCTCTCGAGTCTTCTTAGATTTTGATCCTGTATAACTAATAATATGTCCCCTAATAAAAGCTTTGAAAGCCTCCCACTTTACACATGCTGATGTTTGTGTAGTATTGATGTCAAAGAACTCGTCTATCTGTTTTTCTATATACTTGACAAATTCCTCATCCTGAAGCCATTTATGCTGAAATTGCCATCTGCCTGATTCCTTTGTCAATTTTTTATCTACATATATTAGACAACAGGGTGCATGATCAGAGATCACGATGTTATCATAAAAGCAGTTTTGAATCTTGGACCTTAATTCTGTGGAAATCAAAAAATAATCAATACGTGAGAATGTCTTGTAGGTACTGGAATAACAAGAATAGGCTTTAACTTGTGGTTTCATTTCTCTCCATATATCTAACTATCTCAATTCTTTCATAAAATGATTAATAGTCATCCTACATCCAATGTGCGTACAATCCAGTCCTGTTGATCTATCCACACCTGGATTCAATGTACAATTAAAATCCCCTGCTATTATATGTTGCCCTGTAAGTGATGATAAGATGAGAAATAAATTAGCAAAGAACTTCTGATCATCTATATTGGGACCATATAAGTTCACAAGATTTATATTTTCTAATAGCAAAGAACCTTGAATGATTACATATCTTCCAAATTTGTCTCCAATTACATTTTTCACTTGAAAAGGAACTGATTTATGTATGAGAGTCATAACTCCCCTGGCTCGGGATGAAAATGAAGAGGTGAATACACTTCCCTGCCATCTACTCCTAATTCTTTTAACATCCTCCTCTATCAGATGAGTTTCTTGTAAAAACACAATTCTTGAACCCATGTCCTTTATTTTATTCATAACTTGTTTAAGTTTTTTTAAATTTTGTAGACCTCTGCAATTCCATGAAGTTAAATTAAGATTAACACTTTGGTCCATGATCAATAGAGAGTTTGGGATTACCTTGCAGTGTAAACATGCTCATACAGAGAAGCAAAAACATGAGTGGTTGAACATTCATCCTACAAACTACACACAAACAAATTTCCCCTTCCCACACTTGTGGCAAACCCCCCAAAATCAAAAGAAAAATTCTGTCTCCCGATATAGCCATCGACCGTTCCACACCCACGGGGAACAGCCTAAGCCACTCCTTCTTCATCCTCCCAATCACCCTAACTCTACTGCTTTTAATGACGTAACATTAACTCTCCTCTGTAGTTTTCCAACTTAACTCCAAAATTTTTAACAACTTTGTACATCATAGTTGTTTTTTTTTTGTTTGTTTTGTTTTTGTTTTGTTTTTTTAATATATAATACAATCTATATTTTGTAAACTTACTATTTACTTCAAGTCAGTCAGATGCCTGTGCAAATGCTTAATTATTCTACCTTATATTTTGTTCATGCTTAGCTCCCACCAGTCTCTTCTTCTTCTTTGATCTTCTTGATGAACTCCTGCGCCTCCTCTGGGGTCTTGAAGATGTGGGTTCTGCCCTCATACGTGGTCAGCAGTCTCGCAGGATAGATTACACCATGACGAATCCCAAGGTTGCGCAGCTCCTTACGTACGGGATCAAACTGCTTCCTCAATTGCTGGATTCCTGTGGCCAAATCTGGGTAGAACCGCACCTGCTGGTCCTGGTGTTTAATCTCTCCTTTAGCACGTGCAGCGTTGAAGATCTTCATCCTGTCTCTGTTGCTAAGAAACTTCATAATTAAGGTCCTCGGCGGTCCCTTATCTCTCCGTGGGCCAATACGATGTGCTTTTTCCAGAACCACTGCTGATTGCAACTCCTCGCTGCCCAGCACCTCCGGAATCCACTTTTCCAGAAAGGAACATACGTCCCGACCTTCTGATTCCTCTGGAAGACCCACCAGCCTCAAATTATTCTGTCTCGACCGAGATTCCAAATCCAAAATATTATCTTCCAGAGATTTATTTTTTTTTTCCAAAGTGCGCACCTTTAATTGAAGACGGGTGACGTCATCTTCAGCACTAGCGAGATGGAGCTCCATCTGCGCCGTTCGTTCTACACCAGGGGTGTCCAACCATGTGCCATGGAGAGCCAAGACCCTGCAGGTTTTACCTCCAACCAGTGTCTTCAACAGCAGATTTCAGTGAACTTCTTCCCACTGATTGCTGATAAGTGAAAACACCTGCTGAAGAGACTGGGTAGAAGAGAAAACCTGCAGGGTCTTGGCTCTCCATGGCACATGGTTGGACACCCCTGTTCTACACAGTCACCCAATTCCTTTCTTATTCCTTCCAACGCTGTCATAATCCCATCAAATCTAGAGGAAAAGTCCGCTCTCATTGAACTCATGGCAGCCATCAGCGCATCTGCGCCTCCCCGCGCAGACATCGCACCGTTGCCAGCCTCCTCCGCCATATATGGAGTTTTGTTTGCTGCGTCACAGACCTGAAAGTCCGTTAATTTGGACTGTTTCGGCGGCTCGCTTTTTCCTTTTCCTGGTTTTCCAGCCTTAGGCTTCGCCGACATATCCTCGCCCAAATGCTGAGATACGTTCTGTCCCAAATGAGAGAGTTATTTGCCGATTTTTTTTCTCCAGGAGCAGAGCAGAGCGAGACACGTCCGTCCTACGTGGCAGCCATAACCGGAAGACATAAGTCATTTTTAATTAATTATTTACTGACAAATGGGCAACACTGATGCAATGGTTGTAGTCAAACGGGCCATTCTGCTGTGTATAATAATAGATAGATGTACTTTATTGATGTTGGGTGTTTTGTAGTTAATTCAGTTGATTACAGTTTTAAAAAAAATCTAACAAATGTTGCTAAAATATAAAATGATGCACTACAGTGGGTCTCAAATATTTGTAAATGTGTCCTGTTATAGTACTGCATGAGTTTATTGATGATACACAGAAGAAATTCACTATTACACTTAACTCCATCACTGAACAGTGATATAAACTAAAATAATTATAATGGTGACTTAACGACTCCCATTCTCCAACGTGTAAGATACACTATTATGAATATAAGTGGTAAAAGATCACACAAATAAGTGATCTGACAAACAAATGAACAAGGGATCTGAAACAGTTGTTAATATTGGATGCCCCATTCATTTTCAATAATCAGGTATTCTGTAATTAATATTCACTCAGTCAAATAAGCCTTAGTGTTCAGTCCCTTTTATATTTGTCAAAGTCTAACATGTGATTGCTGACATATAGCCTACACCTCTTTGTATTCCACTTTCAAACACAGCCTACATTTGGGCCCATAAAGCCTGATTGGGATACCTGTTTTCACACAAGAATACTTGCGTTATATGGGCAATGCACTAATAATAATAATAATAATAATCCCAAACTGTATTAGAATATACAGGTGTAAGGGGCTGCACTTGTAAAGCACTTTTCTAGTCTCAAAGACAACTCAAAGCGCTTCACTAGTACTAACCCTCTATTCTAAGGGCCTATAGGAGACAGATATCTAGGGACAATTTAGAACAACAAATTAACCTAACTTGCATGTCTTTGGATTGTGGGAGGAAACCGGAGCCCCCGGAATAAACCCACGCAGCACAGGGAGAACATGCAAACTCCACACAGAAAGGTTCCTACTCCTGCCAGCCTGGGGATTCGAACCAGGAACCTTCTAGCTGTTAGGCAACAGTGCTAACCACTGCATCACCGTGCTGTATGTATGTGTGGGTGTAAAAAGGGTGGGTGTGTGGAGGTGGTGAAGCTCATTGGGTGCTCAGCACCCCTAAAGCTCTGATCCTAGAACCGTCCCTGACACTGTGTAAGGATTTTACTGTGGAGAAAATTGTCAGTCATTGTATGGAAATGAAAAAAAAAAAAAAACCTTTCATTAAAAAGTGAACCATCCCATGTGCTTAATCATCATGTTAAATCCAAATTATTTGCTTCAATGGACATTCCTTTTTTGATGCTTCAAATCGCGAGTTTCCCAATAAAATGTCTTTGCCAATGAATTAATAAGCTCAACCTCCATAAATGCAGAGCCAGCCAAGTAAGTGATGCACCAGTAAAATGCAAACCACTTTTGATCAACAGTCTCACTTTTCTGTCCGCTCTCTTGGGGCTTTTATAGTACAGCCTTAAGTGTGAGGAATGGTGTGAACAACCAGGAACTCTTCAGCCCAAATTACCACATGGATACTGATGCCCTCACAGACTCAAACCTGTCTTCCAACGTACCTTTGAATTTTTCTGTTTCAAAAAAAAAATAAAAATCACTTTGACTGAGTAGCCTGAATTCAGGCAACAGCATTTTGTCAAAAAGGTCAAAAAGTGGTAGTATTGCCATACCCAGTGGCACAGTGTCACCTGCTCTATTTATATCTCCTGAGGAATTCTGGATTCAGAGACTCAGCTGCCAGTTCTATTATTACTATTAGCTAATACTGTAACAAGTACCCAGCTAACACCAACTCTAGCTCTTTTATCCAGAGTCTTATTGGCCCATACTAATTATGTCCTCACAGTCCATGCCACACGTGTCCTCTGTTATTGACTTTGATGTGCATTCACTGATTTGTTGTGCATGTGTGGTAATGATACTCTTGCTTCAACCTTAACTCTTCTTATTTAGGCTTATGTTATTGTTGTATTAGGAGTTTGCATGTTCATAGGAAACATGGCAGAAATATACAAGCTAAATCACAGTCATATGAGGAAAAAGTAATGCAAAAATCTGAGAAAAAGCTGCAAATTTGTAATAAAGAAAAGATGCTAAGGGCCCTTTTTACACAGCACAGAGATCGTTGGGTGACCATTGAGAAATACAAAAAAAAATAGCACAATCTCTCACTGAGCTGCCAAAACCTCAAAAAAGCCATTTCTTTGTAAATGTTTGGGAGATCCTTGTGTGTTTTGAACTGAGTCAAACCTTTGAGGAGACCATGGAGATCACTGGAAGATCATTAAGAGATCTGGCCATTTTTTTTTCTTTGCTTAATGATCTCTCAAGAATCTCCACCCCTGCGTAAAGGGGGTATAATATAAGAAAAATGTGAATTTAGCAAACTTGCAAGTAGTGAATTTATGAGAAAATGTGTAAGTCAAATTTGTAAGACAAAAGTCGTAGATTGACCAATAAATTTATAAGAAAAAAAATGCATATATTTGTGAGAAAGTTGTATATTTACAGTACAGTTAAAGTTGTGAGTATGAGAAAAATTCAGCTCTGGCTAATAAAGAAAAAAGTGATATATGATGAGAGAAAAGGTTACAGATTTACAGGGAAAATGCCTCAAACTTCCAACAAAAAACTTACAAATTCACAAGCAAAGGATATAGTATTTAATAGGAAAAAACTGCCTATTTCTAATGTTAACGTTCCGGTTTATGCTTGTAAATTGGCTGTTTTGCCTTCATTTTAAGACTCAAATATGTTTTGCAGCTCAATTAAAAATAATGGTTTATTTGGGGGTTTTTTCACCAAAAGTTGCTTAAAATGGCTCC
The DNA here is from genome assembly GCA_020510985.1 of Pholidichthys leucotaenia. Taxonomy (NCBI): domain Eukaryota; kingdom Metazoa; phylum Chordata; class Actinopteri; order Cichliformes; family Pholidichthyidae; genus Pholidichthys; species Pholidichthys leucotaenia. The sequence continues at coordinate 414,290,266 of CM035836.1, forward strand.
TTAGAGGTTTTAGACCACTGTACTAATAAAAGCATCGGAAATAGAGGTCTCCTTGAATAGGCGAAAGTCATCAGCGTATAATGTGTATGCCAATGGGGTGTTAATGGCAATAACCTTCTACAGGAAATATTCTGGTCTTTCCTGGCTCCACATGTTTAAGTGACGGACGTCGCCTTGACCCTTTCACTTTGCTGTAGCGTGCAAGTCAGCAGAAATGGTGAGTTGCATAAGATAGCCAGCTGCACCACCATGGTGCTTAACACTTGTGCAGAACTGGAAACATGTATAATATTCGCAGGAGGAGGAGGAGGAGGAGGAGGAGGGAGGGTTCGATGGTTTAAGTCATCCCTCAGTCCGGCACAAGGGTGTGGCTTGTTGAGCTGTAGTGAGTATCTGAGGTGATGGGTGTCCCAGCTCACAGGGGTTTACGCAGCAGTAGTCCCTCTGCACGCAGGCCACTGACACTTCGGAGGAAGACAGAGGTTGAAGATGGAGGGGAGTGAGGGAGAAACCTTATCCTTTTGGGATATTGAGTTAAATGTCACTGCTGTGCCCTGAGGGAGACACTGACAGGCCGACCCATTACAACCTCCAGATCTCAGAGGTCAAAATACGACAGCTGAGGCTCAGACATAGGACATTACAGAATGTATAGAACATGTTTTAGCATGTACACAAATACTGTAGTTCATTTAGCATAAAAGTGCCAATTAGGAGTCCCTTTAAAATGTTGCTAGAGTTGCCAGAATATATATGTACTACTGTATATTTACTTGCATTGTAAATAATTGCTCCTTTACACAGCATGGAGATCGTTGAGAGATTGGGCATATTTTTGATCTTTGAGATAGTTTGCGCGGTGGCGGAGTGGTTAGCACTGCGGCGCCACAGCAACTCATCCTTGGCCGGGGGATCCTGGGTTCGATCCCAGCCCCCGACCAACAATGATCTGTGTGGAGTTTGCATGTTCTCCCCGTGTCTGCGTGGGTTTACTCTGGGATTTCTCCGGTTTCCTCCCACATGCCAAAAACATGCAAGTTAGGTTAATTGGCATCAAACTGGGGATTCTAAACTGTCCTTAGGTATGAACGTGAGACTGAATGGTTGTCTGTCTCTCTGTGTTGGGCCTGGGATGGAGTATCCAGGGTGTACCCTGCCTCTCGCCCAAAGATGCTGGGATAGGCTCCAGCGCCCCCCGCGACCTGAAAAGGATTAAGCGGAAGAAGATGGCTGGATGGATAGATGGAGATAGTTTGGGAGATCCTTGTGTGTTTTGGACCAAGTCAAAACTTTGAGGAGGCCGTGGCGACTGGAGATCATTGATGGATCAAAAAAAATAAATCCACCCCTGTGTAAAGGGGGTATAACTGTATAACAGGAAATTGGATTTTCATTGTTGTAAACTATATTTTTTCATATTAATTAATTTATAGTAAGACAAAACAACACAAGTATTTTAGAAATACATGAACATGCAGGCTCTATAAAGATTCCACTACTACTACAGATAAAGCTCAAAGCTGCATCTTTGGAGTTGTTTCCTCCATTAGTTTTCTCTGTTATGTTTCAGTTTTGCAAGTGGTGCTGACCCTAACAAGACGAACAAGGCAGATGGCCACAGGCAGCTGACTGAAAATGTAAAAGCAACCACAAAATGGCTTCCCATTTTAGAAATTCTCTTTGGAGGAGCAGCAGCAAATGTTTGTGAGGAAGGGGTGAATACTTTTTTAACTGTAAATATGTTCTTTTACCAGAGTGGTGGCCTAGTTGGTAGAGCATCCGCCCCACAACCAGGAGGTCGTGGGTTCAAATCCCGGCCGGGTCATACCAAAGACCATATAAAAATGGTACTTTACACCTTCTAGTTTGGTGCTCAGCATAATAGAATGGGGACAGGAAAGTTAATACACAGAGCTACCAGAGGACTGACCCCCCCACTGTAGCTTTCACTACTTACAGTACCTGTGTGGCCTAGGGTCACAGAAACGGAGATAGGCACCGCCCCTATACACCACATGGTGTCCCACATCCTGTGGAAAGGAACTAACTAACTAAACATGTCCTTTTTCTTGGAAGTATTTCCAATAACTTGTTCCACTGATACATAACAATGGTTTGAATATTTGAAACATGCACACATTTGCTTTTTTCATATTGGTACATATAGGGATTGTTAAAGATGCACTCCGGCGTCTCTAAAACCACCTCAAAAACCAATGTGTTTTATCTAAAATAGTATATTGTGGCTTTTTATACACAACAAAAGTTTCATTGCCTTAGAATGGCTTGGAAAGAGCTTTTACGTCTTTCACCTACTTAAGTTTGCACAGATCTATGAATATTCTAATTGGCTCCACCCATACTCCTGCCCGCCAGTAGCTGGAAGAAGGCGATGACTGAAAAGGCAATCCAACTTGAGGAAATGAAAGTTGTAACAAGGTTTCCATAGGTGAACTTGTGGAAGAATCATTCTTGGTGGAGCGGAGTCACTGCCCGGTCCTGCCCGGCCCGGCGGGTAGGCTGGAAGGCTCCCCGCCGGTCTCTGATTACCCACTCATCGCGGATCGCCTTGCTGGGGGCCAACAAGCAGTTCACCTCAGTCCAGTGTGCTCGCCTGTCGGCTTGCCTGCAAGACTGTCCCCGGCGAACTGCTCGCTGGCCCTCAGCGGGGTGATCCGCAGTGAGTGGGTAACCAGAGACCACTCCTTCGGGGAAAGAGGGAGGAGCCAAGGAGCGCTTGGTTCCCAAGCCAGCGAGAGGTGAGCTGGCTGGCGGGGCACACCGGGCCGAGGCAAACTGTTCACCGGTCCCCAGTGAGGTGATCCATGGTGAGTGGGTAACCAGAGACCACTCCTTTGGGGGAAGAGGGAGGAGCGTTTGGAACGCTCTTCCCGGCTCGCTTTGGGGAGAGGCAAGCCGGCTGGCAGGGTGCACCGGACCAAAGCAAACTGCTCGCCGGTCCCCAGCAAGGTGATCCGCGGTGAGTGGGTAGCCTGTGGGGGAAACTGGTGGCTACCCGCCGGACCGGAGCCTTCCACCCTCCACACTGGACCAGGTAGCAACTCTGCTCCACCAAGAATGATCCTTCCACAGGATCACCTACAAAGATACGCCCCGGCCGTTGTGCCACGCATGCCGGGGCGGGGCAGTCTCTGTTAGGATTTGTGCATGGGCGGAGGACCATGCTCACGCTTTAAGTTCATCCTTGTTATTTTCTACATTTATCATTATCATTATTTTCCTGGGTTGTCATTTCTGCCTTGTATATTCATGTCTTTGTTGGTTTTTCTCTTAGTCTAGTTTATTAGTATTATTCATTATCATAGTTATGTTATGTTCATTATTCTGGCTGTGGGCTTGAGTTTAGTTTTGTATGATTCTCTGTTTACTATTATTATCATTGTGATTGTCTTGGTCTTGTCTCCCTTGAGCCTCTGTTTATGTCTCTGTGGGGTTCCTGTCAGTGATTGTATGTGTTGCCCCGTCTGTTCTGTTTTCCCATATCTGTCATCACTGTTCTCCCCATGTGTCAGTTGTTAGTCTTGATTAGCGTCTTCACATGTTTGGTATTCATTGTTCACCCATTGCCTTATTTAAACCTGTGTCTGCCTTCGTTCTGTCTGGTGTCCTTGAATGTCATTTTGTGTGATTACTTGCTTCATGTCTTGTACTTTGTTCCTGTCTTGCTTCGCCTGAATTCCTGCCAAGTTTAATTTTATTTGGATTTTTGTCAAGCCTTGCACGGTGGCGCAGTGGTTTAGCACTGTGGCAGCACAGTTTACCCTCGGCCGGGGGATCGCGGGGATTATGAGATCGTGGGTTCGATCCCAGCCCCCGACCAACAGTGAGCTGTGTGGAGTTTGCATGTTCTCCCAGTGTTGCGTGGGTTTACTCCGGGATTTCTCCGGTTTCCTCCCGCATACCAAAAACATGTAGGTTTAGGGCGCTCGCGCACGCAGCGACCAGCATCCGGTGGCTTGTCACCAGACTGCAAACCAAATCTACCTACGGGTACAAATAAGTAACAAAAAAAAAAAAAAAAGCCTTGTTTTGAGTCCTTGAGCTGTGTCGGAGTTGACCAGCTCAAAATCAAACTTTAAAACTTGAAGTCCAGTGTTTGGGCCCTGAATTCTGCCCCGGAGAGGCACTCAGCGTTGACAGTCTTCCCCGGCATGCAGGCTACAAACCCGTGTTCTCTCTAGTATTTTAGAAGGGACACTGATTTTTTTTCCAAATGAAATTAATCATTGCTGTCATATTTTCATGTCTGTGGGTAAGACATGTAATTTAAAAGAAGAGGATTTCTTTCTCATACAGCCCAAGACTGAACACGTAAAATCTGCCATCTTTTTCAACTTGTAAAAGCTCCTGCTTGCTCCTTGGCTCCTTTTTTTTCTCATCTGTAGCCATGCCCAGTGCTTAGCTTGACTGGTTAATGTTATAACCAGTTAGGCTAAGCAGGAATACTTATGTGGCTAGAAACACTCTGTCCAAACTCACCCTTTTGGGGGGAGGCGGGGAGCTTAAATGAAACGTTACAGCAAATAAACAGATATGAGACATTTGAGTGATTTCGCTCTTGATATGTCTTGTCAGTCACAAAAAACATGTTACAAACATGTTAAAAACAGAAAAAAAAACTTGATTTTTGCCGGAGTGTCACTTTAAGTGTATTAAATCCAACTTTTGTTTTTGCATATTAGCATAGAAATCATATTGATAGCACTATACATTTACTATATTGCCTCTGTGATTACTGACATTCCACAAAGTTTGTGATAAGCTGTCCTTTGGGAGAGAAAAATGATGCTGCATTCCATGTACTGTATGTCAACAGCCAAAAATTGAAGGTTGGATTGACGTTACTTACACGCTAACCTGGTTCCAATACAATGCAGAAAAACCCTGATTCTTATTAGCCATAGTTAGTTATGCTAATTGAAAACAACACATTTGCTAATAAAAACATAGCAGCATGTTCTGAGAAAGATGCTGCCCAGTATTGTCTCTATGATTGACTAGAAGAGACATTTAAAAACAGACGTACGAATACACAGTATATTTTACACTACTGTTGATGAGCAGCATATGGTTACAACCATCTTGGATTTTGATCTCAGGTATGGTAAAGGCTGTCCAACTTTGAGTATGGAAGTCCAAATTTAGAGGGTGTTCCTGGTGAGACTTGCAGTCTGGAACCAGATAAATACTGACTTGAGACAAGTCCTAGAATGCAGCATGAGTTTAAAGGGGTCCTAATCACTATCCCCTGGACACTAAGTTTAAGTTTAATGTTTATTTGAAAGGGACATTACATACTAATGAACATTAATACAAATGTAAGTATGCCAGATTTAGCAATACTGCTAATTTGCATCTGTAGTCTCCCGGCGGGTCACAAAAACACACAAACAATCATACACGAGAAGAACATCTGCAATGAAACTGTACAAAGTGGATATGCTAAAGTACAAGAGTTAAGGTGCTACAAACAAAATATTCAAATGTCACACAAGTGAAGTGCTGTGTATGTGTACACACACGCATGCTCCCAAGAACCTCACAGCAATAACAAACAACAGCAACAAACAAGAGGTGGGGCATATGTGTGTGACGCACGGGCATACAGTGGGGCAAAAAAGTATTTAGTCAGCCACCAATTGTGCAAGTTCTCCCACTTAAAACATGAGAGAGGTCTCCAATTTTCATCATAGGTATACCTCAACTATTAGAGACAAAATGAGAAAAAAAAAATCCAGAAAATCACATTGAAGGATTTTTAATGAATTAATTGGTAAATTCCTCGGTAAAATAAGTATTTGGTCACCTACAAACAAGCAAGATTTCTGGCTCTCACAGACCTGTAACTTCTTCTTTAAGAGGCTCCTCTGTCCTCCACTCGTTACCTGTATTAATGGCACCTGTTTGAACTCGTTATCAGTAAAAAAGACACCTGTCCACAACCTCAAACAGTCAGACTCCAAACTCCACCGATCCAAGATGGCGCCCACAGTGGTCGACATGGTGCTTCGCTGCGCTCTTTGTTTGTTTTTGTTTGTCAATTGTGTGTCTGCTTGCACTTATACCCGTGAAGAACTTTTAAATATCAGGACTTTCACCCCCACGGACCTCCTCCCAGTTTTTCTAGCCCCTGCCGCCGATCTGGTTTATTGTTTGGCTCGGAAAGTGAGACGGCGGAAGAGAGGAAGACGAGCGGGCGCTCTCGTGCGACTTCGCAGGAGAGGCTCGCGAACGGCGCTGCCTGGCATATTTCTGTCCAATACCAACTCTCTCACTAACAAGGTGGATGAACTGAGACTGCTGATGCGTTTTAAGGACCTCGCCTCCTCAGCTGTCCTCTGCTTTACTGAGACCTGGCTCCGGGAAAATATACCGGACAGCGCGCTGCGCCTCGACGGCTTCCAGCTCTTCCGTGCTGATCGTGACACAGAGCTTTCCGGCAAGACCACAGGAGGCGGAGTCTGCTTCTACATCAACTGCATCTGGTGCTCTGATGTAACGGTAATTTCCAAACACTGTTCTCCTGCCTTGGAATTTCTTGTTATCAATTGCAAGCCCTTCTATTCCCCGCGGGAGTTTGCTTCTTTTATACTGATCGCTGTGTACGCCCCTCCCGACGCGGACACGCGCGAAGCTCAGCGCGTGCTCGCGGATCACATTCAACACACAGAGCGGAGTTTTCCAGACTCGCTGATTATTGTGGCTGGCGACTTTAATCAGTGCAATCTGAGCCACGATCTCCCCCGCTACAAACAGTTTATTAAATGCCCCACCAGAGGATTAAACACACTGGATCACTGTTACACCACAGTGAAAGACGCATATCGCGCTGTCCCTCGAGCTGCGCTGGGATTATCTGATCACGTGATGGTTCACCTCATTCCCACATACAGACAGAGATTGAAGCTCACTAAACCTGTTGTGAGCACTACGAAGATACGGACCAGTGAAGCTGAGGAGAAGCTGGAAACGTGCATGGAAATATCTGACTGGGGCATGCTTAAAGGAGCCACGCATGATCTGGATGAGTACACGGACACTGTGAACTCATATATCCACTTTTGTGAAGAGAACATTCTTCCATCACGCACCAGGGTGAGTTACTCTAATGACAAACCCTGGTTCACAGCTAAGCTCAGACAGATCAGGAAGGAGAAGGAAGCAGCGCTGAAAAGTGGAGACAGGGACTGCTACAGGGAGGTTAAATACCGGTTTAACAGAGAGCTGAAGAGGGCTAAATCTCTATACTCAGAGAGACTCCAGCAGCAGTTCACTGCTAATGATTCGGCTTCCGTGTGGAGAGGACTGAGGCAGATCACCAACTATCGGCCTCAGGCTCCTAAAGGTCAGGATGACAAAGCCCTTTGTCAGAGACTGTCCCAACACTATGCCCGTTTTGACACCTCGTCATCTGTGTCCAACTCCCCCCCTCCCTCCAGCTCCACAGCCTCCACATTCCCTACTTCATTTAAGGCACCCCCCCCCCTCCTCCCCCCCTCCCCTTATCATCAGTGAGCAGGATGTGCTCAAACAGTTCTCCAGACTGAACCCGCGCAAGGCCCCCGGCCCAGACGGCGTGTCTCCCTCCACCCTGAGACTCTGTGCGAAACAGCTGGCTCCTGTATTCACAGACATTTTTAACACCTCCCTTAAGTTATGCCACGTGCCGTCCTGCCTCAAATCCTCCACCATCATCCCTGTCCCCAAGAAGCCACGGATCACTGGACTTAATGACTACAGACCTGTAGCGCTCACCTCTGTAGTCATGAAGTCCTTTGAGCGCCTGGTCCTGTCCCACCTCAAGTCCATCACCACCCCTCTCCTGGACCCGCTGCAGTTTGCCTACCGAGCCAACAGGTCTGTAGACGATGCAGTCAACCTGGCCCTCCACTCCATCCTGCAGCACCTGGACTCCCCGGGAACCTATGCCAGGATCCTGTTTGTGGACTTCAGCTCCGCATTCAACACCATCCGCCCCGCTCTGCTCCGGGACAAGCTGTCCCTGCTCAACGTGCCTGACTCCCTCTGCAGGTGGATCATCGACTTCCTGACGGACCGGAGGCAGCATGTGCGGCTGGGAAAGACTGTCTCAGACTATACTAGCATCAGCACCGGATCACCCCAGGGCTGTGTACTTTCCCCCCTACTCTTCTCCCTTTACACCAACTCCTGCACCTCCAGCCACCAGTCTGTCAAGTTGATCAAGTTTGCGGACGACACCACCCTCATCGGGCTCATCTCCAACGGCGACGAGTCCGCCTACAGGAGAGAGGTGGCCCAGCTGGCGTCCTGGTGCAGCAATAACAACCTGCAGCTGAACGCTCTGAAGACAGTGGAGATGATTGTAGACTTCAGGAAAGTCACTACTCCTCTGCCCCCCCTCACCCTCTCAGGCTCTCCCATCACCACTGCTGATTCCTTCCGCTTCCTAGGCACTACCATCACCGGGGACCTCAAATGGGAGCTGACCATCAGCTCACTCATCAAAAAAGCCCAGCAGAGGATGTTCTTCCTGTGGCAGCTGAGGAAGCTCAAGCTACCCACCAAGATGTTAGTGCAGTTCTACACAGCCATCATCGAGCCCATCCTCACCACCTCCATAACCGTGTGGTACGCAGGAGCCACTGCCAGGGACAGACTAAGGCTGCAGCGCGTCGTGCGCACTGCTGAGAAGGTGATCGGCTGCAAGCTCCCATCTCTCCAGGATCTGTACATCTCCAGGACCCGGAGGCGTGCTGGCCGGATCATAGCCGATCCCTCACACCCTGGTCACGTACTGTTTGCCCCCCTCCCCTCTGGTAGAAGACTTCGGTCCATCCAGACTAAAACCTCCCGTCACATGAACAGCTTCTTCCCCTCTGCCATTAGACTGCTGAACACTAAGTGACTCTCGTGCACCATGTACAGCAGCTCAACCAGACTCATGTCAATCATCACTGTTTTCTTCCTGCATTACCGACTGCACTATATAGTTCTCCACAGTATCTGCTGCTGGCTAATATATATTTTAACTGTTGACCAGTATCACTTAATCTTATCCTACACTTTATTACATGTATAGTTTATTTCTCTTATCTTATCATGTTTAATGTTGCAGCATTGTACCGAGACAAATTCCTAGTTTGTGTACTACATGAACAATGGCAATAAACCTGATTCTGATTCTGATTCTGATTCTGATTCCACTATGGCCAAGACCAAAGAGCTGTCAAAGGACACCAGAAACAAAACTGTAGACCTGCACCAGGCTGGGAAGACTGAATCTGCAATAGGTAAGCAGCTTGGTGTGAAGAAATCAACTGTGAGAGCAATTATTAGAAAATGGAAGACATACAAGACCACTGATAATCTCCCTCGATCTGGGGCTCCACGCAAGATCTCACCCCGTGGGGTCAAAATGATCACAAGAACGGTGAGCAAAAATCCCAGAACCACACGGGGGGACCTAGTGAATGACCTGCAGAGAGCTGGGACCAAAGTAACAAAGGCTACCATCAGTAACACACTATGTCGCCAGGGACTCAAATCCTGCAGTGCCAGACGTGTCCCCCTGCTTAAGCCAGTACATGTCCAGGCCCGTCTGAAGTTTGCTAGAGAGCATTTGGATGATCCAGAAGAGGATTGGGAGAATGTCATATGGTCAGATGAAACCAAAATAGAACTTTATATAGATAGAACTCAATAGAAAAGAATGTCATATGGTCAGATGAAACCAAAATAGAACTTTATATAGATAGAACTCAATAGAACTTTATTGTAAAACCTCAACTTGTCGTGTTTGGAGGAGAAAGAACACCATACCTACTGTGAAGCATGGGGGTGGAAACATCATGCTTTGGGGCTGTTTTTCTGCAAAGGGACCAGGACGACTGATCCGTGTAAAGGAAAGAATGAATGGGGCCATGTATCGTGCGATTTTGAGTGAAAACCTCCTTCCATCAGTAAGGGCATTGAAGATGAAACGTGGCTGGGTCTTTCAGCATGACAATGATCCCAAACACACCGCCCGGGCAACAAAGGAGTGGCTTCGTAAGAAGCATTTCAAGGTCCTGGAGTGGCCTAGCCAGTCTCCAGATCTCAACCCCATAGAAAGTCTTTGGAGGGAGTTGAAAGTCCATTTTGCCCAGCGACAGCCCCAAAACATCACTGCTCTAGAGGAGATCTGCATGGAGGAATGGGCCAAAATACCAGCAACAGTGTGTGAAAACCTTGTGAAGACTTATAGAAAAGGTTTGACCTCTGTCATTGCCAACAAAGGGTATATAACAAAGTATTGAGATGAACTTTTGTTATTGACCAAATACTTATTTTATCGAGGAATTTACCAATTAATTCATTAAAAATCCTTCAGTGTGATTTTCTGGATATTTTTTTTCCTCATTTTATCTCTCATAGTTGAGGTATACCTATGACGAAAATTGGAGACCTCTCTCATCTTTTAAGTGGGAGAACTTGCACAATTGGTGGCTGACTAAATACTTTTTTGCCCCACTGTGTATATATATATATGCGTATGCCGCAGAGCAACCACTAGTTATGGGTACAATTTTGGTTTTTTAAAAGCCAATTTTTACAATGAATGTCAAAAGTGTTTAGTGTGGTACATTCTCTGATTGCAGGTGGTATATTATTCCAGATCTTGGTGCCCCTCACTGATGGCACAGATTGAGCAAATGTGGTGCATCTGTGAGGGACCTCACAGTCTCCTCTAGTGATTGCGCTGGTGGTTGTGCCGGTGACAGTCTTCAGTTTAACAAATTCTCCCGGGGGGGGGGGGGGTGCATAGCCATAGCATTTTATAAATTGAACAGGCAAATTTGAGAGTTTTATCATTTAAAAATACAGAAAATTGTATTTCTTGTAAATGTGACAACAATGATATGTGGGATCTTTCTTATCAAAGATTTTTATGGCTTTTTTGTATAAGGATTCAATGGGTTTGATTATGGGTACACCAGTGAGTGACCAGTTGCTAAAACAGTAATTGATGTGTGAGAAGATCATTGCATTCAGGAACATTTTGGCCACACTAACTGTCAGTGATGGTCTAATTTGTTTAACATTTCTTAGATTGAATTTGATTATGTTTGAGATTTTTTTTGATGTGTTTTTTAAAGGTTAATGAGGAATCTAAAATCATGCCAAAGTACTTAAATTCCTTGACTAATTTAAGCACCTCCCCTTTTAAGAAAATGTTTGAGTTTTCTCTCCTCCACATTGAAAGGAACCAGTTGAGGTAGTATGAGCATCTGATCAGGATGCCTCCTGGATGCCTCCCACTTGAGGTGTTTCGGGTACGCCCCTCTGGGAGGAGACCCCGGGGCAGACCCAGGACTTGCTGGAGAGACTATGTCTCCCAGCTGGTCTGGGAATGCCTTGGTATCCTCTCTAAAGAGCTGGAGCAGGTGGCTGGGGAGAGGGAAGTCTGGGCTTCTCTGCTTGAACTGCTGCCTCCGTGACCCGGACCTCCGGAAAAGCGGTAGAAGATGGATGGATGGCTGGATGGATGGATGGTTTGAGTTTGTAATATTTGATCGTTGTTTGGTAAACATCATGCAGTTTTTTTTAGTGTTTAGTAGGAGACATGAATTATTGAGCCAGTCATGGATTTGGGTCATCGCTGTTGTAAGAATACAGGCGGCTTCTTGTGTGGTTTTTCAGGTGTGAATATTACCGTGCCATCTGCATACATTTGTATATGAATGTTTCTGCATGCATTTGGTAAATCATTTATGTCTAAGAAGAATATTATTAGTCCAAGTATTGAGCCTTGTGGGACACCCATTTGACATTTCAAATATGGTGATTTGACACTGTTGACCATTACACATTGCTGTCTGTCCATTAAATAGGATTTCATTCATTTGATAGGATGTTCTGAAAAATTAAACTGAGTAAGTTTGGTTAAAAGGATGTTGTGGTCAACGATGTCAAATGCCTTCTTTAGATCTAAAACCACAGCACCTAAACCATTGCACTTATCTAAGAAAGATTTAGTTTTCTCTCAAAACAAGCTTACTGCAGATTCTGTTGAATGGTGGGCACGGAATCCAAACTGTGCGTGATGCAGGGGGTGTTCACATAATAGTGTGGCCACCCATTATTTTGGAGATAACAGGTAAGATGCTGATTGGTCTGGAGCTGTTTATATCAGTTTTAATCCCCGTTTTGAAAATTGATCTAACCACTCCTACCTTCCAAGCAGTTGGGACAACAGCATGTTTGATTGACAGATTGGTTAAATGAGTAATTGGACAAATGAGAGATTCTTTATGTTCTTTAAAAAAAAATTGGACACTAGAGTAGCTTTGCCTGATTTACAGTTACTCTTAGCCACCTTATACTGAACCTTATACTGCTTGGCTCATTCTGTCCAAAACAAGACATTTTAGCTCCTCTCATCTACATGGCCACATCCTATCAAGATGTTTTTCTTCTTTTTAGCTGTTCTTCACAGTCACAAAGTTTTATCAAACCAAAGTCAAACTTTATTTACATAATTTCCAATAATGACAAGTCATCTCAAGTGGTATATGTTACGTATGTAAACCTGGTAATGACTGAGGCGGAGATGGAGGTAGTGTCAAACACAGCTTTATTGATAGACGAGAACAGCGGTACATGGCAAGCGCCTGGCGTGGGCATCTGGCACAACAGAATGTGCTATGGTGGCTCACCTCGCTATATAGGGCAGTGCAGTGACTTGACAGGAAGTCTACGTCACCACACTGCACTTCACAATAAGGTGCCATCATGACATTCTCTCCCGCCTTCAGAAAGTCCAAAAAACACTCAAACAATTCAAACACACCCCAATATGGAACCCGAATCACACTCTAAACTAACGAAAACTAAAGTGCTCAAATGGCCTAACACATTCACACAAAACAACCTAAAATATCATTGGTGGGTGGACTGCCACACAACCCGCACGACACGGTACTAAACTAAAAATATCTGCCGTGCTCCTGAACTAACACAATAAACACCCCATAGCATAAAACACATAAGAGCTATAAACAATACTGCTACAGCACAGTCACTTGGGTGGGAAAGATGGAACCAGCACGGGGCCCCTCAGCAGGCGTGCCCCTTGAAGCAGCAAGCCCCCGGAACAATGGCTGATCTTCTGGACGTTGGAACCCGGTTCCCACACCACCATCACCGACTCCCGTCCAGCCTCGTCACCTGGAGCATCCTCCTGGACATGCTGAAGCTGATTGGCATGCATTAATGAGTCATCAGACAACCAGAAGTACGCTGTGCCCAACTTCGCCGCTATCTGCTGACGTGTTTGATGTTTCGCTGGCTGTCATTTGGCCCATCTTCACCGTGGTCGTCTGTCACCCCGAACACAAACCAAGTTCAAAACCCTAAGTGGGGCCCTGTTTGGCCTGGTATGCTGCTGCTGAACATGCGGTAACTCCATGCTCGTCGGTCTGGCCCCCTCCTCTTCTAAAAACATTGTAGTGGTCACCGTCGTAGCTGCAGACCCCCCATCCCGCTGTGGCCAAGCTCCAGAGGCATCTGGGGCTAGCATGGTGTCACTCGCCGACGCAGGTGCCCCGCCGCCACCCTCGGTACCCCCCTCTACCATGTCCTGAGCGCCAGCGCTGAGACTTTCCTGCGCCGAACCTGAGTGAAACTGGTCCTGCTTGACCTTGATAGCCCTTGATAGTCTGATAGCCCTTCGTCCCACACAGCGTCCTCTTTGACCACCGGAACCAGAAGGTTCCAACAGCCACAACCCGACCATTCATTCCCGGCACCATCTTGTAATGGCAAAACCCAGTCCATAGAATAAGTCACAGCCCATGATGTTATCGCTTCACGCTGTCATGTGGAACGTGAAGTCAACCAGCTTCACAGACTTGTAATGAACTGTTAACTCCAAAGTCCCAACTGTGCACAGCCTGCTACCTCCATAGCCATACAACGGCGCCGGGTTACCTTTAATCCTGTAGTGGGGGGAGAATTTCTTCACCGTGGCCCAGTTCAGCATCGACCACACCACTGCCATGTCGAGCAACAGTGGCACCCCCACGCCGTCTAACTCCACTGAGCAATACATCTACCTGTTTGTGCTGGAGCTTACCGTATGGATGGTTGTCAGATGCGGCCAGAGTGATTTCTTCCGTGGGCTCTCCGGCTCAGATAAGAGTCACACTCTGGCCTAATGGTTCAAGCATCCACATCCGCTACAACGTTTTCCGGGCATTCCTTAGCCTTATGTCGGTGCGTCGTGGACCCACAACCCTTGCATGGGGGTCTTCCTGGGGCAGACCTTTGGCTGGTAGCATTGGTTTCCATAACATCGTCATCCAAGCTATCCTCGCTATCCGAGTCCGCGACATTTGCTGTGGCGGGCGGCTCATGCGGCCGCTGTGACTGACGCCAGTTTAGCTTCGAGGTTAGCTTGTCTGCGGCATCCAACTGGAGAGCTAGCTCAACAGCTCTGGCTAATGTTAAGTCATTCGGTGCCATAAGTAGCCTAGCTTGCAGTGTAGCATTGCATGTGTGCTGCGCTAGCTGGTCACGCACCATTTCATCTTCCAGCTGTCCAAAGCTGCACTCGCTAGCTAGCTGTCTTAAGTCAACAATAAATTGATGGATGGGCTCACCTACACATTGGTGCCGTTGACAAAAACGAATCCTCCATATAGTCACGCTGTCTGGAGTGTGGAAATGGTTGGCTAGCAGCTCCACAACGTCCTCAAACAAGTCTGATGTGCCGAGCGTCCGCAGGACTCACTGGCCCTCAATACCCGGGTTATGGATGAGAAGCGCATGTGCCCTCAACTTGTTGAGCTGCCCGAGGTCCAGCGTGGTGATGTAGGTCTGAAAAGCCTCAAACCAACACGGCCAAGGCACCAGCAGTTCGCCCGGGAGCTCGAGGCAGGGATGGAGTGGTGCACACCTCCATGAGTTAATCCTCAGTCACCAAATGTTATGTATGTAAACCTGGTGATGAATGAGGCAGAGATGGAGGTCGAACACAGCGTCAAACACAGCTTTATTGATGGATGAGAACAGCGGTTTGGGTAGGAAATATGTTTACAGACATGTCTGTACGTCAGCTACATGTCGACGTAACGTATTTCCACCTTTACAGCAGCTAGCGGAAGACATGGCGGGAGTAAAACAGAACTGGTCTGTATCATTCTGCTGTCTCCCTCTGTTCATCATACGCAGAAGTATGTACTGCTGGACTTTTAGCTTCATTACGGAGACCAGCAGAAGCAAAAGTACAGTCTGAATAATACAATACAGGTCAATTTCAAAAAGAGAGACACATGAAGTGGGTTTGTGTACATCAGAAGTTGCTTCTTCTTCTACTATTTCCAGAATGTCAGACAATTCTGCACATGTCAAAATGATTTAGTCCGTTCAAACATGTGAGGCATGTAAACGCACATCATAATTGGATCAACTTCTTCAGAGTTCATGTAAACAGTAAAGTTCTGATCTGAACTGTAATCAGATTGAAGAAATTTTGCGCATGTAAACATGGCTAGTGGTCCTACTGCAGATAAAGACAGTAGACAAACACGAGCAGCATATTTCTCACCAGAACAACTTCTCATGGAAACCTATGAGGAGGTGAAGCATATAAAATCTAAAAAATAAAAAATGGCTGCTGTAAATAAAGAAAGAGAAATGTTGTAGCATTCTGAAGGAATGCAACTGCAAAGGCTGATGGGAAATGTTTAATGTCTGAAAGTGAGCATGTTCTCTTTAAGCAAA
The DNA here is from genome assembly GCA_020510985.1 of Pholidichthys leucotaenia. Lineage (NCBI taxonomy): Eukaryota > Metazoa > Chordata > Actinopteri > Cichliformes > Pholidichthyidae > Pholidichthys > Pholidichthys leucotaenia. Next base: position 414,306,031 of record CM035836.1, read on the forward strand.
TTGTGAAAACAAGTTAAATGGTCAGTTACTGTGGTAAAGTTTCTTGGTCGAGATGTTTTTTTGTTGCAGTTTTTATGTCGGCACCATCAGTGTCAGCGCTGTTGTGGGGAGAAACCCCACCCCCCTTTTGTACTACTGAAAAGAGAGAATGTAGTTAGATTAAGATGGATGCTGTTTTTGTATTTTAGCATTAAAGTTGTAATTTTTTTATCTGTCCTTCATAAAGTACAAATGTGTCGAAAAACGGATGTGGCGTATGTGCTGACTGACTTTTGCTTCCCTGCAGTGTCTGGTAACAGTTAATCTTCATGACCCACAAGATGAGGATGATGCTGTGAGTTGTCTAATTAAAATCATAATCATAGGATGTCCTGTCACAACTGTTATTATAAGATAGATAGATAGATAGATAGATAGATAACTTTATTGTCTGTCCCAATCGGTTCTATTGAATATGGTGAGGGAAGGCACATCTGCAAGTCAAGTGCACATCTGTAGATGAAGAGATTGCTGATGGACTCAAGAAGACTTGAGATATCACAAGACATCTCTACCCAATGCACTTAAACACACAAATATGGCAGAAGCCAGAATAAAACTGAGAGACAAAGTTTATAGATCTGGATTTAGAAATGGAAATAAAATGCAAGATGCTCAGAAAACTGAACGTGGAGATCCAGAAACTGGAAATGTAACTGAATATCTCATTACACACTGTAACCATGTCTGTAAAACTATGTATTCATCTTATTTTCCTCTCCAGCTTCAAGATGACAAGTACACTATCCAGTGCACCATTTTATAGAGCCAGTTTAAGTGAAACTAACCGGTAATCTGCAAAGATAACAATGTGCTGTGACAGTAATGTCATATAAAATGCACTTACACAGGAACGTCACCAGACATCCATGAAATCGGTGACTGCAGTAATATAGGCTGGGTATCATCACACCTTAGACAGTAATATAAATGTATATAAGTATTAAAAGTGGAATGCTAGGCCTGACAGTAACGATCACTTCTACATGGATAATTATGAAAATGGTTGTTACAATTAAAAGAAGAGTGGGCATACATGAATGACAGTGCATCTGTATTATTTTAATGTAAGATAATTTTTTTTTCATCTGTTTGAGTTCCATTCACTGCAGGATAATTAAAATGCTGGATCGTATTTACAATAGACAATTTAATGACCGTGAAAAGCACTGATTTCTCATGACCCCTGCGCTGACAAATAAGTCATTAGGATTAATCTTAGCCTGACTCATCGTGGTCTGGACCAGGCTAGCTCCAGAGAATAAATCTCCATAGCAACTTAGCTGGGTGTCTTTTATCCTACTTTCATGCAACAAAGTCAAGTATAAATGAAAGCACCAAGGTGCTGATGCCTCGGTGCCAGAATTTTGGTGGAGATATGTGTTCTAGGATCATCACCAAATGTTATGGGTTCCTCTCTAGCCTAAGGACCACCTCTGGTAAAAAAATTTCATCCAAATCCATCCAGTACTTTTGGAGTACACGCATGCGCAGTGAAAATAATCTGTAGTTCAGATACCTGTACTGTCGGCGGCAGCCAAGAGCCACCAAACTGATTTGAACAGCTGCAATCCAAACACAAAAGAAAAGCACTAAATGGCAGAAGTGATGGAGGTACGTGAATACAAGACAATCAAGATGAACAGGAGCTTTTGCTGTTTAGTGGCAGAGGAAGAAAACAGACGGGCAGAAAGGCAGACATTTGTTCACCCAGTATTGGCAGATTGCTCAGTACTTCCCTGTGGTGGGAGTTTCCGGGCGCATGCGCAGTTCACTGCAACCATTTGTGGGCGAGGAATGTTGGGACTTGGAGCTTTTAGCAAGTTTTTAACGAGTTTTACCTCGTCCATCCTCTGCAAAACTAAACGGCAAAACCAGTGTGAAAACAATCGATGTGATAAATAAATGGTGTAGTTGCTGAATACATTTTTTTTCCAGTAACCGCTATTTTATAATAGTTCAACTCCACGTGCTGTAAAAAAACGTCCTGTGTTTATCATGAAGCAGAGCACCAGGCACATGCTTCAGTTAGTTCTAATTATGTTCTGTATTTCTTCATCTTGGTTTATTTTGTATTGAGTATGGTTTGTTGTATTTTCGGTATCTGAGTTTGTTCTCTTGTTTCTGTTCTTAGTTTCCTGTTATTTTATCTTAGTGTAGTTATTGGATGTAATTCTGTATTATCGTTTATTCCAATTTATTTTCCTGTGTTTATATTTGGCCTTGTCTTTAGATCTTCTTTTGTAGTCTCAGTATTTATTAGTTTTGTATTATTAGCCTTCCTCAGTTTTGTATCCTGACCCTCTCCTCAGTTCTCTCCTTAAGTGTATTTTTAGTTTGTCTCTTACTTCTATCTGGTCCGTGCTTAGTTATTAGTCTTGGTGTAGTCTTGTTCATGTATTTGTTTCTTGATTTTCATTTATCACGGTTTGTGCTTTTATTTTGACAGTCACCTTTGTTTACTTCCTTCTGTCAAACTCTGTTCAAGGGCTGTCACACCTGTTTATTATTTGACCTGATTATCCTCACTCATGTTACCCACACCTGATCCTCGTTTGGTTTATCCCTATTTTCTGATTTAAGGACTGCTGCGTGAATTACTCCTTGCAGCGTCCTTCTCGTTTGCAGATGGAGTTCCCATCTCACTCTTTGTATTTTGTATTCAAGGGTATCCCCCATCTCACCGGCATTCCTATACGCCTCAGTGTCAGTGCTGTTTGTTCTGCTTGTATCCTGCCCTTATTTGTAAGTTTTGCGTTTCTGTATATGCTGTGTTCTTCATTCTTAAATGTGCAAACTCACAGCTCGCGCTTGGTGTCTTCAGTCCGCCCTTGCCAGGGCAAGTTATGACAGTGTTGTAAAAACAAGTCACACTGCCGCATCTAGTGGCCCGGCATAGTTATTACAATACCTTTTCCCCCAGCTTCAGTGACGTTAAAGATGAGTTAAATTTATGTTTATTTCAAAAACAAAGCCTTATCTCAGAATTCTGGCAAATTAAAAGTCGAGAAAATATGGCGATACAATGATACAAGCCTTTAATTCCACTTAATTTTGACCGGTGAACTGAAACAGAGAGGGAGACAGATGGACAGATACACACACAGACGCATTAAGTGATTACCGTATGCCTCTCCATTTCACTGAGACATAATTAAACCAGGATTACTTGAAAATCCTGGCTTAAGCCCTGATCTTTTTTTTTTTCCACAATATCTTTATTGAACCTTCTTTTTTTTTTTTTAAACAAACATGATACAAACAATCAAACACTAACACTAAAGTACTACAAAAAAAAAAAAAAATGCACTAAAAAACACCAACAACCACCAACAAAATCAAATCTTCAACAATGCTCCTCTGTTTAGTCTAGACAATCCAACACATAAGTATACATATTATGTTCACCAGTTTGGAATTTACAAGGTCCACACATATCATTCACCTTCTTCTTCAAGAGTTATGTTTAAATTTTTTACATAATCAATAAAAGGTCTCCATATATTCTCAAACACAATTTCCTTTGATTTCAGTATATATGTTATTCTTTCTAATGGAAGGTTTGTTAACATCTGTCTTAACCACTGAGTCACATCTGGTCTATGAGTCTTTTTCCATAATAGTGCAATACATTTTTTGGCATTAAGCAAACTGAGGTCTATGAATGTTCTTTCACTTTTATTAAAATTATGCTTTTCTGGGTACAGACCCAACAAAAACAGTTTAGGATTCAATATGATTTGTTTTGAGATTATTTTTTCAATTGTTACCCTCACCTCTTCCCAAAACATTCTTATTAATCTACATTCCCATACACAATGAAATAGAGTTCCTTTACTTTCCATGCACTTTGTGCATGTATCTGGTATATTTTTGTTATATCTATTTAACTCCTCCGGTGTAACATACATCCGCATTAACCATTTAAAATGTATCAATTTAAGGCGTACATTTATTGATTTGGTTTGAGCTTCTGTACAAGCCAATTCCCATTGTTCCTCTGAAATTTCAGTTTGCAGATCTTCTTTCCAGTAGTTTAATCTTTTCAGTGAATTTTCACTTGAAAATAGTGTCAATGAGTTATAAAACTCTGAAATAATACCCTTTCTTTTACTATCTTTCATCAACATTTTTTCCAAGGATGAATAGATAGGTCAAGTGAGAGCTTTATTTTGATTTGATCGAATAAAGTTTCTAAGTTGAAGATATTTAAAAAAATGTGTTCTATTGAGATTAAATTTGATCCTCAACTCTTCAAAAGACATTATGTTTTCTGCACATGGCAAATATAAATCCTGTTAATCCCTGATCTTAGTTTTATACAATATCCCTCTGGTCTTTGAGCTCATTATTGTTCAAAGTGCAACTTATGATGTGATTAGAAAGTGACGTACCTTGACCTTTGAGTTCAGCTTGAATGATTTTGGATGGTTTCCTTGGCTCTTTTTCTACAGTGTGCACCATTCTTGTGATCAACTTCGGGTTGCATTTCCTTATGTGTTCATGTTCTGGGAAGTTGGTTACAATCCCATGAACCTTATTCTTAAGCAATATTACAGGAGAGTAAGTTACGGTATCGTGAATATACGAACTCCGGGTGTGATGCGGCACAGAGGGCACAAGCGTATCACACCCAGAGTTAGTATATTCATGATACCGTAACGAACGTCAGTGTAATATTGCTTTTATACAACAGTTCCGCAAGCACAATTTATTAAATGACCGCAATACTGGTCAAAATATTATTTGTTTGTTTAACCGGCTATTTTGCACAGCTGAGAAAAAAAAATCCTTTCTAAATGTAAGCAGTAACTGCTGCTAACTATCTCAATCTGCGTGAAGACGTCTATTGTCATTTCACACACATGTAAACAAACTAAATATTGTCAAGTGCAAAAGTAATGTGTTTATAAAAGACACCTGTTGACTCGGTACTTCAGAAAATCCCAGATCAAAATGTATCCAGTGCCGGCCACCAGAAACACCGGTAGTTAGCACATGCTAGCGATTTAGCACATTTTGCTTGCTTTGCATTTTCAGATGAAATGGAGTCCATCACCACAAAGGTATTGTGATTTGTTAATCGAGACAATAAGTCAAACTTTAGCATTGCCTATTTTTTTAAACAGACATGAAATTGCTTAATGAGCTTAAAATGACAGCAGGCCCAGGGCAGAGGGAAACCTTTTCAAAAGGGTGGGACTTCCGGGTCACGGATATATAATTTCTTGTCAAACAGTGCCTCACTGTGGAAATTAAAGTATCCAAAACAGTACTGCAATTGTCAGAGAGTTGATAGAAAAATACTTTTGCTAATTAATGTTACTGGAAGACCTTTGAAGTGGAGTGATACATATCCAGTGAAATTGCAGTGCAGTTATCGAGGATTATAGTCACTCCTGGGATCCCTATTGTCCAATCAAATTGCTTAGTCGGAACAGTTGTATAATTTTTAAAAATATCGCCATGTTCACAGGAACATCAAGCTGCTTGGAGATGGTCCTAGAGCCTTTACCTTTAACATGCTTGTCTATAATTTTCTTTCTAATCTCCTAAGCAGCTCTTTCCTTTGCTTATGTTCAGTGTGGTACACACCATGGTACCAAACAGCACAGTCATTACTTTTCCCTCTTTAAATAGGCAAACTGACCAATTACAAGTCTGAAGACACCTGTGATGCTAATTACAGGACACACCTTAGTTTAACATTTCCCTGTGGTCAAATTATTTTCATCTTTTCTAGGGGTATCATTGTTTTTGTCCAGGCCAGTTTCATTAGTTTCTTTTTTAAAAATGATTCTGATGAAACAAAATTCAAACTAATGTCTGATTTTCATTAGTTAATTTTCAGAAGTTTTTCCATTTATTACTTTCGTCAGTTTCAAGTTATATCAATGACCACTGTGGGATTTTCTTCCTTTAATGGCAGGTTACCAACAAATTTGTCGACGTGTATCATGTGGAACTTTTGGAAATTCAGGCTTTAGGCCTAGTCCAGATGTACATGGCTATTTTTAAAAATGGGCTTTTCCTGCTCTGTTTATTTTTTGAAAATGGCATCCACTAAACACTACTTAAAAAGAAAAAAATCCCTGTCCAAAGGTGGTGGTGGTGATGGTGGGGGATGTCTGCAGCTGCTGTCAAATGAAGTGAGCATGACTGCGGCTCAAACACCTGTCAGAGGATCTATTATGAATGACATGGATTCCTAACTGCTGAGTACTCTGCAACCAGTGGCAGCTTTTTACGACTGTTAAAACAAATTGTAAATCAACAGAGCTGTTCTCAGAAATATAACATTTTTGTCAAATGTTAAAGCAACCATTTAAAAACTCTTAAAGCTGATGCAAAAAAAAAAAAATAAAAATCTGTGAATATTTTTGTATTGAATCAATTAGATCCACTGCTCTAAATCCACCACAAGAGGCCATTGTGCCTCATTTTGTAAAAGTTTATGGTGGGATCGTCTGTCCTGTCTCTACTTAAGCCATACCATGTCTCCCTTCTGCCCTCCCTACCTCATTAAAAAAAATAAAAAAATAAAACCTGATCTGCCCATATCTGTGGCTGGGGTTTCTCCTCTGTGCGGGGACAGTGTGACGTTCAGGCAGTCCTCTACTACACAGTCACTCTTTTTTTACCTCTATCATTCCCATGTCTTTCTCAACCAAGTTTATGATCACTTCTTTGTTTCTGAGACACAATTTAGAGTAGTTACTGCCTATTTAATTAGAAAATGTAAGTACTGGGGCACACTGTATATTGGTGGTAGCAGATCATGCTTACCCCGGCCCAAAAAGTCCTTGTTTCAGCCTTGACGTTTGCTCCCCGTGACCCAGCACTTAATGTGACAGTGTGCCAGCATGTCTGTCTGTGATTGTGCTTGTAAAAATGCCAGCTAATTCTTGTGCTAAATAATTATTCTCCCATCTCCCGCCTCTCCTGTCTCACTCTCTCTCTCTCTCTCTCTCCCTTGTCCACCTTCCTCAGCAGAAACCAGTTGAGCCATCACTCAATGTGGCCCCCTCCTATACCCCTCTGGAAGATCTGTCTCGCTCTCTCACCTTCTCCCTTCGTCTTATTCCACTGACCATGCATGTTCCAAAAACAGAACTCATTTTCATCCTTGGTACAACCACCCCCCACCCACCCCTTTCCCCTGCACAATCTCTCTCCTGCGATGCCTCCTTTACGAATCCCCAGTTCCTGTCCAAGTCCACCACCTCACCTCCCCACTGCTCCACGTCGAGCCCCACCCTTACACCCCACCACCACCATGACCTCACATGCTGGAATTTGGAGGCGTGTGTCTGCCGGGCGTCCACCAATCCCCAATCCTTTTGGGGTATAAAACCCTGAGTGTGCATGCACTTATTCGCTCTTTCTGTCAGTCCAGCACTCCTGAATTGGAGGGTACCACACTTGTAGGTGAGGGTGGTGGACCAAGGGTGAAAAGAACAGAGAAACAACAAGGAGATTAAAGAGCGCGGATAGGCACGGTTAGTCGTCTATCCAGAGAGGATGGAGAACGCACACACAAAGACCTCGGCAGAATGCCTGGCTTACTTCTCAGTGAATGAGAACAGTGGTCTCACTCCTGATCAGTTCAAGAAGAACCTGGAGAAGTTTGGCTTCAATGGTGAGAGTTGGGGCACTGGGGATTGGGTGGGAGGCCTACTGACAGAAGAAACACTCACATAGATACTGTCTGACAACTAAAAACTTCTCACTTGATTGTGAATGAAACATGCATCCCCTAAAACACAGCAAAGTTTCTCGGATCATGTCTGCAAGTGTTTTCCTTGTTGAGTTGGGCTGAGTACTTTTTTACAAAAAAAAAAAATGGGCAGTTGCAACAGCTGGTAAAAATGCAGAGACACTGGGAAGCAGTGAGTTTGAAGGCTTTGGACAGCTATTTAAAGGCAGCCATAGAAGATGGCTGGAGAGCAAGAGAGACAGGTGACGGCTCAAGAAGCTTCCTGGGTGATACATGGGGCGGGCTCTTGCAAGAGAGGTGGATAATTTTAGGAGAGGGCCTTAGATGGCTTATGGCTACTTTATGTGATATATAATTGCTGATCAATAAGTATTGGAAAGACTAATTAGAGCTTCTATAATCTGGTATTAAAGCCATTATAGAATCAACAATGTGGCTTTTCCACTATGCTTAGAGACCTGCATTTAAACATGTCTTACTTTGGAATGAATCACTTCGCGAGGTTTGAAGTTTTCTGACTTAATCAATCAAAGTTGGCTCAGTGTCACTACAGAATAATAATGCAGCACTATAGCATTTTGAATTCAGCTGTACAACTACAGTGCTCAAAGTCGCCAAGCGTTAAACATGCAAAGGATTTTAAAAGAGTGGACATTAACTAAACCATGCTGCCTTGGATGTAGAAACATATATTCCTTTTGAAAAAATGTTAAACATGTTTCTCTATGAATATCAACTAATCAGACTTCCCCTTGCGGTCTTTCTGTCTCCCTCTTCTTCATTTTTGTGTCCACCTGCAGAGCTGCCCGCTGAGGAGGGTGAGTGCCCATCCAAACACATTTACTAAATGTTTATATGTGAACATCTCCCACACGCCTGATTAGACCCAGATAGGATGACTGCCATCACTACTCTGCACTGGCCCTCGTCCAGTGAAGGGTTTGGATTAAAACAAGCAGGCAGCAATTTGATTGTGCAATCCCCTTAATTACACCACATTCAGCCAAAGTTAGACGAGTCAGATCAGTCAGTCAAATCCACAACATCCCCCACAAACACTCCAAATGTGCCTGTTTGAGATGATATGCATCGATCGAAATGCTTTTCTGTTGCTCAGGTAAGAGCATCTGGGAGCTGGTCATTGAACAGTTTGAGGACTTGCTTGTCAGGATCCTGCTGCTGGCTGCCTGCATCTCTTTTGTAAGTCAAGCATGAGTATTACTTTAAAATCACACCTGTTGGTAGTAGGAGTTGTTGGAGAGACGACAGATTCTTGGGATTAAAGACAGTAATTACCTCTGATCCCTCTTAGATTCTTTTCCTCACCTTAAAACAAGGTTAACTGCATTTACACCATCTTACACACCAACCCAGTTAACAAGCATGCTGTAGCTGATCATCACTTTAATGGCCACTCTGTCAAGATCCCCGTGGAAGTCCCTCCACCCCTCCATGTATTTTTGAAGACGACAACATGAGAGCAGGGAGACCAGTTGCGGAGACTTGTAGGAGGTGTATTAATTGCGGTGGCTAGGCTTCACCCCGTAGGGCAGCTGTCACGATGGCCTTAGAAGGCGAATATTGAGGAGCCAGTGAGAGATGGGGGGTCAGGGAAGTATAGAGGGGCTGAGGAGGGTAAGGGTTTATTTTAAGAAAGTCTGAGCTGAGGAGAGAAACTGAATCCTTCGGGAAAGGTCAGGCCTGAAGAAGGAACGAAGGAGCTCCTCAGAAAGAGAGTGAAAGTTAGATGGAGCAAAGAGTTCTGGGCCATCAAGATTAAACTGATGACAATTGAGCAATCATAATAGGACAAAGCACACAAACACGCCCTGGAGAACATGAGAAACTCATCTCATTAATAAATATTACATTTTCTTCCAATATTATTTAAATGTCGTGCATCATCAGTGTGACATTTAAATCAATTCTCTTTGTATTTTGTGTATAAAATCCAATTGAAATACCCCTCCCCATGTGCTAACCCTAGTGAAGGATAATGAAGCGCTCAGTTATCATTATCCTGTACAATCCAATGCTGGTTTATATCAACTTGAAAGAACTTGGGCCCAGTTTTCTGACTTTCTGTCAATTGCTGTGATTGCAGGTGCTGGCCTGGTTTGAGGAAGGTGAGGAGACCGTGACTGCCTTCGTCGAGCCCTTCGTCATCCTCCTCATCCTCATCGCCAACGCCGTTGTTGGAGTGTGGCAGGTCAGTGGCCGGGCCCAGGCTTCAGCCACTTTGAGCAATGAGACATATCCATTGCAGCGATGACAGGAAGTACACAGGTTTGAGTTACTGCTGCCCAGAGGTGGTTTCTCAAATCTCCCTTTAAAGCTTAAAATAGTTTGTGAGAGGACCAGATAAACAATGTCACTCAGACGTCTATCCGGGGTCTAGTGTGGCAATATACTGTTGTATTAAATACACAGTAACCTACTGGTGCACCTCAAAAGTTAGAATATCGAGAAACTCTTGTTTATTTGATAAGTTAATCAAAAAGGCAAACCTTAATATATCCTATATTAATTACACGTGATGTGAAATTTTTCAAGCCCATGTTTGCTTTGATTTTGATATCTCTGGTTTATACCTTTTTTTACATGCTACTTTCTTAGATGCTATATTAGGATATTTATATATTATTCCATGCTAAAAGTTAGCAACATTTACTATGGAAAAAGCCATTTTGAGCAACCAGTGGCCAAAAAAATCTTGGAGCCACGAAATAGTTATGAACCTCAAAATGAAGAAAAATTTGCTGCTGTTCCCCCTAATAAATTAGTGCCTTTTTTTTCTTGTAATATGGAATCTGTTGTCTGATAAATGCAATACTTTTTCAAATAGATTTGCTAGTTAGAGAAATTTAGGTATCTCCAAATTTGTAAACTTACTCACAATTTTTAAAAATGAAATAAATTTTTGCTTTTTTTCAAGTTTTTGTAAAAAAAAAAAAAAAATTGTAATTACACTAGTGTAGTTTGTGTTGTATGCAAATGACCGCTCATTACCTTTTAATGAATATCCCAACTTAATTAGTGACAAAACAAACAAACAAAAAAGGCCTGAAAATGCCAAAAACATGTGTTTTGAGACACAGGACTGCTCCCAATAATCAGTCTACCGTGACCAAATCTCACATGATGGGAATTAACCTGCATGCATTTGTACTAGTTTTCTCAACAGAGGAAAGCTTTTCCCAAATTGTGCCACAAATAGAGAAGTATGTCATTTAATCCCTTAAGTCTATACAGTGGATATAAAAAGTCTACACACCCCTGTTCAAATGCCAGGTTTTTGTGATATAAAAAAAATGAGACAAGATGAATCATTTCAAAACTTTTTCCACCATTAATGTGACCTATAACCTGTCCAACCCAATTAAAAAACAAACTAAAATCTTTTAAGGGGAAAAATAAAAAATAAAAAACTTTCAATAACCTGGTTGCATAAATATGTGCACCCTTAAACTAATACTTTGCTGCAGCACCTTTGGCTTTTATTACAGCACTCAGTCTTTTGGGTAGGAGTCTATCAGCGTGGCACATCTTGATGTGGCAATATTTGCCCACTCTTCTTTGCAAAAACGCTCCAAATCTGTCAGATTGTGAGGGCATCTCCTGTGCACAGCCCTCTTCAGATCACCCCACAGATGTTCGATTGGATTCAGGTCTGGACTCTGGCTGGGCCATTCCAAAACCTTAATCTTCTTCTGGTGAAGCCATTCTTTTGTTGATTTGGATGTGTGCTTTGGGTCATTGTTGTGCTGAAAGTTCCTCTTCATCTTCAGCTTTCTAGCAGAAGATGAAGGAAGTGTTCCTAATTCCCTCCACCTTGACTAAAGCCCCAGTTCCAGCTGAAGAAAAACAGCCCCAAAGCATGATTGTGCCACCACCATGCTTCACTGTAGGTATGGTGTTCTTTTGGTGATGAGCAGTGTTGTGTTTGCACCAAATATACACTACCGTTCAAAAGTTTGGGGTCACCCAGACAATTATTTTGTGTTTTCCATGAAAAGTCACACTTATTTACCACCATGAGTTGTAAAATGAATAGAAAATATAGTCAAGACATTGACAAGGTTAGAAATAATGATTTGTATTTGAAATAATAATTTTTTCCAGATACTCAACCTGCTCAAAGGAAAGTCAGTTTTATAGCTTCTCTAACCAGCTAAACTGTTTTCAGCTGTTCTAACATGGTTGCACAAGGGTTTTCTAATCATCCATTAGCCTTCTGACACAATGAGCAAACACATTGTACCATTAGAACACTGGAGTGATAGTTGCTGGAAATGGGCCTCTATACACCTATGTAGACATTGCACCAAAAACCAGACATTTGCAGCTAGAATAGTCATTTACCACATTAGCAATGTATATTAGATATTAGAGTGTGTTTCTGATTAGTTTAAAGTTATCGTCATTGAAAAAAACAGTGCTTTTCTTTCAAAAATAAGGAAACTTCTAAGTGACCCCAAACTTTTGAACGGTAGAGTACCTTTTGGAATTATGGCCAAAAAGTTCAACCTTGGCTTCATCGGACCATAGCACATTTTCCCACATGAGTTTGAGAGATTTCAAATGGGTTTTTCTAAAATTAAGCTGGGCTTGGATGTTTTTCTTCGTAAAATAAGACTTCCGTCTTGCCACCCTAGATGGGAGATTGTTGTCACATGTACTAAATTGCCAGTACTTGCCAGAAATTCCTGCGGCTCCTTCAATATTGCTGTCGGCCTCTTGGCAGCCTCACTGACCAGTTTTCTTCTTGTCTTTTCGTCAGTTTTGGAGGGACATCCTGTTCTTGGTAATGTCACTGTTCTGCCACATTTTTGACACTTGATGATGACTGTCTTCACTGTGTTCCATGGTATATTTAATGCTTTGGAAATTCTTTTGTACCCTTCTCCTGACTGATACTTTTGAACAATGAGATCCCTCTGATGCTCTGGAAGCTCTCTGCGGGCCATGGCTTGTGCTGTAAGATGTGACTACAGAAATGTCAGGAAAAGCCAACTAAAACAGCTGAACTTTATTTGTGGTTAATTAGAGGCACTTTAAATGGTGGCAGGTGTGTACTGACTCCCATTTAACATGAGTTTAAATGTGATTGGTTAATTCTGAACACAGTCACATCCCCAGTTATAAGATGGTGTGCATATTTATGCAAACGGGTTATTGTAAGTTTTTTATTTTTCCCCTTAAAAGATTTCAGTTTGTTTTTTAATTGGGTTGTTCAGGTTATAGGTCACATTAATGGCGGAAAAAGTTTACATCACAAAAACCTTGTGATGTAAATTTTTTTTTTACATCACAAAAACCTGGCATTTGAACAGGGGTGTGCAGACTTTTATATCCACTGTGTGTGTGTAATTAAGAGATCAAACAGACTACTGCAAAATACATATGTGTTTGAGTGCAATGAACAATTTTGTTTTGTTCTCTGCCCTACTGAAAACAACTCGCCCAAATTACAAGTCAAAATATTGTCATTTAGAGCATTTATTTACAGAAAATGACAACTGGCCAAAACAACAAAAAAGATGTCGCTTTTAGATGGGTTTTTAGAACAAATACTGCAAAGAAAACAAGTTCATGTTCATTCTTCCACACTACAACAATTTAGGAAGAACTCAGAAATTTGTATTTGTGGAATAACTGATTTTTATTCACAGCTTTCATGTGTCTTAAAATGCTGAGATGATCCTTAAGTAGATTGCGGTGTCCTTGTGTTGGAATTCAGCAGATACTCAACACGAATGGCTGCCATACATGTAGAGATGCTACTTTAGGAAAGATTTTACAGTGGTCTCTTATTTTTCCCCAGAGCTGTATATATGACTCTGTAATAAACTCTAAGTAATATACATCCATATATACTATAAGCAAAATTATCTGTCAGTAGAACAAGAAAATCTGATTTTGTTCAAGATTTTTTTTTAATGCAGCACTGTGTAACTTTTTTGTTCCTGGTAGGAACGCTGAAAAGACGACACTCATGGTGACTGTGACCTGAGTTGTGACCTGAGTCCCAACTGCCAATCACAGGGCACAACTTTAGCCACCAAGTTCTAATCACTCTGTGTTTGGCTGTTGGGACTCAGGTCATAGTCACCATAGTTGTAAATTTTACATAGTATTGCAAGTGAACTACTCTTTATTATTTTTTAGTATTTACTTTTTTATTTTAGTATTTATTTTTATTTTAGTATTATTTTTAGAATTTATTATTTAGTATTTACAAGTGAACTACTCTTACATAAAACTGCATATTTATTTATTTTTATTTTATTTAGTATTTATTTATTTTTTAGTATTTATTTTTTATTTTAGTATTTATTTTTAGCATTTATTATTTAGTATTTACAAGTGAACTACTCCTACATAAAAACTGTATATTTATATATTTATTTTTATGTATGTATGTATTTATTTATTTTTGAAATGAACTACTCCTACATAAAAACTGCATATTTATTTATTTTTATTTTATTTAGTATTTTTATTTATTTTATTTAGTGTTGATTTTTTTTATTTTATTTTTGGTATTTATTATTTAGTATTTACAAGTGAACTACTCTTACATAAAAACTGCATATTTATTTATTTTATTTATTTAGTATTTATTTTTTATTTTAGTATTTATTTTTAGCATTTATTATTTAATATTTACAAGTGAACTACTCTTACATAAAAACTGCATATTTATTTATTTTTATTTTATTTAGTATTTAATTTTTATTTTGTGTTTATTTTTATTTTAGTATTTATTTTTTAGCATTTATTATTAAAGTATTTACAAGTAAACTACTCTTACATAAAAACTGCATAGGAATAATAAATATCTTGTCAGACCAAACAAGCATATGTAGGCTTGATTTAAGGTATTTCATCTTAGATATTAGTTTTTTAAGGGTACCCATTGCTCCAAGTAAGTGACACGGGTCATTTTCTCTTTCAGAGACATAACTTTAGAAGCATACAATTGGATGATCTATGCAGTGCACCTTCATTCCAAATGTTATCTCTAAACACATGGCATGCACTCTTAATTTGATTATTTATATGCAAATAAAACCTACTATAAGAAAACAAGAGCATGAGATTAAATAGTAGGTCTCAGATAACAGTGGTGACCTACTCGTGTATCACCATTTTGTAACTATATAATGAATCAAAGCCTCTTAGAGCATTCCCAGCATCTGTCCAAGGACAACATTACTGTGACTTGCACTGAAGGCAAAATAAGTGGGCATTTTCACACACCCCTTTTCTGTTTATATGTCCACTTTTTTAACCAATCAGTGTGTTTCTGCTGTATTAGACGTTTTGCAGTGGCAGACGGTGTACCTTCTCTGTGTTTGCCACAGGAGCGTAATGCTGAAAATGCCATTGAGGCTCTTAAGGAGTATGAGCCTGAGATGGGCAAGGTTTACCGTTCTGACAGAAAGAGTGTGCAGAGGATCAAGGCCAGAGAAATTGTCCCTGGAGACATTGTGGAGGTGTCAGGTAAGACATATCAAGACACTGCTTTGGGAGTATGTGTGCATGTGTTAACTATTTTTGAAAATAATCTGTCAGCTTTGTTTGTAAACAGTTGTCAGGGGAATACTACACTGTTGTAGCTGTGAAAAGATAGTATCCAGTCAGTTACTTGCATCTATGTGTAGGGCTAGACACAACTTTAATATAAATGTGTGTGTTGTCAACGCCTTGTGTCTTTTTAAGGCAGCTTAATTGAGGCCTGACAGAGTGGCACTGCTGTGAAAACATGCTGACTACAGCAAAACAAAATTGCGAGTATAAATATCCCGGCTGGCACCTGCTGCACCTCCTCTTGCCTCCGTGCCATTGCCCCCTTCTGTTCATTTGTCAGTGAGCACCTGTTCCCCCACCCCTGCCGTGAATGCTTCATGCTCATTGGCCAAGATATTTGTCAAGTTTTAAGTCCAGCACCATTATGAAATCTGTGGATTAAGGATAGAATTTCAGCAAGTTGTCAGAGCATCTGGTGCCTATTTTGGGAATGATTTGTAGCGCTGGTAGTATATGTGGGTGACAAGAATTGTGCTATTTGACACCATTGCAGTCACTTGGATGTGGTGGAGGTGCAAAATAATTAAGCATCAGAGGCTGTCCACTCACATCTGACATCCCTATGGATGTACTTGACTTTTTATTTATTTTAGTGTTGAGAATGTTTATGCAATGATGTGGCATTTCACAAGATTTTAAAAAAGGGCTTCACTTTCTCCACAGTTGGTGACAAAGTCCCCGCTGACATCAGGATTGTTTCCATCAAGTCCACCACCCTGCGTGTTGACCAGTCCATCCTTACTGGTGAGCATTATCAGAAATACAATTAGCACTAGTTACCTTGATATATAAATAGTACACTATTGTAGTTATTGTACTATTAACAAACATGATAATTAAAATATTTAGTCATCTTGAGTTAAAGGGGTCCTAGGCTGAAAAATTGTGTTTTTGTAGGTTTGAGCCTTTTGAAATATGCCTATTGGTCACGTGATTGTTGAAAAATTTTCAAAACGCTCACTTCTCTTTAAAAAAACATACAGCCTTTATCTCGTTTTTCTCTCCAAGAAGTCATTTTCAACTCTTCTGGGTATATTGTTGTCATGTGACTAAAAGCTAACTGTTACCAGCCTTGATACCTGCCTGCTGCTCTATTGCTGGTCAGCCTTGTGGCTGCCAAATCGGTACCCAGAACAAGATCGGTACCCCGCATGCGCAAAAGTACTTCACTTGATGTACACACGTGTAATGCCTTTACACCGTGACAAATGCATTTAATTTACAACTGAACAGATATGGTTTTGAATAACTTGCAGATTTTTATTAAATACTTGGTCACGTTTTCAACATACAAATGTATAATTTCTTAAACAATATTCTGTCTTTGATGCTGAGTACCGATCTTGTCCACAAGCCTCGTTGTCTGTCATGTAGATGGGTGGGGAGCCAAAGAGCTAACAGTAATGCAAGGAAGCTTGCATTTATATTATTATTTTCTTTAGATTTCAGTCACCCTAATAGACATCCCTGTTTCCACTTGGTTCACTAGTCGATAATGTATCTCATGTCATTCTGGCTTATTTTGTTATATTTTCACCGTGATGCTACAGAGAATTGTTCGCCCCAAAGGCGGCTGGCTGAAGCAGATTTTTAGCAGTTTAACCACTAGTCTTGGCTCATTCACGAACGTTTCTGTTCCCATTGTACTCCAGGGACTGGTCATAGCCTATCGACCACTGAAACCAGACATCCCCGCCCACCAGTGATGCATCATTTTTTTCATTTTTAAGACTTAAAGACAAATTTACATTTGTTGGTTCCGAGCTAGGATCTGAAATAATAGTTTTTGGAGCCAAAAAAGAAAGCCTCAAAGTTAGCACTCGGCTTCAATCAGTGATGCTAAAAACCAACAGCCAAGCCAGAAATCTGGGTGTGATTCTGGACTCAGACCTGAATTTTAACAGGCACATTAAGACAGTAGTGAAATCAGCCCATTACAAAGAACATGGCGAGGATTAAAGGACTGATGTCTCAGCAGGATTTAGAAAAACTTGTCCATGCAGTTATCTTCAGTAAACTGGACTACTGTAATGCTGAAAACTTTCCTATTTGCCGCTGCCTTTCAGTAGAACAATTGTTAATTTTCCACAATGCACTGTAACTCTTATTTCTTGCACTTTATCTATTTTACTCTATTTTAGCTTGTTTCTGTTTCTCTTTATTTTTTAGGTTGCTGTAGTGCTTTAATGTTTTATGTAAAGCACTTTGAATTGTCTTGTACATGAAATGTCCTATACAAATAAACTTGCCTTGCCAAGATTAGCAATAGTGACATAAGAGGGAAGGCAGAGCTAAATGCAGCCTTAGAGATATAAAGAGATATACTGAAACCAGCCGTTCCCAGAAATGCTGCAAAAGGCTATTCACCATTTACACTTATGCAGCAATAATTAAAAAATTGACCAAAATATGTCACAAAAATTTAGTTAAGACATATGTGAGTTGTTGAAATGTGGACAAATTGCAGTCGGTGATCCCTTTAAGTTAGTCTTATATTGTACTAAATAATACATGAATCATGTAAAATATAATAACTGTGAGGGACAATATTTACATTGTAAAGGCATTGGGACAAATAGAATATATGAACAATATTATCTGTAATTCTAATCATAATCCAGTAATATTGTTATTGATCAGTAAAAAAAACAAGTTACAACTAAAGTTTGTAAATGAGGTTTTAATAAATATAATTTCTTACGTTGTCCTATTTTCTCATTTGTTCACAATGGTTATAATTAGCATAAGGAAAGCAGCCAAAACCTATGTGTGTGTGTAATCTGCCCTGTTTTTTTATTGGCTATTTTGAGTTCATCTCTGTTTCCTTCCTCAGGTGAGTCTGTCAGTGTGATCAAGCACACTGATCCTGTACCTGACCCTAGAGCTGTCAACCAGGACAAGAAGAACATGCTTTTCTCTGTAAGACCCCAACACCATCAATGATTTACCTTGCTCTGGATAATCCTTGCCTCACTTTACCCATTTTCATCTTTTCTCCTTCGTAGGGCACCAACATCGCTGCTGGCAAGGCCATTGGTATTGCCATTGCCACCGGAGTCTCCACTGAGATTGGCAAGATCCGTGACCAGATGGTTGCCACCGAGCAGGAGAAGACTCCTCTGCAGCAGAAGCTGGACGAGTTTGGCGAGCAGCTGTCCAAGGTCATCTCCCTGATCTGCGTTGCCGTCTGGGCCATCAACATCGGCCACTTCAACGACCCCGTCCACGGAGGCTCATGGATCCGTGGCGCTGTCTACTACTTTAAGATTGCTGTTGCCCTGGCTGTGGCTGCTATCCCCGAGGGTGAGGACACAGAAGATCGGGAGCAGACAATTTTTTCCCCCTACTCATCACACTTAAGGTTTTCACCAATCTCCCCTCAGGTCTGCCTGCTGTCATCACCACCTGCCTGGCCCTTGGCACCCGTCGTATGGCCAAGAAGAACGCCATTGTCAGAAGCCTGCCGTCCGTGGAGACCCTAGGCTGCACCTCCGTCATCTGCTCTGACAAGACTGGCACCCTCACCACCAACCAGATGTGTGTGACCAAGGTGGGTGTGTGACCACTGAGGAAATGTGGGCGGGACACGCGTGCTTCAGATACAGTAAAACCTGCCTCTGTTTCCTCCTCCGCAGATGTTCATTGTCAAGGCTGTTGATGGGGACCATGTTGACCTTGATGCCTTTGATATCTCTGGCTCCAAATACACCCCTGAGGGAGAGGTGTAAGTGATTCTCAGTGGCCATGTGTCACCATTCAGCTTTGCACAGGAACATCTCTAATTGTCTTTTTGTCCATCAGCTCCCAGGGAGGTGCCAAGACCAACTGTAGTGCGTATGACGGCCTCGTTGAGCTAGCAACCATCTGTGCCCTGTGCAATGACTCTTCTCTGGACTACAACGAGGTAAAAAGCAGACAGTCTGTGGTGTCTGTTTGGCACACTCCTGAGTTTCATGCAGTATTGTCAATTTTCTCAATAACTGTTTGTTTCTCCAGTCTAAGAAGATCTATGAGAAGGTCGGTGAGGCCACTGAGACTGCCCTGTGCTGCTTGGTTGAGAAGATGAACGTGTTCAACACCAATGTGAAGAACCTTTCCAGGGTTGAGAGAGCCAATGCTTGCTGTGCTGTAAGTCTACTTCATACCATTTGAGATTTTTATACTGAATAATGTCTAACAGCAGACCGGAACTTCGACAGTGAAAAGGGACATTTTAGGGAATTTTGGCCAAAAAAGAAAATAAAAATCTGCATATATAAATGCACAGTACTGATTTGAAAATTAAACTAAAAGAAAGAGAGTATAAGCTGGCCTGCCAACATTATCAATAGACAAGTTTTTTCTTCTGAAAAAAATGTTAATCTTTATGGGGTTGTTTTCTCATAAACTTAAATTTTTTTCTTTCTAAATTTGTGACTTTTGACTCATAAATTTGCTCTTCTTTCTTTATTTCTTACAAAACAAAAAAGAGCCACTGGTTATGGGCACAAGAGAAGCTTTTATGTCGTTGGTTGTTTTTTTTTTTTTCTTGAGGGGAAGTGGTATCTAACTTTTGTCACTATTATTATTATTACAATTATTATTGTATATGTTCTGCTTCTTTATTTCCAAATTACTTTTGGTCTGTGTGTTTGGTTAAAGGGATCATTGACTGAAAAACTGTGTTTTTGTAGTTTTTAACCTTTTGAAATGTGTGTACTGGTCACGAGATTGTCAAAAAAAATCAAAACACTCACTTGTCTTCCAAAAACACACAGTCTTTATCTTGTATTTTTCTCCAAAAAGCCATTTTGACTCTTCTGGGTATTTTCCTGTACATCAAGAAACAAGAAATGTCACTAAAATGTAATTGTCACTAGCCTTGATACCTGCCCGCTGCTCTATTATTAGTCAGTCTAGCTGTCTGTCATGTAGATGGGCGGGGAGCCAAAGAAATTGGCAGTGCGGTGGCGCAGTGGTTAGCACTGCGGCAGCACAGCAACTCACCCTTGGCCATGGGATCCCTGGTTCGATCCCAGCCCCTGACCAACAGTGATCTGTGTGGAGTTTGCAAGTTCTCCCCGTATCTGCGTGGGTTTCCATCCATCCATCCATCTTCTTCCGCTTAATCCTTTCCTCCACATGCCAAAAACATGCAGGTTAGGTTAATTGGAGACTCTAAAGTGGCCCTAAGTGTGAATGTGTGTGTGAATGGTTAAGGGATAGCGCCGTACCGTGGCTGCTTCATCCATCCAGGTGGATGCCCTCAATTTCTCCTCTGGGGATCAATAAAGTATACAAAATCAAAAATCAAATTAAGAGCTAACAATGGTATGCTGAAGCTTGCATTTAATTGTTATTTTCTTTACATTTCAGCCACCCTAATAGACACCTGGTTTCTACCCAGTTCACTGATCCATAGTGAAAAATATATCTAGCATCATTCTGGCTTATTTTGTTATTTTTGCAGTCATGCTGCATCATTAGCACTGTTAGCACCACAAGGAGGCTAGCTGAAGCTAGCAGTTTAGCCAGTAGTCTTGGCTCATTCAGGAATGTTTCTGTGCTTATTGTGCTCCAGGGACCGGTCATGTCCTATCAAACACTGAAGTCACGCATTCCTGTCCATCAGTGATGCATTATTTAATTTATTCTTTGAGACATATATATGTTAGTTCATGAGGCTAGAGCCACGCTAGACAGCTAATGCTAACCATAGTGATGTAAGAGGGAGGGGGGAGTTGAATGTAGCCTGAGAATTATAAGAGAGACATGCACTGAAACCAGCCATTCTCAGAAAGGCTAGAAGAAAAAGAAAAACAATTTTGCTGCAGTCCTCTTCTTTTTCCTTTCGGCTGCTCCCTTTAGGGGTCGCCACAGCAGATCATCTGCTTTCATCTCACCCTATCCCTTGTATCTTCCTCTGTAGCACCAACCCTCTCCATGTCCTCCTTCACTGCATCCATAAATCTCTGTGGTTTTCCTCTTTTCCTCCTGCCTGGCAGCTCCATCTTCAACATCCTTTGTCCAATATATCCACTATCCCTCCTCTGCACATAACCAAACCATCTCAGCCTTGCCTCTTTTACTTTGTGTCCAAACCGCTCAACCTGAACTGTCCCTCTGATATACTCATTTCTAATCCTGTCCCTCCTAGTCACTCCCAATGAGAATCTTAGCATCTTCAACCCTGCCACCTCCAGCTCCACCTCCTGGCTTTTTGTTTGTGCCACCATCTTCAAATCATACATCATAGCAGATCTCACTACTGTCTTGTAAATCTTAATTACATAATTAAAGAAAATTTGACCAAAATATGTCACAAACATTTTATTAACGTGTGAGCTAGTAAAATGTGGAAAAAGTGCAATCAATGACCCCTTTAAACGCAGCATGAATAAATGTAAGGCTTGTAAGTTCCAAGAGGGCTACATGTGCCTCAGGGTTCCACCGGTTATAGACCTCTAGTGTATAACAACTCTCTCCGCATGTCTCAGGTGGTCAAGCAGCTCATGAGGAAGAACTTCACTCTGGAGTTCTCCCGTGACAGGAAGTCCATGTCTGTGTACTGCACTCCTACTAAGGGTGATGGTGGCGCCAAGATGTTTGTGAAGGTGAGTCCTATTTCCCCCTGTTGTCTCTGTTCTTTGACCATGCTGCATTTCATTGGACTGTAAACAACTAAGTGCTTTCTCCACAGGGCGCTCCTGAGGGTGTGATTGACAGGTGCGCATACGTGCGTGTTGGAACCACCCGTGTACCTCTGACCAACGCTATCAAGGATAAGATCATGGCTGTTATTAGGGACTGGGGTACTGGCCGTGACACTCTGCGTTGCTTGGCCCTGGCCACCCGTGACACCCCACTGAAGATGGACGAGATGAACCTTGAGGACTCCACTAGGTTTGCTGACTATGAGGTGAAATTTTTTTAATAAAACCACAGTTACGGGCTTGATATACAAACATACAGTGGCAACAGTGACCACAGGAATGAATAACTGTACTGATTTCTTGGCACTCGTCTCCTCAGACTGACCTGACCTTTGTTGGCTGCGTTGGTATGCTGGATCCCCCTCGTAAGGAGGTCACTGGCTCCATTGAGCTGTGTGGGGCTGCAGGAATCCGTGTCATTATGATCACTGGTAGGTATCATAGATGGATTGGAATACATAATAGATCTGCTCCTGTAGTTTTCCATGTTTCCACTCTGTGATGGGGCCTACCAGAGACCCCAAGATACAATGTTATCCTGATATTTGGGACTATACAATATTATCACAATTGCAAGAGCAATCTGTATGTCGCAATTTTGCATCCTCCCACTAGATTTATCTTATGTTCTTCTTCATATGTCAGGTGACAACAAGGGAACTGCTATCGCTATCTGCCGTCGCATTGGCATCTTCAGTGAGGATGAGGACGTTAGTGGCAGAGCTTACACTGGACGTGAGTTTGATGATCTGCCAACCCACGAACAGGCTGAGGCTGTACGCAGGGCATGCTGCTTTGCCCGTGTAGAGCCAGCCCACAAGTCCAAGATTGTTGAGTACCTGCAGGGTTACGATGACATTACTGCTATGGTAAGACCTTGGAAGCACAGCATGCAGCTGCAAACATGTCTTTAAGATTCATAGTAGATTAACATGTACTTTATCCATTTCAACCTCAGACTGGTGATGGCGTGAATGATGCCCCTGCCCTGAAAAAGGCAGAGATCGGAATCGCCATGGGCTCTGGCACTGCCGTTGCCAAGACTGCCTCTGAGATGGTACTGGCTGACGACAACTTCTCTTCCATTGTGGCTGCTGTTGAGGAGGGCAGAGCTATCTACAACAACATGAAGCAGTTCATCCGCTACCTCATCTCCTCCAACATCGGTGAGGTCGTCTGGTGAGTGCTCACACAGTCTGACGCAGACCTTTAAAATTTACCTTTCTCCCTGCCTAATTTCAGTTTTCCTTTTAAAATCCAACAGTATCTTCCTTACTGCTGCTCTGGGTCTGCCTGAGGCTCTGATCCCTGTCCAGCTGCTGTGGGTCAACCTGGTGACTGACGGTCTGCCTGCCACCGCTCTGGGCTTCAACCCCCCAGACCTGGACATCATGGGCAAGCCCCCACGTTCCCCCAAGGAGCCCCTGATCTCTGGCTGGCTGTTCTTCAGATACATGGCTATTGGTGGTAAGAAGACCTGAGAAGAATCTCTTTATATCGGTTTGAAAATGTAAAAAAAAAAAAACACTTGCCCACACTGTTGCTGTTCTCCCTCAACAGGATACGTCGGTGCTGCCACTGTTGGTGGTGCTGCCTGGTGGTTCCTTTACGATACCACTGGACCCCAAGTCACCTACTACCAATTGGTGAGTAATAAATTTATATATTTTGGATAGTTTCTATGATTCTTTAAATCAATCAAAACTTTATTTTTATAGCACTTTTCATACAAAAATTTGTAACACAAAGTGCTTCACAGAAAAAAGGCCTAAACTGTGCAAAATGACATTTTCATTGGTTTTAACCTTACATAATATAGCAATGAGTCACAGGTATACTGTTAAAATGTTAAAAAGTATTTTAAATTATTAAAACTCTAACTTCACAAAGAAACACACCCTGCATTTTTTTTTTCCATTGAAACACTTTAATAAATTGTCAGACTGTACTTCCTGGATTTTATGACATCACAAACCAACAAGCCCCACCTTCAGCTTCCTTAAGTTGGCAAAACAAATACCCTGACTGCCTCCTTACTTGTGATAGGCCCACTCAGAAAACCTTTACCTTTATATCATTAAGGATCCCCAAATACAGTGGTGTGAAAAAGTGTTTGCCCCTTCCTGATTTCTTCTTTTTTTTTGTATGTTTGTCACACTTAAATGTTTCAGATCATCAAACACATTTAAATCTTAGACAAAGATAACAAGTAAACACAAAATGCAGTTTTTAAATGAAGGTGTTCATTATCAAGGGGGAAAAAAATCCAAACCTACATGGCCCTGTGTGGAAAAAGTGATTGCCCCCTAAACCTAATAACTGGTTGGGCCACCTTTAGCAGCAACAACTGCAATCAAACGTTTGCGATAACTGGCAATGAGTCTTTTACAGTGCTGTGGAGGAATTTTGGCCAAATCATGTTTGCAAAATTGTTGTAATTCAGCCACACTGGAGGGTTTTCGAGCATGAACCACCTTTTTAAGGTCATGCCACTGCATCCCAATCGGATTCAGGTCAGGACTTTGACTAGGCCACTCCAAAGTCTTCATTTTGTTTTTCTTAAGCCATTCAGAGGTGGACTTGCTGGTGTGTTTTGGATCATTGTCCTACTGCGGAACCCAAGTGCACTTCAGCTTGAGGTCACAAACAGATGGCCGGACATTCTCCTTCAGGGTTTTTTGGTAGACAGCAGAATTCATGGTTCCATTTACCACAGTAAGTCTTCCAGGTCCTGAAGCAGCAAAACAGCCCAAGACCATCACACTATCATTTTTTTTTTTTTTTAGATTTAGACTTAGTATACTTTATTGATCCCCAGAGGGGAAATTGAGGGCATCCACCACCTGGACGGATGAAGCAGCCACGATACGGCGCTATCCCTTAACCATTCACACACACACTCACACCTAGGGCCACTTTAGAGTCTCCAATTAACCTAACCTAACCTGCATGTTTTTGGCATGTGGGAGGAAACCCACATGCCATGCTATCATCATCATCATAGCAGTCTGTCGCGGGTGACAATGACTGTTTCATTTAGGTCTGATCAGATTCCTCTATGCAGCTCTGTCCCCCGCCCTCTGCTGCCAGGAACTCCCGACCCTGCAAACCTGGGCGATGTCCGAGCCGGTATGAGTTGCTTTCTGACTGACCATTTCATGAAACTGCTTTCAAAGTATTTGAGTACTGCTAGCTTTTGCTGGACTAGCAACACATTCTTGGCAGATAGAGGTATTATCAGTAGCAAGGACAGGCCAAGACAAACTGACTCCAGTATCTGTTGCAGTGACTGACCAGATGATAGGTTTGTTTATCTCTGCTCTTTGTGTAGTGCATGTCATGATGCACCAACTGGCAATAGTCCACCACAGACCTTGCGACAGATGTGCTTATCTGCCGGGATGTCCAGTCTCACCCCATGTAACTGGGAGTGGTCCACCACAGACCTGTGACAGATATTGTTTTGAGTTCTGCCAGGTTGCCCAGTTTCACCTTCCACGCCCTCGGAAGGGTGGGGTTGCCAGTTGAGTCACCGACGGCCCGACCCATGAGACAGGTAGTACCGGTTTTCATGGTTATCCAGTAGCAAGCAAACCAATGCCTGACCTGACTATTTTCACCAAATATCAGTAACAACCCAAGTAATCCATATACACAAAGAAATCAAGGCAACTGTGCTAATAAAACAAGTTCCACTCAATAAAGGGGAATGACACAGGGAATAAATATTGAACACATGAAGAAAAAGAGGTGCAAAAAGGCATAGAAAACCAGGAAACCAACTGAAATCCATTAGAATTTAGGAAGCCATCCCATCTCCATCGGTGCAAATTCATTTCAGCTGGTTAAGTTCTGACTGATAGCTTTTAAAAAGGTCTGTAAATATCAGATTGTCACACCACAAAGAACTCATGATGGGTAGAAGCAAAAAGGTCTCTCTAGACCTTTGCAACCTTATTATTGTAAAACATAATGATGGCATTGCTTACAGGCCCATTTCTAAACTGCTGAATGTTCCAGTTAGCACTGTTGGAGTCATCATTCAGAAGTGGAAAGAACATCATTTTACCATAAACTGGCCACGGCCAGGAGCTCCTTGCAAGATTTCTGACAGAAGAGTCAAAAGAATTATCAGAAGAGTTATCCAAGAGCCAAAGACCACTCGTGGAGAGCTCCAAAAAGACCTGGAGTTAGCAGATACTGCTGTTTCAAAGAAAACAATAAGTAATGCACTCAACCGACATGGGCTCTATACCCACTCACCTTGCAAGACTCCATTGCTGAAGAAAAATACTGGGAGAATATAGTCTGGTCAGATGATACCAAAATTGAAATTTTGGATGCCAAAACACACAGCAAGTTTGGAGGAGAAATGGCACTCCACATCCCATCATGGTATGGCGTTGTTTTTCAGCACATGGTACAAGCAGACTTCATATGATTGAAGGAAAGATGAATGGACAAATGTAAAAATGTACAGAGACATCCTTGATAAGAATCTGTTGCCATCTACCAAGATGCTGAAGATGAAACAAGGGTGGACATTTCAGCAAGACAATGATCCCAAACACACAGCCAAGGAAAAGCTCAACTGGCTCCAGAGAAGGAAAATAAAGCTGCTAGAATGGCCCAGTCAGTCAACAGACCTGAATCCAATTGAAAATCTATGGAACAAACTGAAGATCAGAGTTTATAGAAGACCCCCACAGAACCTTCAAGATTTGAAGACAGTTTGTGTGGAAGAATGGGCTAAAATCCCTCCTGAGCAATGCCTGTGTCTAGTTTCTCCATACAGGCATACAGGATGGGTCTGAAAGCTGTTATAACCAACAAAGGCTTTTCTACTAAACATTAAATGAATTTCACCAAGTGTTTTCAATACTTATTCCCTGTGTCATTCCACCTGATTAAATACAACTTGTTCTGTGAACACAGTTACCTTGACCCCGTTGCATGCGTGGATTACTTGGGTCTTTACTGATAACTGGTGAAAATCTCAGGTCAATGACTCCATCAGAAATATGTTTGAGAAAAATGTTGACATGTTCAATACTTATTTTCCTCACTGTATATCATAACAGTCTTGCGCTTCCATTGATTCCTAGCAGTCTTAATTTTCTGTGAAGGAATGATTCACACTAATGTCATATCATTAAAACATGTAATTGTGATTGATCTTTTGAATGTCACAGTTAACTCATAATCAGTGATGGGACAGCAGGCTCCGGAGCTTTGAGGGTGCTCTGAGCTTGTCCAGGAAATATTTGGCAAAGTGCGTTTCGAGACGTGTATTGCTGATGGGTGTGTTGACGTTGTACCACGTGACTGGGTCAGGAAGCCATTCATGATTTTGCACGCAGCATGAAATAAAGTGAGCAGCGATACACAATGGAAATCGCCATCCCTTATGTTTTGTGTTGTCGATGTTTGACTGTGTAAGGGATTTGTCACAGCCAATTTCAGATGGAGCCAACAAAAACATGGACTTCTCCCTTTTGGGAACAGTTTGATCTAATTTCTCCCATTGATACATTTTCCACAAATAGTGGACATTTATTGTGACTGAAGTGATGGCCTAGAGGTAAAGCATCTGTTCTGCAACTTGGAGGCTGGGGTTCAAGTCCCAGCTAGGCCATTCTTGTAACTTTATTTTTACACACAACAGACACTTCACCATCACACTACCACCACCACATTTTACTGTTGGTATGATGTTCCTTTTCTGAAATGCTGTTACTTTTATGTCGGATGTAATGGGACACATACTTTCCAAAAAGTTCAACTTTTGTCTCATCAATCCACAGAGTATTTTACCAAAAGTCTTGGGGATCATCAAGATGTTTTCTGGCAAAACTGAGACGAGCCTTTATGTTCTTTTTGCTCAGCAGTGTTTTTCATCTTGAAACTCTGCCATGCAGGCCATTTTTGCCCAGTCTCTTTCTTATGGTGGAGTCATGAACACTGACCTTAACTGAGGCAAGTGAAGCCTGCAGTTCTTTGGATGTTGTTGTGGGGTCTTTTGTGACCTCTTGGATGAGTCGTCGCTGCGCTCTTGGGGTAATTTTGGTTGGCCGGCTGTTATGTCCATAACTTGGGAAATCAAGGAAGAGGCTGAAGGAACAGTTGAACGTACTTTATTGTTAGGAGCCACAAACAACAACAGGTGCTCTGTACAGGCCAAGGGGTCAACGACGAAAGAGACCGTGCTCTTCCGGCCTGGCCCTTTATATCCCTGGTGATGGTGGAACTGGAAAGGTGGGCCGTCAACCCCCCACTACACCCAGGGTATACATGCAGCCATCTTGGTACACCACACCGGCCACTCTTGGGAAGGTTCACCACTGTTACATGTTTTCACCATTTAATTTATGTTTTAACGGGGGTGGGGGGGGGTCACTTTTTCACACAGGGCCATGTAGGTTTGGATTTTTTTTACCCTTAATAATAAACACCTTCATTTACAAATTGCATTTTATGTTTACTTGTGTTTGTCTAATTTCAATTTGTTTGATGATCTGAAACATTTAAGTGTGACAAACAAAAAAATGAGATCAGGAAGGGGGCAAACACTTTTTCCACACCAATGTATTAGGCAGTGGTGACCTAATGGTTAAGAGATGTGGACTGGTGACTGGACGGTTGCTCGTTCAATCTCTGGATCAGCTGGATTGGCAGGATCAGATCTGCATGGGACAGATGACATAGCAGTGTGGTGCCCCACCCTCAGGCCTTGCCCCCTGAACAAGACCCTTAAACCCGACTGCTCCAGTGGAGCTGCTCAGTGGCCACAGGTCAGTCTGTGTGTTATGTCCATAACACAGCTCACAAAGAACCAGGCTGGAGGTGCCGTTGACCGTAACTTTATTAATAGCAATACAAACCATAAGGTGCTCCGTACAGGCCAAGGGGTCGACGGTTAAAGAGACGGAGTCTCTTCCGCGTCTGCCCTTTATACTCCAGGGTGATGGCGGAACTGGAAAGGCAGGGCCGTGACCCCCACTTCACCCCGGGTGTACCCGACGCCATCTTGGTACACCACACTGTGGTTGTGCTAGACAGCTTCCAGGTGTGCATGTGAACAGGGCGTCCTTGAAAAAGAGAGGTTGTCTCTCAGTGGACCTCCTCTGTATAAATAAAAGGTTAATTAAATTTTTAAAAAGTCTTAAAATTAATTCTGGAAAAATGAACAATATGGGACCTTTATTGTACAACACTGAATTTCATATCAATCAGGGCTCTAAAAGCTTTCTTCAGTTTCTTTTTTTGTAGTTACTTTACAACAATTTCAGTTTGTCTACAGTTAAGGCCTATACATACTCAGCAAGAACAGAGAAATTTGTTCTCTCTCCCAGGGCTGCAAGAACAAATGACATCATTTTGTTCTTGCAGCCCTGGTTTGGGAGTTCTTGCAGCTTGTTCTTGACACATCATCATGACAGAACCCCCCTCCCCCCGTCCTGTCAAGCAGCTAGGTAAGCAGAACAGAAATCTGCTTCCCTTATTGTGCCAAACAGATTTACTTTGCCAAAAAGAGTTTTATACAGCATATAACTATGTATTGTATATTATTTATAGACTCCTCTTGTAATAACTTTTAATACTTTATTTAAATTGTTTTGCCCATGATAAACCCAACAGAAATGGAGAAGGGAGGGGTGAGGAGGGGGAAAGAAAAGAGAGAGGAACAAATAGAAAAAACAAACAAACTGACAAATGAGACAAACAGAAGGCAAACTGTTTCTTCTTCTGAAAAGGTCTCATCACAAGTCTGGTATCTGCACCTGTAAAGGAACACGTGTGTGTGCATGTGCATGTATGAGAGTACGCTCAAAGTGAGTGTGTGCGTGTGAGTGGTTTGCCAGGAAACATACAAAGAGGATGGCAGGTCACATCAACACCTCCCTCCCTGGAAACGGAGAGCAAGCAAGACAGCGCCACCAACCCCAACAGAGAGCACAAATGCCCTGAAGCCAGAAAGCCCCACGACAGCCATGCAACCACCCCAGGATGGACAGCCAAGGGAGACCAGTGCAGTGCCCCCTCCCCCAGGGACCAGAAGGAGAGCCCACCCCTCACCCCCCAGGCCGCAAACTGGCACATGCCCCCTGCCCCCCAACCCCACAGCAAGCACGTGCCCATCCCAGTGCCCCCAACCCACGCCCCAGGAGCCCCCAAGCCCCCACGCCCAGAAAAGGTGGCAGAAAGGTGCGGGGAGTCCCACGGGGGGCCAGCCCCCAATCCAAAGGAGCCCAAGTGGCCAAGAGATACCAGGAGGTGCCATCCCCTCAGTCCAGCACCACCCACCAGCAAATACACTCACTCTCATGCACTCATACCCTCATGCTCTCACACACACTCACTCATACTCACACACTCGCTCGCTCACCCTCTCCTTCACACAATCTTACACTTGCACTCCCACACTCAGACGCATTCACTCTCACCCACTCCCATAATTGTTCAGTCTTGCTCCCATTCCCACTCGCCCTCACAGTCGCTCGCACTCACACATGCTTCCTTCCACTCACACTCACTCATATATACACTTCCATTCGCGCTCTGACTCACCCACATTTACTTACTTTCTCTTACACACTCCCACTTATTCAGCCTTAACACTTGGGGCGGCCTCGGCGCAGATGCAGTGGGCCCGAATGCACTCATATGCTTGGCAGTGGCTGGGGAGGCTGCCAGTGTGGACCAGCAACCACATCCCCACCAACCCGCCTCAGGGCAGCTGCGGCCACAGAAGCAGCCCACCCCCATGCATGAATCGTGATGGGTGATTGTTACTTGTGTGGCATCATTGGGTACAGGTGTGTGTACTACCAAAGTGCAGTTAAAAGTGGGGGAATAGTGTGATAGGGCATTGCTACCCATTGCTATTGGCAGCAGTGCTCCCATCCCCCCAAGCCCTCAGTGTCTACAGTGCAATTAAAAATGAAGTGGGGGTGACCCCACGGCGCAGTAGTAGACAGAGGGATCCTCTTCACCGACACCGTATGGCACACCCCACCCCAAAACTTTAACTGTATCCAATAAGATGTATGATCCACCCAGAATTGGGAGGTAAGATTGGGAGGGGGGCAGTCCCAGAGAGAGCCCGTCTCCCCACCCCAGAAGCCAGCTCCCATACTGGCTCTGGAAGCCACCCACCACCCCCAGATCCCATCCCAAGGCAAAGAGGGGCCAGGCTGTGCAACCCAGGACCCGTCAGTGTTGCACCCCAGTGCTCTCCTGCACCACAAGCATGATGGGGCAGCCACACTCACACTCACGCATCTTGTACACACCCTGTATGCACGTACACAAACATATATAATAATAATATGGCAAACCACATGTCAAGCGACATCCCAAAGCGCCCCCCACGAGCCCACCCACCATCCACCCCAGCCAGACATTGCTGGGGGTAGGCCACCCCTGCAGCCACAGTTGCTCCGGGGCAAACCGACAGAAACACAACTGCCAACCCACACCAACAGCCCCCCCACCGACCGCCACCGAACACCCGCACACACCCATACCCGGCGCCACGGACACTGGAGGCAGTGTGGGCAAAGCACCCCACCCCAGGACTCAACAGCAGGACGGCCAGGGAGAGCGGAAACCAAACCGTTATTCCCCCGGCCACCAGACGGCCTGACCCCCCTCCCCTCCGCCACCCAACGAGATCTTTCCCTCACATACACACCCTCCATAACCATACGTCCACCCTCAGGTACTTACCCCCCCCCCCCCCCCACACACACACACATGCCCACCCTCACGTGTACTCACACAGACATACCATCACTTATGTCCACCTACACCCACACACACCCTCGCATATTTACACAAAACACACATACCCACACATTCACACACACATACACACACACACACACATACTACACATATACACTACTCACAAAAAGTTAGGAATATTCGGCTTTCGGGTGAAATTTCAGGATGAACCTAAAATGCTCTATGACCTTTACAGGTGAACTTAATTTGACCCTCTCTAACCTTTTGAATGCACATTTCCAACTTTTCAATGTTTCAATACTTTTTGCATAACTTGCTGTTCTCTAACAAGGTGCTTAATGGCAAAATTCACAACAGGTGTTTTATCCATGAATCGACCAATATATTTTCTGGTTCAATTAGAATTGGTATGTAAACAGTCCTCTTCATCATGCTGTTTACATTTTGACATCATGAGACCAAGACGACACCTAACAATTGATCAACAGTACCTCGCCATTGCAAGGCTTCAAACAGGATATTCAATTCAATTCAATTCAACTTTATTTATATAGCGCCATTTCACAACAACAGTCATCTCATAGCACTATCAACTGTAGGGATATTCTCAGAGGGAAGTGGCCGCTGAGCTTAGAGTGTCACAAAGTGTCATCAGCAGGTTGCAACAGAGATACAAGAGACTGTAAGAGTCACAGAAAGGCATAGAAGTGGACATCCTTTGGCCACATCCCATGCTGATGACCACTTCATTGTGAACAGTGCCCTGCGGAACCGGATGATGAATGCCACTCAACTCCAGGCACATTTAAGGGAGGAGAGAGGCACCCAAGTGTCACGTCAGACCATTTGAAACCGTTTACATCACCGTGGTCTGCGTGTTAGACAGCCTGCAAGGGTACCTGACAACACCACTAGGCACAGGTGTCATCGTCTTGCATGGACCAGGGCGCATTTACACTAGACACGGGACCAGTAGGCCTCAGTGCTGTTCTCTGATAAAAGTTGATTCACACTGAGCAGAAATGATGGCTGCCAGCAATGTTGGAGATGTCAAGGAGAGCGCTATGCATCAGTCACTGTTATCACCATGTTACAGTCTGGGCAGGTGTGTCTAGTCAATATAGAACTGCCCTACACATTGTGAATGGTACAGTGATAAGCCGACACTTCCTGAATAACATCATTAATCCAGTCATTGTGCCCCTACATGAACACAGGCCAAATTTCATTTTCATGGACGACAGTGCTCCAGCTTATCAAGGTTGCATCATTAGGGAACGGCTGCTGGAGGCTGGGGTACCTCAAATGGAGTGGCCTGCACTTTCTCCAGACCTGAATCCCATTGAAAACCTATTGGATCAGCTGAGTCACCGTGTAGAGGCTCGTAACCCCGCACCCCACAACCTCAATGACCTGAGGGCCACCCTTCAATAAAAGTGGAATGCCATGCCTTAGCAGACAATAAGCCGACTTGTGAACAGCATGAGACGTTGTTGTCAAGCTGTAATTGATGCTCAAGGGCACATGACAAGTTATTGAGACATTGACATTTTTAATTGTGGTATACTCACCACTGTTGTTGGCTTTTGTTTCAATAAACTGTTTGAGATGAGGAAATCATCATTGCATGCTTCTACTTAAATGCCCTACATTTCCATAAATTTCACCCGAAAGCCAAATATCCCTAACTGTTTGTGAGTAATTGTAAATTGTCCTTAGGTATGGCTGTGAGAGTGAATGGTTGTCTGTCTCTCTGTGTTGGCCCTACGATGGACTGGCGACCTGTCCAGGGTGTACCCTGCCTCTCGCCCAAAGATACTGGGATAGGCTCCAGCCCCCCCGCGACCCGAAAAGGATTAAGCGGAAGAAGATGAATGAATGAATGAATGTTTGTGAGTAGTACACATGCGAACCCACACACACCCACACTCGCGCACATCTGCACATACGCTTGCGTACACACACTCACACACACCCACGCATGCACGCACACACACACACCCAGGCTCCAGAGGATGGGGGGCAACCCCCCGCCCTGGGACGTAGGCACCAGCCCCCGGAGCGCCAGCAGGACCCTGGGGAGGGCCTGCCGGCCCTCTGGGCCCCACCAACTTTTTTCTTATGTGTTGTCCAAGAACTATTGTATGACTGTTCAAAAATCTGAATTTCCCAGGAATTCTGCACTTGAGTTTCTTGTGAAGTATGAAATATCCTGGTCAGAAAGAACTTTGTTCTTGTTCTTGCCACCTCAAGAAAAAGAAAAAAATTCTCTGTTCTTGCCGAGTATGTAAAGGCCTTTAGGCTTGAAAAATGTGGAAACAGTGGTAATTTTTTTAGCATTTGACCTCCGTACACAACCACATTCAAAATCAAGATTTTCAGCTTTAATTTAAGGGTTTTTGACAAAAATGTGGCTTTAGCCATTCAGGAATTACAGCTATTTTCCTACATTTTGGGATGTCAGTACAAAGAAAAAAACAAAACAAAACACAATCTTACTGCAAGATGTGTATTACAACACTATTTTCCTCATAGGCAGTGCAAAAAAATTAAATTCAGGTAGCCGATTTGGTGCAAGAAAATAAAACATTTAAAAAAATCCTCCCAAAACAAATACTGTTGGTATTGTTATGGTTTTAATTGAGTATATCTAATCTGAAACTAATTTTCAATATTACTTGGTATCATGAGTACCTTTTTTGAACATCCCTAGCTATATCACGGTAGTCCTGACCACACTTTTCTTCCTTTCAGTCTCACTTCATGCAGTGCCATGATGAGAATGAGGACTTCACCGGCCTTGACTGTGAGATCTTTGAGTCTGCTGAGCCCATGACCATGGCCCTGTCTGTGCTGGTCACCATTGAGATGTGCAACGCTCTCAACAGGTACAAATGTGCTTCAGTGGGTTTGCAGCTTGGAACAACCCTCCTAATGAAGATGTATTAGAGGCTGTGCACATTACAACGTTTTTACTCCAAACTGGAAAACTTCCTTTAAAGCTTGGCTGTCTGTGCATGCGACACCAGGATTTTGGAGGTGTGAAAATATAAAGTTTTGAAACCAGTCTCCAAACTGGAATGGTTTTGCTGGTACTTTTTTCACCTCCATGTGCATGAAGAAAAACAGTAACAATGACATCAACATTACAGGAGTGTTGATGAGGCATAACCACCGGAGCTACAACAAATGATTGACATACTGTATGTACAGTGGGGCAAAAAAGTATTTAGTCAGCCACCAATTGTGCAAGTTCTCCCACTTAAAAGATGAGAGAGGTCTCCAATTTTCATCATAGGTATACCTCAACTATGAGAGACAAAATTAGAAAAAAAAAATCCAGAAAATCACATTGAAGGATTTTAATGAGTTAATTGGTAAATTCCTCGGTAAAATAAGTATTTGGTCAATAACAAAAGTTCATCTCAATACTTTGTTATATACCCTTTGTTGGCAATGACAGAGGTCAAACGTTTTCTGTAAGTCTTCACACGGTTTTCACACACTGTTGCTGGTATTTTGGCCCATTCCTCCATGCAGATCTCCTCTAGAGCAGTGATGTTTTGGGGCTGTCGCTGGGCAACATGGACTTTCAACTCCCTCCAAAGATTTTCTATGGGGTTGAGATCTGGAAACTGGCTAGGCCACTCCAGGACCTTGAAATGCTTCTTACAAAGCCACTCCTTTGTTGCCCGGGTGGTGTGTTTGGGATCATTGTCATGCTGAAAGACCCAGCCACGTTTTATCTTCAATGCCCTTGCTGATGGAAGGAGGTTTTCACTCAAAATCTCATGATACATGGCCCCATTCATTCTTTCCTTTACATGGATCAGTCGTCCTGGTCCCTTTGCAGAAAAACAGCCACAAAGCATGATGTTTCCATCCCCATGCTTCACAGTAGGTATGGTGTTCTTTCTCCTCCAAACACAACAAGTTGAGTTTTTACAATAAAGTTCTATTTTGGTTTCATCTGACCATATGACATTCTCCCAATCCTCTTCTGGATCATCCAAATGCTCTCTAGCAAACTTCAGACGGGCCTGGACATGTACTGGCTTAAGCAGGGCGACACATCTGGCACTGCAGGATTTGAGTCCCTGGCGGCATAGTGTGTTACTGATGGTAGCCTTTGTTACTTTGGTCCCAGCTCTCTGCAGGTCATTCACTAGGTCCCCCCGTGTGGTTCTGGGATTTTTGCTCACCGTTCTCGTGATCATTTTGACCCCACGGGGTGAGATCTTGCGTGGAGCCCCAGATCGAGGGAGATTATCAGTGGTCTTGTATGTCTTCCATTTTCTAATAATTGCTCCCACAGTTGATTTCTTCACACCAAGCTGTTTACCTATTGCAGATTCAGTCTTCCCAGCCTGGTGCAGGTCTACAATTTTGTTTCTGGTGTCCTTTGACAGCTCTTTGGTCTTGGCCATAGTGGAGTTTGGAGTCTGACTGTTTGAAGTTGGGGACAGGTGTCTTCTATACTGATAACGAGTTCAAACAGATGCCATTAATACAGGTAACGAGTGGAGGACAGAGGAGCCTCTTAAAGAAGAAGTTACAGGTCTGTGAGAGCCAGAAATCTTGCTTGTTTGTAGGTGACCAAATACTTATTTTACCGAGGATTTTACCAATTAATTAATTAAAAATCCTTCAATGTGATTTTCTGGATTTTTTTTTCCTCATTTTGTCTCTCATAGTTGAGATATACCTATGATGAAAATTGGAGACCTCTCTCATCTTTTAAGTGGGAGAACTTGCACAGTTGGTGGCTGACTAAATACTTTTTTGCCCCACTGTATGTGGTGCTTGGCAAAACAACTGAGCCTCACCTTATTAGCTGACGCGTCCTCTGGTAGGCGGTCTGTTCAAGTCTTTTGACATGCAGCCAAGATGGCGACAGGATGGTAAACTTTGTCCTATATCTTCAAAATAAAACATGTGAAACAATCAAGGTGGGAATAAATGCTGTCGATGCTGAATATGTGTTTACTTTTTACTAACAACCGCTATTTTCAGTTCAGCACATTCACTGAAGCCATTGGTGGTTGGCAGGAAATCGTACATGGTGCTTTAAAAAAAAGGTGCACTGCCACCTTCTGGCCCTGAATAGTTACAACAGCAGTTTTTCAGACCTTGGGTGGTCCCGTGTGAATGCACCAAAGTTTGTGTGACGTTGACATGTATACACAGATCTTTTTTTCCAGTTTCAATAAAAACGTTGTCACATGCACCACCCCTTACATGACAGTGACTTCTGGAGGTGTTTATTCAAATGTTTTCTCTTCTTCCAGCTTGTCTGAGAACCAGTCCCTGGTGCGCATGCCCCCATGGAGCAACTTCTGGCTGCTCGCTGCCATGTCCCTGTCCTTCTCCCTGCACTTCATGATCATCTATGTTGACCCGCTACCTGTGAGTCAGATATTCACCCTCTCCCAGAGGTGGATAGTAACATGTTACATTTACTCAAGTACATGTACTCAAGTATCTTTTCACAACACTGCACTTTAGTTACTAGTTTGTTTGTCGGATACCTTTTACTTTTACTTAATTGCATTCATAAAGAAAAACCTGTACTGTAGCTAATTTTTGAGTTGGTTTGGGCAGCTGATCAGGATGCCTCCTGGGCATCTCCCATGCAGAGGTTTCGTAAACTGAAAATTGTCCTTCACTGACAGATTTTTATTTTTTTTTTTAGCAATGACTGAAAATTCTGAAAACTGTCTGTCATTTGACAGATTACACTGAGGGTGATCTAGTTAAAGTCAATTAAATGACAGATAATAGATTATGACAGAATTTTTACAAGACTGTCAAAATGACATAAAATTTTTTAGTGCAACCTGTGTTTCAACGTGAGAAGTTATGGGCACATTCCACTGGGAGGAGACCCTGGGGCAGACCCAGGACACGCTGGAGAGACTATGTCTTCCAGTTGGCCTGGAGATGCCTTGGTATCCTCCCTGAAAAGTTGAAGGAGGTGGCTGGGGAGAGGGAATTCTGGGCTTCTTCGCTTAGACTGCCGCCTCTGTGACCAAAACCCCATAATAAGCATTATACAACAGTTAGTTCTAACCAAGCAATTTGATTGGACAACAGGGATTCCAGGATTTATTATATTCCACGATAATTGCACTCCAATGTTTCACTGGATATGTATCACTTTGCTTCAAAGGTGCTCCAGTAACCGTTAATTACTAACAGTAATTTACTGTCAAATCTACAGACTTCCATCCATCCATCTTCTCCCGCTTAATCCTTTTCGGGTCGTGGGGGGGCTGGAGCCTATCCCAGTATCTTTGGGCGAGAGGCAGGGTACCCCCTTGACAGATCGCCAGTCTGTCGCAGGGCCAACACAGAGAGACAGACAACCATTCTCTCTCACAGTCATACCTAAGGACAATTTAGAATCGTTTTGATGCCAATTAACCTAACTTGCATGTTTTTGGCATGTGGGAGGAAACCGGAGAGCAATCCCGGAGTAAACCCATGTAGACATGGGGAGAACATGCAAACTCCACACAGATCACTGCTGGTAGGGGGCTGGGATCGAACCCAGGATCCCCTGGCCAAGGTTGAGTTGCTGTGCTGCCGCAGTGCTAACCACTTCGCCACCGCGATCTGCAGACTTGAGAATGGCAATACTGTGTTGGATACCTTAATTTCCACAGTGAAGTGCTGTCTGAAAAGCAATTACAGTCTCACCCGTCTCTGATCCAGAAATCCTTCCCTTAAGCACAAGTTATGTACCCACACTGATAGGACGCAGCTGTGATGGCGTCAACGCAGCAGCGGCGTGCATTCCTATTGCATCGCTCAACATGCACCTCTCCGTGCACGTCAGCGACGCAAGCCGTCAGAGCTGTGATTGGTCCGCTTTGTCTCCTCCTTCACACTTCCTGGTTCTCGCTGCTGCTTCACTCTGCCTGTTCACGGCGACACAACTTCCCAGGCGGGTCAGTTAAACAGCAGTCCAAATTCAAAAGAATACTGAGCTAGTAAGCACATACCGAACATTTTGTGGCTCGTCATAACCCCAGTAATTACACAGATTGTTAAAACAGCAGCGGCAGTGGTTGCACGCACCGTTTTCTCCATCTTCTCTTTTTCGCTGTGCAACGATTGTATTAAAAGTTGCTTTTTCTTAACATTTTTTAGCTCCGACTCCATCACAATCTGCTGTTATCTGTCGCCATTTCATAAACAAAAACACACGACAAACACAAATCACTACACACATAGGCTGAAACCCATTTTGTTAACGAGAACAAAGCATTTCACCCAACACACAAGAAAAAATTGCCAATCACTGCGTCTGGGACGGACGTCCATAATGGCTTTGATGTGATGCGAGTGCATAAATCCAGCTTTATAAACATCAGGCGATATATTTTACATCTGTTTAAACAAAACAGACAGGTTAGAGTTGAATTTATTGACTGGATTAGAAAACCACAATACCTTTGTGGTGATGGACTCTTTGTTTCATCTGAAAATGCCACATTGATCTGAGCCCTTGTGCAGTACAGACTCAACACGTGACCAGTATGTATTTAGGTGCTGAGCAACAGTTACTGGCTACATGTAGAAGGGAGTATTTTTTTTTTCTCCGCTGCACAAAATAACTGGTTAAACAAACAAATCATAATATTTTGTCCAGTATTGCTGTAATTTAATAAATTGTGTTTGCGGAACTGTTGTATAAAATATTACTCTCGAGGTCGTACGGTATCAATGAATACACCAACTACTGCTACGTGTCCACTGGTTCCGTCATTCTTCCGCTTCCCATTCATTGTGTATTGGAAACGCAACAGAAAGCATTTGGGTCCGGAACGGTGAAAATCGGACTGCGGTGTGCTGAGTAGCCCATGGGTTCCCCGACCGCTCATTTGCATAAACCTTCTGATCGGTCATGATTTTTTTTTCCATACGGTCATGCACCGGAGGCAGCGCTCTTGTACTGAACTTTTAAACCAGCGGTTTTTGATGTCGAATAACGACAGATTCATTAACTGAACCAGACTTTTTGCATGTTGGTTTTAAATATATGGAGACCAATGACGCCATATTGTCCGGTAGCAGCCGGGAGTTGAAGCCCGCCCATGGACGGATCTGTCGACTAATCCAGTGAATCAGCCAGGTGGAGGAGAAGATGGGAAGGGGGGCGTGGTCATGGAGAAGAACTTAATAACCGCTGTTTCAGGCTAGCCGGTACTATATGACCAGTCCTTGCCGCCATATAGAAACAACATACAAAGGAACGAGGCGTGGAGAGCAGTGGAACATGGGCTCATCCAGCCAAAGCTCACAAACCAGGTGGTGAAATTCGGCATATATTTTTCAGGTCTGTAGGATTGGGCAAACCCAAAACCGGCAGCGACGACGACAAAGCAATCGCCTTTTGTAGCGCAAATATACCAGCATTATTAAAAACAGCCTTATCAATCTGCTCATGGTTGATAATGGCTATTCCAGTATTTCCTCCCGCATTGCTCTGACTCTACCTATCCAAGAACTGTACCGGCCCCATGCCCACGCCCCCTGCCGGTTCCGGTGAGCGAACCCGCAGTTACTATATTCATTCATACCATACTCCCTCTTGTGTTGTGGAGAAAGGAAACAGGCGAGGCAATGAGCTGGACGACACATGAACTTTATTCCATCGACAACATACAGTACAGTAAAAGAGCTCCTGGGTCTCTGTGCATTCCTCTTTCATACCTTTAAGTCCATGCATTGAGACCTGGAACTTCCGACCATAATACAATGGAACAAAGACCTGTGTGGCACATTATCATAACATAAAGCCAGCCCCGCTGCTCACACCCTTCTCTCATCCAGCGGCTCTGGCGGTTCCTCCTCACCCCGGGGGGTGCATAGTCCATACTGTCCCGTTTGAGACCCCCTGGTGGCACTTCCTCCTCCGGTCCATTGTTCCCCCTTATCCCAGCTGCCTTCTCTGGGTGGAGAATCCCCCACCCATGCCACCACAGTGTAATATTACTTAAATAGATGATGGATGGCTTGCTGTACTTTAGTCATACTCTTAGAGCTACTTTTGATTTCACTGATTTGAAAACTGATAAATATTCTTGTTTATACTCCAGTAACTTCTTACCAGAAATTACAGCACCTTTAGTCGTTTTGGTGAATGTATTTATTTTTTTTTTGTAATTGACATCAGAGTCATGGCATAAAGTATTTAATTTACTACCGTTACTGCTTCTCAATTCTCAGTTTGATATGGATTATATTAAAGGATATAGATGAATAGTTTATATTTTATTTTTATTCATTTACACATTTAAGTGAAAAATCTACTAAACTGCCATGAGTAAAGTCACAAATTTACAAGTGTTGCAAATTTATGGAAAAAAGTGACAAATTTAAATGAAAGAAGTTGGAAATTTATGCAAAAATGTAAGTTTACAAAAAGTAATAAAGTTACAAAAAAATGGTATTTTATGAGAAAATTATCTGAAATATAAGAGGAAAAACTTCACAAATTGGTAAGAGTAATTTTTATAGTACATATTTTCATATTCAGTGCTTTTGGTAATTACTTGAGTAATTAACATAATTCTACTTTTACTTGAGCACAATTTCTGGCTACTCTTCCCACTCCTGCCCTCTTTGCTGTTAACATATTGTTGGTTTTTGTCACATGTGAGCTGTAGTTTTCATCACCGCTCCTCTCCGCACTTTTCCAGATGGTCTTCAAGTTGACTCACCTGTCTGTAGAGCAGTGGATAGTTGTGCTTAAGCTTTCCTTCCCTGTCATCGCCATTGATGAGGTGATGAAGTTCCTCGCTCGCAACTACGTGGAGAGTAAGTGGCCTTAGATTTCTGCACATCCATTATAAAATATTTCCAATGCCTTACCTCGACTTAGTAATTTAATACTCTATTAATTCTTTAATTATTATAACAAAGTTTACCATCATCTTCTGTCATTTCACTTTTCATCTCCATCATAACTTTAACTGTTTTCATCTGCCTTTTGTCATTGTAACTTTTCTCATTTCACCATTTAAATCACCTTAACCCCTTTTTGTTGATTTCCAGAGTAAATTCTGTCCACCCACCACCTTTAGCCTGTAACCATACCAAGGTATTCCACAGTGTGAACTGCTGGAGCAATCATTGTGTTTATTTTGTGTCATTTCACGTTTCCCGCTGGTCTTGGGCAGATTTGTTGTTGGTGGAACTCTGAGTCTCCTCACTACCTAAATGTCACAATGACAGCATTTTCAAGAAAACAAATATTTTGTTAAAAAAAAATAATACAACCACAAAACTTTAAAAAAAAATACAGAGTGAAAGTCTGTATTTTCTTGAAAAAAAAATCTTGTAGAAATGATACATGTCAAAAACAATTATAATATTTACCTTTGAGCAGCTAGCTGACAAGTAGTGGTCAGTAAGGATCGCAAAGCCACAGCATATCTAGGTTAATATGTGCAGTTATTTACCAAGAAGCTCAGAGGTTGCTAGATACTCTGAACTTTACGAAATACCTGTGACTTCTGGAGATTTGTCTCAACCTGGCAACCAGTACAATATTATCGTGGGGCAAGAGTAGGTACAGCATCTACTGACCAGGAGGTAACAATGTTGTCGTCTTTAAAGGTCCCATACTGTGCATTTTCCAGTGAATAGTTTTAAGTTTTGACAACATCATGGACATATACAGTACATGCCACGTTAATAAACAAAAATCATTACTGTGTTACTGTACAGCTCCTCAAAAAAGCCGTCTTAATTTTCAGTCTGAAACAGTCAGTTTTCATCCATCTTAGTTATGAGGTCTTAATCTGATTGGATAAAGGTTTTTGAGTGAATCAGTCACAATTAAGGAGGCAGTCTGGCTTGGTTTGATTTCCTGACAGAGTGTTTTCAAACCTGAAAATCCACACCAAGGTCTGGACTAAGTTTCATGCTTTTGTTACAGTGTATACATTTGATCCAGTTAGGTTTGTCATCACAGGGCTCTTTTCCAAGCAAACTAAACAGCTTTACATGACGTGCCTATTTCTTCTTGTCATGATGACATTTGCGTTAGGACAGACAGGTAGTTAGCAAACATGCTACACACCCTCTAGTTTTTAGAAAGGAGTAACTGCATTTTAAGTTGAATCTGGTGAAGCCTCCATCATATTAGTCAGTGAACTATTTTCATGAGGCTAGAATATTATCCAGGCCTTCATTTAAAAAGAGCAGTTGTCCTTATCAGCTGTGATGATTTTCAAATGATATCGCTCATTCTTTTTTCGTTTCATAAATTCTGTTCCATCCTCTCTGAAATTGTCTGGCAAGTTTATGCATTTTGATGATTTTTTTTCAAGTAGCACTTATGCCATATTTCCTCTGAGCACTACCACAGCCTATCCCTCTTATCAGCTGTGTAAAGCTGAGTCATACCATCTTCTTCTAGTGTGGAGAGGATAAGCAAAGCTTCACTTGGTTCTCTCTCTTTAGCCATCAGGCATATTTATTAATCGTTACAACAGAGCACTCCTGTTGTTGTCACTCCTCAGACAAGCTAAACACTGCCGCTCGGAGAGGGAAAACAGACTATATAATGCATGATGTCACATTCCAACATGCTGTAAAACCCCCAATAGGAACAACAGTACTGCAGATACCGTGGCATAATGAGTAAGGATGCCGATAGATGACATTTAACAGGCTAGCTTAACTTCCTGTGATTGGTCCGAAAGGCCGAATCTTTCTGAGAATTGCTTTCACACTCTAAAGTTTAGAGTGTAAAAGCACTCTAAACTTGGTCTGGTTTGTTTTTGAAAAACAAACCAGACCAAGGCTCAGTTTGATCCGGATCGAGCCCACCTCTTTTTGCCAGATCAAATTTTGACTCTTTGGTCAGGAACATGGTTTGGGGGAAGTTTCACACCTGAATTTTTGGCCTGAACTGGACAGTCTGAAACTCCAGACCAAACAGGTAAAGTGGGAAAGCCCCCAGAACTGAAGGCTGTGTGTGTTGGCTTGTGACGACATACATGCAATCCTCTGTTTTAAGATTTTAACTAAATAAAGGGAGTGTGTATTTCTTTATGAAGTGAGCGTTTTAATATTTTAAAGGTATACAGGTATTTATTAAATTATCCCCCCCCCAAAAAAAAAACAAAAAAAACAAAAACACACAACTTGCACATTATGGGACCTTCAGTTTATCCATGAAAAGTAATTCTTTTGGAAAATATATGGGGAGACTTTGGAGTACTGCTGTGTTTGTGTCATCTGTTCTTCTGAAGTCATTCTTATTGATGTCCTGTAGATGAGCTGGTCATTAGTTTGCCAAATCTGTCATAGCTT
Organism: Pholidichthys leucotaenia; assembly: GCA_020510985.1. Taxonomy (NCBI): domain Eukaryota; kingdom Metazoa; phylum Chordata; class Actinopteri; order Cichliformes; family Pholidichthyidae; genus Pholidichthys; species Pholidichthys leucotaenia. Next base: position 414,350,149 of record CM035836.1, read on the forward strand.
CGCTTTTTAAGCTTTATAAAAGTATTCATGTCTCTAAAAGCATATTCTGACCAAACTGGTATACTTGCCAAGAATGTATTTCACAGCAGGCATGAAATAAGGGTGGGAAACATTAGGCACCCAATGATTTGAGCTGATTACGATTCTCGATGCAACCTCTTTTTTCTATTCAGGATTTTGTTTTCCTCCCACTGTGTGACAGCTTCTTACTTTTAAAGCATTTGCAATGGCCCATGAATTTACTTCCAATATCTTTTAATGTTTCAAAAAAAAACATGAAAAGTTCAACTGTAGCAGCACATTTGCTGCTATAAAACATACTTCAGAGTATCCTGAATTTTAACAAATAAGACTTACTGTACATTCTGTTACGTGCAACAAGTAACTGATCCTTCAGTCAAAAGTACTCAGAATTTCTAACAGAAAAGTTAACCTTCTGATGAAAGTTCTCTTATGTGCAATAAGTAACAGAGTCCTTTAGTTCAAAAACCCAGAACATTTTTCTGTATCAATATCACATTTACTTTTTCTACAAAATGTGCAGTTACCATTATAAATGATTCGGTGGCAATAGATGTCCATGCATCACACATGATAGCAATCCTACCCGCTGTCTTCAGTGACTGCATGACATTGGCTTTGGTCCCATTGTAGAGAGTGGGGATGGCTGTGTCAGGAACAGGTCAAGTGGACCCCTGACCAAGTGAGCACCCCAAGTGGACCCCGGGATCCAATCTGTACATGTACAAGTACATTTTCAATCCAGTGATTTACAAACTGATTCATAATTTTCTAAAGCCTCATTGAGAACATTATAGTCCCACATACAGTGGTGCGAAAAAGTGTTTGCCCCCTTCCTGATTTCTCATCTTTTTTGTATGTTTGTCACAAATGTTTCAGATAATTAAACAAATTTAAATATTAGACAAAGATAACACAAGTAAACACAAAATACAGTTTTTAAGTGAAGGTGTTTATTATTAAGGGTAAAAAAATAAATAAATCCAAACCTACATGGCCCTGTGTGAAAAAGTGATTGCCCCCTCAACCTAATAACTGGTTGGGCCACCCTTAGCAGCAACAACTGCAATCAAACGTTTGCGATAACTGGCAATGAGTCTTTTACGCTGTGAAGGAATTTTGGCCCACTCATCTTTGCAGAATTGTTGTAATTCAGCCATATTGGAGGGTTTGAGCATGAACTGCCTTTTTAAGGTCATGCCACAGCATCTCAATCGGATTCAGGTCAGGACTTTGACTAGGCCACTCCAAAATCTTCATTTTGTTTTTCTTAAGCCATTCAGAGGTGGACTTTCTGGTGTGTTTTGGATCATTGTCCTGCTGCAGAACCCAAGTGCGCTTCAACTTGAGGTCACAAGCAGATGGCCGGACATTCTCCTTCAGGATTTTTTGGTAGACGGCAGAATTCATGGTTCCATTTACCACAGCAAGTCTTCCAGGTCCTGAAGCAGCAAAACAGCCCCAGACCATCACGCTACCATCACCATATTTTACTGTTGGTATGATGTTCCTTTTCTGAAATGCTGTGTTGCTTTTACGCCGGATGTAACGGGACACACACCTTCCAAAAAGTTCAACTTTTGTCTCATCAGTCCACAGAGTATTTTCCCAAAAGTCTTGGGGATCATCAAGATGTTTTCTGGCAAAACTGAGACGAACCTTTATCTTCTTTTTGCTCAGCAGTGGTTTTCGTCTTGGAACTCTGCCATGCAGGCCATTTTTGCCCAGTGTCTTTCTTATGGTGGAGTCCTGAACCCTGACCTTAACTGAGGCAAGTGAGGCCTGCAGGTCTTTGGATGTTGTTGTGGGGTCTTTTGTGACCTCTTGGATGAGTCGTCGCTGTGCTCTTGGGGTAATTTTGGTCGGCCGGCCACTCCTGGGAAGGTTCACACTGTTCCATGTTTTTGCCATTTGTGGATAATGGCTCTTACTGTGGTTCGCTGGAGTCCCAAAGCTTTAGAAATGGCTTTATAACCTTTTCCAGACTGAGAGATTTCAATTACTTTGTTTCTCATTTGTTCCTGAATTTCTCTGGATGTCAGCATGATGTCTAGTGTTTGAGGATCTTTTGGTCAACTTCACTTTGTCAGGCAGGTCGTATTTAAGTGATTTCTTGATTGAGAACAGGTGTGGCAGTAATCAGGCCTGGGTGGCCTGGGCCAGGTCAGCTTAGTTGTCATCTTACATGTATATATATTTTTTGCACTTGTTGGTGACCAGGAAAAGTCTTTCCAACAGCTTTATACAAAATATCATGATGTTGTACTTTGGCTCTAAAGTGCACATCGTAGCACAAAAGCTCTGGTTCTTGACGACGGAATACAGGCGTAAATCCTTGGCAATAAAAGTGACAAATATATTTTGTAATTCGTTTTGCCTCTTCTGAGTTGTGTGGAAGTTCTGATACTGCTTAGTCAATGATCCTGTTATCAGCAGTGGTATGTACATCTGCTTTATTCTCTCTCACCGCCGTCTGGAAACGTGCGATATGGTTTCACATGTTTGTTGTGTTTCCAAAATATTTTAGTTTAGTCTGATGGAGCTTACTTACAATGTGGGTCTTGTCCAAGTCTTTTTTCTGTTCAACTTCATAAAAGCCAAAGTACTGCTATACATTTCTCTGTGGCACCAACCGTGTACTCTGCTCCGGCGTTTTGTTTGTTTTGTCACACCATAACGAGTCTTGATAGGTATGGGCGCTGACTTTTTCGTTCCAGCCAATGACTTTTTCGTTCCGGCCAAATTAATAATATTTAATAATCGGAATCTTGACATTTGTGCATTGAGATGAATTGGAAAAATGATTATTTCTCCCACCCCTAGCATTAAACAAAATAGTAGAAATACACAAGTGTTACTAATCAAATTAAGACTCAGAGCCTTAATTTACTTGATTACACACACCTGTGAAAATGGCTGCTGTGAAAAAGGATGTTAATTTTCTGCATTTTAACAGGGTCCTCAAATAGTTATATCCAATGACAGAGCAATTTTCAAAATTATGTATAATCTAATTTTGAAAAGTGACAGAGTCTGTTGATGGAATACAGACTCGATGGAACATGGCCAACGGGGCGCCATATTAGGTAATGATGGCTTTGACAGCACCTGCAGTATTGTGATAACAGGATACACAGTTGTTCGTTGTATTATTTTAATCATATAAGTAAGTTATGCATTTTATTCATTTAACCTTTATACAGAGGAATTCCAATGAGAGGCAGCCTCTCTTTTTCAAGGACACCCTGTTCACGTTCACACCTGGAAGCTGCCCAGTACAACCACAGACTGATCTGTGGCTCCTGAGCAGCTCCGCTGGAGCAGTTGGGATTAAGGGCCTTGCAGTAGGTTAAGGAAGGTGGGGCAGACATTATCTATCCCACCCACAGTCCAGGGATTGAACTGCCAACCTTCCGCTCACCAGTCCACATCCCTAACCATTAGGCCACAACTGCTATGAACACAAATGAAGATTCTTTTTGCATTCTCTAGTGAACCTTGATTTTCTACCATTATCAGTTCATTAAAAGTGACAGTAAGTTGTGCTTATTTCATATAATATTCAACTTCAAGAATCAGAATGGAGAAAAAAGTGCAGTACATTATGTGGCACAACGGTTTGTTTCTTTACTTGGCCAATATGGCGGCAGCGCTAGACTGACTGCAACTAGCCATGTTCTCTCTAGTCCTTAAAGGCAGGGATTATGGTTATATGTTACAGCTGCTACCACAGCCTTTTCTTATCAAAGCAAAGCCCGCCTGCTCCTTTTGGTTTCCTGCTCCACAACAGTGATGGAGCTACAATTCCATATTCACAGTTAGTTGGTTCAGCAAAAATCATCAAGAAATGAACAGCTCACGTCAAAGCCTTCATACACAAAGTCTGCAGCACGAGGTTTACCTTTTAATTTCTGATGCTGTCCAGCAGCTGTCTGTTGGCAGGTAAAATGATGAAAATGTATAAAGCTAGCTTATACTTTAATTCATACATAATTTTACTAAAAGGGTAAAATCACGCTAATAGTTACTGGCTGTCTAGAGCGCTGCATTTTCCGTTGTCTTTAGTGTGCTGTCTGCATTCTGCTGCATCCAAGGCCATAGCACAGAATTTTGGAGCCCAGGGGCAGGTGTGAATCCCCCCCCCCCCAAAAAAAAAAACAGAATAAAAGAAAATTTGAAAATAACCATTTTATGTTCTTAGCATTAGAATTAACCTCCAAAAATAGTTTACCAATCTTTGTTTAGAGTGTATTTTACATATCTGACCCCCCCATTTAATTTAGCCACACTGACTTTTCATTAGTAGCCCTTGGCTCCAAAAAGGTTAGGGACCCCTGCTTTAGAAATGTAGCAAAATTGTAAGATTGCCTACGCTTGTGTGGCTACGGTTTGCTTCTCTATTTGACAGCATTAGTTTGTATTTTGAGGTTGTTTTTATCCTTCCAGCAAAAACTGTTTTTCAAAAAGTCAGTAATAAAATCTGGAAGTTTGAGTCTGCAGATGAAAGAAATGAAAGCTCAGTATGTCACGCGAGTTATTCTCACATCCAACTGGTTCACCGCTACCACCGCACTGTCATCAAATTAAATGTTTAAAGTTTATTATGTTCATGTAGTTTCAGCATGGGAGAATTTAGCAACTTTTCACTTTAAACTTTCCCTATCGCTGATTTGTCTCTTTTCCCTTGACCAGGTACTACAGAAATTAAATAGAGATCTAGAAGTGGAAGCGGCGGCGGTGAAGAGAGCGAAAGCTCGCTACCAAAGAGGAGAGACAGTGAGCCAACCAACAGAAAGAAGGAGTGGGGGGGGGGGGAGAAAATGTAAAAAAAAAAAAAATTAGAATGGCTCTATACAAGGACATATATTTGATTAAAAATGAAGGGAAGCATCCCCATAAAGCTAATAAAGTATGAAATTATTTAAGATTTTATTCTAAGATGTATTAAAGATGTTTTTGTTTTGTTAATCTTGGATATTCTCAGCTGTTGTTTTTCTGTCCTCTGTCCATTTTCATATGAATGACTTTCCAGCTCGTTCCTTGTATTTTAGTCTTTGTTGCTCATGTCTTGTGCAGCCTCCCTGCTTTAGCTGGGCTCTGTACAGTGTGGTGTCAGCTAGCAAAATGACTGCGTATGGACAGAAACACCGCACACCTCCAGCTGCCAGCGCTCTCTATAGGCATCGTGCAGTCAGCAGATTGTGTTGGAGGTCTCATGGCATAGAAATGGGCATGTCCACTCAGTTGCAACACTTTTGGTCTTATATATTGTTTACTTGATAAGCTGCAATAAAGTGGTGAATATATTTCCATCACTGAGCACATTATTTATTGAGTTTTTAACAGACATTTGGATAATTTCCCACAGCACAGTTACATCATGAGGAGTTACAGCATTGGAAAAATAACCTCTTCAATTTGGTTTTTAGCCATGTCGGATCCATCTTTAGTTTACAAGGCCAAAGTACAAAATGCATTAGATCAGGTCTCTGAAAGGCATGTTGACATCCTTCATCTGTTTCTCATAATCTTCATCGAACATCTTTGATTGCGCAACTGTGAAATGATTTTTCCAATCTCCGACTTCACCTGTATGTAAAAATATGACAAAGATGTGTTAGATGTACATGTCAATAGATGAAGTTTCTTTTTAAAGCACCAGTTTGCAACACCAACCACCCAAACATGCTTTAAATAATGTATAAGGGAACTAAATCCATTTGCCAGCGTGAGTAAGCACTTGGCAAGAGGAGAGGAGGAACTCCAATTTTTAACAGAAGCCATGCTCAGAAGAGCCTGCCTTCTACAGATGAAGGGAGGGTGATTAAAGTGAGAGCAAAAAACACATGAAGAGCAAAAAAAAAAAAAACCAAAAAAAAAAACCGATTAAGCACCCCTGCAACAGTCACCATTGAGGAATTAAATGCAATACAAGCAAGACCGTTACCCTGAGACAACAAGAGCACTCTCAGGCGAGTGCAGTTTCCCCCACCTCTGTTTTCTTTGAAGACATGTCACTGAAGGAGACCAGTTTAACTTTTTCATAAAATTATTGGGACAGAACCAAATTATGATAAGCCTATCATCCATGAATATACAACAAAAAATTATTGTATACAACCCATAGTTGTAGGTCAGGATCCCAAAGTAAACCAGTGTAGCAAGTGTGGTGACCCGAGAGAGCTTCAGTAGTAACGGGGCATAAGGAATGCCAACCTTGACCTTTGGATCCCAACTCTATAGTCACAGTTCAGGGTCACAGGGTGAACCTGCCTACCACGTTTGGTAGCCCTAGCATTACTCATTCTATAGTAATGGTACCAATGGAATGTTAACCTTGATCTTTGACCTCTTGACCTCCAACCCATAGCCAGGTCAGGGTGTAAGCCGTCCAAGATTTGTCTTGAATGAAACTATGGTATGGATTTGAAAAGCCTACATCATTTTTTTTTCAGTAGTTATTGTGTTTACAAGATTTAGGGAAAAACTGACCTGACCTCGATCTCAAGGTCATCCGATCAGACTCAAATTGCAATATGCACACTGGTGTATATCAAACCCTGGTACCACGTTTCAAAACATCAGAACCAAAACTATAGGAGTTTCACAAGACAGTTACTGTCTATTAATAGATGAAATAGTCGGAGGCTGTAATTTCTGCAAAAAAAAATCATCTGATTGGAGCCAAATCGCAATATGTGCATCAGTGTACACATATCAAACTCTGGTACCTAGTTTCAAAACAATCAGAACAAAACTGTAGGAGGAGTTGATTTCACAAAAGTGGGACAGATGGATAGACAGACTGCCCTATAACATAATCCCCCTGGGTCTTTCAGTGGGGGGATAAAAATAGTCTGGTTTATTCTTTCGGGCATGAATGTCAATTCTGTGACTTCAGTGGGTTACTTAGATGTTAAAAGTATCAAAACTGAGTCTGTAGCTCATTTTGCAATTTTTTAAACCTATTATTTGTTAGTATTAGTCTGTAGTAAATAATCTGCTGAAATAAAGTAATGAAAAACAATTGTTTTGCAAGGTTAAAGCAACACTATACAACAGTTCCACCTTAAAATATCATTTCCAAAAATCATTTTGAATGTACAGCAGCCTTTGATTAGGTGAATGTCACTGTGGGCCTGCTTTGTCTGCAATAGCACAATGTATTGCTCCCATTTCTGATAGAAGCACTAAAAAGACAACGGGCACATTTAATAGCCAGAGTCCCACTGGTCAATCATAAGACAACTTAAGCCACCAACTAACAAAGCCAATGGAGCAATGGTTAGCACTACTGCCTCACAGCAAGAAGGTTGTGGGTTTGAACCCATCCCTGGCAAGCGGTGACCTTTCTGTGTGGGGTTTGCATGTTCTCCCTGTGTCTGCATGGGTTTTCACCAGGTACACCAGTTTCCTCCCACAGTCCAAAGACACGCATGCTATGTTAACTGGCACCAACTAGGGATTCTAAATTGTCTTTAGGTATGAATGAAAACGAGTGAATAGTAGTCTGTCTCTCTGTGTTGGCCCTGCGATGGATTAGCAGTCTGTCTAGGGGTTACCTCGCTTCTTGCCCAAAGGTGCTGGGACAGGCTCCAGCCCCTCACCCCAGTTTTCCTACCAGGAAGGTTACATAGCACTGTTTTTAATCCACCATCTACCAGCAAGAAAACCAATGAAAATATTCCAAATATCTGAGTTGGTCAGAGTTCTGTCTGCATATCTGTTACGTTCAAAGAGGAGCACCAACCTTTGAGATCCAGGGGCAGCAATTAAGGTGGGCCCCCTATGTTTGAAATTGTGTGTAAAATTATATACAGTAAGAAAAATGACCCTGACAAATTAAAATGATAGCTTCTAAAATAATTATTTTTAACCTATTATGAACAGTTTCTCAAAGTCAATTTAAGAGTGTTACAAGTTTTTTTTTCTTCGAATCACTGAAAGCAATTATGGTTAGAGCATCAACAGCGACCTGCAACTGATTGCTTATCAGTGATGATTGACCCATTATTTCACCAGTTAAAGGTGGTTCATTCCAGATCTTTTCAGCTGTCTAAATTTCAATTAATCGTCCTTTAAATAGACTAGTGCATGCCCATAGAAAGCAAGTATTCCACCACTCCGGTCCATACTGGAGTGGTGGCCTAGTTGATGGAGCATCCACCCCACAACCGGGAGGTTGGGGGTTCAAGTCCCAGCCGGGTCATATCAAAGACCATATAAAAATGGTACTTCCTGCCTTCTAGCTCGGTGCTCTGCATAATAGAATGGGGGAAGGAGAAATTGTTTGTGGTGGCGCCTTGCATGGCAGCAACCCCTCTGATTCTACAGTATATGTGATTGACATTGTAGATAAGAGAAACGTAATTTTGTTCTGCTGTATGGACTGAATGACAACCGAGATGGCTTCTTCTTCTATTCTTGTCTGAAAACAGGTAGCCCAATTAGACTTTACAGGCCCAAATGTAGGCTGTGTTTGAAAGTGGAATACAAAGAGGTGGAACTTATATGTAGGCAATCACACGTTAGACTTTGACAAACATGACAGGGACTGAACACCAAGATTTGATTGTGTGAATATTAATTACAGAATTATTGAAAATGAATGGGACATCCAATATTGGCGAATCTTCAAGAACCCTTGTTTGTTTGTCAGACTTATTTGTGTGATCTTTTATGACTTGTATTCATAAGTGTTGTATCTTGCATTATTTGGGCATTTTTGTGTGTTTGGCCACGGTTGTCATTTAGTCAAACTGTGCATATGTGTCCACATATGATATGCAATTGATCTGGCCATTTCGCTCCACAATCATGGTGATATTATTAACTTAATTTTTAGACAGCCATGTGAGCACATCGGGAGGAGCGCCATGTTGAACCGGTGGTGCCGTGAAGGACAGTGGTGGCACATGGGTGAAGCAGCAGCCAAGACACCCGTTAACCAGGCAAGCTGGGCTTGGGCTTGGCTCCCTGCGAAGGACTGCAGTCCAGCTGTCCCCCCTTCCCCAGTGCACCCACACATTTCATGTTCTCCACATATGCCGAATTATCCTTTAGAGCTATGCAATCACAGCAACATTTTAATATAACTTAAGCATTAAATCTTCAGTATTCTCTTTTTTCTGGTCAAATTTGTCGCTTTTCACTTCCTTGTTTTGTTTACAGGGCGCTCTGGCGACTGGTCATGATGCCGCGTACTATCCAATCAGTACGGAATCAATCCAAAACCCCGCACGCACTTCTAGAAGCCAGAGCATGAGGAAACTGAGCAGTGGCTAAACTTTTATTGGTAAAAAATTACATATTTTGACTGAGCAACTCCATACTCAGGGATGCACATGCTTGTAATCTCAGCAAAGCACTTATAAAATCTGAGGTCAGTCAGATGAACGGTTTGGAAGATATCTGAGGAGCACACACACATATACAGAGATTTGGTGCATTTATAGATAGATTCAAATAGAAAATAGAATTTAAAAAAACTGCAGTCAGAAAATTTGAAGCACCTTTGACATTTTACAGTATGAAGCAATTATCAAAAGAAATTAACTCAGAAAGAACCTCTATGTGGCACCATTGAACTGTTCTTGAGCAGGTCAGCTGCAATGTCACAAAATCGGTCTTTGAGGACAATTAGACTTTCCGTGCCAAATTAAATGGCCCTCTGGTCCTCAGTCTGTCAGTGGCCTGCACTGGCCCACATTCACATCATTATTCCCTGCTGGTCGAAGACCGAAGGAGGATTATGTTATGGGGCAGTCAGTCCATACGTCCCATTTTTGTGAATCCAACTCCTACAGTTTTGCTCCGATTGTTCTGAAATGTGGTACAAGCGTTTGATATACATTGATGATGTACATATTGCAATTTGACTGATTGGATGGCCTTGAGGTCAAGGTCAGTTTTTCCCTAAATCTTGTAAATGCAATAATTACTGAAAAGAATGATGTAGGCTTTTCAAATCCATATCATAGTTTCATCCAAGATAAATTTTGGATAGCTTACACCCTGACCTAGCTATGGGTTTGGGGTCAAGATGTCAAAGATCAAGGTTTGTATTCCTTAAGCCCTCTTATTATTGAAGCTCTCTAGGGTCGCCACACTTGCTACACAGGTTCATCGTGGGATCCTGACCTACAACTATGGGTTATATACAACAATTTGTTGTATATTCATGGATGATTGGTTTATAATTTGGTTCTGCCTCAATAATTATATGAAAAAGTTCAAAACTACTCTCCTTTAGTGACATATCTTCAAAGAAAATGGAGGCAGGAGATATTGCATGTGCCTGAGAGTGCTCTTCTTTAGCACTGTTCCCTTCCTTAAGGAGTCCCTGACAATAGAAATGCAGCTCCTTCACCCTACCAACTTTTGCATTCATTCCATTCCTAAGACTACCTCTACAAACTGTTTCAAAGCAGGGGAAATGTTCCGTTCTGCAGAACAGTAGGGAGCAAACACACTTATCAAGCATTCTAGACTTTAAGGGACAAACCTCGGTCAGTATGGAACAGACACTACAGCAGCGGTCATCAGCTACATTTGACCAAGGGCCAGAACTTTTCTAGGCAGACAATTTGAGGGCCAGATACTCTTGTAAAATAAAATTACTGTTGTTTCCCCAAGTAATGCATTATTTGATATATTAATTTTCCTTCCCAGTTTCTGGTGGTTTTTTTAGCCTTTGTCAATGTTAACAGACTCATTACCTATACAGTTAGCCGTTTTGAAAATGTCAGGACAGTGCCCAGCTGAGAAAACTGCACATGAATAGTTTGACCAAGAGGGTTTCATTTCTCTGAGAAATTCTCAGTTTTACTTACAAATTATACAGTCAAAGTTGGGTAGAGGAGTCAGAAATTGTAGCCAAGTAAAAGGAGTGCCACCTTAATGATATTAATTACTCAAGCATAAGAGTAATGACACCAAAAAAATTAGTTCAGAGTACAAAAGTACTGCATCTACTCGTTTTTTTCTCCTAAATTTTTGATGACAGTTTTCTTGTAAATTTGCTACTTTTTTCCCTTGTAAATTTGAAAGTTTTTTACACTTGAATTTTATTCTTTTCCCTCATTGTGTTTTTGTCCTTGTAAATTTAGGACCATCATATACATATGAGACTTTAATCTCAAATTTGTGAGCTTTTCTCAAAACTTTCAGACATTTTTCTTGTTAATAATATTTTCTCATTGAGCTGTGGCTTTTTTTATTCCTATTTTTATCTTGACTTTATAATGAATTCATAAATTTTTTTCCCCTGAAAAGTTTGTGGTAAAACGGTGACATTTTCACACATATCTGAATATTAATTTGCAGAGCTAGAACAAAACAAATTTTACCTCTGATTTTGAATATAATTATGAATAAAACTGTTTAATTCAATAAAATTCATTACAATGACCAAAGATGCAGTCACTTCTGTTGTAGTATTAGGTTATAGCCTAATAATTTTTATGGTTGGTTACTCCCCCCTCCCCCCCGCCCCAGGTCAAAACATCCTAAGTTAGTATCCTATGAATCCTCTCTCATAAAATAAACTGACACACCCAAATATATTCAACATTTTGCACAATAATCATAAAAGCCAAGGCTGGAATCATAAATTAAAGGCCTGGATTATATACTTGATGCCAATGAAAATGCAACACAATTTTTCTATAAATATTTTTGGGTCCATCCTATCCAAGCTTGAGTAATAGTGTTTGTATGACTCAATATGTCTAGAACTCATTTCAATGGTTGTACTCACTGCTACAACTCATTGCCTTTGAACTCTGGCTCTATAGCATTTCTGAGCTTGTAGTTTGTTTAGGGCAGGGGTCCCCAACCCCCGGTCCGCAGACTGGTCCGGGTCCGGGGATCATTTAGTACCGGGCTGCAAAGAAAGAATAACCATGGTTAAAATTATAATTATTTTCTTTTCATTAGTCTTCCGGGTATCTCATTTTGAAAAACAACTGCTTCTGCCCTTGCCTCACTACCGCACTTGAGTCTGTGGCATCTTTTTCATGCATCAGCTCACCCTAAGCTAAATGAGCCAAAAACAAAGTTCACTGGAGAGCTTTTTTGGAAAGGGGGGAACAAGCAATCAATGGGACAGCAAAAGGATCACAGACTGCCAGCAAAAAGAAAGCTGTAATTTAAGGAAAATGCCAAGATTCCTACCCCTTTAAACAGGGGTCTGTTTCTGAGCTACAGGTTGCCACAAAGGAGCCGAAAGCCGAAATTTTAAGAGCAAAACAGAATTATAAATCAGAGTTGGAAAGCAAGATGGCAACAAAGAAACTTGGTTCAGCCTGGGCCAGTATGAAAACTATTGCAGGCCTTCAGAGCACAGAGCGCAGTAATCGTGTTTTTAGATGGTTTTAATTCAGACACAGAGCTGGCTAATGCTCTTAATTGTTTTTATGGTCGTTTTGACTCCTTTGATTTTAGCACAGAAATCCAAGATTTGAAACAGAAACTCAAAGACAATCAGCATTTTAATATTGAGGTGCAGGATGTTAAAAGGGAGTTCTGCGCTGTAAAAGTGAACAAAAGTCAGGGCCCTGATAATATATGTGGGCGCTTGGTAAGGTCCTGTGCACATGAACTGAGTCCTATATTTCATTCCATTTTCAATAAGTCCTTACAGACACAACATGTGCCTAAGATCTGGAAAGATGCCGTGGTTGTTCCCGTTCCAAAATCCAGCTATCCTAAAACGGTAAACGACTTTAGACCAGTTGCTTTGACTTCAATTTTAATGAAAATTTTTGAAAAACTGATCAGATGTGAGGTCCTAAGGCAGACTGAGCAGGCATTGGATCCTCTGCAGTTTGCCTATAGGACACACAAAGGAGTGGAGGATGCCACTGTCACTCTGTTTAACATGCTTTTTAAACATCTGGATCTTAATGGGACACATGCCATGCTTTTATTTGTGGACTTTTCTTCCGCCTTTAATACAATCCAACCTCATATCTTAGTTGAAAGGCTCCTGCAACAATTTGATTTGAGCAATAATCTGGTAGGGTGGATTCTGGATTTCTTAACCAACAGGACGCAGAGAGTAAGAATCAATGGTACATTGTCTGACCTAAAGTGCTCTTCTACTGGCTCTCCTCAGGGGTGTGTGTTGTCACCACTACTCTTCATCCTGTACACAAACATGTGTCGGAGCAGACATGACAACAGACACATTATAAAGTATGCTGATGACTCAGTTATTGTCAGTCTCCTCCAGGATGGTGAGAGTGGCCACGGCCCAGTAGTTGATGATTTTGTTCACTGGTGTGAGGATTCCTACCTGCAGCTGAATACAACAAAAACTAAAGACATGATTATTGACTTTAGGAGGAAAAATCCCAGGCACAAAGTCACCATACTAAAAGGCCAGACCACCGAATGTGTACAATCCTACAAATATCTTGGGACGATTATTGATAGTAATTTAAACTTTGAAGAGAACTGTGAAAGGGTGTGCAAAAAGGGTCAGCAACATTTGCATTGCTTGAGAAAACTTGCACGCTTCCAAGTTGACCGAACCATAATGACAATGTTTTATCGGGCTTTTATTGAATCTGTTTTATCCTTTTCTTTAGTGTCATGGTTTGGTCAGATAAAACTGAAACAGAGGAAATCCTTGGCTCAGGTAGTTAGATGGTCCAGTCGTTTGCTTGGTGAGCCACAGCTGAGCCTGACATCCCTGTACACCAGACAAGTACAGAGGATGGCTACCTCCATTTTAAATGATGACTCCCACCCTTTGCACTGCCACTTTCAGCTTCTTCCCTCAAGACGGAGGTTTGCTGTCCCAAAAAGTAGAACCCAGCGCTACAAAAACAGCTTTGTCCCTGCTGCTGTCAAAGAGTTGAACAAGCTGTAAAAATATATTGTACATAATTTAGGTACCTATTTATTAACTTCATTTTATATTTACTTATTTTTGTAGGATGTCACTTGGGTTCTAAATATTTTATTGGGTTTTAGACCTTTGAGTTTTTTAACCTCTTTGACTAGTTTTTAACTTTTAATATGACCCTTCTCTCTTACCTCTGGTTTTTCCCTCATCTCTTTGTCTTTTTATACCCTAACTGATGGAGCCTTGAGTATTTTTATCATGTTTATAGTCAGCTTCATACGTGCCTGTGTTTGTGTCTATGTTGAATGTAATTAGTGGCTTGTAAATATGGATGTCACCAGACTGCAAAACAAATCTACCTACGGGTACAAATAAAGTAACCTGAACCTGAACCAAGTTACAAATTCATCGCAACAGGTATTTCACAAGCTCCACACCTGCTCTATATAATGTGCGGTGACCAGCTCACTAATGAAGCCATGAAATCATCAAAACTGCTTTGTCACATTGACCGCAGTTACATGGTCACAATAAACCAAATTACTGGCAATGAACTGATAATGATAACATACAGTGGGGCAAAAAAGTATTTAATCAGCCACCGATTGTGCAAGTTCTCCCAGTTAAAAGATGAGAGAGGTCTTTCATCATAGGTATACCTCAACTATGAGAGACAAAATGAGGAAAAAAAAAATCCAGAAAATCACATTGATTTTTAAAGAATTTATTTGCAAATTATGGTGGAAAATAAGTATTTGGTCACCTACAAACAAGCAAAATTTCTAGCTCTCACAAACCTGTAACTTCTTCTTTAAGAGGCCCCTCTGTCATCCACTCGTTACCTGTATTAATGGCACCTGTTTGAACTCCTTATCAGTATAAAAGACACCTGTCCACAACCTCAAACAGTCAGACTCCAAACTCCACTATGGCCAAGACCAAAGAGCTGTCAAAGGACACCAGAAACAAAATTGTAGACCTGCACCAGGCTGGGAAGACTGAATCTGCAATAGGTAAGCAGCTTGGTGTGAAGAAATCAACTGTGGGAGCAATTATTAGAAAATGGAAGACATACAAGACCAATGATAATCTCCCTCCATCTGGGGCTCCACGCAAGATCTCACCCCGTGAGGTCAAAATGATCACGAGAACGGTGAGCAAAAATCCCAGAACCACACGGGGGGACCTAGTGAATGACCTGCAGAGAGCTGGGACCAAAGTAACAAAAGCTACCATCAGTAACACACTACGCCGCCAGGGACTCAAATCCTGCAGTGCCAGACGTGTCCCCCTGCTTAAGCCAGTACATGTCCAGGCCCGTCTGAAGTTTGCTAGAGAGCATTTGGATGATCCAGAAGAGGATTGGGAGAATGTCATATGGTCAGATGAAACCAAAATAGAACTTTTTGGTAAAAACTCAACTTGTCATGTTTGGAGGAGAAAGAACACCATACCTACTGTGAAGCATGGGGGTGGAAACATCGTGCTTTGGGGTTGTTTTTCTGCAAAGGGACCAGGACGACTGATCCGTGTAAAGGAAAGAATGAATGGGGCCATGTATCGTGAGATTTTGAGTGAAAACCTCCTTCCATCAGCAAGGGCATTGAAGATGAAATGCTGGCTGGGTCTTTCAGCATGACAGTGATCCCAAACATACCGCCCGGGCAACGAAGGAGTGGCTTCGTAAGAAGCATATCAAGGTCCTGGAGTGGCCTAGCCAGTCTCCAGATCTCAACCCCATAGAAAATCTTTGGAGGGAGTTGAAAGTCCGTGTTGCCCAGCGACAGCCCCAAAACATCACTGCTCTAGAGGAGATCTGCATGGAGGAATGGGCCAAAATACCAGCAACAGTGTGTGAAAACCTTGTGAAGACTTACAAAAAACGTTTGACCTCTGTCATTGCCAACAAAGGGTATATAACAAAGTATTGAGATGAACTTTTGTTATTGACCAAATACTTATTTTACCGAGGAATTTACCAATTAATTCATTAAAAATCCTTCAATGTGATTTTCTGGATTTTTTTTCCCTAATTTTGTCTCTCATAGTTGAGGTATACCTATGATGAAAATTGGAGACCTCTCTCATCTTTTAAGTGGGAGAACTTGCACAATTGGTGGCTGACTAAATACTTTTTTACCCCACTGTAACTTTTTTACTCACGGCACCAGAGGAATGGCAGCCAGTAACAGCAGCTCCTTAATGTTTTTCCTAACTTTGCGTCTATATTTAGTGTATTCTGTCTCTAGTGTGCTCTTTTTTTAAATCAAGGCTGGGTAATAAGACTTGAGTAATGACTGGACCAAGTTTTATCATTTTTTCTACTGGTTTTCCTGCCATTTTTTCTTCCTCGTGGCCATGGAAAATAATACGAGTGGAGTCAAAAGCATTGTTTACATATGCGACCAGCCGACTGCGCTGAACAGGCCTATGCTGCTACCTGGGGCGAAGCCCCTGATCCCGGACGAACTGAAGAGGAGACGCCGGGAGCGGAGAGCTGGAGGAAAGGTTAGAATGAGGAGGAGAAACTTTAAACCAACAGTACTGGTGTTAATAACGGGGAACATGAGGTCTCTGGGAAATAAGACAGATGAGCTTATAAGTCAGGATGCAGAAAGAATACCAAGAGAGCAGCATCATGTGTTTTACAGAGACGTGGCTTCACTTACACATCTTGGACAACAACGTCACGCTACCCGGCTTCAAGATTATCCGAGTGGACAGGGACGTTATAAGGAACGGTAAAAGCAAGGGAGGAGGGATTGCACTTTTTGTAAACGAAAGGTGGTGTATACCCGGACACATTTATATCAAGGAATGTCTCTGCTGCCCGGACATTGAACTGCTCGCTGTGAGTATGCAACCTTATTAAAACTTTATTAAAACTCCATCAACTAGGCCACCTAGTTGATGGAGCATCCACTCCACAACTGGGAGGTTGTGGGTTCAAGCCCCAGCCGGGTCATACCAAAGACCATATAAAAATGGTATTTCCCATCTTCTAACTTGGTGCTCAGCATAACAGAATGGGGGAAGGAAAAAGTAGGTTGTGGCGGCGCCTTGCATGGCAGCAGCCCCCCGATTCTAGATGTGATTAACATTGTAAATAGGAGAAATTTAATTTCGTTCTACTGTACATGATTGACTGTATGGATTGAATGACAATAAAGTTGGCTTCTTATTATATGCCAAGAGAGCTCACGTATACCATTGTAATCGCCGTTTACATTTCCCCGTCAGCTGATGCAGCAGTGATCTGTGACGTCATCAGTTCCACTGCTGCCACTCTATTGGCCCAGCATGCTGACGCATCTATGGCCATCACAGGAGATTTTAACCATGTCTCACTGGACAAAACATTACCAAACTTCCAGTTTGTTGACTGTCCCAGAGAAAATAAAACACTGGATCTCCTGTATGCCAATGTCAGATGCATACAGCTTTACCACCCCCACCCCCCACCTTGGCAGATCTGATCACAATCTGGTTCTGTTAACCCCCAGGGACATTCCTCTTGTGCAAAGGCAGCCTGCTCACACACGGACTGTGAGGACGTGGACACAGGAGGCTGCTGATGCACTACAGGACTGCTTCAAGACGACGGACTGGGATGTACTCTGTGGGCCACATGGCGAGAACATAAACATGACTGACAGCATCACAGAATACATCAAATGCTGTGAAAACACAACCACGCCATTCCAGACCATACACTGTTTCCCCAACAAAAAACCATGATTACCAGTGACCTGAAAGCACTTCTTAACAAGAAGAGGGCTTTTAGGTCTGGAGACAGAGAGGAACTGAGGAGAGTGCAGCGGGAACTGAATGAGGTGCTGAGGATGTGTAAAGACACTACAGGAGGAAGTTGGAGGATAAACTCCAGCAGAAAAATGTGAGGGATGTGTGGACTGGAATGAAGCCCATCACTGGGTGTAAGGGGAGAGACAGGTATCAGGGAGCCTTGAGAGCTGATGAGCTGAATCTGTTTGGTTTTTTTTAAATAGGTTCAACCCACAGTCTGTCACCCCCACAACACAGCCAGACCCTCACACACCCCTCACTCCCTTGTGCAGGACCTCTCTCCCCCATCTCTCCCTCCCTCCTTTCCAATGAAGACATCAGCACCAACCCCCACTTCACTGTGACCACAGACAGGTGAGGAAACAGCTGGAGAGAGTTCACCAGCGGAAGGCTGCAGGCCCTGATGGCATCTCCACCTGGATCCTGAGGATCTGTGCCAACCAGCTAGCTCCAGTACTGAAACACCTGTACAACCTGAGCCTGAGTTTGGAGAGAGTACCGATGCTATGGAAGAAGTTCTGCCTGGTTCCTGTCCCCAAGAAGTCATCTCCATCGGACCTGAATGACTATCGACCAGTTGACAGCTCTGATCTCCTGGATTACCGATTATCTGACAGGCAAGCTACAGTTTGTCCAGCTGGGCAGTGTCTTGTCTGACGGTGTTGATGAGTGATATGGGAGCTCCACAAGGAGACTGTGCTTTCTCCTTTTCTCTTCACCTTATACACCACCGACTTTCAGTATAACTCTGAGTCATGCCACCTGCAGAAATTCTCAGATAACTCAGCTGTTGTTGGGTGTATAAGAGGGGGAGAGAAGGTGGAGTACAGGGCACTGGTAGACAGATTTGGGGACTGGGCCAAGCAGAGTCACCTGAGGCTGAACGTCGGCAAAACCAGAGAGATGGTGATTGACTTCAGAAAGAAGAGGATGCCTTCACAGCCAATGCAGATTAGGGGAGAGGATGTGGGGGTAGAGGAGGACTACAAATACCTGGGTGTCGTGATCAGCAATGGACTGGAAATCTAACACCGATACTGAGTACAACAAGGGGATGAGCAGACTACTTTCTGAGGAAGCAGAAATCCTTCAATGTGTGCAATGAGAAGCTGGAGCTTTTTTACCAGACTGTCATTGCCAGCACCATCTTTACTGCCATTTGTTGGGGTAGCAGTATCAGAGCCAGCGACATCAACAAACTTGAGAGGATTATCAAGAAGGCTGGCTCTGTGACTGGTCTCAGGCTGGAGGCTTTTGAGACTGTGGTGGAGAGGAGGACACTGAACAAACTCATTCATCATAGACAATATTGATCACCCTCTCAACCACGCACTGGACAGACAGCGGAGCACTTTTTCCAGCAGACTGCTACAGCTCTGCTGCCGAACGGTCAGGTACAGAAAATCTTTACTGCCACAAGCCATTTCACTGTACAATAACTTACTCACTCTAATGTTGAATTGTGGTCATAACAATGCAGCCATACTGCACCTTACAGTCCTATTTGTACCTCACATTTCACCCTGCACCTTATAATCCTTTGTACAGTCAGTATTAGCCATAGATTCATAAGGATCATCCTCTATGTCATATTCTGACTTCCGGGCAGATGAGGATTTGTAGACAAGACTCATGATGCAGGCAGGAATGGTGCAAAGACAATTTATCAAACAAAACTTGGGAACAAAATAATAGCAGCACGGGGGCTGAAAATAAAACTAAAGTGAGGTAAAAAATAAACTCGGAGGAACTCAAGGCACTGGAATACGCAGGAATGAAGATGGTTGAACATGACAGGAACACAGCAGAACAGACAATGACCTCTCAAGGAACAAAGCACAGAGACTCACATATATAGGGGAGGTAACTATTAAGACACAAGACAATTGGAGACAATCAAGGGCAATCAGAAACAGCAGGGCATGGCAACAGAGACAGAAAACATGAGGGACTGAGACAAAAAGTAAACAGGAATGGAGGGTACACAAAATACATGAACACAGGACCAGCGAGTACATAACCATGACAAATAATAGTAGTTACAACTCAAAACCGGCCAAGAACATAAGAGACATGATAATGGAAATAAACGCAATGACTGAACTTAGGCTGAGGCAAGGAAAATAATCACATAATGAGAATCAGAATTAAAGACATGGCAGGGATAAATAATACAAAACAAACCGGGATAATACAAAACACAGAATAGTACAAATAAACTTAAAGAGTGAGCATGGTCCCCAGACCATGCCCCCAATTATGACAATTTAACCTAGCAGTAGCCTATGAAGTACATAAAGTTATGCAAGCATTTGTACTTCCCTGGGTAACTCCTTTTCTATTATACTGTGTGTATTTCTATTGGTTTTGGGTCATCTACTGTGTCATGCTGCTGTTGCACTGCAATTTCCCAGTTTGGGATCAAAAAAGTACATTCATCTATGCCAATAATCAGTTTTCTCATGTTTACATGCACTGAATAAACAGATTACTGGAGGGTAAACCACTTGTGTTAATGACCCCAGTTACATGGCTTTTTTCAGCTTATTCTGTTTACATGGCCACTTGAATAATCAGATAACTGCAGAAATCCAATCATATCCATTTATTAGTGTACATTTATTAGTTTACATGTAAACATGATGAAAAGATGGGAACGTCCTCACAGAAGGTGAGGAAGTGAAAGAACGATAGAGGGAATACATATAAGAGTTGTATCAACGTGACCCATCGAAGGAAGAATACAAACCTGATCCATATACTCTGGAACCACAAGCAACCAGAGATGGTAAATGGCATTCACTTATATAGCGCTTTCTCATCTCTGGATGTCCAAAGAGCTGTACGGATCCTGCTATCCACCCATTCATGCACACATTCACACACTGATGGCAGCAGGGCTGCTATACACAGAGGCACTAGCCTGACCACCAGGAGCAACTGGGGGTTCAGTGTCTTGCTCAAGGACACTTCGACATGCAGACGGCAGACAGAGTGGGAATCGAACCCCTGACCCGCCGATCAGTAGTCGGCCACACTACACCTGCGCCACAGCCACCTGCCAAAGATGAAGTAAGTTCAGCTTTGAAGTCTCTAGACAATAGAAAGGCCCCAGGAATAGATGATATCCCTATCCACTTTATTCCTGAGGGCACTGCTGTAGAAATGATTATGGGGGCAACTTCCGGTCTCGGCTGAAGTAGTGTTAAATCAGTCAGCAAGAATGGAGTAGTGGGGCATTTAAAATAGCGTTTTTAAAAGTGTTTCAAATTCGTTTTAGTGTCTAGTCCACATATGTGTTTTGCAGTCAAGTGGCAGATAATTTCAGCTATTGTAGTTTTTATATTTTTGAATGTTTTTGCGTAATTCTGGTACTTGCTGCTGTTTGTGGTGTGAGGCTCTTCACAAATAAGCACAGCTAAATCTGTGGCTTCAACAGCAATGAGTAGATCATGTGTGGCCACACTAGCCACACATGTGTCTTACTTAATGCCTTACAGTGTACTCCACATCTTAGATTGAACAGAGTGCAGAGTTCCCTTGGAGTTAACAGGAAGCTGTGAAAGTGTAATCCTTTGTGTGCTGAGAGACTGCTTGGAAGAGCCTTTGGGGGCCAAAGTCTGTGAGGGAGGATGCTAAAGGATTTAAGAGGAAATGCATTGTTACTTGTGATGCAAATGAATGTGACTTGTGAACTGTGGGGGACTGGGGTATATATGGAGCGAGTTTTTCTGAGTTGTTCTCTTTCTAGTTTGAGATGATGGTGAATGTGTAATAAAGCTGACTTGAGACCAACCTGCCTCATCCATTGCACATTCCCACACTGGTGACCCAAGACGTAGCATGCATCAAGAGGAGAATTCCCCGGGGCCAGCCTCGTCAGGAGCCCCCAGCCAAGTGAATGCCGCTACGGTCCAGCTACCGGACTTTTGGCAGAACAATCCGCGCTCCTGGTTCCACTCGGTTGAGGCGCAGTTCAACCTCTGGGGAATATCGGTAGATGACACAAAATTCTACCATGTGGTCGCAAAACTTGATAACCACATGGCTCGGCATGTGGAGAGCCTTCTGGAGCAGCCACCAGCCAGCGACAAATACGACGCGTTGAAGGCTGCACTCATCCAACACTTCACTCTCTCGGTGGAGGAGAGAGCAGAGAGACTCCTGGCGCTGACCGAGTTGGGAGATGGCACGCCCGTTGACCTTATGGAGAAGATGTTGAGGTTGAAAGGCTCGGACGATGACCACTTCATCTTTACCCACCTCTTCCTCAGGACCCTACCGTCAGCGACGAGAGCGACCCTGGCCAGTTCGCCGTTGTTGGCCCAGCGGGACTACCGCGCGCTGGCCCGAGAGGTGCATCGAATTGTCAACGTCAGCAGACAACGCGCGGCCACGGCTGCAGCAGCGGAACTCAGCGTGACGGCCGCAGATGACGGGGGGCCATGGGCAGCGGTAGCAGAACCACCAACGAAGGCGGCGGCAGGGGCCAGGGAACGCGGAGGAGACACCCTTTGTTTCTACCACCGCCGTTTCGCAGAGAGGGCACGCAAATGTGTACCACGGTGCCAGTTCAAGCGTTCGGGAAACGCCAAGACCGGGGGTTGGTAGCAGCCGCGACCCTCGGGGAGGAGAACAAGCTGCTCTATTTGTTGGACGCACGCTTGGGGAGGAATTTCCTCGTGGACACAGGGTCCCAGTTGAGTTTCATCACACCTTCCTACGCAGACAGGCTGGCAGGTTCCAGAGGTCCCGGGGTGGCAGCAGCGAACAGCTCGGAGATTAAGACCTTTGGTGAGAGGACTCTACTTCTGTCTCTACACGGCCGTACATTTGAGTGGACTTTTGTTATAGCAGCAGTGAATTTCAATATGTTGGGGGCTGATTTTTTGTGCTCACATAGTTTGTTGGTTGATCTCGCTAACAGGCGCCTGGTTAATGCACTTTCTTTTGATTCTATTCCCTGTACAGCGCAAGTGGCCCCGCCAACAGCACAAGCCAACGTCACAGCTGCAAGCGGTAAGTTCCACACACTGCTCACTCAGTTTCCAGCACTCACGGTCCCCACATTTTCGGCAACCATCGCTAAACACGGGGTGGAACATTTTATTACCACTACCGGACCGCCCGTTTTTGCAAAAGCTCGGCGCTTGGACACAGCTAAACTGGCCATAGTGCACGAGGAGTTTGCCAACCTGGAGAGGTTGGGCATCATCAGGCGTTCGAACAGCCCATGGGCTTCCCCGCTACACATGGTCCCAAAGGCTGACGGCTCGTGGCGACCTTGCGGGGATTTCTGCAGGTTAAATAATGCCACAGCGCACGACCGCTACCCAATCCCGCATATCCAAGACTTTCCCGTTCATTTGGCAGGGGCATGTGTTTTTTCTAAGATAGATTTGGTCTGCGGTTACCACCAAGTCCCAGTGCGTGCTGAAGACATACCCAAAACAGCGGTAATAACTCCATTTTCATTCTGAATTTTTCTAAAGGTTTTGTGGGTAATTATTTTTAGAAAATATGAAATGTCATCAATACAGCCTTTAACTAAACTGCAACTAGATTTTAAAACAGATCAAATAAGAAAACCTATGCATATGTGGCAACACAAAGATGTGCATAAACTACCCTAGCAAACACAAAAACACACTGCAACTACAGTGGAACTGGCGTAGGGGGACACAAAAATAAAAACACTAGCAATTTCAGCAATGCTCTGCACTGTGTGTCTGTGTGTGTGTGTATATATATATATTTTATAGTAATACGTACATATGTATATTAGCTGCTCTTGCTTGCTTGTTTTTTTTTTTTGTTTGTTTTTTGTTTGTTTTTTTTTTTTTTTCTTGCCTTCTGATTGTTGCTCTGAGTGTTGCTATCCCTGTGCTGTTGCAATCCTGGAATTTCCCCGTTGTGGGACTAATAAAGGCTTATCTTATCTTATCTTATCTTATTTGGCCTATTTGAGTTTTTGAGCATGCCATTCGGGCTTAAAGGGGCTGCACAGACGTTCCAAAGCATGATAGACGCGGTGCTGTGCGATCTCCCTTTCGTGTTCATCTACTTGGACAATATTTTGGTAGCCAGCGTGTCCGAAGACGAACACGAAAACCACCTAGCGACAGTTTTCCGGAGGTTGGAAGATCACGGGTTAATAATCAACCCAGCGAAGTGTCAGTTCGGGGTGGCGCAGATCGATTTTTTAGGACACCGCGTCTCCCCCGAAGGAGCAGTTCCGCTTCCTGACAAAGTGCGCGCGGTAGCAAATTTCCCCCGGCCGCAGACGGTCAGGGCGTTACAGGAGTTTTTGGGAATGGTGAATTTTTATAACCGTTTCCTCCCCCGCGCAGCGCAACTCATGCAACCGCTTTATGACGCACTCAAAAACCAGAAACCCGCGAATAAGGTCGAGTGGTCCCCGGAGCGGGAGCGAGCGTTCTCGGAGGTAAAAGCAGCCTTGGCAAATGCTGCGTTGTTGGCACACCCAGACCCAACGGCCCGCATAGCGCTCACTACTGACGCGTCAGATGTGGCCATAGGGGCGGTCGTGGAGCAGCATATAGCCGGGGTTTGGCAGACCCTCGCCTTTTTCAGCAGGACCTTGCGCGATAGTGAACGTAAATACAACGCATTCGACAGGGAGCTGCTGGCTCTCCATTTGGCCATCCGCCACTTTCAGTTCTGGCTGGAAGGACGCTGTTTCACCACGTTCGTTGACCACAAGCCGCTAACATTCGCGATGGCCAAGGTTTCCGAACCGTGGTCAGGCCGGCAGCAGAGACAGCTGGCCGCGATCTCAGAGTTTACCACTGATATTCAGCATGTGGCAGGCAAATTAAATGTAGTGGCAGACTGGCTCTCTCGCGCTGTGGCGGCCCCAGTCAGCGTAGGAATAGATTACGCAGCCATGGCCGCAGAGCAGGTTAGTGACGCGGATGTGCGTGCGCTCCAGTCTGGACCAACAGGGTTAAGGCTGGAGAACAGGGTGCTGCAAGACGGTATGCCCCCCCCTAATCTGCGATGTCTCTACTGGACGACCGCGTCCGGTAGTACTGGCCGCGTGGCGCCGCCGCGTTTTTGATTCGATTCATTCCTTGGCGCACCCGGGAGTGCGCGCGTCAGTCAAAATGGTAGGAGAGAAATTTGTGTGGCCGAACCTCTGCAAACAAGTTAAAGAGTGGGCAGCAGACTGCATGGCGTGTCAACGAGCCAAAGTACACAGGCACACGAGAGCTCCCTTGGAGCCGTTTCCCATCCCGGCCAAGAGGTTCGATCACGTTCATGTGGACCTCGTGGGCCCCCTTCTGCCGTCACAGGGGTGCACACACCTTCTGACAATGGTGGACCGCACCACGCGCTGGCCGGAAGTGGTTCCTCTGGCGTCAACCACGGCCGAGGAGGTGGCGCGCGTGTTTTTAACAGCATGGGTGTCTCGTTTCGGAGTCCCGTCGGACATTACGTCCGACAGAGGCCCTCAATTTGTGTCCGAACTTTGGTCGACAATGGCCCGCAACCTGGGTGTCACAATTCACCGCACAACCGCGTACAATCTGCAGGCTAATGGGTTTCGTTTTCATAGGTCATTGAAAGCGGCTCTCAGGGCGTCACTGACGGATGCAAATTGGGTAGACAAGCTACCGTGGATTTTATTGGGGTTACGTTCTGCGCCTAAAGAGGACTTAGAAGCCTCCCCGGCTGAACTCGTTTTTGCGCAACCACTTCGGCTGCCCGGGGAGTTTCTCCCAGATAGCCCTGCGCCGGACAGCTCCCCATCTCAGCTGTTGCAGAGTAGCATAGAATCAAGCACGCTGTCCGGCCCCATTCACCACAGTTTTCCGCGCGTTTTTGTGTCTAAAACTTTGAAAAACGTAGAGTTTGTTTTTGTCAGACATGATGCACATCGACCCCCACTGCGACCACCTTATGATGGACCGTTCAGAGTGTTGGAAACAGGAGACAAGCATTTTTTGCTAGATTTGGGGGGTAGGAAAGAAAAAGTTGGCATAAACAGACTCAAACCCACTTTTGTGGTGGCAGATGAGCAAGTGCTGTTGGCAAGGGCCCCGCGGCGAGGAAGACCCCCACGGGGAGCTTCACAGAGTAATATTTCCCCAGAACACCTGCAGGGACTGACAAAAGGTTTTCACCCCCAGACAGCAGCTCCCCAGCATGACAGCGCCGTGGAGCCGTTGAAGCCTGGTTACAGCAGATACGGCAGGAGACTGAAGCCTAAACAGCATGTGGACTGATGTGTATTGATTCTATCACGGCATGCATACTGTTATTCTCTTGTTCATTCTAAAATGTTTGGGGGGGGGTTGTGTGGCCACACTAGCCACACATGTGTCTTACTTAATGCCTTACAGGGTAGCCACACATGTGTCTTACTTAATGCCTTACAGTGTACTCCACATCTTAGATTGAACAGAGTGCAGAGTTCCCTTGGAGTTAACAGGAAGCTGTGAAAGCGTAATCCTTTGTGTGCTGAGAGACTGCTTGGAAGAGCCTTTGGGGGCCAAAGTCTGTGAGGGAGGATGCTAAAGGATTTAAGAGGAAATGCATTGTTACTTGTGATGCAAATGAATGTGACTTCTGTTCATACAACACATGGAGACACTGTTTGGTTCACTGTTGGTAAAGGAGTTCAACAAGGCTGTATCCTGTCCCCATACCTTTTCAAACTATATGCTGAGAGAATCATACGAATAGCTGACTTGGAGGAAGATGGAACCGGAATCAGACTGGGTGGTTGAAGGCTGATGATACCACCATCCTTTCAGAGAACAGTCAAGACCTGAAGAGGATGATCACCAAGGTCAAGCAAGAAAGTGTTAAAGCTGGATTACATCTAAATATCAGAAAGACGAAAGTCATGATGACTGCTGAAACAAGTGACTTCTAGGTGGATGAGGAGAACACTGAAGTTATACAATCATTCAATTTCCTCAGCAGCTTGATCACCAAGGACAGTACAACTTCTGCAGAGATCAAGAGAAGGCTCGACTTGGCAAGAATAGCTATGATAAAGCGCAAACACCTGATGAAAAGCAATAGACTCAACAAAAAGACCAAGATCAAGATAGTGACTATGCCTGTTTTTCCCGTTGCCATATGTGGATGTGAGACTTGGACCATCAGGAAACAGGACAGATGTTATATAGATTCATTTGAGCTATGGTGCTGGAGAAGAGTACTGAAGATTCCTTGGACCAGGAAGGAAACCAACAAGTCTGTACTTGACAGAATAAGTCCCAAAACATCTCTTGAAGGTGAAATTGTGAAGAGGAGGTTCAAGTACTTTGGCCATATAATGAGGAAGGATGAGAGTCTGGAGAAAAGTCTCATGCTGGCCAGGTGCAATGGAAGACGAAGAGGAAGGCCACAACAAAGATGGAAGGAAGGCATTACTGAAGCCATGGGAATGTCAAGAGGAAAAGATGAGGGATCGATGAGGGATCGAGAAGGATAGAGAAAGTTGGTGTGAAGTCAGGAGGGGTCGTACACGACTCGACGGAACTTGAGAAGAAGAAACATGATCAGTGAGACAAAACACCCTGCATTAAAAGACAAGCCCTTGGAATTTTTTGAAAGAAAAAAAAATGGGAATATGAAGGACACAAACAGTCATTGAGGGCCACCACTTCAAATGTGTCTGCACTGAAAAGCACCATTCTTAGTGGCAGACTGCATTGCTAAAGCTAAGAAGCCCTTTACTATTGGGGAAGAATTGATTCTGCCTGCTACTAAGGACATTTGCAGTGAACATTTTGGAGATGCTGCAGTGAAAAAGGTAGCAAATGTCCCCCTTTCAGCTACCACCATAACGAGAAGAATTGATGAGATGGCGGAGGACATCAAGGCACTGTTGTTGGAGAGGATTAATGAGTCATCATGGTATGCTATCCGGTGGACGAATTTACTGATGTTGACAACAAGGCAATATTGCTCATTTTTGTGCAATATATTTTTCAGGAGGATGTGCATGAGGATTTGTTATGTGCACCATTTTTGCCAACCAACACCACAACTGCAGAATTATTTAAGTCCTTGAATGATTACATATCAGGAAGACTTAATTGGTTGTTTTGTGTCGGCGTATGCACGGACGGGGTGGCTGAGGTGACTGGATGGCTTTCAGATCTGACAACACCCACAGATGGGACCGTCGAGTTGCAGGGAAACAAGCCCAGGGCTCCCACTGATTCTGCATTATGGTGAGCCGATATTATAGTGTAATAATTATTGCAGGTGCCTAATATAAAGTGTAATTGTTGCAGTCAGATTACCAACTATGTACTGACTAAGGTTTTTGTTATTGGAACCCCCAAAAATCTATCTGGTCCATGGAAAAATTTTCCTGCATGAAACTGGTTCCTGGTCCAATAAAGGTTGGAGGCTGCTGGTTTAGGGTATTCAAAAGTCAAATATGGGTGATTTTAAGGTGGTCATCTTCCCTATATAAAGATGAACAAAAATGCATAGCACTATGTTGTGAATTGTCCACGATGCCACAACCTTCACTTGATGAATCCAACTATGCATTGGGCCTTTTGGAGCACAGAATATCAGCACAATGAGAGACCAGTTTTACCATCTGGTTTCTCACTGGTGTAACTTTACTCAAACAAATAGAATCACTACACAAAAGAGCTCTGAAAATTTGACAAAACCCCCCCACCAATCTCATACCATCACTGTCACATTCTGGAGAAATACAACCTACTAAATTTTGAAAACTTCAAACTGTTTAAATATGTTTGCATTGTATACAAAGTACTTAATGGACTCACAGCACCACCACTAAAAGAATTAAAACTAAAATCAGTAAATGCTACATCTACTTAGGCCACAACCAGAAGGGACCGTGAGGTACCATTCAGACGAACTACCTTTGGCCATTAGGTTTTACCAGTCAGGCGTACCAACATATGGAACGACATACCCTCTACAATAAGAGAACAGCTTACATATAGCCCTTACAAAACACATCTCAAACATTGGCTTAAATCAAATCAACATTGTGATCACTGAAACTAACCACATTTTGTCTCACAACGCATGATACATATACGCATGCATCATGCTCTTTGAGTTCGTAAAGTTTATATGTGGTGCATGCCTACATATGCCTATGTGGACGTGCACCGCATCTTTATTTTTTTCTCATTTACTCTGTTCTTTAATGTAAAATATTCTGTCTTGTGTTGTTGTCACTGTACTTGTATGTAATGTATTTTTGTCCTTTCACCTGCCAAAGGGACTCTGAATGAAAATTAGCTTCTGCTAACTTCTGCATATTTACGTCTGTTTTTTACTGATGTTAATGTGCACTGGCCCTTTTAAATAAATTAAAAAAAACAAAACAGGTGGAGCACCGATGGGGCTGCAATGCATCAACCATTGTTGGGTTGCAACAACGCCAGGTTGAAACTGGGTCTGTGGCAGATAGACCATGTCCAGGACGAGCATGTATCACCACCGGTACATTGTGCTGCAGCACCTCCGAGATTGGTTCTGCACAACCACCCAGACTGCCCAGGAAACTCCAGAGAGATGCCAGCCAAGGATCTCAGCCAATACCATGAGAAGGTGCCTCAGGCATCAGGACCTATGAGCTCAAAGACCCTTTCAAGCATCAGCGTGGCAACAAATTCACCACAAGTGCACTCGTCAGCACAACAGGTGGACCCTACGGTAGTGGAGCACTGTTCTTTTCTCTGACAAAGCACAATTTTGCCAGTCCAGGGCCCCAGGTTGTGTCCAACAGGTCAGTTGACTGTGCGGCACTTGAGTCATGGTGTGGGCCGGCATTTCAGGTAACTACAGGACACTGTTGGTCGTCCTTGATGGCACTTTAACCACCCAATGGTACACTGACCACGTTCTGCAACCTGTTGTGATGCCCTTCTATTGGAACCACCTTGACCTCCAGGTGTTCCAGCAGGACAATGCTTGTCCACATGCCGCCCAAGTCACCAGGGAGTACCTACAACAACAGAACTTTAATGTCCTTCCTTGGGCTTCTTATTGTACAGATTTATCCCCCATTGAACACTTGTGGGATCATAAGATTTTGTTTTGAAAAAACCCCCAAAAAAACTATAATTGAAAAAGACAGAATGAACCAACTCTAACTACTTGTGGGATCAATTTGGGCAATGACTTTCAGCCTGAGTACCGGCGCTGCAGAACAGACAGGAACTGGTTGTGGCATTGCAGGAGGAATGGCTAAATACCCCCCAGGACAACACCAGACAGCTCATGAGGTCCATCTGGAAGCGTATTACTGTCTGCATTAATGCAAATGGAGGCCATATTCCATATTGAACTTTGTTTTTAAGACAGACACTTTGTGATTTTGGAAAGTCAGGGTGCTTCTGTTTATTTTAATTTTGAAAATTGTTGACAGATTTTCACTTGTCGATCTCATATTGTTTTGAAGATGTCTAAAAGTAATTTGCATCCCTTAATTGACCATTTCCATAAAAATTAGTAAAAATATCAAACTTTTCAAGAGTGTTGCATTTTCATTGGCAGTGAGTATACCTTTGGGAGAAGCTGCATTTCAGGTGGTCGGCTCCTCTCTCTTCCTGCTCTGCACACAAGTGCCATTATGCTGCATTCACTTACTCTCAAATCTGATTTTTCATATATGCACATTATTAATTAGTAAAACAAAGTTTGATGCCAAAGGCTTAGTGTGGGGATTTTTTTGGTGGGGGGATGGGCCACAAATAACCACCAACTCTACAATGTGCTCATTTGCAACAAAACTATCCCTGAATTCAATAATATTCCTGTGGCTCGCCTGCCGCCAGTTGGCATTCTCTACTACTAATTTTCAATCTTGAGGATTGCAGGCCTTTGGCACACCTTCCCCATACATGATACAAATCAACATCTTTATAAAACACTGAACTGGCAGATGCACCTTTTCTCATGAAGGGAGAGACACTATGATCAAAAACAGGCGATGGGATGCATGAGTAGTTGGCCATCGGGTTCTCCTTCATGCTCTTAAAGGACGTGAGCTCCACGATTTTGTTGATGACATCATCAGACAGTGACAAGTCTAGGTACCTCATGATCCGCTCGACTTCACGCCGAGGATTCTGGGAAAATAAGGCAATGGTAGAAGATTTGCAAAGCCCACCTTAAATTGATGACAAATGTTCAAACACAAAACACAAAATAGAGATGGAAAGACTGCTGATCTGAATACTAAAACTATTTTTAATATTTACACTGAAAATTTTACTATACTTATATTTAAAGCTTTTGAAAATGTGTCGAGATTTTAAAATCTAATGTTATACAATCAAATGTCTAGTTGTTACCTCTTTCATGTCCTCATAGAACAGGTATAGGATATTCTTCTTCTCCCTCTCCACCCAGTAGCCTTTCACATGATCATACCAGGAGCCCCATGACACTGCAGAAGCAGAGCAGAATACGTCCATTCATTCACAGAAAGGATCCTGATTCCATTCTGAATTTTGACTATGACCAAACTAACGTGTTGATGTGAGAATTCTTTTTTCCAATGATAAAGCATTTCAAGGCTTGGGTTCCATAAGTTATCCACTTTTAATAACTTAATTTTTAAGATGGCTGGCAATAAAAGACTCTGGTTCTGATAACTATGCATTTGTGTCTTAAAAAGAAAGGTCAACAAGAGGAATCCACTTACACTCTCCCTGCATAAACTTGTGGATGTAACCATCAAAGGGCCCCGGTTCAGGCTGGGTTTGGTTCATGCGATCAAAGTGGTAGTAGCTCACCAGATTGTCTTTGGCATTGCGTGCCACATAGATGGTCTTCCCACAGGTTCAGAAGGGGCAAAGATTTACAACATGAGTACAGATAATAGTTACTTGATGCCCGAGGTGCCGTTTGTAATTGTATTGTTAACCTCTTACCCCTTTTTATATGCAAGCTTTTACCTACTGTATTGTATTTACTCTCTATTGTGAAGCAGTAAAAGATGTATAATAAGAGAATAAAGGTGTCACCTTGCATTTGTTTTCCCAAAATCCAAGTGGCACCAACTGAATTGGCAGATGTGTCTTGATGATTCTTGGAGGAGCCATCATCTTTAGAAGATCAAGACCTGGAGATAAAAAAAAATTAGACTTTCTCCCCCAAGACAAAATAAGAACGTGAAGTACAGCCATGGTTGGCACCATCTATTTCCATTCTGTTTTTTTCTCAAGTTCACAGGATAAATTAATGTGTCATCATGGGATAACAGCTCCCAGTCAAGAAAACATAATTGCAAAAAGATGGTAGCAATCATGGCTGCATCTTCAGATCAGTAGCAAAAGGATAAAACACTAAAGTTGTTCTAAGCAAGATTTTGAAGTCATCATAATCTGCATCTCATTGGACAACTTTCTTGGTCACTTCAGAAGAGCAAAGAAAATGGAAACCCTATTTGTTAAAAGGTAATGATGTAAGAGGTCATTGTAAAGTAGTACCATAAAAGTGGATTAACAAACTGGTTTTATAATACTCATTTAGTTCAGTATTTATTATGGAAAAGTATAGAGAAGGTCAGAAGGAGTTGCACTGTGTCTTCATAGATCTAGAGAAAGCATATGATAGGGTGCCAAGACAGAAGTATGGTACTGTATGAGGAAATCAGGAATCGCAGAGAAGAATGGGAGGGTGGTGCAGGAAATGTATGAGGACAGTGAGATGGTGACAAAGTATACTGTAGGAATGACAGATGGATTCAAGGTGCGGGTGGGATTACAAAAATCGGCAAGTCCCTTTTTGTTTGCTATGGGGATGCACAGGCTGACAGACGAGGTCAGGCAGGAGTCTCCATGGACTATGATGTTCACAGATGACATTGAAATCTGTAGTGAGAGTAGGGAGCAGGTGGAAGACAACCTGGAGAGGTGCAGGTATGCAAGTCAGTGACTAAGAGGGAGGCAGGTGTCACGGTAAAGATGCAAGGAGTAGAGGTTGTGAAGGTGGATGAGTTTATGAGGTGGATGAGTGGATGAGTTTAAATTACTGTTTTTAAGGACAGTGCAAGTTGATGAACATGGATATCAATGAAGTTGAACTTGTTAGATTGTAGCCAGTGGCTAATTTCTGTCTGGGGTCAACCATCCAAAGCAATGGACAAGTAGTGAAGAAGAGAATGCACAGTGGAGTGGGTGGAGACAAAAGTCAGGGATGATTTGTAACAGAAGGATAGCAGCTAGAGTGAAAGGGAAGATTTACATGACAATAGTCTTGTAAATCTGGGTTCATCGGCTCAGACCAGCTATGACATATGGTTTGGAGACAGTGGTACTGACAAAAAGACAGGAGACAGAGCTGAAGGTGACAGCATTGAAGATGTCAAGATTCTTATTGGGAGTGACTATGAAGGACAAGATTAGAAATGAGTATATCAGAGGCACAGCTCAGGTTGAGCAGTTTGGAAACAAAGTAAGAGGCAAGGCTGGCATGATTTGGGCATGAGGAGAGATAGTGGATATATTGGACAAAGGATGTTGAAGATGGAGCTGCCAGGCAAGAGGAAAAGAAAAAGAGCACAGAGAAGATTCATGGATGTAGTGAAGGAGGACATGGCGAGGGTTGGTGTTACAGAGAAAGATGCAAGGGATAGGGGGAGATGGAGGCAGATGATCCACTGTGGTGACCCCTAAAGGGAGCAGCCAAAAGATGAAGATTTCGCTCAGTATTTAGTTCTTGTTCACATTTTGGAAGTGTTATTGTTTATTTGGTTAAGATTGTTTGCAGCCTTTAAATATACATGTATTCTGCAGACAGAACTTCATTTTGGATAACAACCTCACTAAAAATGGGTTGTATCTTTTGGGCAGAATTTCAGCTAGACATGACAAATAGTCATCAATTGGCAGTGAACTTCGTAGGCATTATTATATTATTATAAGCAACCTTTCAGAAATCATAATTTTAAGGTAAGCTACATATATTTAGCCAAGCTTTCGGTACTGTAGTGTAGGTGGAATTATGAAATTATTCTTTGATTCACGATCCATAGCCATTTTCAGAATATGTAAACAGATGATCAAAATATGCTTCCCGTGCTCTCTGATGGTGCCTTTGAAGTGTCTGGAGGTGTAAAATAGCATATGTATCTACTGGGAGCATTAGTTGATGGGACAAAATATAGCAAAATGTGCTACCTTAAAAATGACAATCAAAACATGCTGCTCAAGCAGAGATAGTATGGAACCTTGTTTGTAACGTAAATAAATATGTAATGTAGCTTGTTGCGAGTTTTATCTTTAGGAGATGTACAAAAATCTTATTGATAAGCAATGGTAGTTTTGACGAAGTAGCATAAATCGATGGACTCTGCTGTCGATTGATGCTACAGTAGCATTATTCGATAGAACAGCACAAATCGTCAGAACACCAGCTCCCCCAGTCACCCCAGCAACACTGTCAGTGAGTAGTGATCTGCCTATTGACTTCAACTTTAATGCCAGACCATTTAAAAAAAAAATAAAAAATCAGTCACTGCCAGTCTGAGCCCGGCTGCCTTTCTTTCACACAGCATGGAGCTGTGAGATTGGGCGTTTTTTTCCTTTTTTTTTAATCTTTTGGATCATTTGGGAGATCCTTATATTTTGGACCAAGTCAAAACTTTGACGCCATGGTGACTGTGGAGATCATTGCCAGATCCAAAATTGACAATCTCTTGATCGCTACCCTTTTAAGTTAAGGGGGTATAAATGCCATTGTAACACCAATCCACTCCACAAACTTATGTTTACTGCATTTAATGAAAATTCCGGAGGGTCAGAACAAAACAAAACATTTTTTCTGACCTCCACTTCTGTTAACACCTCAGTATAACACTCCAATTTATTTTTTATGTTTTGCTTTCCCACAGGTTTAACCATCATTGTTTGACATAAGACAGAAGGGCTGTTTTTAGTCGTTTACATAATCAGTGGGAGGAACTGGGTGGAGTAAAGAGATCGTGCACATGCTAGTTTTCACAGTGAAGTGGGTTGTATAAAGGAGTGGAGAATCTGGCGTGCACACAATTTTACACATCTGAAAATTTCTGTGCGCACACTTTCCAGATTTTGCGAGTATGCCATCTTTTAGTATGAAAGCTGCGCAATCCTTTATGCATGAGGGCCCAGGTCCTTTAGAGTTTTCACTACCTTGCATAATTCCCTTTATGCCTTCCTCCACACGCTCTTTCCTGGAAACTTCAAGTTCCAACATGATCAGCGTTTAGTTGCCTCAGATTATGATCATATCTGCCCAGATAGATGCCGTTAAATAGTGATATGGGATTTCCTACTGTCTGTCCACATCAATTTGTTTGTGCTAGTCACAGGCCATGTATAGAAAACCTTTCCTTGTTTGTCTCACTCCAGTTTTAACAAATAGGATTGTTTGTCTTCCTTTGGGAATGATGGTACTTGCTCATGATAACACTGGAAATTACGAGCTCAGGCATTGATCCAAGCACCTGATAGTAGGGCGAGCGATCGCACCCTTCTCCAAAAGCCGCAGCTGAGAAAATGTTTGAAGGGACTTCATCCAGAACAAAGAGAACAGGAAGGCATCTCCATCTCTCTACAAGTGGATAGGTTTTCTGGATTTGGAAGACTATCACAGACCACCCAGGATCAGGAAACAGACTCAACAGAAGGCCTGCTGTATGATATTTAGCTCTGCCAAGGATGTAATGTTTTCATGTTTGCCTATCCATCAGCAGGATTACACAAAAACTGCAATACAGATTTTGATGAAATTTTCACCAGAGGTGGCCCTTGGGATATGGATGAACCCATTAGATTGTGGAGGCAATCTGAGTCAGGATGAAGAATCACCATTTCCACTTTTTTTTAACATTGCAAGATAGGACCTTGGCAGAGGTAAGCACTCTGAGCACGCTCAAGTAAGGCCAAGTGTTCATGTGCTCCACAACACTCTCCCACCTCAACTCATCCTCCTATCTGAGCCCCACAGTGCTGCCTTCTTGCTCTTCACTGACATCTGCTCAGACCTCTTTCTGAATAAGGAGATGCCTCTTTGCCATGGGCCTTGCTAAGGCAGGTCTGTGAAAAATAACCCAGGTCTGCTCTCCGAGAATCCAAGGTTACCATCAACACCCTTTACTTTAGTCCCAACTATCTCCATAGCCACCTCCACAATTTTCCCCCTTCACTATAGGCTACGACAAGTCTATTGAAATTTAGGCCGAGTAAACTAATAAGTCAAATATATAGCCTACAGCACAGGTGTCAAACTCATTCCATGGAGGGCCAAGACCCTGCAGGTTTTACCTCCACCCAGTGTCTTCAACAGGTGAGTTCACTGAATTTCTTCCCACTGATTGCTGATCAGTGAAAACACCTGCTGAAGACACTGGGTGGAAGTAAAACCTGCAGGGTCTTGGCCCTCCATGGAATGAGTTTGACACCCCTGGCCTACAGATAGTCTGGTGTTAATTTGCTGATGCAACTCACCAATCCATAAATATACAATTTCAAAAACTATAGATTAGATAGCCATCTTGGCATATAACTACTGACAGAGTTGGCAACTAGCCAACTAAACTAACTAACTAACCTGCACTTATATAGCGCTTTTCTAGTCACAAAGACCACTCAAAGCGCTTTCATTAATACTAACCCTCTATTCTAAGGGCCTATAGGAAACAGATATCTAGGGACAATTTAGAACAGCCAATTAACCTAACATGCATGTTTTTGGCATGTGGGAGGAAACCGGAGAAATCCCGGAGTAAACCCATGCAACACGGGGAGAACATGCAAACTCCACACAGATCACTGTTGGTCGGGGGCTGGGATCGAACCCACGATCCCACGATCCCCACAATCCCTCGGCCAAGGGTAAACTGTGCTGCCGCAGTGCTAACCACTGCGCCACCGTGCAGCCCATAGCTAAAGACTATGAAAGAAGCCTAATCCTTTTAAACAAGGCAATTGTCTACATCAGGTGTCTCAAACTCATTCCATGGAAGGCCAAGACTCTGCAGGTTTTACCTCCACCCAGTGTCTTCAGCAGGTGTTTTCATTGATCAGCAATCAGTGGGAAGAAATTCAGTGAAATCACCGGCTGAAGACACTCGGTGGAGGTAAAACCTGCAGGGCCTTGGCCTTCCATGGAATGAGTTTGAGACCCCTGGTCTACATTTTCTGCTTCTATGTAGTTAAAAATTTAATTAGGTAAGTGCTATAGGGCACAGTAGAACATGATGCACAGGTTTAATCCTATGAACGTGCTTTTCTGGGTCATAACAGCCAGTAGTTATGGCCATTATGAAGCAAAGTGTATTGTGCTTTAATTTGTTCATTTTGTTTTAACTGAGGATCTCTGTTCACAAGAGCTGCTTTACAAACCTCTTGATTTCAAGTCATGTAATTCAAGGTTTAATATTCCCACGGAAATTGATTGGATCATCAGTATTGTGTGATACACCCCTATAGTCAGTGACTTTTCACTTTGTTTAAAACATTTTCCTGAGGGTAATAAAGTAATAAACTAACCTGTATAGGCATTGTTATCTAAGTTTATTGGTCTCGAATCATGGTTTGGTGTCACGCAAACAAATACAGATGGGGTGGAGGGAAAAAAATATCAGGAAACACTACCTCAGACATTCTGGTTACACACGTTCTTTGCTTGGAGCAGAAACTCACTCTTCAAGCTTTTTAGTTTATCATTTAAGAACTCTTTGACCCCAATCACTCTAGAAGAAACAAGAACTTAAATGCCAATTCATGGCATTTAAATTGTTACACGTTTCAGTGACAAAACAGTCCACCAACTCTTAAACAAATACATTCTGAGACAAATACACACCTGAAGGAATGGGAGGTGGGGAGTGGATCTCTAGGAACGGACTGCGGACCGGCGTGGGGGCTCGTTTGCAGGCCTCAGCATCCCCATTGTGTTGAAGCAAGTCTACAATCTCTTGGGTCCATGTGGTCCCTAATGTTCCCAGAAAACAAAATTACACAGTAGATGTGCCAAATATCACTTTATCTAGAAATTCCAACAAGGAGAGAAAATCTTACATGGAAATTCAGTGAATGTGCCCTCCCTTTGTTCTTTATCAGCAAAAATAATAAACCTAAAACTTTGCATGACAACTACAGCATGACTATAAATAGCTCCATTTCATGTGTGTTCAATCAAACACAAAGTTTGATTAAACAAAGTGATGTGTTACAGATTAAATCAGACTGGATTTACCAGTACCATGGATTTACCATAAAAAGCTCCATTTCATGTGTGTTCAAACAGTTAAACAAAGTGATGTGTTAAAGATTAAATCATACTGGATTTACCAGCCCCTCATGGATCGTCACCTTATCGTGGTGGGGGGTTTGCATGCCCTAGTGATCCCAGGAGCTATGTTGTCCAGGGCAATTTGCCCCTGGTAGGGTCACCCGAGACAAACTGGTCCTGGGTGAAGGGCTAGACTAAGAATGATCCAACAGACTCTCATGATGAATGCTAAAACAAGGATTCAGTGTACCCCGTCCGGTATGGGGTTCCTGGGGCCCTGCCCTGGAGCCAGGCCCGGGGGAGGGGCTCGATGGCTAGCGTCTGGTGGCCGGGTTTCCGCCCATGGGACCCGGCCGGGCTCAGCCCAAAGGAGTTACAT
Organism: Pholidichthys leucotaenia; assembly: GCA_020510985.1. Lineage (NCBI taxonomy): Eukaryota > Metazoa > Chordata > Actinopteri > Cichliformes > Pholidichthyidae > Pholidichthys > Pholidichthys leucotaenia. The sequence goes on from CM035836.1 coordinate 414,388,473, forward strand.
GGGTCCACCCTCCAGTGGGCTCACCACCTGCAGGACGGACCATGGGGGTCCGGTACTATGTGGATGAGGTGGCGGTCAAAGGCGGAGACCTTGGTGGTCTGATCCCAAGCTTCCTAAACTGGCTTTTGGGACGTGGAATGTCACCTCTCTAGTGGGGAAGGAGCCTGAGCTGGTGCGTGAGGCTGAGAGATGCCGGCTAGATATAATCTGCCTCACCTCAACACACAGCTCTGGTTCCGGAACCAGTCTCCTGGAGAGGGGATGGAACTTGGCCTACTCTGGAGTTGCCCCGGGTGAAAGGCAGTGAGCAGGGGTGGGTATTCTTGTATCCCCCCACCTTGCTGCCTCTATATTGGAGTTTTCCCCGGTGGACAAAAGGGTTGTTTCCCTGTGCCTTCGGGTTGGGAAATGGGTCCTGACCATCATTTGTGCCTATGCACCAAATGATGGATCAGAGTACCCACCCTTTTTGGAGTCTCTGACTGGGGTGCTGGAGGGTGCTCCTCTTGGAGACTCCATTGTTCTACTGGGGGACTTCAATGTGCACGTGGGCAACAACAGTGAAACCTGGAGGGGGGTGATTGGGAGGAACGGCCTGCCCGATCTGAACCCGAGTGGTGTTCAGTTATTGGACTTCTGTGCTAACCACAGTTTGTCCATAACAAACACCATGTTCAAGCATAAGGGTGTCCATATGTGCACCTGGCACCAGGACACCCTAGGTTGCAGGTCGATAATCGATTTTGTTATCGTGGTATCAGACCTGTGACCGTATGTCTTGGACACTCGGGTAAAGAGAGGTGCAGAGCTGCCAACTGATCACCACCTGGTGGTGAGTTGGATCCGATGGCAGGGGAGGATGCCATTCAGACCTGGTAGACCCAAATACAGTATATAGTGAGGGTGTGCTGGGAACGTCTGGCTGAGGCCCCTGTCCAAGAGGTCTTCAACTCCCACCTCCGGAAGAACATCAACCACATTCCGAGGGAGTCTGGAGACATAGGGTCTGAATGGGCCATGTTCTCCACCTCCATTGTTGAAGTGGCTGCCCAGAGCTGTGGCCGCAAGGTTGTCGGGGCGTCTCGTGGTGGCAACCCTCAAACCAAGTGGAGGACACCAGTGGTGAAGGGGGCCATTAAGCTGAAGAACGAGTCCTATCAAGCTTGGTTGGCTTGTGGGACTCCTGAAGCAGCTGAGGTGTACTGGCAGGCCAAGTGGAGTACAGCTCAAGTGGTTGCTGAAGCAAAAACTCGGGTATGGGAGGAGTTCAGTGAGGCCGTGGAACAAGACTTTTGGTTGGCCTCGAAGAGATTCTGGCAAACTGTCCGGCGGCTCAGGAGGGAGAAGCAGCAAACTGTCCACACTGTGTATGGTGTGGATGGGGTCCTGCTGACTTCGACTGGGGATACTGTTGGGCGGTGGAAGGAATACTTCGAGGATCTCCTCAATCCCACTGACACGCCTTCCACAGAGGAAGCAGGGCTTGTGGACGAGGGGGCCGACTCGCCTATCACAGGGGCTGAGGTCGCCAAGGTGGTTAAAAATCTCTTTGGTGGCTGGGCCCCGGGGGTGGACAAGATTCGCCCTGAGTCCCTCAAGGCCCTAGATGTTGTAGAGCTATCATGGTTGACACGCCTCTGCAACATTGCATGGAGGTTGGGGGGCAGTGCCTTTGGCATGGCAAACTGGGGTGGTGGTTCCTCTCTTCAATAAAGGGGACTGGAGGGTGTGCTCCAACTTTAGAGGGATCACACTCCTCAGCCTCCCTGGGAAGGTTTATGCCAGGGTACTAGAGAGGAGAGTCCGGCCATTGGTCAAACCTCGGATTCAGGAGAAGCAATGTGGTTTTCGTCTTGCCCGTGGCACATCGGACCAGCTCTTTACCCTCTCAAGAATCCTCGAGGGTTCGTGGGAGTTTGCCCAACCAGTTTACATGTGTTTTGTGGACTTGGAGAAGGCATTCGACCTTGTGGTTTTTTGTGGGGGGTGTTTTGGGAGTATGGGGTATTGGGCTTGTTGTTACGAGCTATTCAGTCTCTGTACGACTCTTGTGAGAGTTTGGTTCATATTGCCAATACTCAGTCGGACTCATTCCCAGTGAGAGTTGGACTCCGCCAGGGCTGCCCTTTGTCACCGATCCTGTTCATAATTTTTATGGACAGGATTTCTAGGCGCAGCCAGGGAACGGAGGGTGTCATGCTTGGTGACTACAGGATCTCATCTCTGTTGTTTGCAGATGATGTTGTCCTGCTGGCTTCATCCAGCAACGACCTACAGGTCTTACTGGGACGGTTTGCCACTGAGTGTGAAGCGGCTGGGATGAGAATCAGCACCTCCAAGTCTGAGTCCATGGTGCTCAGATGGAAAAAGGTGGATTGTCCTCTCCGGGTTGGGAACAAGCTCCTGTCCCAAGTGGAGGATTTTAAGTATCTTGGGGTCTTATTCACGAGTGAGGGGAGAATGGAGCGAGAGATTGACAGATGGATTGGAGCAGCATCTGCAGTGATGCGGACATTGTACCGGTCTGTTGCGGTGAAGAGGGAGCTAAGCTCTAAGGCAAAGCTGTCGATTTACCAGTCAATCTACGTTCCTACCCTCATGGTCATGAGCTTTGGGTAATGACCGAAAGAACGAGATCGCAGATACATTCATTCATTCATTCATCTTCTTCCGCTTAATCCTTTTTTTCGGGTCGCGGGGAGCTGGAGCCTATCCCAGCATCTTTGGGCGAGAGGCAGGGTACACCCTGGACAGATCGCCAGTCCATCGCAGGGCCAACACAGAGAGACAGACAACCATTCACTCTCACAGTCATACCTAAGGACAATTTAGAATCCCCAGTTTGATGCCATTTAACCTAACTTGCATGTTTTTGGCATGGGGGAGGAAACCGGAGAAATCCCGGAGTAAACCCACGCAGACACGGGGAGAACATGCAAACTCCACACAGATCACTGTTGGTCAGGGGCTGGGATCAAACCAGGGACCCCATGGCCAAGGGTGAGTTGCTGTGCTGCCGCAGTGCTAACCACTGCACCACCGCGCTGCCCAGATCGCAGATACAAGTGGCTGAAATGAGCTTTCTTCGTAGGATTGCTGGACTGACCCTCAGAGATAAGGTGAGGAGCTCAGTCATCCAGGAGAGGCTCAGAGTAGAACCGCTGCTCCTCAACATTGAAAGGAGTCAGTTGAGGTGGTATGGGCATCTGATCAGGATGCCTCCTTGACGCCTCCCACTTGAGGTGTTTCGGGCATGTCCCTCTGGGAGGAGACCCTGAGGCAGACCCAGGACTTGCTGGAGAAACTATGTCTCCCAGCTGGTCTGGGAAGGCCTTGGTATCCTCTTTGAAGAGTTGGAGCAGGTGGCTGGGGAGAGGGAAGTCTGGGCTTCTCTGCTTGAACTGCTGCCTCCGCGACCCGGACCTCCGGAAAAGCGGTTGAAGATGGATGGATGGATGGATTTACCAGTAGTCAAGGTGGCGTGGTTCCCAAAGGGCACCAGCTAGACCGTTACAAAATCTCCTGGTTGGCTGGAGTCTGGAGATGTCTGTGCTGGTGTGGGTTACCTCCAGTTTAAAGACATGCATGTTGGGTTAACTGGAGATTCCAAATTGTCTGTAGGTGTCCATCTCTGTTAAAATGACTTTGGTATGTACTGGCTGAATCAAAGCACCGTAGGTGCTGATGCCTCTGTGCTTGTGGCGTGGCAGCATGGGTATTGTGTCATACCATCCATGCACGTTTTGAAGTGCTTGGCATTTGTTTATGCAGGTATGACTTTGATGTCACTGTCACAATACACATGAGGTGTATGTCACCCCAGGGCTGTATGCTGGCATTTTTGTCAAGCAGTGCATAAAAAAAGACAAGAATAAAATTAGGAGCAGAAGGAAAAATACTGGATTAACAGATTTTATTAATTTAATACATGTATATTTACACTACGGCATGCAATACAAGTAAAAATATCAAAACTTCAAAAACTGTCACGATAATCATCAACAATAAATCAGAATGGGTTGAAATGTTGTAATGTGTGTAATGAGTATTGAGAGGTTCTTGAATTATGTTACCAAAAAAAAGTTGAAATGCAGTTTTTTTTTTAATAAAGAGAACATGCAATCTTGTTATGTAGCTTCCAGCCCATTCTCTTCACAACTGCTCTGACTGCTCACCCTCGGGTTCACCACCGTGGACCTCGGACAGAGAAACAAGAAGGAAAAAAATAATGAAAATGTAATTATTATTACAGATGTGACTACATTTTTTAAAGTCAGCATCAAATAAATTCAATAACAGATGTCATGTTCCTACTCAGCTTAAGAAATTGTTTGGTTTTCTGTAGAAATACCCTCAAGTGGTTTTCATATTTCACACCTCATCAGCTTTAACTGAGTAAATAAATCAAAAAAGAAATGATGGGACTGTAAAAGTTATTTTAAAGGAAACGATTCAACAATGTCACACCATGGTGTTTTTATATTGCTGACATTAGTGTCAAGAATTGGAAAAAAATGTCTGAACTTTAGAGAAACCAGTTTAACATTAACAAGTTATTAACATGAATCTTGTAACCACTGAGCTACCAGTAGTGGAACACATTGGAAAAAAATGTGAAAACAGAACATCAAATGTTGCCATGTTCGGAGGTGTTAATGTGTTAACAATGAAACCGCTGTATAATTTAAGAGAAAAACTTACTTGTAAAATGTTTTTTTTTCTCCTGCTCTTCTGATGTTGTCTGCCAGTTTCTTTGATTTCAGAGGAAGCTCTGCTGTGATTGGCATGTTCATGTTGCACTTGAGCAATATGGAAATTATAGTTTTTACCAGTGAGCTGTAAACTACAGGAAGAATATAAGTTGTCCTTTATCTTCAAAAGTAAACAGCAAAATGTGTTTGAATAGAAACAATGTGTTGAATTTAGTTGCATGAACAAGGTGTAGTTCATGAATGTGTTTAGTTTGCAGAAACAACTATTTTAAAAGTGCAGCACAAGATTGTTGACAGAAGTGCTCAGTGAGGCTGTAATAAAGGCGCACTGCCACCTCCACTGGGCCGGTGTAATTCCACATAGGTATTTGACATGGTTCTAGTGACCCACAGAGCAGACACGACTCAAGACTGATACAATTAACCTTTTATTAAGTATAATGGACGTGAGTGGGTGCGTGTATGCGTGGTTGTGTGTGTGTGTAGTGTAAGCAGGCGAGTCAGCTGGGGCGAGCAGAGCACCATATGACCTGGCAACCCTGGGAAGAGACAGAGGAGCATTAGATGCAATTAAGGCTCAAATAGCACTCGATAGTACAGCGCTTACTGTCAGAGGTGGTGGTGAGATGCCCAGGTTAGCACTGAGGCTGCAGCCAGGAGAATAGTGCCCGCAGGACAGCTGGAGAGTTGAATGCCGGTGTGGCAGGCAGATGAATCCGCCGCCAGGGAGAAAGAGGTCCGCCGCCACGGATCTCCGCCTGTGCACAGGGGAATCAGACAGGGTAAGACGGAATGATGGTGGCTTACTTGGAAGCTGGTAGGTCCAGGAGGCGCAGGCCTGGACTGAGTATGGATGGCTTGGAAGCTGACATGGAAGAACTCAGCGAGGCTAGGAAGCTCGAAGGTAGGCATAGCAGGTTTCTGGGGAGAGAAACAGATGACTCTGCACCGAGCACTGGACCTGACGGTATAAATAGGCAGAGGCTGATGACAGGCAGGTGCGCACACAGGTGTAACAAATGGGCGGCCATGACAGTATTACAATGACGTTTCAGCTGCACTGACGGTAAAGGTGAGCTATTTTTTTGTTTATTTAAAAAATAAAGTGCCATCTTGAAATTCTGGCGATACAATGATACAAGCTTTTAGCTGCACTTATTTTTGGCCAGGCGAGCTGAAACAGATAGGTGGACAGACGGATACACACACAGATACACACACACATTGAGTGATTATCATATGCCTCAGTTTTCACCAGGCATAATTGTTATGTCTGAATAAATACCTTGAGGAATGATGAGGCCAGGTGAACAGTCGAACTCAGCTTTATTGGAAGCTGGACACACAACAGCCACCAGGCAGGGGCATCGGTCAAGAGGCCGTGTAATGGGTGCCCTTCGCTGTTTATAGGGCGGTGAAGTGGCGGAACAGGAAGTGGCCGCCATTACACCGCACTTCACAATAAGGGCATTAATCACAACATCACCCCCCCCATAGAAAAGTCCAAAATCACACACACAATTAAGACCCTCCCCAATTTAGGACCCGAAACACACACTAATAAAATGAAAACTGAAATCACTAAATGGCCCAACACATTCACACAACAGAATCTAAAATAGGGAGGACGGGTGGACTACCGTCCTGCCCCACACAGCAAGGTGGATTATTCTGCCACCTGCTGGTCTAAACCCAAAGTCCATTAATAACTTCAAAGTATTGCCGTGTTCCTAAACTAATAAAACACCCAGAACACAAACAGTATTTTTTTTTTTTTTTGCAAGCACAAACATATGAACATGAGAACTAGTTTTTTGTTTTTTGTTTTAAATTTACACTACTGTCCTTCTGGCAGAAAAGGGTAGAACCAGCTTGTGGGGGGTTCAGGGCAGCCCTTCAGCAGACCTGCCCCTGGAAGCAGCATACCCTCGGGGATCACGGCAGACCTCATGGATGAAAATGCCTCTTCTCATCGGCACTGACCATCTCTCTTGTCCAGTACCGCCACCAGAAGCCTCCTCCTGGACATGCCGCAGCTCATTGGTATGCCTCCTTGAGCCATCTGACAGCTGGAAGTAATTTGGGCCCAGCTTAGCCACGATGTGCAGGTATCCCTGATGTTCCGCTGGCTGTCGTTTGGCCCGTATTCGCCGTGGATGCTCCTCTCCTCGAGCCCAGACCAAGTCCATAACTCTCAGAGGAGCTCTGCTTGGCCTAAAATAGTGCTGTTTGGCATGTGGTCCCTCCGTGCCTGTCGGTCTGGCCCGACCTCTTCTAAAGCCCTTGAAGCGGTCACCATTGTAACTACAGATCCTCCAGCCCTCTGCGGCCAAGCTCCGGAGGAATCTGGGGCTAGCACATTGGCATCACTCGCCAACACAGGCGCCTTGCCACCACGCTCAGTACCCTCTTCTACCATTCCCCGAGCATTAGCACTGAGACCTTCCTGAGTCGAACCTGAGTGAGGTTGGTCTTGCTTGACCGTTGTGGTGTCCGATAGATCTTTGTCCCACGCAGTGGAGTCCTCCACCACCGGAACCGGGGGGTTCCACTGGCCCCAACCAGACCATTCTTTCCCAGCGTCATCTTTGATGGCCAAGCCCAGTCCGTAAAACTGATGATGTTGTTGTTGTTGTTTTTTAGGGACTGATGATGTCCGTAAAAAATTATGTTGCTTCGGGCCGTCACGTGGAATGTGAAATCAGCCATCGTCGCCAACTTGTACCAAACCGTTAACTCCAACATTCCAACTGTGCACAGCTTGCCACCTACATAACCATAAAGCGGCGCTGGGTTGCCTCTAATCCTGTAGTGGGGGAAAAATTTCCTCACTGTGGCCCAATTCAGCAACGATTCCTCCGCCCCCATGTCGAGCAGCAGCAGCACCTCCACACCATCCAGCATCATCGTGCAGAACGTGTACCCGTTGGTACTCGGGGACACTGTGTGGATAGTTGTTGGGGTGGGTGGAGTGATTTCCTCCGTGGGCTCTCCAGCTTGGACACACGACACACTCAGGCATAATGGTTCAAGCATCCACACTTGCCACAGCTCTTCCTTCTACTCGGGCAGTCCGTAGCCTTATATTGGTACTTCATGAACCCACAACCTATGCACAGGGGTTTTCCCGGGGCAAACCTTTGGCTGGTAGTATTGGCTTCTATCACGTCGTCATCCATGCTGTCCTCACTATCTGGGTCCGCTACTAATGCTGTGGCGAAAGGCTCCAGCTGCCGTTGTGAATGGTGCCAATTTAGCTCCGAGGTTAGCTTGTCCGCTGTCTCCATTTGGAAAGCTAGCTCGACAACCCTGGCTAACGTTAAGTCATATCGCGCCGTGAGTAGCCTAGCTCATAAAGCAGCGCTGTTCATGTGCTCCGCCAGCTGGTCACATACCATTTCTTCCTCCAATGGCCAAAACGACACTCACTAGCCAGCTGCCTCAGGTTGGCTTCATACTGGCAGACAGGCTTACCCACCCGCTGGTGTTGCTGCCGGGACCTGATCCTCTGGACAGTTACACTATCTGGGGTGTGAAAATAGTTTGCAAGCAACTCAACGACATCCTCAAACGAGTTTAAAGCCCCAAGTGTGCGCAGGACACGTTGGCCCTCAAACCCTAAATTATGCACCAGGAGCGCACGTGCTCTTAGCTTATCTAGCTCACCTAGGTCGAGTGCGATGATGTAGTTCTGAAAGGCTGCAAACCATCTTGGCCAAGGCACAGGCGACAAGCCCAGGAGCTCCAGGAAGGGGCGAAGTGGTGCAATACACGCCTCCATAGTTTGTCCTCGTTGCCAAAATGTTATGTCTGAATAAATACCTTGAGGAATGATGAGGCCAGATGAACGGTCGAACTCAGCTTTATTGGAAGTTGGACACACAACAGCCACCAGGCAGGGACATCGGTCAAGAGGCTGTGTAATGGATGCCACCTGCTATTTATAGGGGGTGCAGTGGTGGAACAGGAAGTGGCTGCCACTACACCACACTACACAATAAGGGCATTAATTACAACATCACAATAATCAGCTAGCCCTCTCTGCTCTGAGATGTGGGGGGGCATGTCTGCAGCAGGCGCTGAAACCACGCCCACTCCCAGAACAGTCAAGTGTCTGCTGTCAAACAGCTGAAACCTGGGGAAGGAATCAGAAACATACAATGTACAGTATCTTTTTGAACCAGAAGAGCTACATGAGCTAATATTGTTTCTAAACATTGCCTTCAGGATTTCACAATGTTGTGATCCCAGCAATTCCCGCAAATTTAGCCAGTCCCACAAAATTTGAACTTTGTCCAGTCACCGCAACTTTCCCGCAATTTTGGTCAATCGTCAACTTCCTCCAATTTCACCAATCAAATATGTCCCAGAATAGCACTTAAACGTGCATGTCAGTCTAACCCAGGGGTCGGCAACCCACGGCCTTTCAGCCACCCTGCTGTGGTTCCCTGCAGTTATATCAAAATACATGGAAATTAATGAAGCTCATTTTAATTCTTTTATTTTTCAAATTATTGTTTGTTGCATACATACTTTCATGAATGTAAACTATATATTTTTAAAATTATGCTGTCAACCATATTATTATTTATTTTAAGGACGTGTTCAGCTTTTTGTTTGCAGGATAACTGCTAGTTTGTTTCCTGTGGGGTTTTGGTCAATGAATTATATGTGCATACTGTCCATCAATTCCACGCATTTTTAAAAAAAAAATTCTAACCAACATTTAGCTCAGTGGAAGAATATATTTTTTTAAACAATTTATTCTACTCTGCTGTAATTATTTCTATTTGGCTTAATTTGCACCAAATGGTTTTTAAAAGTAATTTTATTTAGAAAGTTATTAAGAATTCTTTGTTTTATTTCAAAATAAATAAATGGCTAAATATCAGACAACAAATCCAATAGTTGTCAAATTGTGATATAAAGCTCGACAGCTTTTCCCCACTGTAGGCCCTACTCTTTTTAGTTTAGGCTATATATGCTTCTGTTAGGCAACATTATTAGAAAGCACTGTATACATTTTCCTTGTTATGCAGATGACACACAATTATACCTGTCAATGAAGCCAGATGATAGTAATCAATTAGCCAAGTTAGAAGCCTGTCTTCAGGAAATCAAAGCTTGGATGACTTGTAATTTCCTGCTATTAAATTCAAATAAGACTGAAGTCATTCTTGTTGGTCCAAAAAACCTTAGTAATACCTCTCCAAATCAAACTTTTAATTTGGATGCAGTTACTCTTTCTCTTAATAGCTCTGTGAGGAACCTTGGAGTTATTTTTGATCAAGATCTGTTTTTTAATTCACATATTAAATTTGTTTCTAAGACTGCCTTCTATCATTTGTGTAATATTGCCAAGATTAGGAGCATCTTGTCTCAGAGTGATGCTGAGAAACTGATCCACGCTTTTCTTAGCTCTAGATTAGATTATTGTAACTCTTTATTATCAGGTTGTCCTAAAACATCTTGAAAGAGTCTTCAGCTGATCCAAAATGCTGCAGCAAGAGTTTTAACAGGTACTAGAAAGAGAGATCATATCTCTCCGGTTCTGGCCTTCCTTCATTGGCTTCCCATAGAGTTTAGAATTAAGTTTAAAATCCTTCTTCTCACTTTCAAAGCTCTAAACAATCAGGCCCCTTTTTATTTAAAAGAACTGATATTACCCTATTATCACTAACAGAGCACTACGCTCCCAAAATGCTGGATTACTTGTAATACCTAGAATCTCCAAAAGTACAATGGGGGGCAGAGCCTTCAGTTATCAAGCGCCTCTCTTGTAGAACCAGCTGCCAATCAGGATTCGGGAGTCAGACTTGATCTCTGTTTTTAAGAATAGGGTTAAAACCTTCCTTTTTGATATAGCCTACAATTAGGGAGGGATCATGTGTTTCTGAACCCTCCCTTAGTTATGCTGCTATTAGGTTTAGACAGCCGGGGGACCTCCAGTAAAGCACTGGGCCTCACTCCTTTCTTCAGTCTCAATGAAATATTTTTTTTTTTGCTGGTCATTAACATCTGTTTGTTCTCTCCCATAGATTGAGTCCCCATTGTGCTGTTTGCTCTCTACAAGTCTGTTCTTTTCATCTTCTCTATCCCCTTACCCCTCAGCCAGTCGCAGCAGATGACTGCCCCTCCCTGAGCCTGGTTCTGCTGGAGGTTTCTTCCTGTTAAAAGGGAGTTTTTCCTCTCCACCGTTGCCAAGCGCTTGCTCTCAGGGGATCGCCTGATTGCTGGGGTCTTTCTGCAATTGTGGGGGTTTCCCCTACAGTTGAAAGTGCTATGAGATGACGGTTGTTGTGAATTATTTTTTTTTTTTTGTTACTTATTTGTACCCGTAGGTAGACTTGGTTTGCAGTCTGGTGACAAGCCACCAGCTGCTGGTCGCTGCGTGCGCGAGCGCCCTAAACCTACATGTTTTTGGTATGCGGGAGGAAACCGGAGAAATCCCGGAGTAAACCCGCGCAACACGGGGAGAACATGCAAACTCCACACAGCTCACTATTGGTCGGGGGCTGGGATCGAACCCACGATCTCATGATCCCCGCGATCCCCCGGCCGAGGGTAAAACTGTGCTGCCACAGTGCTAAACCACTGCGCCACCGTGCAGCCCATGGCGCTATATAAATAAAGTTGAATTGAATTGAATTAATCAATGCCACATAATATTCAGAGCTATGCATACAACAGGGAAAATAAGCCTTGAACTTGTCAACATTTTTCTCATTAGACATTTCTGATAGAGCCATTAACCTGAGATTTTCACCAGATATCAGTGACAACCTAAGTAATCCATACATACAAAGAAATCAAGGCAACTGTGTTCACAAAACAAGTTACATTTAATAAAGTGGAATGACACAGGGAATAAGTTTTGAACACATAAAGAAAAAGAGGTGCAAAAAGGCATATAAAACCAAGAAACCAGCTGAAATCCATCAGAATTTAGGAAGCCATCCCATCCCCATCAGTGCAAATTCATTTCAGCTGGTTAAGTCCTGACTGATAGCCTTTAAAAAGGTCTGTGAATATCAGATTGTCACACCACAAAGAACTCATGATGGATAGAAGCAAAGAGCTCTCTCTAGACCAGGGATGGGCAATTGGTGGACTGCAGGCCACATGCAGAATGCCCCCTCATCCACTGCAGCCTGCCAGTCCATTTCAAAAAATCAATTTATATCACGTTTGCCATATTTGAAACCACATTCTTAAATGCAATTAGAGTCCACGAGCAGAAGGAGCACTAATTGAAACCTAGGTGCCGTTCTGTGTGCAAGTGGTCAAGGAGAGAGAGTGAGAGTGCCAGAGGGAAGAGTGCACTGGCGGAGAATGTGTTTTTAAGGTATGTTGCCTGCTAAGACCACATTGATAGGCTGTAAATGGCAGTAAATGTACAAAGTAGGCTGCTTTTAAACAAGAATAAATACTACTGAGGAGCTGTAGTATTTATTCTTGTTTAAAAGCAGCTTACTTTGGCATTTATTACTACTACTGAGGAGCTGCAGCATTTATTCTTGTTTGGTAGGTGAAGCCTCATGGAGCTTGGAAGCTTTTCTTTTAATTGGGCAGAAAAATATTCAAAGCTTTGAGGTTTCTTTCTAAAGAGCGGACTGAAGCACTGACAGTTTCAAATCCATGTCAGCAATAAAAGTTCAGAGACTGTGGTCGTAATCTGCTGATTTTGTTGTTGTTGTTGTTGTTGTTGATTTATACCAGTGGCTCTTGAACTTTTTTATTCCCCATTTTGGGAAGCCACACAATTAACAAGCCCACCTACCCACAGCTATTTCTCTGCCCCTCCACACCCACAATGAATCCAACAGCAAGCCAAGCTTCATCATATTTCCTTTTCTTCTTTGCTTTTTTGTTAATCATCATCTTGATGGAGAGAGTTTTTAAAATTAGGTCATGATATAATTTATCCATCCATCCATCCATCCTCTACTGCTTAATCCTTTTTGGGTTGGGAGGACTGGACCCTATCCCAGTATCTTTGGGCAAGAAGCACTGTACACGCTGGACAGATTGTCAGTCCATTGCAGGGGAGATATAATTTTAATTCTAATATGATAAAACACGGAGTAGCTTTTATTTTAATTTACAGCTTTAATTGTGAAGCTTTTGACTTTGCAGGAACACCCTGCAAAGTCCTGGAACCTGCACCCTGGAAGAATGGGCTAAAATCACTCTTGAGCAATGCCTGCACCTAGTTTCTCCATTAAGGAGGCATCTGGAAGCTGTTATTACCAACAAAGGCTTTTCTACTAAATATTAAATGAATTTCACCAAACATGTTCAATAATTATTCCCTGTGTCACTCCAATTTATTAAATACAACTTGTTTTGTGAACACAGTTGCCTTGATTTTTTTATATACAGTATATGGATTACTTGGGCTGTTACTGATATCTGGTAAAAATCTCAGGTCAGGGGCACCATCAGAAATATGTTTTATGAAAAAAATGATGTGTTGAATACTTATTTTCCCCACTGCATATATTTTAAAAACTTTATATGCAGCATTATCTTTATTTTAATGGTCAAATTGCTGTTCCAGCCCTCAGTCACTTCTATTTTAGTCAGAGATGGGCAAAATGACCCTTCGGTCGGCAAAGGTTGCAGACCCCTGGTCCAACCAATCAAATGCATCACTGCACCGCACTCACTTCTGTGTTTATGGCAAGTATAAACGGAGCACAGCAAAGAACAGAGTGTGTGATTTAAAAGAAAAAAAAAACCTTGCCTGTGAGTTTCCCCCACACCTTCCCTTCCTCGATCTTCTCCGGCCCGCCGATGAGCATCTCAAGTCTCCGTGCTATCCACATGTACAGAGTGCTGGGTTTGTGTTGAAAAAAAGTCCGCCTGCCTGACAGCACCCGCATGAGGAGAGACACCGCAAAACCACAAACAAATGAGCAAATCTAACACTACAGCCATTGTTGTAACATTTTATACATCTTTAGAGGTAAAAGTCACTAAAACATCTTGTCCATGAGTTTTAAAGCTGTGAATCTCTGCTATGGACACAGACTAATGCGCAATTCAGGCAAATCCCCAGGACAGCACTGCAACTAGAGCCGCACCATCAAAAAAAATCCTGCAAAATCCTGAAGTGCATGCGTGGCTGGTATTGGGGCAGTGACGGAACAAGGTTAGGTTTGTATTATGTAGAGCAAACCTGTTTTAGACCTGCCCCAAAAAATCCTGGCAAGAGAACTGCCAGAAGACTGTTCAGCGGTTGAACTCTGCTGTTTAGCTCTGCATACTTATAAGCCTTTCACCATAATTTAAGTACCACATTTGAAATATATATATACACACACATTATGTTTAGAAGAAAAATGCTGATTCACTTGTCAGGGACTTTAAACACTGACTAGTCAGTCATTCATTACATGGCCATGCAGCAGAAGTAGCAAAGGTATTCCCACAACACTGGGAATGATGCATAGTATATATTTCTGTACAACTAAGTCTTGCTTTGAACATTAAAAATATAACTAATTTTATGATCTGAACTCCAGAGTACTTTTACCGATATGGTTTTCTTTTAATCTTACAAGATCTTCGTGTAACCCATCAGATCTACTGTCTGAAACAAATTTTTAGCCTTCCTTCATGTTTTCTTTGTGCCACCTTTGTTTTGATTGTCTCTTGTAGGGGATTTGAACAATACTACAGGTAGGTGGGACTGCTGACCACAAAGACATCCTTCTCTTTAAATGTCAAAAATCTAGCAGAGAGTGTTCCGTTTGATTAATGGTTATAATGCATACAACAAGAGCATCGTTATGTATGGAAATACCTGGGTGAATGATGAGGTAGGATGATGGTTGGCGAACACAGCTTTATTAAATTAACTATTTACAGCAGTAACACAGTGTGCACCCAGCGCAGGCATCCGGCAAAAGAGGCAGAATATGGATGCCCTCTGCCTTACATAGGGCGGTGCAGTGGCATGACAGGAAGTGGACCTCACTGCACCACACGCCACAATAAGGTGCCATTTTATACATCATCACCCCCCCCCCACTCCGTAAAAAGTCCAAAACTGCACACACAATTGAAACCCACCCTGATTTGGAACCCGAATCATGCTCTAAAATAATGGGAACCGATGTACTAAAATGGCCTAACACATTCATATAAAACAACTAGGGCTTACAGGTAGACTACCATGCAGCCCGCACGACACAGTGGATTATTCTGCCACTGGTAACTAAAAGCCTTTATTGAAACTAAAAAAAATCTCAGCCATGCTCCTAAACTAAAACACAAACACATAAAATAGCCCCCATACCATAACATGCATGCAAAAAACAAAAGCTATGAACAAAGTGCTATTGCACAGTCACTGGGGTGGAAAAACTGGAACTTGCATGGGGGGGGGGGGTTCAGGGCAGACCCTCAGCAGGTGTGCCCCTAGAGACCGCAGACCCCCGGAGCGATGGCCGACCCTCTGGATGACAGAGCCTGGATCCAACACCGCCATCACAACTCCTGTCCAGCCTCGCCACCTGGAGCGTCTTCCCGGGCATGCCGAAACTGACTGGCGTGCCTCAATGAGCCATCAGACAACCTGAAGCACGCTGCGCCCAGCTTATTCACAATGCGTAGACACCCTCAATGTTTTGCTGGCTGTTGTTTGGCCCATCTTCGCCATGGATGTCCTTCACCCAGAACCCACACCAAGTCCATAACCCGGAGTGGGATTTTACTTGGTCCGATGTGCTGCTGCTGAGCATGCGGTAACTCCATGCTTGACGGTTTGGTCCCATCCTCTTCTATAAACGTTGTAATGTTCACCATCGTAGCTGCAGACCCCCCACCCAACTGTGGCCAAGAACCAGAGGCATCTGGGGCTAGCATGGCGTTGCTCATCGGCATGGGCACCAACCCTGAGCGAGAACTGGTCGACTTGGAAACAAGAGCTTGGAAACAAGGGTTTGCCCTTCGTACCGTTCACTCCCAGTGTCCACTGGGGGCGAGTTGGGTGATTTCTCCCATGGGTTCCCCAAGTAAGACAAACGGCACACCCTGGCGTAGTGATTCAAGTGTCCACATTTGCTACAATGTCTTCCTCTAGCCGAGCAATTCTTTGCTTTATGGTGGTGCGTTGCGGACTCACAACCCTTGCAAAGGGGTTTTCCCAGGGCAGACCTCTGGCTGGCAGCATTGACTTCCCAAAAATCTTTGTCCGAGCTATCCTCACTATCAGGGTCTGCAATATTAGCTGAGGCAAGTGGCTCTGGCTGTGTCATATCCGGCTCTAGGGAGCCGGGCAATCAGAGCCAGGGACAAGCCAGTGAGTCGTGATGGTTTATTTTGGGTAAGGGATAAGGGATGAGGAGAGCACAGATACTCATGCAGAGGTACACTCACAGGTTGCACAGCGCAGAGGTAAGCAGCTCGTACCGGACGAGGGGGTAACAAGACGTACATACTCACAGCGGGATACAAACACAGGAATGCTGCAAGAGGAGTATAAGCTGACACCAGACGAAGGGGCTTCAGCTTAGCAATGTGTTTATGTCGCAGCCCCGAGTCATCGAGGCTGCTCCTATTTATCCTCATTGGCAGCGCCCCAGCTGATGAAGACTAATTGGCCCCAGCCGTCCATAATGCTGCCAGCTGGGAGCCTGCTGAGACGCTGCTCAATGGGAAGCAGGGATGAGGGAAAACATGGGCTGAGTGCCGAGACGGCATCTCAACCCATGGTGACAGAGCCCCCCCCCCTCAAGGTCGGGCTCCT
Source organism: Pholidichthys leucotaenia (assembly GCA_020510985.1). Lineage (NCBI taxonomy): Eukaryota > Metazoa > Chordata > Actinopteri > Cichliformes > Pholidichthyidae > Pholidichthys > Pholidichthys leucotaenia. Next base: position 414,404,940 of record CM035836.1, read on the forward strand.
GAACGACCAGGAACATCCCAGCCCCCCCCCCCCCCCCACCTAGGGTGGGAGGAAGGGAGGCAGGACCGGAGGGGAAGAAGCCAAGGGAAGGACAACACCAATGGGGCAATGTAGGGTAGCGGGAAAAAAAAAACAACCCAAATACAACACTGACAAAACAGGGAATAATTAACCCAAATACAGATGGGGAGAAGAACTGGGTCAGCACGCCGGTTACACACTACTCAGAGAGTACCAACAATGCGTGACCCAGAGCAAGGAAAAAAACCCACCAAAAAGGTACAGGGCAAAAATGCTGAGTATGGTCAAAAAAAAGGGGAAACAATACACAGCACCTATATAAGTACATACACACAGTCACCAAGAAAAGTGAAGGTGACTGGAACAAATGGACAATTACAGAGCATGGTGTTACGGAAAACAAGGCACATGACTCTATAATGAACAAACAGGACATAAAAAAGAAATACTGAGTGCAGGCAAAGAAAAACCCACACACACGAATATATAAATACCCACAGTCACCTAAAGAAATGAAAGTGACTGGAATAAATGGATAACTGCAGAGCATGGTCTGAAAGGAAACAAAACATAACTCTACAATGAAAAAAACGAGGCTAAAAACATGGCACAAAAAGTAAGATGCTGAGCATGAGCGATGGAAAACAACACTATAAAAACGAATCCACCAACAGGACAAAATATTACACCCGAGTGACCTTCACAAAGAAAAGAAAAAGTGACACCCGAGGAACATGGCAGGCAGAGTCCACAAATAGCCGAGATGGCTCCGGAGATCTCCCCGCCCATCGTCCCGTTGGCGAATCAGGGAAAGAGAAGTGTTCGGACGGCGAACTCCGCACCCAGATCCCAGGAATCCAGTCCACCGGCAGCCGAACCAGGCTGCCCAGAGGGAAACACAGACCAGTGGGGGGAACCAGATCACCGAACCGAAAGTTCTGTGGGTCGGGTCGTCGACCCGCATCACTCAACCACCAGGACCGTTGAGACGGGCGAAGGATCAGAGCGGATCCCGGTGGAAGAGGCTCTGGGGAGAGCCGATGACGAGGGCGGCGGGCATCAGGCCGCAGGGAAACGGCCACCTCCTCACCGGACCTGGACAATACTGGGGCAGCACCCACGTTGGACCCCGATTGGGTCTCGGGCGAACCCACGTTGGACACTGCACCAGAACCGACCTCCAACGTTGAACCCGGACCCTCCAGCACCACGAGGAACAGCAACTCCTCGCCGGTGACCCTGGAAGAAGGCTCAGAAGAGAAAACAGAACCGGGATCAGGATCACCGGCAGCGCCAGAACCCGGCGAGACGAGCTCAGATGCAGCGGGCGGCTGCACCCTGCTCGTCTCCCCTGGAGATAGGCTGAAGTGCTCAAAGGTAAAAAGAGAGAAAAGAAAGGAGAGCACTCGCCTGATCTCGGGTTCTGACGCCGTCCAGGACTGCGAAGATCCAGGATCCGTCATCAGGTCGTTGTCAGGCTCCCATCTAGCCGCGTCGGGCCCCGCAGCCAGCATGATGGTCAGCGCAGCTTGAGATTCCTCCGGCTCCGGTGACCCCGCCGACGATCCACTCGACGTGAAGCCAGAAGAATCTCGTCCCGCTGGACCGAACCGCTCCTCCGTGGAGACCCGGGGACGCTCAATCGTCGGCGTAGACTCCACGCAGCAGTCAGTCCCCCTCCTCCGTCCGCAATGTAGCTGCGGAACCACAGGCCCTCTCCATATCCCATCACGTTGACCCGGAGCCGGGGACCGCTCGGCGGAGAGAGACACAGAGGATGCGGGATTAGGAATACAGGTTACAGCAGGTGGGGAGAGTTCAGGGAGCTGCGAACCCTGAACTTCTCCTCCAGGGATGTGACAGAGCAAATCATTAAGCAGGTGTGAAAAAACAATGACTTGCCTGCCCCCTGGAGGTTGAGTATCGCCTGCTGTAGTGGATTCTGCTTCTTCCTCTCCCCGCCCGGCGATAACGGAGGACCCCCCGGGAGTTCGTCTGAGGATCGCTCGCGTTGTCTCCAGCAGAGAGCTCACCAGACCGGAATTCCAGGCACACACAGCAGTCAGAAAGCGCGTCGAGGAGGAGGGGAAAACAGCCGGGGTGAGCCAGCCCGAATGTCCAGGAATGACAGCGGGGAAATGAGGCTCAGGGAACGGGGCTGTAGAATCTCCACACAGACGAGGCGAAGAGGTGACAGCTGCGTGGGAGGAACTGTCCTGACGATGGCCCAGAACTGGATCCGGACGAGGTTCGTGCAGAGGTGACTCGGCGATGTGATGGCGGCTATTCCCGGGGAACGAAGCGAGGGGGAAACCCAGGATTCGCCGCTCCAGATCGGAGATCGAGACGAGGAAGGCGCCGAGCACGGGAAAGCTTCGTAGCCCTGAAGTCCTCTCCATCAACCTCACTGCCGCCGCCACATGCCTGAAGGTGGTGACAGGAAACACAGTGGAGCTCGCGACAGCCACTCGACCCCAGACATAACTGCTGTCAGCTGCGGCTCCTTGAAGGGAATCCCGAGTGATGTGGCGCAGGTCGGGGGAAGTCCTCTGGTTGGCGCGAACTCCCGGACTGGAATAGCGGCAGGTACGGGACTCCGAAGCGGGAAAAGACATCGCCCACTTCGACTCCCTGCCGGGATTTCCATCCACCCCGTGGAGCTTCTCTCGCTGTGTACCTGCAGCGTCTATCCTGGCACTGTCCTCCAGATGGTACAGAGAGTGAGGGTGACAGTCCAGGAGTTCCTCAGCATGGCCCGGATGCCAGCGTCTCGCGTTGGAGGCGTCGTGCAGGATGAAGAATGTCCCGTCGACAGCCTCCGAGATGGACCTCAGCTCGTCGCCCTGGCGCCGGAAGTGACTCCTGGGAAACGGCATGCTAGCAGCGCTGACACCCGGACAGAAAGGTACATTTCCACAGCGACTCACGGCCGCCGGCAACTCTTCTGGCTGCGACATACTGTCATATCCGGCTCTAGGGAGCCGGGCAATCAGAGCCAGGGACAAGCCAGTGAGTCGTGATGGTTTATTTTGGGTAAGGGATAAGGGATGAGGAGAGCACAGATACTCATGCAGAGGTACACTCACAGGTTGCACAGCGCAGAGGTAAGCAGCTCGTACCGGACGTGGGGGTAACAAGACGTACATACTCACAGCGGGATACAAACACAGGAATGCTGCAAGAGGAGTATAAGCTGACACCAGACGAAGGGGCTTCAGCTTAGCAATGTGTTTATGTCGCAGCCCCGAGTCATCGAGGCTGCTCCTATTTATCCTCATTGGCAGCGCCCCAGCTGATGAAGACTAATTGGCCCCAGCCGTCCATAATGCTGCCAGCTGGGAGCCTGCTGAGACGCTGCTCAATGGGAAGCAGGGATGAGGGAAAACATGGGCTGAGTGCCGAGACGGCATCTCAACCCATGGTGACAGGCTGCCTTTGTGGCTGGCGCCAATTTAGCTCCACAGCTAGCTTAACAGCGGCTTCCCACTGGAGAGCTAGCTCCATAGCTTTAGCTAACGTTAAGCTGTCAGGCGCCATTAATAGCCTAGCACGCAGCTCAGCGTTACACACGTGCTCTGCTAGTTGATCACAAACCATTTCATCTTCAAGCGGCCCAAAACAACACTCGCTGGCTAGCTGTTTCAAATCAATGACATATTGGTGGATAGGCTCAACTACCCACTGATATCGTTGCCAAAAACAAATCCCCTGAACAGTCACATTGTCCACACTCCCACACTCTCCACATTGGGTGGAGAAACATTTAGCAAGCAGCTTCACAATGTCTTCATATGAGTCCGCCTTGCCGAGCGACTGCAGGACCCTCCAGCCCTCCATACCCAAGTTGTGAACAAGAAGTGCCCGCGCTCTTGCCTTATAGAGTTCCCTGAGGCCCAGCGCCGTAACAAACATCTGATAAGCCTCCCACCAACGCGGCCATAAAACCTCTGGTTCTCCAGGGAGCTCGAGAAAGGAACGAAACGGGGTGATGCACGCCTCCATGAGTTAATCCTCGACCGCCAAATGTTATGTATGGAAATACCTGGGTGAAGGATGAGGCAGGATGATGGTTGGTGAACACAGCTTTACTTAGGAACTATTTACAGCAGTGACACGGTGTGCACCCAGCACAGGGATCCGGCAAAAGAGGCAGAATATGGATGCCCTCTGCCTTACATAGGGCGGTGCAGTGGTGTGACAGGAAGTGCACCTCACTGCATCGCACTTCACAATAAGGTGCCATTTTATATATAGCAAGCATGTCACTAATGCAGTAACACCTGGTTTGATTCTTGGCTGTAGCAGTCTTTTCTGCATGTATCTCCCCTGCATTTCTCTCCATTTTTTGTCTCTTTACAGCATCTGTCTAAGAGGCAAAAAATGCCCCAGATTATTTAAAAATTTAAAATCTAGTAGTAAAATCCTCAAGAATTACTTGAATGTACATTGACATCATGAAAATTTCAGATATATATTATACACACATGCAGTAAACTACTGAAACTATAAATATTTCAGATAAGTGTTCTATTAAATGACTGCAGCATAGTTGCTGTTAATGAAGACTGGGCAGATTTAAACTGTCTGGTAGAGCAATTAAGAAAGTTCAAATAAATAAAAATACCTATCCAGAAAGTCCATTCATGCATTCATTTTTATTCACCATACGATCACCAGACACTTTAATAGATACATCTGTTCAACTGCTTGTTAACACATATATCTAATCAGCCAATCACATAGCAGCAGCTAAATACATTTCGGCATGTAGATATGGTGAGGTTGACAGACTGGCTCAAGATGACAGAAGGGCAACAGTAAGCCAAATATCCGTTCATTACAACCGAGGTACAGAAGCTGGGCTACAGCAGCAGAAGATCTCCACTGGTGCCACTCCTGTCAGCCAAGACCAAAAAACAGCGCACAATCTTTGGTTAGTAGGGTCAGAATTTGGCATAATCAACATGAAAGAATAGATGCATGGAGCATCATGGATGTTTAGCCAACAAATCTGCAGCAACCGTGTGATACTGATATCAATATGGACCAATATCTCTGAGGAATGTTTACAGCACCTTGTTGAATCTATGCCATGAAAAATGAAGGTTGTTTTGAAGGCAGCAGGGATCCAAATCAGCAGTAACAAGGTGTACCATTTAAAGTGGCAATGAGTGCATTTTCATAAATTATAAATTCAATGACAATTACAAATTAAATACTTTAAAATTTTCTAAGCCAACATTTGCTCAAAATCGCTCCTTCCACAGAAGAAGTTGCCAACTCCATGTTAAAATACATGTACACAGTTTACCAACACAGAGACCTTGCATGCTGCTGTGTGTGTGTATACCTGCTTTGGGGTAGGTGGCGATGAGGAGGTCTGAGGGGTCAGGACGAAATGCCCAGATGGAGTCAAAATTGTCAGCAATGTACTTCATGAGGGGAATTCCTCTGACTGGGATGAGAGGGAACCGAGTCAAAGCTGACGCAGCCTGTGAGATGGCCTCGCTGTAGGAAATCTCACTCTGCTCTGACATGACTAACGCTGGCGGAGCACACAAGGAAGAAGACAAAAAGTGACACTAAACATTTGCAGAAAGACCTGGCAGAAGTTACTCCGGAGCTCCTGTCTACTGCTGCTTTTTTCTGTGCCTTTTGTCAAACATTCACTGCTGTCCACATAAATTGCAGCTATATTCAAATTTCTTCCTGCTTAGAAGTCAGTCCCACAATCACGTGTTTACTTCCTTATCAGTCAGTCATTATTGCTCCCATGGCTTTATTTTTTTGAAGAACAACTTTGCTTCATATCCTCTTGCGGGTCTCAGCAAAAGTCCTCTCAAATGGCAAGCATTTACAAGTAAATTTGTTATAAAAAAACAATATTGATGAACAGTCAGCAAAAGTCTAGAAGCAGTGGATACTCCAAAAGGTGATTCTTCCCTCCTTCTTTCTCCCTCTTATCTGTCTGCAATCACAGGATCTTGCACAGGCAGACCTACTCTGAAGTGCCCTTATGTAACATTCCCAGTTACGTATGAATTCCACTTTTCCTCACAGTTCCATCTGAATTCCTTCCCCTGTAATTTGAGGAAGAGGGAGGGTCCCAGGCGAGCTCAGGGAGGACAGCTATAATTCCAGACTCACACTGAGCAAATTACCTGCACTAAACGGTGAAGCTGATGCCTCTAAAATCTGTTAACTCTCACTAGAGGAAACGCACATAAAAACTTGCATCACCAGAAATAATTAAACATGTCAACAGTCCCCAGCGTAAACACACATTTGGACTTGGATCATTTAGTCACTGAAACTCTGATCTAACTACAGACGTCTACTATTCCCATTTCAACCTGGATTTCCTGCTAAAGAAGAAACCCTTTCCAGAGCCTCATCCGATACATAAATTCATCTGTTTACTCAGTGCTTTCCAGGACTTCCACACTCAATTTCCTGCTGACAGTGCAAACATTTTCACTGAAAATAAACTCACTTCTGCAGCTGCCTGGAAACAAAAGGACAAACCGAGAAAAAGCGCTATATAAGTGAACACCATTTCACTGAATAAACGGATTACTGGGCAGTAAAATACTTGTGTTAATGTGAATGATCAGAACCTGATAATGGGCGTTACCCGATTATTTCCACTTACTTGTAAATGGTATTCACTTATATAACGCTTTTATTCTCGTCTCTTGATGACCAAAGCGCTTTACAGATCCTGCCATCCACCCATTCACACACTGATGGCAGCATGCTTCCTAACATGGCGCTTCCAGACCCACCAGGAGCAATTGGGGGTGAAGTGTCTTGCCCAGGGACACAACGGCAGGATATCTGGGGAGAGCGGGATTTGAACCACCAACCATGTGGTTATTGGACGACCTGCTCTACCTCCTGAGCCACTGCCGTCCCCAGTTCCATTACTTAATAATCAGATAACTCCGGAAATCCAATTATAATCAGTTCATTTGTGAACATGTAAGCATGGCCATTGATTAATTATAGTTTGTATTCCCATATCTTGCTGCATTATAACCAGGTTCAGTGGTGTTTAAGAAACACAGTTTTTAATTTATCCCAATTGTTAGCAGGTGTTCAAATTAGTCAGCTCAAATCAGATTATGACTTAAATATATGAAGGTGAAAAATGTCCGGCTCCTTTGTAGGTCACTCAGTCCAGAACATAGAAGTGTGTTTGCTAATTAGCAGGAGAGAAGCTCATACCATATCATCAGCTGTTGTGCTGCTGAGTGAGCACTTTGAAGTTGGCATTGGGTTTGATATTCATATTCAAATATGGGGCTGATGGTGTGGGAGCAGCATCTGTGCCTGTCAAACCATGTGCTGTGCCATCCTAGGCACTAGTCCTCCAGAATCCTCAACCCCATGGAGTCTGGGGGGGCACAGTGTTTATGTAATGTGCCATACATGTGCCATCATACCCATATTTGGTAGTACAGTAAATCACAATGAGCCTAAAATGAGTGGTCTATGGCTACAAAACCATGTGCTGTGCCACCCTAGGGACTAGTGGTCAAGGACCCTCACCCATGGATGGTCAAAACCTCATGGAGTCTAGGGTGGCACAGTGCATAGTTTGGTAGCCATGGACCATTCATTTTAGGCTCATTGGTAGAAATTGTATTAGAAAATATGGCTATGTTGGCACATTACATAAACGCTGTGCCACCCTAGACTCCATGAGGTTTTGACCATCCATGGGTGAGGGTTCTTGACCACTAGTTCCTAGGGTGGCACAGCACATAGTTTGGTAGCCATGGACCACTCATTTTAGCCTCATTGGTAGAAACTATATTAGAAAATATAGGTCATCAGCCCCATATTTGAATATGAATATTGAACCCAATATTGAACCCAATAACCCCAATGTCAACTTCACAGTGCTTCATGAGCGTTCATTTTTTTCTGTGCCAGTAATAATCCACTCTGAGATTCAACACAGGCATGCCATCGGTGCCTCATTTAAGTTCAGTCTGGTTACAGTCTGCAAACTTATACAACACAGAGGTTATTTGTGGGTTAATGTTTATACTTAATATAACATTACATTGAAGAGGATGCTAGTGATGTTATGCTCGACACCGCCCACTCGACACTGACTCGAGCAATATAAAGCGGAAGTGTCATGAGCAGAGTGTCGAGCACTGTGTCAACATGCCTATAGTCACGTGACCGTAGCAAGTGAGGCCTCGTTATGTCGGTCACATCACGTGACTTGAGGGCTCGTGGGAAGTTTGAGAGGGAATTAGTTTTTTTTGTTGTTGTTTGCTTTGTATTGTTTGTTCCTGTCATCCAATTTTGAATAGACCTCGGATGGCCAAATGATCAAAAAAAAAGTATTAAGATTTTTTCAGGTTTTTCAGCTCTGATGCAGTTCTGGCAGTCAGTCACCAGATGGTAATCTTTATTAGATGTTTCATAACACTGTGTCGCTCATGAAGCAATTGTCTCAAAGTTGCTTGTTGTTTCATTCAATTCAATTCAACTTTATTTATATAGCGCCATTTCACAACAACAGTCATCTCATAGCACTATCAACTGTAGGGGGGACCCCCACAGTTGCAGAAAGACCCCAGCAATCAGGCAATCCCCTGTGAGCAAGCACTTGGCGACGGTGGAGAGGAAAAACTCCCTTTTAACAGGAAGAAACCTCCAGCAGAACCAGACTCAGGGAGGGGCAGTCATCTGCTGCGACTGGCTGGGGGGTGAGGGGACAGAGAAGAAGAAAAGAACAGACATGTAGAGAGCAAACAGCACGATGGGGACTCAATCTATGGGAGAGAACAAACAAATGTTAATGACCAGCAAAGAAAAAAAAAAAAAAAATTTCATAGAGAGTGAGGAAAGGAGTGAGGCCCAGTGCATTACTGGAGGTCCCCCGGCTGACTAAACCTATTAGCAGCATAACTAAGGGAGGGTTCAGAAACACATGATCCCTCCCTAATTGTAGGCTATATCAAAAAGGTAGGTTTTAGCCCTATTCTTAAAAACAGAGATCGAGTCTGACTCCCGAATCCAGATTGGCAGCTGATTCCACAGGAGAGGAGCTTGATAACTGAAGGCTCTGCCTCCCATTGTACTTTTGGAGATTCTAGGTATTACAAGTAATCCTGCATTTTGGGAGCGTAGTGCTCTGTTAGGATGATACGGTAGTATCAGATCTTTTAAATAAAAAGGAGCCTGATTGTTTAGAGCTTTGTAAGTAAGAAGGATTTTAAACTTAATTCTAAACTCTATGGGAAGCCAATGAAGGGAGGCCAGAACCGGAGAGATATGATCTCTCTTTCTAGTACCCGTTAAAACTCTTGCTGCAGCATTTTGGATCAGCTGAAGACTTTTTAAAGATGTTTTAGGACAGCCTGATAATAAAGAATTACAATAATCTAATCTCGAGCTAACAAAAGCGTGGATCAGCTTCTCAGCATCACTCTGAGACAAGATGCTCCTAATCTTGGCAATATTACGCAAATGATAGAAGGCAGTCTTAGAAACAAATTTAATATGTGAATTGAAGGACAAATCCTGATCAAAAATAACTCCAAGGTTCCTCACAGAGCTATTAAGAGAAAGAGTAACTGCATCCAAACTGAAAGTTTGATTTGGAAAGGAATTTCTAAGGTTTTTTTGGACCAACAAGAATGACTTCAGTCTTATCTGAATTTAATAGCAGGAAATTACAAGTCATCCAAGCTTTGATTTCCATAAGACAGGCTTCTAACTTGGCTAATTGATTAGTATCATCTGGCTTCATTGACAGGTATAATTGTGTGTCATCTGCATAACAATGAAAATGTATACAGTGCTTTCTAATAATGTTGCCTAACGGAAGCATATATAAACTAAAAAGAGTAGGGCCTAGCACAGATCCCTGTGGAACTCCATGACTAAGCTTTGAGCTGAAAGAAAACTCATCATTTACATGAACAAACTGGAACCTATCAGATAAATAAGATCTAAACCACTGCAACGAAGTTCCATTAAGTCCAACATAGTGTTCTAATCTATCAAGTAGAATATTATGATCAATAGTATCAAAAGCTGCACTAAGATCTAAAAGGACAAGTACAGAAACTAGTCCATTATCAGATGCAATGAGGAGGTCGTTAGTGACCTTCGCTAAAGCTGTTTCAGTACTATGATGGATTCTAAACCCAGATTGAAACTCTTCAAGTAAACCATTTCCCTGCAGGTGGTCAAATAATTGCGTAGCAACAACTCTTTCTAAGATTTTTGAAATGAAAGGGAGATTAGAGATTGGTCTATAGTTAGCTAAAGCTCCTGGATCTAGCGTTGGCTTTTTGAGTAAGGGTTTAATTACAGCCGTTTTAAAAGCCTGCGGTACATGGCCTAAAGTTAATGAAGAATTGATTATATGAAGAATAAAGCTACCAATAAGTGGGAAGACTTCTTTAACTAACCTGGTAGGAATAGGGTCTAAAAGACAAGTTGAAGGTTTGGATGAGGAAACTATTTTGTCTAACTCACAAAGGTTGATTGGAGTAAACTCATCAAGACAGACATCAATAGAAGGAGTTGTAGTAGTTACAGTATTTAAGTTAACTGTGGGAAGAATCTGATTGATTTTATCTCTGATGGATGAAATTTTATTATTGAAAAAGTTCATAAAGTCCTGACTAGTAAGCTCTAAGGGGATGCTAGGATTGACAGAGTCCTGACTCTTTGTCAACCTGGCTACAGTACTGAAAAGAAACCTGGGATTATTCTTGTTCTCTTCTATTAATGCAGAGTAATAACTCGTTCTAGCTTTTCTAAGAGATTTTTTATAAATTAAAAGATGATTTCTCCAAGCTAAATAGATTTCATCTAAATTAGTAGAGCGCCATTTTCTTTCTAATTGACGAGTCTTCTGTTTTAAGCTACGAGTTTCTGTGTTGAACCAAGGAGTTAAAAATCTCTGATTAGACTTTTTCTTTTTTAAGGGGGCCACCAAGTCTAGAGCCTGATGCAGAGAAGCTGAAACACTATCCACCATGTTATCAATTACAGAAGGAGCAAGCTGTCTATAGCTTATTTCCGTTGTGTTGACACATGGCATAGAGGAAACAATCTGCATAAATTTGGAAACAGCATCATCTGAGAGGCATCTACTGTGATAATATTTTTCTTTAGGAGCCAAATAGTCAGAAATAGTAAAATCAAAGGTTAACAGACAATGGTCTGACAGTACAGGGTTATGAGGAGACACTACAAGATTTTCTATTTCTATGCCATATGTCAGAACAAGGTCCAATGTATGGTGGAGGTAATGAGTAGAATTTCCTACTTTCTGAGAAAACCCAATCGAGTCTAATATTGAATTAAAAGCCACATTAAGGCAGTCACTATCTACATCCACATGTATATTAAAGTCCCCTACTATAATTATTCTATCAGATTTCAGCACTAAATCAGCTAAGAAATCAGCAAATTCGGATAAAAATTCTGAATAGGTTGATGGGGGACGATAAACTATGGCAAATAAAATTGGGTTTAACCTGAAATTGCTAAAGTGCCCAACACTGAGGACCAGGCCCTCAAAGGAATAATAACATGTTTTTTGCTTTACATTAACTAGTAATTTGGAATGGTAAATTGTTGCTACTCCTCCTCCACGACCAGAACTTCTGGGATTTTGACAGTTTAAATAACCAGAGGGAGTTGATTCATTTAAACCAACATAATCCTCTTGCCCTAACCAAGTCTCTGTAAGGGAAATTAAATCAATCTGATGATCAATTAACAGATCATGGACTAACAGAGACTTGGGAGTTAGAGACCTAATATTTAATAAACCACATTTAATTTTTAAATTATGAGGAGGAACAGAGGCCAAATCATTCAATTTAGAGGCTTTATGTTTAATTTGAGTTTTACCAATATTTTGCTTTATCACTTTGGGATGCTTATACATTATATTTTTATTTACTTTGGAGGGAGCAGACAACGATTCTCTGATGGGGAAGACAGGGGCTAAGCTGAGGGGTGGCGGATGAAGAGGAGCTGCAGAGAGGCGTGTAAGACTACGACTCTGAGGCCTTGGTTTTAACATCACTAGAGGCTGCACACATTTTGGTTAATGATTTAGTTCAAGTGGCATGATATACTATATGTTTTAAAATTTGTTTTGAATTACCTTTGTGCACCCCTCTGGCCCATCAAGAAGGAGGAGGAAAGAGCCCCAGGAAGAACCTGATCAAACCATCAGCTTTGGGTGCATGGGGAGGTGCTCTTTATATAGGTGCTGTAGAAATGCCGTGGTCTGGTTTTATCACAGTTTGATAGAGATTATTGTTTATTGGTCTCTATGGGCATTCATTTATTCTTTTAAGTTTATTATATTTATATAAATAATAATAATAATAATAATAGTGAATGCTTGATAACTGAAGGTGGAGTAAGTGGACTGCATAGTCACGCAGGGGTGTCCAAGCGTGCCATGGAGGGCCAAGACCCTGCAGGATTTCTCTTCTACCCAGTCTCTTCAGCAGGTGTTTTCACTTATCAGCAATCAGTGGGAAGAAATTCAGTGAAATCTGATGTTGAAGACACTGGTTAGAGGTAAAGCCTGCAGGGCCTTGGCTCCTCCATGACACAGGATTGGTCACCCCTGGCATAGTGCATACTATATCTATTTTGCATGCATACGAGTGTATGGGATAAGGATTGTGCCAGCAGAAAATGAATTTGATTTTTTTGTACTTGAATATGAATAACTGAATTTGAACCTGAATTAATCAGTTTGAATAACTGCTATTAAAATTTAAATCTAAATGACCTAATTTGAAATAATGTATTGGTTTGAATGTGTTTTGCAGGGCTATTCAATTACAAAATCAGTTGGACCACAATTTGAAATCAAGGCATGTAACTGGGCCACACATGTTCAGCGATCTGTTGAATATGACAAAATTCAAACCAGCACAGATCAATATGATGAAAAATATGCACTTTTTATTCATTGTCTTGGCTTCAAATGTGCGCTTGACACATGACAGAGGCACATCAAAAGTGCATAAAAACACAATAACAGTGCTGGGGTTGAGCAGAACTTCCCCTGGGCCATCTGAACTGCAAACAGTCGGAGCCCCCCCTGCCCCGAACACTCACATGCACAGAACAGAGGACCTTTTAATTATCACTATAACTCACTTGTTGCTACACTCCTCACTTTCATGTATATTGACCCATCTGTGAAATCACTACTGTACATAATTTCCATAATCCTTGGGCCATTTTACTCTATTATGTGTTCTGCACTCCGCACTCCACACTCCACACTCCTATGTACATAGTTCCACCCGCGAAGCCACTACCGTACCTGTGTATATACCAATAGGCTATTTATTATTTTTACTTTTACCTTTACCTCAGTCGTAGGGTTAATCATGTGTTCTGTAACTGTTTTATTTCAAATTCTTCTCACTTACTTTATTGCGCCGTAGCCTGTTGGAACACCCACAATTTTGTTGTGCTGTACAACTGTACAATGACAATAAAGCCTATTCTATTCTATTTTATTCTACTCTATTCTGTTAATATGATGAAAAATATACGCTTTTTATTCATTGTTTCGGTTTTAAATGTGCGCTTGCCACATGACAAAGGCACATCAAAAGTGCATAAAAACACAATAATAGTGTTGGGATTGAGCAGAACTTGAAGTAGTAGAAATATTGTTCCTCTTGAACAACAATTAAAGAAATAGAATGAAAAAATAAAATTCTGTAAACCATTTTGGTCACATCTTACTCAGGCATATCTCAAAGTGCATAAAAACTCAATATGCACTGTTAGTAGCATTAACATTTGTTTCCCTTTTGAAATAAAATATACTACATCCTGGTCATAACTGACCTTGGCACATTACAAAGTGCATTTAGCTAAATAAAAAATGAACTGTCAAACACTTCAGTGCACAAACCCCCCAAGAAAAAATTGATAACATTAACAAACATTGCACATCCACTATTGTGGTTTGTTTTGTTTTAAATCACCACATGTGAGTAGGAACCTGTTTTTATAACTTGTACAAATTAAAATTAGACTGTTAGCAGAATCTTTTCAGTTAACCAACCAATAATTACAGAAGAAATACTATTTTTCAGTTCAACTTTTTATTGAAACATGCAAGGAGTCAGAGAACACGGCCATGGGTCTTTCGCAGCCTACTCTGGTGAAAGACCCAGAACAAAGACCCCCCCCCCCCACACACACACACACATATAGCTTCTGGTTGCTGGGCATTCCCAGGCAACTTCCCAACAAGAGTCCCCAACAAAAGTCTGGTCTTTGTCCAAACTGGTTTCAACCGGTCCACTCAGTGTCCAGATGCATCCTGCCTTTATGGCTTTGTGGCTCCTCTCAGCCCAGATGTCTCCTCTTTAGTCCTTTATGGCATCCACATCCCCCTGTTGTTTAACCCCACACAATTCCATGCCCATATATGGAAGCAGGAACAGAGACTAGAGCTTGTGTGTGCATGTGTGTAACTGATGTGTATGTGTAAATGGTGTATGTGTGTGTGACTTGTGTGTATGTGTGTGACTGGTGTGTGTGTGTGTGTGTGTGTGTGTGTGTGTGTGTGTGTAAAAGATATGTCTATGCAAGCACTTTGTGTAATATCTAACTAATCGTCACTATTTATTTATTATAACAATACTTCCTCTTTTGACTCCATTTTATGGAGTCAATAACGATAGCAGGCACAACACTAACTAACCAAGCACCAGACACTTGATGTTATTTTCATGTGAGATGAGTGAAAAACCTGTAGGCTGTCATGTGTCTGGGGCGATTTGGCCACTTCAGACCCCAGACACAGACTATTATTGTATTTTTCTTTCCTGTTTTGTCCATTTATTGCTTAGTGTTATTCTGTGTTCTGTTTTGCCTCTCCCTCTTCCTCCAGGCATTTCCCATTGGCTGCTCAGCCTGCCACTGCAGTGTGCAGCCTGTAATCAGTACACCTGTTATTATCATGCACCTGTATTCTATCTGCACCATTAGCTGGCTGTGTATTTCATTCCTGTCAGTTCATTCACTCTTCGCCACAGTGTTAGTCAGCATCCTACATGTAGTGAGCCTTTCAGTTAGCAATTCCCTGTGTTTGGACTATTTTTCCCTCGGACTATGTTTGGTGTTGTTTGTTCCAGAGCCCTGCTGTGCTCTGACGCTTTCATGTAAGTCCTCCTTCTCCCGGTTATCATTTCTTGTTTCCCCCAGCAGCCTGGTTACCCTGGGGCATGAAGTGAACTGGTTTCCTCATAACCAAACCTGACTCGGCTGTACTGTACTCGCCTGTCGTATGGGTTAGTATTTTTGGATATCTTATGTTGGACATCTGTTGCATTTTTGATTCTTTATTTAATAAACACACTGCACCTGCAAGTGGCTTTATCCTTTCCATTCGTGCGTGCGTAAACGCACATGTACGTGACAGTAGGCACTATATATTTTCATGAGTGTGGTAGACTGCAAGTCTAAAATTAAAACATTACTGGCACAGGCCTCTAGGGGGAACTACCTGTATTGTTCAGCACTACTACTAAGGGGACACATTAGAACAAGAGTGTGAAAACCCCGCGCAGAATCCATGTTCAGTCATTGTTGTGTGTGTTGCAGAATAAATGGCCAGAGTTAGCCAAAGAAATAACTCAAGTGTGATCATTGCTACACGGTAGGATATCACACAATTGGCGACGAGGATTAAAAGAAAAAAATTAGCGGCGAGAAACAGAGAACATTGCAAGTGTGGCGAACTCAAGTGACTCCAGTAGTTCGAGTGCAAGTTCAGAGGAGGAAAACGAGGTTTCCCCACCACGACGGGCAATGGCGGCTGTAATCGGAACGGTAACCCCTTTTGATAACTCGACTCAGTCATGGGAAGAATATAGTGAAATGTTGGACTTTTTCTTCGAAGCTAACGATATTGAGGAGCCAGACAAACGGAAGGCTGTACTGTTGAGTGGAGTTGGTGCAACTACTTACAGCTTGTTGAGAAATTTAATAAGCCCTGCATTACCGAAAGATAAAACGTACGACCAGCTTACTGCTGAGCTTCAGAAGCACTTCAGCCCCAAACCGAGTGAAATCGTGCAACGGTTCAAATTTAATTCACGCAAAAGGAGGAACACTGAGTCCATAGCAGAGTATGTGGCAGAATTGAGGAAATTATCACTGCACTGTGATTACAAAGACTCATTGGAAGAAATGTTAAGAGACAGACTTGTGTGTGGAGTGAATGATGACCGAATGCAACGGCGACTTTTATCTGAAACAAAACTCACTTTTGCAAAGGCTTTGGAATTATGCCAAGCGATGGAAACAGCATCTAAAGATGTGAGAGAAATGCAAGGGAAGCTAACAGAGGACACAGCAACGCATGTTCGTGTGCCTAAGACCCAAGTAGGTGTCCACAAAGTGTCGACTGACAAAACTCAGCGCAAATTCCCCAGTTGTTATCACTGCAAAGGCCAGCACAATGCCGCCGAGTGCAAATTTGCCACTGAGCTGTGTCATAATTGTGGCAAGCGAGGGCACATTAAGAAAGCATGTAGAACAAAGGTGGGCAATGCACAGGTGCAGAAGGCAACAGTAAAAGGGCAAAAGAATGAAAACAAGGGCCCAGGAAAGGAACAGCGAGCGAATCAACTTAGAGGGGAGGGAGAAAGTGATACAGAAGACATGGGTTTTCACACAATTTACAACATGTCAGAGGAGCTGACCAAGGTAGCGCCCATCACGCGTACCATGAATGTTAATGGAATGAAAGTAACATTTGAAGTTGATACAGGCTGTGGAGTAACCATATTAAGTAAACAGCAATATACACAACTGTGGAAGAAAACAGACACAGCAGAATTAAATCCCTGTTCATTAAAATTAAAAACATACACAGGAGAGAAGCTAGACGTGCTAGGCATGGCACAAGTGAAGGTGCAACACGAAAACAAAGAAAAGGACTTACCTGTAGTAGTAGCTGGGAGCGAAGGACCAAATCTACTAGGGCGAAGTTGGCTACAAGAACTGGCCATGATTGATCAGTTGGTGAATAAGGTGGAATCTCAGCCCAAATTGCAGCTGGAGGAGATCCTCGAAAGACACGCTGAGGTGTTCAAAGAAGGCTTAGGACAGCTAAAAGGTGTCACTGCAAAGATTAATGTGGACAAGGAGGCCCAACCACGATTCTGCAAACCCCGACCGGTGCCCTATGCAGTCAAGCCACTGGTCGAAAGCGAGCTACAGAGGCTGCTGGATGACAAGATCATTGAGCCAGTGCAGGTTGCAGAATGGGCGGCGCCCATAGTCCCAGTGCGAAAGCCGGATGGCTCCATTAGAATATGTGGAGATTACAAACTCACTGTCAATCGAGCATCATGGGTGGATCAGTATCCAATTCCTAAAGTGGAGGACCTCTTCGCACAGCTGAATGGCGGCCGACACTTCACGAAATTAGACATGAGTCACGCTTACCAACAGATAGTCCTGGAAGAAGAATCAAGAAAGTATGTAACCATCAATACACACAAAGGCTTATATACCTACACACGCTTACCATTTGGAGTAGCTTCCAGTCCTGCTATATTCCAGAGAACTATGGAGGGCATCCTAGGTGGAATTCCGAATGTTGCCATTTATTTGGATGACATCCTTTGTACAGGACCAAATGAACAAGAACATCTGAAAACGCTGGAGGTAGTGCTTCAACGGTTGGAGAAAAGCGGTCTGAGGTTGAAAAGAAGCAAGTGTGAGTTCATGGGAAAAGAGGTGGTGTTCCTAGGCCACAAGATCAACGCCAGTGGTCTACACCCTCTAACAGACAAAGTGGAAGCCATTGCGGAGGCGCCTGAGCCACAAAATGTTACTGAGTTAAAAGCCTACCTGGGCTTGTTGAACTATTACCATAGGTTCCTCCCAAAGCTCTCCACGCTGCTGGCACCACTACATACCTTACTTAAGAAGGAAGAAAAATGGTCATGGGGGGTCAAGCAGCAGAAGGTGTTTGAAGAGTCCAAAGCGCTACTTCAGTCCTGTAGTGTGTTAGTGCACTATGATTCAAACAAACCACTCATCCTGGCGTGTGACGCATCACCCTACGGTGTGGGAGCTGTACTCTCTCATCGTATGGAGAATGGCTCAGAGAGACCCATAGGGTTCGTCTCAAGAACTCTTAGTGCAGCTGAGAAAAACTACTCCCAGCTAGACAAGGAGGGCCTTGCAGTAGTATTTGATGTAAAAAAGTTCCACAAATACCTGTACGGGAGACAGTTCGCTATAGTGACTGACCACAAGCCACTAATTTCACTGTTCAGTGAAATGAGAGCCATACCCCAGATGACATCTCAGAGAATTCAGAGATGGGCCGTTACATTAGCAGCGTATGAGTACACCATCGTTTACAAAGCCGGACGGGACCATACGAATGCTGACGCGATGAGTAGGCTACCCTTGGATGGAGGAAGAGACAGCACGCCTGAGGAGGAGGAGAGAGTGCTATTGTTTGAAGATATCGGCGTGCCCCTGGTGAACGCACAACAAATAAAGAAGTGGACAGACAAAGACCCTGTTCTAGCAAGAGTGCGAGAATACATCTTGCGAGGATGGCCGAAGATGAACAGTCCTGAGTTCATTCCCTATGCCCGACGACAGGATGAGCTCAGCACCCAGGAAGGTTGTATCCTGTGGGGAGGACGCGTGGTTGTTCCACCACCTGGTCGGAATGCCTTACTGCAACAACTACACCAAGCACACCCTGGCATCACTCGCATGAAAGCGTTGGCGAGGAGTTACATGTGGTGGCCCAACATGGATGCAGAGGTGGAGGCGCTTGTGAAGTCATGTGCGGCATGCCAGGAGAACAGGAACAGTCCTCCAGCAGCCCCACTACATCCCTGGGAAGTTCCAGATAAACCATGGAGAAGAATTCACATTGACTACGCAGGCCCATGGATGGGAAGAATGTTCCTGATCATAGTTGACGCATACTCAAAGTGGATCGATGCATATTCTGTGAGTAGCTCTACTTCTACTGTTACCATTGAATGTCTTAGAAAGAGTTTCAGCCAACATGGCATACCTGAAATCATAGTATCAGATAACGGTACATGTTTTACGAGTGAACAGTTCCAAGAGTTTTCTGAAAAGAATGGCATACGTCACATCACGACTGCGCCATACCATCCTTCTTCTAATGGCTTAGCCGAGAGGGCCGTGCAGACGTTCAAGTCACTCATGACAAAGATGGCAGGAGACTCTATTGAAACCCGAATGTCGCGAGCTCTGTTCAGCTATCGAATAACACCCCAATCTACAACTGGCAAGTCACCAGCTGAGCTGTTGTGTGGAAGGAAGTTGAGGTCAACATTTGACTTAATACATCCAGACTTCAGAAACAAAGTGCATGATAAACAAGAGAGACAAAAAGGTTATCATGACATGCATGCTAGAGAGAGAATACTGAGAGAAGGAGACGTGGTCTACACCCGCAACTTTGGCTCAGGACCAGCCTGGGTACCAGGAGAAATAACAGAAAAGACAGGCCCTGTGTCATTCAAGGTGACATTAGGCCATGGACAAGTGGTGAGGCGACACATCGACCAAGTTCGTGGTAGGAGCTCCATTCCCCTGCCGATGGCACCAGAGGTGTTGTCTGACACCCATTCTGAGGAGAGCATCAACGAACCACCACTTCAGGTGATACCTGAGGTACCCGTCTCTGCAGATTCTACGGGCAGCACTGCAGCAGCCGAAACAGTGGAGCAGTCTGAGTCTTCACCTGCAGTTGGCTCACCCGCCGTGAGAAGATCTCAGCGAGCTAGGAAAGCTCCAGACTACTTGAAGGACTATACTTAGTCAGTAGTGAGTTCCCCAGCCACAGGACAAGAATGCGTCCTGGAACCTCACTGGGATGCGGTAGTCAAACCAATTCCCCAGTTAGACTGTTATGTGTGTTATACATGTTAAAAAAAAAAAAAAAAAAAAAAGAGAAAGAAATTATATGTATGGCACATGTGTTTAAGAAGTTAAAAAGTAACTGTGATAGTTTAGGGTTAAATGAGAGTTCCAGGATGTCTAGTATAATTGGCTAGTGTAATTAAGAGTAGTTTAATCTAGAGGGGAGGGATGTGGTAGACTGCAAGTCTAAAATTAAAACATTACTGGCACAGGCCTCTAGGGGGAACTACCTGTATTGTTCAGCACTACTACTAAGGGGACACATTAGAACAAGAGTGTGAAAACCCCGCGCAGAATCCATGTTCAGTCATTGTTGTGTGTGTTGCAGAATAAATGGCCAGAGTTAGCCAAAGAAATAACTCAAGTGTGATCATTGCTACACGGTAGGATATCACAATGAGTAATTTCTTTTCAGTCTTCATTCTTTGAGCATTTAAACAGGAAAAATTCTCACCTTGTTTCCACTACTTTTGGCAGCCATAAAAATGAGCCATCATTTACAAACATTCAGTATTACAATTTCAATATCAAAAATAAAAACTTAAAAATAAAAACTTCTAACAAATGTATTGTCATGGCCAGTAACAGTATTTACACAATTTTCAGCTGTTACATCATGCATTTGTCTTCTTTCGATTTTCCATAATGCAATCATTCTGATTTAGTCATTCAATTCAATTCAACTTTATTTATATAGCGCCATATCACAACAAAAGTCATCTCATAGCACTATCAAATACAGGGAAAACCCCGCAATTGCAGAAAGACCCAGCAATCAGACGATCCCCTGTGAGCAAGCACTTAGCGACGGTGGAGAGGAAAAATTCCCATTTAACAGGAAGAAACCTCTAGCAGAACCAAGCTCAGGGAGAGGCAGTCATCTGCTGCGACTGGCTGGGGGTGAGGGGATAGAGAGGATGAAGAGAACAGACATAAAGAACATGAACCGTGAGAAGCCAAGTACATTATTGGAGGTCACCCGGCACTCTGAATTGGATAGTCATGGTCATGAAAGGCATATTGTCAATACCAACATTTTTTTCTTGCAGAGACACTGGTTGACATGATATTAAACCTGACTGTCCTCATCACTTGAATCCTTGTCGTCCTCCTCCTGCTGAGCTAATATGAGATGCTGGCGTGCAACAGCAGCATGTACTGTTTTTTCAATAAGGCCTCTACAACAGGGAATGCAGCAACATCCTACACACAAGGATGGCAATTCTAATCATAAGGGAAAATGTTTTTATCACTCCTGCCTACCATCCAAAGAAGGATTATAGCCAGGCAGTGATGACATTGGGTTCATACCCAGTATTTTGGCCAAACTCAGTCCTAAGAATATTCTTTCCAACCCCTGTCCAAGAAAATAGTGAGTGTGACCTTTTGGCCAATGCTCCAATGTTTAAATTCAACTGGTATATCCGTTAGTCAGACTGCATCATGTGGTTTGTATTCCAGGTCCCTCTTTAAACGCCCTGACTGTCTGACTTGATCCAGATACATCATGATATTGTGGTCAGTCAGTTGTACAGGGGCGCAGACACCTCCCAGTTAAAGGGCAGGTGTGAGCAGACCCTATGCCCACAAAGCCACCATCCTCCATTTAGTTCAAAGATGCTGTTCTGCCCTGGCGCCATTGACGCTGGGACTACAACTGCAGAGGATGGCTTGGAGAAACTGTTTGAAATGTTCCTAAGTCCTGAGCAGAAGAAATTTGTTTTATTTGTCCTACTAGCAAGGAACTCTGCATATCCCCACCAATAGTTAGTCGTGAATACATGGCTGTGGTGATGTGGATCAGGTAACCAGTCATGTTCCAAATGTTCTACATATCTTGGTGTGTGTTTGAATATAGTGTTACTGCTTAAAAATAACTATAGTAAGAGTGTCACGATTAAGATGAATAGCAGACCATGCCTCCGCTCTCTAAGGGGTCTTTTCCAGGTCCATTTACTCCAACATAATATTGTCCAGCGTCACACAACTTCAGAGATGTTTGTTATTCTAATAGGGTTACAAATTGTGCATTCCTTATGGCTGTATGTGAAACTCGTGCACAGACCCCATCGTAGGGTGACTGTATAATGTAATGTTTTCTTAATTTATGATGGATGTTCGAGTATTAAGAGTCATCCGGTCTTGTGTGACTGAACACATCAGCCCAGTTACATGGAGTGCACATGTACTTATGACTCTTTTCGTACATTACAGACTCAGATTCATAGTGCATGGAGTGGTCACAGTTTTTTATATATATATCTCACAATACACTAGCTTTATCTTCAGTGCACGTTATTGTGGGTGGTGTCCCTTTATCCTTAATGCTGATGTTTATTGATCTGCCAGTTACCTTTAAAATGGTTACTGAGCTGCACAATAACCGTATCGGGAGGACTACGACAAAGACAAGCACGAGGAACATGCATCTGAACCATTCATAAAACTGGAATCTACATCAGTATTCTCTGAGGGGTCTTTCATCGTCAGCCATTTTTAGTGTACTCTACATGCTGTGGACTCTTAATTC
This sequence comes from Pholidichthys leucotaenia, assembly GCA_020510985.1. Taxonomy (NCBI): domain Eukaryota; kingdom Metazoa; phylum Chordata; class Actinopteri; order Cichliformes; family Pholidichthyidae; genus Pholidichthys; species Pholidichthys leucotaenia. The sequence goes on from CM035836.1 coordinate 414,427,468, forward strand.
TTCACTAAGGTCTGAGACAACCAGGTCAACTAAAATGCCTGACTCCCTTTGTAGCCCCAGACTTCCTCCACAACAGCAACACTCTCTATGGCTTTTCCCCCTATAGCGTCTATGGTTTGTTTTGATAATACTTTACAGTATGTAAGGTGTACCCAAGTATCTCTTCTTTGTACTTTTACACCTGTTGGAATTGACAATATTACCTTATGTGGCCCCTGCCAGGGGGCTTCTGACAAGGTCTTCTTTTTAACAGTCTTTGAGAGGATTTGGTCTGGTTTTACTGTGATGCTTCCTTCTGTGTGCTCCTTCCTAGGGAGGAATAGCATGGACAGAATCTTTTTGAGTCAACATTTTTAACATGTAATCTGCTAAACAAATCTCTTCATCTTCTGGGTTGAATGGCCTAGGATGGTCTACTAAAAAAGGCTTTTCATGTAAACTTCAAGTGGAGATAAATCTTCTTTTGTAGGCATTATTCTCATATAAAATAGTGTCAATGGTAAACAATAAATCCAATTCTGTCCTGTTTCTGCCATTGTTTTCCTTAATCTTTCTTTAATGGTCCAGTTATGTTGTCTCAAAGTGATACTGAGAAACTGATCCACGCTTTTGTTAGCTCTAGATTAGATTATTGTAACTCTTTGTTAACAGGTTGTCCCAAAACATCTTTAAAAAGTCTTCAGTTGATCCAAAATGCTGCCACAAGTGTTTTAACAGGTTCTAGAAAGAGAGATCATATCTCTCCGGTTCTGGCCTCCCTTCATTGGCTTCCCGTAGAGTTTAGATTTAAGTTTAAAATCCTTCTTCTTACTTACAAAGCTCTAAACAATCAGACCCCTTTTTATTTAAAAGATCTGATAGTACCGTATTATCCTAACAGAGCACTAAGCTCCCAAAATGCAGGATTACTTGTAATACCTAGAATCTCCAAAAGTACAATGGGAGGCAGAGCCTTCAGGTATCAAGCTCCTCTCCTGTGGAACCAGCTGCCAATCTGGATTCGGGAGTCAGACTCGAGCTCTGTTTTTAAGAATAGGGTTAAAACCTTCCTTTTTGATATAGCCTACAATTAGGGAGGGATCATGTGTCTCTGAACCCTCCCTTAGTTATGCTGCTAATAGGTTTAGACAGCCGGGGGACCTCCAATAATGCACTGGGCTTCACTCCTTTCTTCACTCTCAATGAATTTTTCTTTTTTTTTCTTTCTTTTTTTTGCTGGTCATTAACATCTGTTTGTTCTCTCCCATAGATTGAGTCCCCATCATGCTGTTTGCTCTCTACATGTCTGTTCTTTTCGTCTTCTCTATCTCCTCACCCCCCCCCCCCCCCCAGCCAGTCACAGCAGATGACTGCGCCTCCCTGAGCCTGGTTCTGCTGGAGGTTTCATCCTGTTAAAAGGGAGTTTTTCTTCTCTGCCGTCACCAAGCGCTTGCTCACAGGGGATCGCCTGATTGCTAGGGTTTTTCTGCAGCTGTGGGGGTTTCCCCTACAGTTGAAAGTGCTATGAGATGACTGTTGTGAAATGGCGCTATATAAAGTTGAACTGAATTGTTCCACAAATGCTGCAGACTATGGGTGTATGCTGCATGGTGTTTCAAATCAATACTCAACCCTTTCCCTAAATGTGAAATAATCTGGCTACAAAATGAGTACCATTATCTGAATAAATTTTTTTCTTGGATCCCATACCTTGGAATAATGTCTGTTAGTTTTTTAGCTACTGTAATTGCATCTGGATTTTTACATGGAAACTTCCACCCGCTTAGTAAACGTGTCTCAACCTCCTTACAGATAGCCAGTATGGTTTTAGAGCAGATAAATCTACATCTTTGGCACTGATCGAACTTATAGAAGAAATTACTAGTTGTATAGATAAAAAAAGATTGCTGTAGGAGTATTTATAGATTTAAAGAAAGCTTTTGACACCATTGACCACAGAATACTACTAAGGGAACTGGAAAGGTCTGGGATAAGAGGGGTAGGACTGAGTTGGGTGGAAAGTTATTTAAGTAACAGACAACAATTTGTACAAATTGGTGAGCACAAATCACCCTTCATGGACATCACTTGTGGTGTGCCCCAGGGGTCAGTTTTGGGACCCAAACTCTTTATTTTGTATATAAATGACATATGCCAAGTATCAAAAATTCTGAAATTTATTTTGTTTGCGGATGACACAAATATCCTTTGCACTGGTGAGAATTTGCAGCAGGTTTTAGAGGTGGTCACAACTGAAATGAAAACGTTAACGCAGTGGTTCAACAAAAATAAATTATCTCTAAATCTAAAAAAACATTATGTTGTTTGGAAATTATAAAATAAATCAGGCTCTTTTCGCCAAAAGTGTCGATGATGGAGCCGTTGGCTGCCACCGCTCCATTGCCCCGGGTGCCCATGGCCCGATCTGCTTGGGAGGGCATGACAAAACTTAGTTGAGCTCCCGTGTCGATAAGGAACTGCTTGCCGGTGTGTCCGTCCGTCACATATAAAAGCTTGCTTTTTTCGCCGAGAACTGCTGCTGTTAACGGTTCTCGGCTTTGGCATTTTCCCGAAATCGTGAATTTGCAGTGGGGAACGCATTTGTAAGCCTTCTCGGCGAAGCGGTGGTGGTAATAACAAATGTCGCTCCGTCTGTTACGTCTTGGCCGTGGCGCTGTCACCGCGGGCTGATTCTGCTCGGTGGTTTGTGGCTCCCCGTGGCTCCGGACATCAGCGTTAAGGTCTGCGGATGCTGCTGTGGGTGTCTGTTCCTTGCAGGCGTTGACGAGCCGTTGAGCTTCGTGAGCCAACGTGCGGAAGTCCTGCTGGTTGCTGCATCGCATGTTGGCAAGCGTCCCTCTCATGTGTGGCGGTAGCGTACTGAGGAATATGAATTGGAAGAGGAAGTTGTCATTGTCCTCTTCTTTAAGTTGCAGCAAGTCCTCCATGAGGGCCTTGGGTCTGCATCCTCTGTGGCCGTAGACCGCAAGGATCCTCTCGGCTCTCTCCTCGGCTGAGGGGACGAAATTTGCCACGATGGTCGCTTTCAGTTCTTTATATTTGTCCTGGGCTGGCGGCCGCTGGATTATGCTCCGTGCACATCTCGAAGTGGCGGCGTCGAGTTTGGCGACGATGTGATAGAACTTTGTATCGTCAGCCGTGATGCCCGCAAGTGCAAACTGGGCTTCAGCCTGCTGAAACCACGAGGCGGGGTCTTCCTGCCAGAAGTCCGGCAGCTTGACAGTGACGGCGTTTGTGTGGACCGTCACTGATGTATCCGCAGGGTGAGAGTGCCTTCCTTCGGCTCTCTCAGCGGCGCTGGTGCTCGGCTGAGCCCTCTCTATCACTTCTGCCGTGGGGGAACGTCGTCCATCTGTTCCCCTGTCTGCATGGGCGCCGGCGTCTGCCTGGGTCGCCACAGATGAGTCGATCGCGGGGGAACGCCTCTGGTCCATCCTCGCGTCAGGGTCACCAGTGTAGAGGAGCTTGAAATAACGAGGCGATGTGATTCATAAACCAAAGTTTATTATCAGCTCCTCTAACAAGTCTCATCTAGGTGCAGCAGCAGAAGAAGTGAGAGAGCGAACACCTTCGGCTCTACGAACTTATACTTGCACATAACAAAAGACATGCATATCAAAAGCTGACATCCCTCACTATCTTAATCCCCTCTTTTGTCTCCGTACCCCTCCACCTGGCCCTGGGGGGTCAGGGCGACCTATCCGGTCTCCACCGCAGCGCCTCGGACGCTCTTTGATCTTCACTGGCGGTTGAGACCTCTTTGTCCTGTTCTGAGGTGTGAAGTCGCTTTACATATGTAATCACCAAACATTCTCACATGCTTATACATATGTAGGTTATGGGATATATGATTAATATAGACCACAGTAACGATAGATGATACCAGAATAGAAACAGTACAGGAAAATAAGTTTCTGGGGGTGACGCTAGACAATAAAATCTGCTGGAAACCTCACATCAGTCACATCCGGGCCAAGTTAGCAAAATGTATAGGCATACTGGGGAAGACAAGACACATCTTGGACTATAAATCATTGGTCTTACTGTACAATTCACTGTTTCTACCTTATCTTAACTACTGTGTAGAAGTTTGGGGAAACGCCTACAAAACCAACCTACAGTCAATATGCACATTACAAAAAAGAGCTATAAGGATAATAAATAATGTAGGATATAGAGACCATACCAATTCGTTGTTTTTAAAGTCACATGTCATAAAGTTCATCGATTTAGTTAAATTTAAGACAGCACAAGTAATGTACAGGGCAGTTAATAATCAACTCCCAACTAATATACAAAAAGTATTTTAAAAAAGAGACAATGATCATAATTTGAGAGGAGACTTAAACTTTACAAAACCCAAGATACGAACAACCAAGAAAAGTATGTGCATATCTGTCTGTGGGATGGATTTGTGGAACAGTCTGGAGCCGGAACAGAAACTATGTACAAACAGAATTCAATTCAAAAAGAGGTATAAACATTATTTGCTGAAAGGATATATGTTAGAAGGGTAGTATTTATATGTACGATTCACTATGCTCACTCTGGGACATTATGGGACACTATGGAATGGTGGGTGGGACAGCACTGTGTATATCTGTGTTGTTTGAGGCTGGTTTTGATGTATGGACATCAATGTATGTTTGGATGGATGGGTGTTAATGTTATGTAAAAAATACAGTAAATTGTTTACTTTGGGTCTTAAAGGTGGTAATTTGTATATAATTCACATGGGTGTATTTATGGAAAAGAGGAGATACTTCTTCCTTCTCCCTTTCGAACACTGTATACTGTTACTTTATTGCATTTGTCATTTGTTTTGTTTTTGTTATACTTTTTTGTTCGAAATAAAGTATCTATCTATCTATCTATCTATCTGGTGTAATGAGTGTGGTTGTGTGTGTGTGCTGCCATACCTGCCCCTGGCATGACGTCAGGTGGGCATGGCCCACTGTGTATATATAGTTCTGTTCTTTTAATAAAATGAGTGGTTGGTTCAGTACATGGATAACACTCCGACTCCTTTCTCCATATATAACATTTGGTGATGAGAATAAAAGCGGTAATATCAAAAATATGGGAGCGTATGGGCTACCTCAAGCCTTGATTCCGTTTCTGGAGTATGCGGGAGAGCCAGTGATCCTGTGGCTGAAGTGGAGGGCTGCGTTCAAGGATTACATTGGGGCGTTGGGCTTAAGCAGACTCAAAGGGAGATGACAATGAGTGCTTCTGACCCACCATCTCTGCACGGAGGGCCAAAGAATCCTTGGTACGTTGGATGAGATGAAGGTGTATGAGGATGCTGTCAAGCGGCTGCCCGAATTTTTTTGCTGGGCAGACGAGGACCACGAAGCTGTGGGTGGCGGGAGTTTTGGCGCCAAAGAAGACTAGGCTAATTAGCTTGGAGAAGCTAACGGCCCATTCGTTGTCTATGGGCAGGCTAGCCGCAAAGCTAACTGCGCACCGAAAGAGAGCTCCAGACTACCAGCTAGACATCAAGGTGAGACCGGGGCTGCAAGTACGGGAGTCCCCGGTAACTGAAGACAGCGGGCCAGTCAGGAAGCGCAGAAAGGTGCAGGACCAGAGCGCTGATGAGTTTGACGGTGCAGTGTGCAACGACAGCGGAGAGGGATAGCAGCAACAGGAGTCATCTCCGCAGCTGGAGGCTAGGCAGCGGAATAGCGGGTCCATGCAAGCTGAGAGCACCAAGGGAGAGCAGCTGCAGCTGGGCGCGGAGACAACGCAGTGGAGTACCTGGGACGTGGGTGCTGGGAGCAAAAACGAGGCGCCTGGATTGGAGGGTGACGCTGACCAGAGCGAAGCTGAGAGCACCGGGAGAGAGCAGCTACAACCGGGCACAGACAGCTGAGCACCTGGAACGAGGGTGCTGGGAGCAGCAGCAAGGTGCCTGGGTCAGGAAACGGTGCCAGCGAAAGTGATGCTGTGAGCCCTGGGAGTGAGCAACAGCAGCCATGCGCCGCGGAGGTTGGGCAGTGTCTCAGTGCTGGAGCTCCACGCGCCTCGGATAAGGGTGCTGGGCAGTGAGGAGAGCTGATGGGCGGGCTTTGGTTTTCCCCAGAGTGCAGCTACAGGGGGCCGGAGTGTTTGGAGCCACAACGGCGGTGTTGAAGGCGGTCGAGAGCGGATCAATAGGCATGGAGGGATGACGTGCCGGTTGGCAGCACTGCAGGGCCAGAAGGGAGAAGCAGTTGATGGCAAGAAGGGACATTTTCGCCAGGGAGGGTGGCTTCGATCCTGGGGCAGACGGTGGCCAGCGGCGCGCATGCCGTGAGGCTGTCCTGGGCCCCCAGGCCTGCTTTCCCTCTGGCTGCCGGTGGACATGGGGTGACTTAAATACTCTATGTATATAGTGCTGATGTACGTGTGTATGATTGTATACTATTTGGGGATTATTTTGTGCATTCAGTAGAAAAATGCTGATTTGTTATTTTTGTGTGAATGCGATAGGTCACTTTCCTACAGTTCATTATTCCCTGTGTTCCTTTGTGCATGATTTGGATCCTAAATTGGGGAGGGTCTTGATTGTGTGTGGTTTTGTGTTTTTGTAAGGGGGAGGGGAATTGTGGTGCAGTGAGTGTGGTAGTATGTGTGTGCTGCCGTACCCGCCCCTGGCATGACGTCAGGCGGGCACAGCCCACTGTATAAATGGTTCTGTTCTTTTAATAAAGTGTGTGTGGTTGGTTCAGTACATGGATGAGACCCTGACTCCTTTCTCCATGCATAACGATATCCACTATAACTAAACAATATCTCTTCACTTCACATTTGTTTAGCTCAATGAAGTCCATGCAAATGTTCTGAAATGGGTATGTTGATGATGGAAAACTACCCTTCTCTGGTCTGACATTTCCCTGGGCATTATTTTGTGCACTACATTGGCAAAATTTTGTAGCAAAATGTTCAAACTTATAGACTGTGATAACACCATCCCTCCCTTGGACACATGACAAAGTCCATGTTTGCAAGCAGCAGCATAGTGAAATAATTTTTGTGGGAGGATGGGTTTACCCTTTGGTCAGGTATAAATTTGAGAACGTTAATTAAAGACAGCACCTTTATTTAACCACCTATAGACTCCAGCCTATGGAAATATGCTTTGTTTGCATATTTCTTCATCAGGAGATGTCAGCAATATGTCATAGAGGAGCAATTGTCTCCTATTAGGAGGTATAAAATGTGCAAGATTTGCTGACATTGCTTAAGGAAAAATTGTAGGAGACTCACAGTAACCCTGACAAAGATAACAAGTAAAACACAAATTGCAGTTCTTTAATGAAGGTGTTTATTATTAAGGGTAAAAAAAACCCAAACCTACATGGCCCTGTGAAAAAGTGATTTGCCTCCCGTTGAAACATAAATTAACAGTGGTTTATCACATCTTTGGAAAGCTGAGTTCAATTTCTCTAGCCACACCCAGGCCTGATTACTGCCACACCTGTTCTCAATCAAGAAATCACTTAAAGAGGACCTGTCTGACAAAGTGAAGTAGACCAAAAGATCCTCAAAAGCTAGACATCATGCTGCAATCCAAAGAAATTCAGGAACAAATGGGAAACAAAGTAAATGAGATCTATCACTCTGGAAAAGGTTATACCATAAAACCATTTCTGCGACTCCAATGAACCACAGTGAGAGCCATTATCCACAAATGGTGAAAACATGGAACAGTGGTGAACCTTCCCAGCAGTGGCCGGTCAACCAAAATTACCCCAAGAGCGCAGCGACGACTCATCCAAGAGGTCACAAAAAACCCCACAACAACATCCAAAGAACTGCAGGCCGCACTTGCCTCAGTTAAGGTCAGTGTTCATGACTCCACCATAAGAAAGAGACTGGGCAAAAATGGCCTGCATGGCAGAGTTCCAGGACGAAAACCATTGCTGAGCAAAAAGAACAAAGGCTCGTCTCAGTTTTGCCAGAAAACATCTTGATGATTGTCAAGACTTTTGGGAAAATACTCTGTGGACTGACGAGACAAAAGTTGAACTTTTTGAAAGGTGTGTGTCCCATTGCATCTGCCGTAAAAGTAGCACAGCATTTCAGGAAAGAAACATCATACCAACAGTAAAATATGGTGGTGGTAGTGTGATGGTCTGGGGCTGTTTTACTGCTTCAGGACTTGGAAGACATGCTGTGGTAAATGGAACCATGAATTCCGCTGTCTACCAAAAAATGCTGGAGAATGTCCAACCATCTGTTTGTGACCTCAAGCTGAAACGCACTTGGGTTCTGCAGCAGGACAATAATCTAAAACACACCAGTAAGTCCACCTCTGAATGGCTTAAGAAAAACAAAATGAAGACTTTGGAGTGGCCTAGTCAAAGTCCTGACCTGAATCTGATTGAGATGCTGTGGCATGACCTTAAAAAGGCAGTTCATGTTCAAAAACCCTCCAATATGGCTGAATTACAACAATTCTGCAAAGATGAGTGGGCCAAAATTCCTCCACAGCACTGTAAGAGACTCATTACCAGTAATCGCAAATGCTTGATTGCAGCTGTTGCTGCTGAAGGTGGTCCAACCAGTTATGTCATGTGACTGACCGTATGTTTTCATAGAGCTCAGACTCACTTTATTTCTAGTTTTTGCATATCTGTTAGTTTGGTTTTGTTAGTTTCTGTCTATATTTTGGTTGTCACTTATGCCTCCCCTTTCCCAGACGCCCCCACTAGCTGTTCAGTCTGTTCCTGTCACCTCAGCTGTGGGCAGTTAGTCTAATTAGGTCATCTGCTCAGTGGCTCACACCTGCAGCTCATTTTTCTCCATGTCTTTAAGCACCGCTTGTCCACTTTCTCATTGCGGCACTATTGAATCTCTCCATGAATGTTCCCTGGAGTGCTTCTGTTTACTCCTCAACTGTTTCAACTCCTGCATTCGCAGAGTGATGTCGGCTGTGGTTCACCCACTGTAAGTTCTCCTCATTTGTATTTTTGTATGTTCTGCACAGTTTTTTGGATTTCTGTTCTTTTGTTAATAAATGTCACAAACGCAATTCAGCACCTGGGTCTGCTTTCCTGCCCCAGAGGGGCATATTTGACAGAATGCCACGGCCAGTGTGGACACCAGTTGCTCTAGGTTTTGGCATGTTTTCCTTTTGTTTTTTGTCTGAGGTATAGAGGGGTATTACCACCATGAACTTTAGAGTTTTTGGATTGAGTGAGGAAGAGTGTGCGGTGGCGGAACTAACTGTGGATTTAGCCTCTAAGGCTCAGATCACCCACACTCCCAAGGCCGTTTTTGGCTTCGTGAGCAATGCAGCTGGGTTAATTGGGACCTGCCCCAATCTCTGGAGCTACCCAGGTCCGACTCCTCTTCTCACAGTGATATTCGAAACTAGACAACGTATTGGGGAGTTGTTGGAAGATTCTCCCTCAGTGCAACCTGGGCTGAAGAAGCGTTCACGGAGGCGGAGGGCTCTCCACTCCCACCTCAAGTCCACGCCATCACCCTCCACCCAGACAGCGCTCGAGACTCCCGGAGAGACGGAGCCTGACCCCGGAGCAGCAGCTGACTCCATCACCTCCCAGGAATTCAGGCAAGTGAACTCTTGTTTTCTATTACTAGAGAATGAATATTCTTGCCTGGTTCCTGGACAGAAAAACCAGTCCCTGCAGTCCACTGGGTTTTCTCTGCCAGCTGCTACTAAATGTCTCTCACCTGCTACCTCCGTGTCTCCTCCATCTGTCTTTGTGTGTCCGCTGGTCGTTGAACTGACCCGCCAGATGATGGAGGAGCCCGTGGCCCTGGAGGACCCAGTGCCAGCGGCGAGCCGACCTCCAGCTGCCACACCGGACGAGCCACCAGCGTGGGTCACTTTGCCTGGGGACACCACGACTGCGCACACCATTACACCTGCTGTGGAGGCCGCCACAGCAGAGTCACAACCGGACCTCCAGAGGACTGAGCCCAGAGCATCGTTGCCTGGATTGATGGAGTCCTGGAGGGCGGTGGCGCTTGAGTTCAGGCAGGTGCCCTCTTCTGTTTCTATTGTTTCTATATTGGAGAGGTCTTGTCTGGTTCATGGGGAGGAGAGCCAAGTGCAGCCATCAGCTGCACCTGAGCTCACCTCGCTGGACTCCTCCGCTGCCGGTGTTCCTGACCCTGTTCTTCTACCTGTCTTTCCTGAGCCCTCTCCCAGGGTCGCTGGGGAAGATCCACCTGAGCCAGAAGTCTGTGTGGGTCCAGGCTCGCCACCTGAGGTCATTGTGGGTTCAGCTTCTCCCGCTGAGGCCGTCGTGGATGCTTCATCCCAGCCCAGGACCTCCGGGGGTGCTGCGCCTTCTCCTACTGAGGTTGTTGCGGGTGCTCCATCCCAGCCCGGGCCTTCAGGGGTACAGTGTTGGCCCAGCCCTGGCCCTCCGAGGGTATAGCATTGGCCCAGCCCAGGCCCACCTGGGGTGCTGCAGAACTCCAGCCCGGAGCCACCGTGGGTGCAGCTCCACCCCTGCCCGGAGCCACCATGGATGCAGCTCCGCCCCTGCCCGGAGCCACCAAGGGTGCAGCTCCGCCCCAGTCTGGGGCCACCGTGGGTGCATCCCAAGAGGTTCACGCTGAATCGCCACCCTTTGCTGAAGGATGCTGCCTCCTAGCTCCTGTGGCCCATTGGCCTAGGGATGCCGGTAGGCCGCCTGACGGGCTGCTTCTTCTGCTTCGCTGGTTCTGGGGCACGGGAAGGCCACTCGACATGTCCCAGCACAGATAACGGTGGTCTTGGGACTTAGAGAGACCGCCTGAACTGCTCTGGCTGCTTCATTGGTTCTGGGGCATGGGGAGGCCACCTGACGAGCTCCAACACAGATGCCGGTGGTTGTGGGACTCAGGAAGACCACCTGAACTGCTCCACTCATTGATCAGTTGGGCTTAGGGTCCTGTGTTGCCACCTGGTTGACTGGCTGTAGCTCATGAGTGTTTTCTTTTGGTTTTCTTTTTTTTTTTTTTTTTTGCTATGGTTAAGGTCCCTCCATGCCTGGGTTCCCCCTCCTTCCCCCCCAAGGTGGGTCATTTCTATGTGTGTGGGAGGTTTTGTTTTTTCTTGTCTTCTTTGTGATATTACCCTGGGGTGTCTGGACCCCACCCCTTGGGGGGGGGGTTCTATCATGATCCTGGGGCATGGGTTAGAGCCATGCCCAGTTTCTCGACCCATTGAGCTTTTTTTCTGTTTATTTACTGTTATCTATAAGATTATTATGATTGTTTTTGAGTTCTGTTGTGTTTTTATTTTTAGGTTTCTAGTTGGTTTATTTTGACAGCGCTGTGCAGCTTCCGGCTGTCAGTTCCTTCAGGGCTGCACAGCTGCTGCCTGTTCTGCTACTCATGAAATACACCGGTCTCTGATTATTGTATGTGTATTTAAGGGACACGACAACCTCTGCCATTGCCGTGTCCTTCTTTTTTTGTGTATTCCTGCCCGCTGACTGCAACCGTGGGTGAAGGTCCCACTGTCGAGGTAAATTTAGTGTGTTCCGTCCTGGTGCCTTTTTCCCCGGCGTCTCAGCCGTCAGGCCCCCAGCTCTCGGGGTCCTCCAGCTGAGTTTCACCCTGATCAGGCGTTCCCTGACTTTGTACCTTAGAATGTTGAGCCGCACTCTCCTCCAGCGTATTGTTCACATTTCTTTATTATCGTTTGCTCCTCATTTTTTTGAATTTATATGAAAACGTTCTTGTTTGTGTTTTGTTAATAAATGTACCAACCTACAGCGAGCGTTTGGTGTCCTATTTGCGCCTGTGAAACAGGCGCGTTATGACATATTAGGTTTAGGGGACAATCACTTTTTCACAAAGGGCCATATAGGTTTGGATTTTTTTTCCCCTTAGTAATAACCACCTTCATTTAAAAACTGCATTTTGTGTTTACTTGTGTTATCTTTGTCTAATATTTAAATTTGTTTGATGATCTGAAAAATTTAAGTGTGACAAACATGCAAAAAAATGAGAAATCAGGAAGGGGGCAAACACTTTTTCACACCACTGTATATTGTACTTTTTTCCTTTCCCTCCGTTTTTCTTCTCTCCATATTTTATGGGAGTGGGTCATGTACGGTCATGTGAAAAAATTAGGACACCCCATTAAATATTCAGTTCTTTATTAAGTTCTTAAGAAATGTTCACATATCTATGCCTAAACTTGTTTTTGTTTATAATTTGCATTTTTTTTAACATTTAGTTTAACCATTTTAAAGCGAGGTAGTCAGAGCTGGGAAAAAAAATTTTTTCCTGCATGGAAAGAAAATCCTATAGACACATATAGTGTGATTGTCTTTCATTTCACAACTAATAATAGTAACATTTCCACAAAAAATGTACTATATTAACAACACAATTGCATTTTGCACACGGCTCGCTCTCCGGTGGCGACCCCGAGAAGTAAACAAATGCAGGGACGCTTGAATTCTTTCGTCCCGAAAATATCATTTTTGAATATTAATTACAGCTAAACGGGAGCAATTTCGATGCCGAAATTTAACATACAAATCCTAATATACGTGTTCTATACACCATCGGCTTTTAGGTATCCAACTACCTCGCTTTAAGTGGGAATGAATGTGAGGGTGTCTTAAAGATGAGGAGTGTCCTAATTTATTCCTCACTACTTGTTTAGAATTACATTTTACAGAAAATTTGAAAAAAGTCTTTGCTTCATTTTTAGTTGTTCAGTTCTGTCGTAAATGCCCCTTTCAGGGCATAAATGAGGCGCCAGATGCCAACAGTGAGTCTTGTTGTTTTATAGTTTAGTACAAAATAATGAGCTTCGAGGGGCAAAATACATACACTAGACACGCGACCATAAAGAGCCAGACTAACTAATAATTATAAAGAGCCTTACACTGAATACAGCAGGACGGAATCAGATACTGAGACTGGAGCCGGACGTTGGGACTCCAGCCTGAATGGGTGTGAGATCGCAGCAGAGAACGAATCTCCACTGCGATCTTCAATAGAATAAAGTCTAATGACTACCAGGTGAGGAGAACAACGCAATCACAGAATAGCGATAAGCTGTGGCAGCCCACGGGCCGGTTGACAGCCGGAAGTCTGGCTGTGGCGCTGTCACAGTAAAAGCATGAGGAAAAGATTACAAATATTAACCGGGACTAGGAATACAAAGAAAAAGGAGAAATACTGAGTGACTCCGTGCTCGGATTACCACAAGGTCTATTACTTACTTATTTTAAGGACAGGATTTCTAGGCGCAGCCAGGGAACGGAGGGTGTCACGCTTGGTGACCACAGGTTCTCATCTCTGTTTTTGGCAGATGATGTTGTCCTGTTGTCTTCATCCAGCAATGACCTACAGGTCTTACTGTGACGGTTTGCTGCTGAATGTGAAGCGGCTGGGGTGACAATCAGCACCTCCAAGTCCAGTCCATGGTCCTCAGCCGGAAAAAGGTGGATTGTCCTCTCTGGGTTGGGGACAAGCTACTGCCCCAAGTGGAGGAGTTTAAGTATCTTGGGGTCTTATTCACGAGGGAGGGGAGAATGGAGCGAGAGATAAACAGACAGATTAGAGCAGCATCTGTATTGATGCGGATGTTGTACCAGTCCGTTGTATTGAAGAGGGAGCTAGGCTTTAAGGCAAAGCTGTCGATTTACCAGTCAATCTACGTTCCTACTCTCACCTGTGGTCATGTGCTTTGGGTAATGACCGAAAGAATGAGATTGCATATACAAGCGGCTGAAATGAGCTTTCTTCGTAGGATTGCTGGACTCACCCTTAGAGTTGGGTGAGGAGCTCAGTCATCTGGGAGAGGCTCAGAGTTGAACCACTGCTCCTCCACATTGAAAGGAGCCAGTTGAGGTGGTATGGGCATCTGATCAGCATGCCTCCTGGATGCCTCCCACTTGAGGTGTTTCGGGCACGTCCCACTGGGAAGACACCCTGGGGCAGACCCAGGACTCGCTGGAAAGACCACGTCTCCCAGTTGGTCTAGGAACACCTTGGTATCCTCTCTAAAGAGCTGGAGCAGGTGGCTGGGGAGAGGAAAATCTTGGCTTCTCTGCTTGAACTGCGACCCGGACCTCCAGAAAAGCGGATGGATGGATGGATAGTTGTGTTACATGAATCTCCCAGTATTTTTAACATTGATATTAAACATCCATATGTCCGAATATGTTAAAGAAACACACAGGCTTACACAGGGTGTCCTAATTTTTTCATATTACTGTATATTGCATGTATATTATCTCTCAAACTTTTGGAGATACGCTACAGAATAATGATTGCAATAGTGATATGGGTGCCTGGATCACATCGGAATGAGGGACAAACAGATGATTGGATGCAGGGGCTCATTGTCAACATCGATTAGATTACTCTTACTATGGCTGTAAGCGGCAACAAGTCATCAGGAGTGGGGATTAGAGTGGTGAGTTGGAATATTCGGGGCCTTAACCACCCAATCAAATGTAATAAGGTATTCCTACACCTGAGTAACCTAAAAGGTGACATAGTATACCTTCAGGAAACACATTTATTAAAGCAAGATTAGAACAGAATTAAAAGATCAGGTTTCACACAAATTTATCATTCCTCTTTTAACTGCAAGGCTAGGGGTGTGGCGATACTTCTACACAGATCCGTGCAATTCAAGGAACTTAATACATTTCAAGACAAAGGGGGCTGCTACATAATTATCCAAGGAACTCTATGTAACACACCTGTATTGTTAGCTAATATTTATGCTCCCAATAGGGACAATAGACAGTTCTTTCAGGATTTATTCTCACTCCTTCCGGACTTGGACACATATAATTTAATACTTAGGGGGGACTTCAACTGTGTTTTACACCCAGCACTTGACCGTTCTAACCCAAGTCCCAACATTGGAACCCCACTAAATACGTCTGTCCAGTGTATTACCTCATTTCTCCAGACTTGCGGGATGATGGGTCCATTTAGGTTTAAAAACCCAACCTCAAAAGTTTTTTTTTTTCTCCTCACCGCATCAGTCATATTTCCAGATCGACTATTTTTTTGTTAGCCCACAGACTTCTTCCATTTTTAAGTTTGATAAAATATGAAGGCATTGTAATATCAGACCATAGCCCCGTGACTTTAAATCTTTGTTTCCCAGGTGAGGTTCCTCACGGATCATTTTGGCGATTGAACACAAGACTCTTAGCAGAGGAAGAATTTGTGCAATTCATCAACACACAAATCAACTTTTTCTTTAGACTAACCACTCCCCTGATATAAGTTATAGCCTCCTATGGGGATCATTTAAAGCTTTAAGTGGACGTATAATTTAGTATATTGCAAGCCATTCTAACAGGAAATTAAAACGCTTGAGTGTCAGTCAGCCCCACCATCTGCAGATTTATGGAAGGAGAGATCACTACTTCAAGCAGAATATGACCTCTTAATAAATGAAAGGGCCATATACTGTATATGCACATGAGATCATGACAGCAACACTATGAGCATGGCAAAAGGGCTGGTAAGATGCTGAGTCATCAGATGAAACAAATGGCAGCAGCAAATTAATTTCAGCAATAAGAGACAAGGATGGTAATATCAAGAGATATCAGAGATCGACAAAGAATCAATGAACAATTCAAGACGTTTTATAAGGAGCTATACACCTCTGAAAAGTACGAAGAATGGCAGAAGAATTCTTTAGAAAGGTCTAAGTTCCTGTCTTAGTGGATGCAGATAGACAGCACAGAGGGTGGCATAAAGTTAATAGAAATTGAGCAGGCAGTTAAGAAGATGAAATCGGGTAAAGCCTCAGGACCGAATTGATTCCCGGTTGAATTCTGTCACACTTTTTTGGCTAAACTGTTCCCTTTTCTATGCAAAGTTTATGATGAGGCTTTCAGGGAAAAACTCCTTCCTTCAACAATGATGCAGGCCAGTATTTTGGTGCTCCTCAAAAGTGATGAGGACCCATTGCAATGTGAGTCGTACTGCCTAGTAAGCCTGCTTTGCTGTGATTATAAGAGCCTAACAAGAGTGCTGGCTGATGGATTAGAACAGGTGATGGACAGAATTATCCATATGGATCAAACGGGGTTCATAAGAGGGAGGCAGCTGTATAGTAAGTATTCTTCGCTGCGTATATAATGTAATACTGTATATCCCCCAGGTAGCAGTAATGTCCCAGAAGCTATCATTGCTTTTGATGCACACAAAGCATTTGATAGACTTGACCATAAATACCTGCTCTCGGCCCTTGAAAGCTTTGGTTTTGGACATTCATTTTGTTCTTCGGTGGGCATGCTGTATACCCACCCAAAATGTATGCCCACAGGCTACGGTCAGGACTAACAATTATATGTCTGAATATTTTTCTCTACTTAGAGGGACAAAACAGGGGTGCCCCCTATCTCCCCTCCTTTTTGATATTGCCATTGAGCCCTTGGCGGTCTCACTGAAAGGTGAAGACACTATGACGGGAATCAGCAGAGGAGGACACATACATAGACTTGCATTATATGTCAATGACCTCTTTCTTTTTCTGTCTGACCCCTGCAATTCCATTCCAAGCGCCAGGAAAGTCATTACAGCTTTTGGGTTAATTTCAGGATACAAAATTAACATGACAAAGAGCTTAATTTTTCCAGTTAATGATAAAGCTGCCCAAATAGCACTGGACAGATATCCTTTTAAGATAAGTAAAGATAAATTTACTTACTTGGGAGCTTCAGTGACTAGACATTACAGGGACCTGTTTAAATGCAATTTCACTCCAGCTCTAATTCAGACCAAGAAAAATATAGAACGATGGTCAACCCTTCCTCTGTCAATGGCAGGACGCATACTGTAAATGCAGTCAAGATGGTAATAATGCCAAAATTCCCATTTCTTTTCCAAACCATTGCAGTATTTAGAATGAAGTCATTTTTTTTAAAGAACTCGATAAAGCCACTTCCTGTTGTATCTGGAACAAGAAAAAAACCACATATCAGAAAGGAGTGCTTAGAAAAACAGAAGGAGGAGGGAGGGCTGGCCATTCCAAACTATATGCATTTTACTGGGCCGCTAATATTTCTAAGCTGATTTTCTAGGTGCAGTCCCCTGAAGGAGAACAAATGCCCCTTTGGGCTGATATGGAGCAATATTCTTATAACCCTGTATCACTGAGCTCTGTAATCGGTGCCCCACGACCATTGAGCAAGAAATTGATTGGACACAACCCTGTAACACAGGGAACACTTAGGATACAGAATCAGTTGAGAATCCATCTTGGATGGGTTTCTCTTTTTTTTTGTTTAGTTACCATGTGTGCTTAGTGCTTTTTTCCCCTCTTATATCAGTGTTAACAGCATAAGTTGTACTTTGCCTTTGTGGGGATCATGAAATGATGAGACTGGATTATTTCTCAGTATTGGTTTATTGCATCTCACGTCCCCAGCTCTCTCTCTCAGTCAGGAAAAAAGAGACAGAGCTGCGGTAAACCCCACACCTTTATACCAGCACATCAAAAACAGAATCACACACTCAAGTCAAATCCTTCTATTTACAATTAATCACTTCAGAGTCCTCTTTGCTCTTCCGTCTGACCCCAGGGGGTCAGACAACCCTTTCAGGATCTCACCCCCGATCCTCCGTCTTCCTTCCAAGTCCGCAGGTGGTCCAGACCCATTGTCCATCTGAGGCGTGATGTCAATACACACTGCAAGCTTAAAGTCTCTCTGTGTTTGAGCCTATGCAGTCAAATATGTGAGCTACATAAGGTTACAATTATGGGCGCTACACCTTTATTCTTTTATCTGTTGGTATAAGTTGGAATGTTTAGCCTTCTTTGTCATTTTTTTTTTGTTAGGTTGACATTTCTGGGGGGGGGTACCCTCAATTGTACTTAGAGTCTTGGGCCTGCTTTGTTACTTTTGTATTGGTGCATTGATGTATTTTCTCTTCTACGGGTGCTAGGAGTTTTGCTAAGCATTTTGGGTCTTTCTCTCTTCTTTTTTTTCCCTTTTTTCCCCTTTTCAGTGTCTCTCCCTCCAGAGCTGGATTCCCCCTCTGCCCTCCCGTGGCTGATTTTGGGAGCTATTTCTGGTTCGGGGGTGGGGGGGTGGGGTTACAGGGGGATGTCTGGAATCCATCCCTTGAAAGGGGCCACTGTGGTGATCCTGAGCACGGGTTGTTATTTTATTAACAAAAAGTACAAAATAATGTGCCATGAGGGGCAAAACACATACACTATAAACACACAACCTCGATGGGTAAAAATAACTGAACACACAAAGAATGAAAACAGTCATTAACATATAATGCAGCAAGGGTGAAACCTTACACTGAAAAGAGACTGGAGTCATACGTGGGGACTCCAGCCTAAGTTGGGCGAGGTCGCAGCGAGGAGTGAGCCTCAACTGCAATCTTAAATAGTGCACAAACTAAACTAGAAAAGCACTTGGAGAGCGCAGACCTCCGCCAAGCGCCACAGTTCCCCCCATACAGTGTTTGTGTGTACGTTTTCAGATTTCTTGACCATGAAAACATATGACTAGCAATTGGATTCACAATGATAGGATTAGTGGTTCAGTAGTTATTGACGAAAATGGCATTTTCCGTAATGGCGGTTTAGCGCCACAGTTCCCCCCATACAGTGTTTGTGTGTACGTTTTCCGATTCCTTGACCATGAAAACATATGACTAGCAATTTGATTCACAATGATAAGATTAGTGGTTCAGTAGTTATTGACGAAAATGGCATTTTCCGTAATGGCGGTTTAGCGCCACAGTTCCCCCCATACAGTGTTTGTGTGTACGTTTTCAGATTCCTTGACCATGAAAACATATGACAAGCAATTGGATTGACAACAATTGGATTGACAATGATAGGATTAGTGGTTTAGTAGTTATTCACAAAAATGGCATTTTGTGTAATGGCGGTTTTCTTGTGGACGGTGATCCGGATCACCACCAAAATCTAATCATCTGTAGGATACCCCATTTCTGACAATCTGTGAAAATTTCATGAAAATCCGTCCATAATTTTTTGAGTTATCTTGCTAACAAACGGACAAACAAACAAACAGACAGACAGACAAACCAACGCCGATGATCACATAACCTCCCCCGATTCCTTGACCATGAAAACATATGACTAGCAATTAGATTCACAATGATAGGATTAGTGGTTAAGTAGTTATTGTTGACGAAAATGGCATTTTCCGTAATGGAGGTTTAGCACCACAGTTCCCCCCATACAGTGTTTGTGTGTACGTTTTCCGATTCCTTGACCATGAAAACATATGACTAGCAATTGGATTCACAATGATAGGATTAGTGGTTCAGTAGTTATTGACGAAAATGGCATTTTCCGTAATGGCGGTTTAGCGCCACAGTTCCCCCCATACAGTGTTTGTGTGTACGTTTTCAGATTCCTTGACCATGAAAACATATGACAAGCAATTGGATTGACAACAATTGGATTGACAATGATAGGATTAGTGGTTTAGTAGTTATTCACGAAAATGGCATTTTGTGTAATGGCGGTTTTCTTGTGGATGGTGATCCGGATCTCCACCAAAATCTAATCATCTGTAGGATACCCCATTTCTGACAATCTGTGAAAATTTCATGAAAATCTGTCCATAACTTTTTGAGTTATCTTGCTAACAAACAGACAAACAAACAAACAGACAGACAAACCAACGCCGATGATCACATAACCTCCCCCTTTGGCGGAGGTAACAATAAACAGGTGTGCAAAGATAATAAGAATTAAGTGCCACACAAATAAACACCATAGTGATACGCCCAAATAAAGAGACAAAAAGGAGAAAATAATAGGTGACTCGAGCGCAAAGCAGACCCGCGGACATAGCTGCACCCGTGGAGGACCCCGGCTGGGCCAGCACAGCACCCACAGTGGGCCCACCCTGGAAAGAAGCTGCACCCGTGGTGGTCCCAATTCGGGACATGACTGCACCCATGGTGGGACCCCGCTGGGCCACGGCTGCACCCTCAAAGACTACAGGTGGCGGACCCGAGCCCAAGGAGACCTCCGGAGTAACAGGATGCACCCCAGTGACCCTGAAAGTAGACTCGGGAACAGGACAAACAGGCACAGGGTCAGGATCACCAGCAGCAGTGGAACCCGGTGAAGTGAGCGCAGCCACTGCTGATGGCAGCGACTGGCTCTTCCTACCAAGAGCCAGACAAGATCTCTCCAATACTGAAATAATGAAAACAAAGGAGAGCACTTGCCTGAGCTCAGGTTCCACCGCCGTCCAGGACTCCGACGATCCGGATGACGATGACACTGTCCCGGCCTCCTGAAGATCCAACCTGAACTCCGCTGTGGCGGCCCCAACAGCAGGCATGATGGTCAAAGCAGTCTCAGAACCCCCTGGTGCTGTAGCCCCCACCGATGGCTCGCTCAATGGGGTGACAGGAGGTCCGTCTCCAGCTGGGGTAGGGCTCTGCTCAATGGCGACCCGGGGACGCTTCATCGGCACAGGCTCCAAATGCCATTCTGCCCTCCTTCTCTGTCCACGTCGTGGCTGTGGGGCTGGAACCAGGTTCTCCAGGGACACAGGCTCCTCCTCTGACCGACAGTCTAATCCTGGCACCAACGGACACTCGGGGAATAAAGGAGGGACACAGAGGAAGCAGGAGATGTGTTAAAAGCTGCAGCAGGTGGTGGGGGCTCAGAGGACTGCATGACCTGAGCCTCACCCCCAGGAATCAGACAAAGTAATTCAGGGGTCCCCAAACATTTTCCTGTGAGGGCCACATAACTTTTGCCTTCTCTGATGGGGGCCGGGGTCAGTTTGTAACAGAAAAAGTGTGACGATCGCAGGGGTGCCTAAACGTAAACATTTGTTGTTTTCCAGAAAGCCACACATAACCAAATATTAATAGCCCTTTCCGGGATCTTCACAGGAAAAAAAGTCAGAAAATAAATAATAACACTATTAATGAAACACTATTTATGAAATAAATAATAACCAAATAACCCTCTCTGGGTTCTTCACAGAAAAAAGTCCATGGAACATTAACTTTCTGTTGTGCCGTGCACAATCTTAACGGGTAACATCTCAGCAGAATACATTTGTACGCCAAGCTCAGCTGAACCAGTCATCCGTTCGGGCCAGCTTTCGGGTTGCTCAACTGATAGCAAGCAGCGGTAAACCTTTCATTGATGGAGAATTTGTCAAGAAATGTTTGAATGCTGTTGCGGAGGAGGTGTGTCCCGAGAAGAAAGATGTCTTTAATGCCGTGAGTCTGTCGGCGAGTACAATCACCAGCCGTGGCGCGCCCCTGTGTGAATGGCCCCGCGGAGCGGACGGTGTGTGTGAAGTGTACGGGTGAGTAGAGAGAGAGGCCATCGGAGCAGGTAGCGAACTAGAATTGCTGTTATTAACGGTGCAGTCTGATAATAAAGCCCCCAACTCTTCAGCAAAACGGCCTGTTCTTCGGTGTACCACCATATTGTTGTTAACAACCGTGAGGTTTACTTGGGAGTTAACCCCGGAGGAAAAGCTGCCTCCGGCCCTGGAGAAGGCAGATCTCCCCTGCGTCCCCCAACCATGGTTAGGAGACCAAAGCAGGAAAGGTTAACACTAGGATTTTATTTTTTCGGGGGGGGGGGGGGTCAGATAGGGGCACAGACTGCAGAAGGGTGGAATAGAATGTCACGTTCTATGCGTGTATTAGTCTCGATCGCGTGGCCAGACTGAAAAAAAAAATCATAATGCGTCTCTGGTATTGTTCAGGGGGCCGGGCCAAATGTGGAGGCAGACCGTATCTGGCCCGCGGGCCGTAGTTTGGGGACCACTGAGGTAATTCATCAACTACTGATAAAGAATGAAAAAACATTTGCCTGTTTTCCTGGGGAACGGTGGTCACAGCTGCAGCAGGCTCTATTCTTTTCTCTCACATCATATTGATGATAGTGGACCCCTCCAAAAGACCAGGAGGAGCCGCTTCATGAGGATTGATGCTGGAGGCAGCTGGAGAAGAAATCACTGGGCCCGCAGCAGCTGGAGGAAGTGCCGTATAGGAGGGAGGAGCAGCTGAGACAGTCCAGGGTAGGGGAGCTGGCGAAACAGCTGAATAAGAAGACCTGGAGGCTGAAGCTGCTGTCATCCCTCTCTGCTGAAGCAAGGAAAAAACAGCTGACTGGGAGACAAAGGAATCATTCCGGTGGCCTGTAGCTGGATCCAAACGGGAACCCCGTGGTATATTGACCTAGTCATAATACTCCCTCCATTTCGGAACGGGCGTGTCCCGGGGAGGAGATGGGTTCTGTGCCGGGCGGCCGACGTCTTCTGGCTGGAGACGAGGTTAACTTCAGGTTAGGAAAATGCTGCTGCTGAGCAGAAACAGTGGCCAGCAGCTTGGCAAACTCTGGATAATTGTTCAGAACTCAGAACTCAGAAAAGATTTATTGCCAAGTACATTAACAGATAACTGATAACAGATCACTGATAACATACGAGGGATTTGACTTGACACAGAAAACGACCTGCATTCCTGGTGACACGGCTGCATCTGTGAACGCGCCTGCCAACAGAAGGGTACAGGAAGCATGGGAAGAAAGGATAATACAATAGGAAGGAGCAAAAAAATCATTGATTTCAGAATAGTGGTCATATATGATCAATATTATGATTACAAGAAAAAAAAGCCCTCAATGCACAGTCAGCAGACAAAAAAAAAGTTCACAAGGACACAGAGAGAGCAGTGAGTGAATCATCTTTATCATCAGTTTTGTGAATCAGTATGAGTGTAATGTTGAAAGTAGGTGTTTGTATCAGTTAAGAACAACAAGGACTCTTTGGCAGGAGATGTTTTGTCTGGCTGCTGGCATTGTCCTTGGGCCATGCAGCTGCCTGTCCGAAGGCCATGAGCTCAATGTTTTGAAAAACACAGACTGCAGATGATCAGGAGGATTTTTGTGAGGGAGTCAGATTTCGTCGAATAGTACTGATCACAGAGAGAAAAAAACTTTATATTCTCTTACAGATTCAGTACTTAATCCTTCATTGCTGGACGTTGAATCCATCGTGGATGGCTCTAAGCGTAATCATGATGTAATCCACCTTCCGAGACAGTTCTCCATTTGCCGCTATCAGAGTCCTCTCCATTTTTTCAATTTGATGGATGCACCTCGCCTGGCCAGCATTTTGATAGGTTGTATCCATCTTCAACAATTTGCGGTACACCAGGACAATCCCAGATCCAATCAGAACGATCCCAATCACCATTACTACGAAGACGTACAAATCTTCTACATCTTCGATGGAAAGATCAGTCAGGCACAAGAGTTTCCAATTACTTGTTTCCCGTAAATAGCCCGCAGCAGCCGTTCCTGCGGGGCAAACAACCTCCCCCGGGGGCACTTTTCCTCGTTGAAAAGATAGTGTCAATTGCGTTCAAAGCCCAGCTTATTAATTCCATAATTTCTTTCGATAATCCGCAGTAAAGACGCAGACAGACGACAGCAAGCTGGGATCCAGTTAGTTAGGGGAGGAGGAGATAAGTCAGAGCAGGAGAGAAGAAAAAAGCGTCTGCTCTCTTTGGAGGGCGGAAGTGAAAGATGCATTCAACTCGGGATGTGCCTCCACAACCCTAACTGCTACCTCCATGCTCTTAAGAACCTTGTCCGGGATAACGGAAGAAACAGCTTCAGCCATCCGGTCTCCAATGAAATCAGCTGTCCACTGTTCATCGTCACTGGGAACCCCGGCTGCCTTCCTCCTCCACTGTGCTGGAAGACTGCTTCTCAGCGACGCAGATACAGGAGCTGGAGCCATGACAGGACCCTCATAATGAGCCGAGGAATGGGAGTGCTTCACCACTGACCCCCTCTTAGGCTTACTGGAGGATTTCCGGTCCAACTCACGATTCTTCTGTAGGAGCGCCGATGGACCAGCCGTCCTCTCCCTGCCTTCAGCGTGATCAGCAAGGCAAGGGTGACGTTTGACAGCCGCCTCCACGAGGCCCAGGTACCATAATGCGTCTTCAGGTGAACAATCACAAGCCATGGCCAGAAGGTCATCTATTTCCATTAGAGCCTGGACGAGCTCGAAACCCAGGCTCATAGGATACCATGTGGTGAATGACGCCACCCCCCCCCCCCAAAAAAAACAAACAAAAACAAAACACTGGCACCTGAGAATAAAGAAAAAAAAATTTAGAGCCAAAAACAAAACTCACTGTGGCTGGCACCTGCTTTGGCTGCGACCTACTGTTATGAAGGCCCCTTTCAGGGCATAAATGAGGCACCAATAGCCAGCAGTGAGTATGTTATTTTATTAACAAAAAGGAACAAAATAATGTGCCAGGAGGGGCAAAACATGTACAACTACCTCGATGGGTGAAATAACTGAACACATACAGATAGTACAAACAGTCACTTACATATAATGCAGCAAGGGCGAAACCTTACACTGAAAAAAGACTGGAGTCGGATGTGGGGACTCCAGCCTAAGTTGGGCGAGGTCGCAGTGAGGAGTGAGCCTCAACTGCGATCTTAAATAGTGCACAAACTAAACAACAAACAGGTGTGCAAAGATAATGAGAATTAACTGCCAGCAGCTGTGACAGCCTGAGAGCAGACTGACAGGCGGAAGTCCTGCCGTGGGACTGTCAAAATAAAAGCACAAATAAACACCATAGTGATATGTCCAAATAAAGAGACAAAAGGAGAAAATAAATGACTCGAGTGCGGAGCAGACCCGCGGGATCACCACAATCTCAGCAAATGCCCTTTTCCCACCGTCCCTTAAGATAAGATAAGCCTTTATTAGTCCCACAGTGGGGAAATTCCAGGATTGCAACAGCACAGGGATAGCAACACTCAGAGCAACAATCAGAAGGCAAGAAAAAAACAAGAGCAGCTAGTATACATATGTACATATTAATATAAATATATATATATATAGACACAGTGCGGAGCATTGTGGTTGGTGGATGTGCAGCAGAAAGTCTAAGCTCTCTCTCCGCGGATGCGGCGGGCCAGCTGGATGTCTTTGGGCATACTGGTGACCCTCTTGGCGTGGATGGTGCGCAGGTTGGTGTCCTCGAAGAGACCCACCAGGTAGGCCTCGCTGGCCTCCTGCAGAGCCATGACGGCGGAGCTCTGGAAGCGCAGGTCGGTCCTGAAGTCCTGAGCGATCTCCCTCACCAGGCGCTGGAAGGGCAGCTCACGGATGAGCAGCTCCGTGGACCTCCGGCAGCAACGGATCTCTCTCAGAGCCATGGCACCGAGCCTGCAACGGTGAGGCCTCCTCACTCCGCCGGCGGCCGGAGCGCCTTTTCGAGCAGCCTTGATGGCCAGCTGCTTCCTGGGGGCTTTTCCTCCAGTAGATTTACGGGCGGTCTGCTTGGTTCTTGCCATCGCTCTTTATTATTCTGTCTTATATTTCCTGCACGCCGCCCAAACTCCAGCCCGGTACCCGCGTCGCTCCCGCTTCAGCTCTCCCGGTATGTCGAGCCTCTCCGTTAGCACCGGGTGGCGGCCGAGTGATAGCTAGCTCCTCCCCGCTGCATCGTCTCCCACTGTAAACAGACGCTCCGTCCGCCGACTCGGGAGACCCCCGGGCGCGATCTGTGTGTCCGTGATACACATAGAGTGAAAGGTGTGCCGGATCAGAAAGCCATCACCGGATCAGAAAGAAGAAGGAAGATAAAAAGACTCAGAATTGAGCCGCTGTTGCAAAAGGCAGCCAACTCATGTGGCACCGGAACCGGAAGAGCCAAGAACCTTATGGACACAACTTTCCAACTCTGGGCTAAAAAAGGGGTGGGCTTATTTAGGGACTTCTTCAGAGAAGGCAAATTTATACCATTTCAGCAAGTAAGGACCAAACTCAACATTCCACAATCACATTTTTTCAGATACTTGCAGGTACGGACCTTTATTAGGAAACACTTTTCTCCATCTCTTCAAACTCCACAAGCAGCAGGTTAGAGGAATACCTGAGGGTAGATCCAGTTCGAGGGGGGGTGGTATTTGCTATATACGAATTGGTACAGGCAACAACGACTCCCTCATTGGACTTTACTAAACAGCAGTAGGAGGCTGAGTTAGGCTTTGGTCTTTCTGCATCAGTGCGAAAGAGGGCAATCGAAAGGATACATACTTCATCTTTATGTATCAGGCATGGGCTACTCCAATTAAAGGTTTTCCATAGGCTCCATCTTTCGAATAGCAGACTTGCTAAAATATTTCCAGGAACCAACAAAAACTGTCCAAGGTGTAAGTGTGATCCAGGCACCCTTACCCATATGTTCTGGGATTGCCCAATGTTGAAGGATTTCTGGGAGAGGTTTTTCGATACCATCACAACAGTCTGGGGAATACGAATCCCAAAAAACCTTATCACAGCTCTATTTGGGGTGGTGCCACAAGATTGCAAGATCTCAGCTACTCATGCCACAGTTGTGGCCTTCACCACACTTCTTGCAAGACAGCTTATTTTGTTTAGATGGAAAAAGGCTTTACCCCTCTCCCACAAACATTGGGTTGTCATGATATGGAATTTCCCCGTTGTGGGACTAATAAAGGCTTATCTTATCTTATCTTATCTTATATGGAGCACGGTGGGAGAACTGTGCTCACGCCTTCACTTTATTTCTAGTTATTTTATGTACTTTTCCCACTTCAGTTTTATTATTGTATTTGTGTATGGTTTTGTTTCCATGATGTTCTGAATTTGGCCTTTGTCTCTGTTCATTTTGAGTTGTTCCGTTATAATCTTAGTTTGGTTATTATAGTCTTGTTTATTTAGTCTTAATGAATCATCTTGCATTTCAAATTATATCTCCCTGTGTTTTTGGACGTGAGTCTTCCCTCGCCTTCACCCTCACTTCTCTTTTTGTATATTGGTATTCATGAATATTGTATTATTAGTATCTCTTGGGTTTATATTCCTTCTTGTTGATATAATTTAGTGTTTAGACCCACAAGCAGATGACTGACTCAATTACAATGATTTTGTTGTGAGCAAGTGTGAGCAGTGCAGGGAGAGTCTGACAACTCTGCAAGGGAAGAGGGAGAGAGAGAATGATGAGCAGTCAGCAGCACACAGGGGGACAATGATTTATTTATTATAGCCTTACGGAGTGTAGAGCAGCTGGTTGAGAGCTATCAGCGGGCCCACGTCTTCTCCAGGCTGCAACGGTCCCGTGAAGGTGAAAGAAGTTCTTGTGCAGATATTCACAATGTGCTGTGCAGGAATATAAGCCTCGGCCGAGGTGAGAAGGGGAACAGTTCAGTCCAAATAATTATGTGTACTTACAAGGCGGTGAAGGAAGAGTGGGAACTCCAGCTCCGAGGAGTAGATCCTGGTCCACTACGGGGAAGGGCTCCAGTCCACCAGAGAGAAGGTCCACCTGTGCACAGGTAAGTCCAAACATACACAGAGGACAATGCAGAGGTGAAGAACAAATAGAGAGGTAGCTTACAAAGTCCCACATAGGAGGAGAGGGTCGTACCTGGAGGGAGGTGAAGCTGCACACAGTGTCAAGGAGCTCTCTTGGCTGCATGCATGCGCTGACGTCTCCGTGCAGGACTGGAGGGCCCCTCTCAACTTAAAGTCTGCTTGATTAGGAAAAGCAGGTGTGGGTGAAACCACAGCTGTGGAAAACAAGCAATGAAAGGAGGGAAAAAACAGTACGCAGCTTGGATCACCACACTTGTCCTTATCTTGGTGGGCTGTAGTTATTGTTGTCATGTCCCGATGAGCACTCGCCCCCTCCATCCTGTTCTCCCGCCTCCCTGCTAATCATCTCTCCTGGGAGGATTGACATACCTGCTGCTTCTGCCGAGCCAGCATTTATAAGGACCAGCTCTTCTGTGATTCAACGCTGGCTCATTTGGGTATACTGCCTCAGAGCAGAATTTATTTCAAACTTGTAGTTGCCTCGTGTTTTAGGTTTGTTACCTTAACACTGATCTCCTCCTTCTCCTTCAGGTTGCTGCCATTGAAGTGGTGTGTCTCCAGGGATCACGGTGCGCTCACCAGCCTGTTGTTCTCCCTGCTGCAGCTCCTCTTCTCCACCCCGTCAGACTCACCCCTTCATTCCCATTTCCTAGCAGTTTCATCCTGCTAGTTCGTCTCTGCTCGCTGGGCACTGTGCTGGGTTCTCTCGTTCCCCATGTAAGTGGCATAATTATTTATAAATTGTCAAATGTTCCCGCTTGTTTTCTGTGTCTCCTTTGGTGTTGCACCCTGCACTTAGGCTGACTGTCCAGTCAATATGACAATTGTCTCCTTTGGTATTATCTTGTCTGGATCTAGTTCTGTATTTATTTCAGTTGTTTTGTTCTTCTGTCCCTTTATTTTGACAGCGTTCTTTATTTACTTCCATTGTTTCAAGTTCTGTGCGCCGGCTGTCACAGCTGTCATTAGTTTGGTCTGATTGTCCTCGCTCTTTGTTATGAAGAATTATCTGTCTGGTTCTGTATAGTTGTGATCGCGGAGTGGGCATCGGTTAGAATGCCAAGAACTGGGCTGGATGAAATCTTTATGGTTTTTATTCAGACTTGCTTCAACACTTGTTCCAGCATGTGTGGGTGTGTATGTGTGTGTGTGTGTGTGTGGTTCTGTAACAAATAAAAGGGAAGAGCATATCAGATATAAATTCTACCTAATACTTCAATAACATAAATAACAAGGAAAATAACTAAAGCATTGGTGGAAATATAACAGCTTATAATGAACTAAAGTAATGTTGGTCAAATCCAATATTAAATAGCAGTCACGTGCTGCCCTTATAGGTAGGCCTCAAAGCCTTAACTACTACACTAATTATAAAAGTAAACAAAGGCACACTTCTCTCATTTACAATATACCCATAATTACACAAGCTCAAATACAGGTGACTACTTTAAACAATATATATATATAGACCTAAGAACCAACAACTAAAATAATAATACAGTAACAAGAACATAGTGTAGCTTAGCCCCTTAGTCTATAGCTAACAATGGTAAACAGCGGAATATCATGTCCTTAAAATTATCCAGGTGAACAATAACCATACTAAACGTCTTAATAATCTTCTACAAATCACTCACCTGTCTCATGGACGCACACTCTAATAAAAAGGACAACTAAAGGGACATATGCTACCATCAACGATACTCAGGGCAAACTAATGAACAGTGTAATAAGTTCCTTCCTCACAAAAACGGCCGCGCCCCCAGTGGTCAGTCTGAGAACTGCAACCAAACCTGTAATATCTTTAATCACAGTCCTGCCTTCATAACACAGCCGCCCCCAAACTTGCTCCGGCAAGTTTGAAGACTGTTCACTGTCCATCTTGGTCTGGTACAGCTGGGAGGCGAATGAGGCGACTCACAGGTCTCACATAGGTGCGGTCCTTAACCTTGACTTCAGCCGATCGGATTAAGCCATCAGGTCCTGGAAAAACTCTACTGATCTCACCAACTGGCCAGGATGCTCTTGGAAGTTGGGGGTCCACTATCAGTACAACTGTGCCAACTTGAATGGGGGAGGTGTCCCTTTGCCATTTGGACCTGGTCTGGAGAGTTGGTAGGTAGTGGCGTAAAAACTGCGTCCAAAACCGGTCACTCAATACTTGACAAGTTCTCCAGTGACGGCGTCCAATAAGCTCAGAATCATGGTACAACACTTGGGGAAGTGAGGGATCCAGCCGCCCCATCAGCAACATGTTTGGGGTGACGGGGTCTGGATCGGCCAGGTCTGACGAGACGTACCCCAATGGTTTTGAGTTGAGGATTCCTTCTATCTCGATCAGCACCGTTTGGAGTACTTCAGCGCTTACAACTTGAGAGCCGAGAGTGGATGTTAAAGCAGCCTTAATGGATCTAATCTCTCTCTCCCAAGACCCGCCAAAATGAGGAGCGCTGGGAGGGTTAAAGTGAAACTTGAGCTGGTACTCTGCAAGTTGAGCCTGCAGGGAAGGATGCAGGGCATTGAAGGCTTCTTGAAGTTCACGATTTCCACCTCGGAAATTAGTGCCTTGGTCACAACGTATTTCAGCAGGTTTCCCACGGCGAGAAATAAACCTACGTAGTGCCATCAGGAAGGAGTCGGTACTGATGCTGGACAATATTTCAATGTGAACAGCTCTAGTTGTCAAGCATTTAAAGAGCAGGCCCCAGCGTTTTTCATTACGGTGACCCACTTTTACTAACATGGGGCCGAAGCAGTCAATGCCAGTGGAGAAGAAGGATGGCTGCTGTAACCTGAGACGAGACACAGGAAGGTCAGACATCTTTGGGTTCACTGGTTGGGCTCTCCACCTTTGGCACTCTGGACAGGAACGCTGCTCACTCTTCATGGCTTCACGGCCTCGCAGAATCCAAACTTTCCTCCTCAGTTCCGCAAACAACCTCTCCGTCCCTGGATGCTTCAGGTCACAGTCAGTCTGCCGGATGAGCAACCTGGTTACAGGATGCTTGGGATCCAGGACAACAGGATGTTTAACATCAGCTTCCAGATTAGGGCAGCGTCTGAGCCTCCCGCCTACCCTGATGAGCTTACGTGACTGATCAAATTCAGGGGCGAGTGTGTAGAGGCGGCTTGAGGTAGGTATTGGTTTTGCTGCTGAAAGACACCGGACCTCGTCAGGAAAACTGTCTCTTTGAGCAGATCTTAGAATGCGGAGCTCAGCCTCCTTGAAATCGTCTGTCGATGGGCTCCTTCCTGATGTACTGGCCGCCCCATGAAGGCGGGTTGCAGTTTCCTTTAGTAGGTCATTGAAGCTGTCATAATTTGTTACATCGGGTATAGAGCCGGTGCTCACGGATGTAGCCAGACATGTCATGGCTTTGCAATGCTCCTCTGTGAAGTCCTCACAAGGGGGAAGTGGATGCTCTGGCCATTGCTGTGGGGGGAGCAACAAGAAGGGAGGTCCACATGCCCAGCGGGACTGACTTGTGAGCTCTTGTAATCTTCTACCTCTGGTGAGGTCATCTGCGGGGTTGTCCATTGATGCCATATAATGCCAAGTCTGGTTGTCCGTTAACTCTTGGATCTCTGTGATTTCCGTTTCATAGGCTTTAGCCTTCTCAGGGTCTCGACTCAAGCATTTTCCAGTGCCTCGCAGGCTGGGGAGGACTGCTTCGGGTGGCACGGACAGAGTAGGCATGTTATTGACACGCAAAAGAGGGGTTGCATATCTCTGAGTGTCTTCCACCCTCACCCTGATTGTCTTTGCTTCCAGAAGGTCCATAACCTGTTGCTCTCTCAGGGACCATGTAACCAGCTTTTCATTCCTGTATGGCAGAACATCGAGTTGCCATAGCTTCTCTACATGACTGAAGAGCTCTGCTGAAAGGGAGGCTGTGGACAAGAACAGACATTGTTTGGGATGATAGTTCGGGCAAGAAGTGTTGACAGGTCCTTGTAGTGTCCAACCCAACCTGGTCTTAAGTGCAGCAGGGCCTCCAGGTGGACCTAAACGTACAGGTTGGATGGGAGTAATCAGGTGAGGACAGTCGGAGCCAATCAGCAGCAATGGCTGGGCATTTGTGAACGACTCCAATGGTAGCTTCTTCAAGTGTCTGTACTTCTGCTGAAGTGATTTCACAGGGTATGAATGCTCAGCCAGCTCTAGATCATCTGCGGTGAAGGCCTTATTGATGGTGAAGGTCTTCGATGGGTGGCTCACAGGCGAAACTTTAACCGTCACTGATGCCCCATGCAGTGTTCTCAGTCCTTGTCTCACAGTCCGCAGGGAGAGACTCTCTGGGGTTCCCTTTAACTTCAGCTTCTGGGTAGCCTCTGGTAGCAGGATAGTCCTCTCCGATCCGTCATCAAGTATAGCGAATGTCTCCAGCGTATGCTCACCATTTCGCAGCAGAACTTTACTGATCTTTAGAAGGACCTGGTTGCACCCTGCTCGACGATCTAGGTAGAGAACATATGCGGATGATTTATTCTCTGGCTCTGAGGTTGCTGGGTTAATTGGTTTAGATGCAACTGCACGCAGATTCCCTTCATGCAGGGCTTCCAGATGCTTCCCTTTGCATATTTTACATTGCACTTTAAGTCGGCATTGGGCCGCTTGGTGGCGCCGACCACAATGCCAGCAGCAGTTGTTAGACTTAATCCAGTTAATCTTCTGATCCTCTTGTCAGTTGCTTGAAGTTAGCACACTGATCCAGAAAATGTAGGGTATTACTGCAGTAGGGGCAGTATGCTTTGGGCTTGTCCTGTGCATCTGAAGTGTGATGAGTTTGAGCTGGAGACTCTTTTGATTCACTATCTTGCGTTGCGCCGAGGAGGACCATTGTAGCTCTCTTAGCAGCTCTTTTATCTCTTTTCGAACTACCGCTGTCTCTCTTGTTATCTCTGTCCGCTTCATCACCGCCCTCTTGGATGACCAACTCATATTCCAGCCACTCTGCAAAGTCTCTTAATGATGGTACTCCACTATTTTGTGGGTAGAGGTAGCGGCGGAAGGCAGCTCGGAGGTCTTGAGGTAGCTTCTTTATGAGTCTCGCCACATGAGACCCACACTGTAGCTCTACTCGTCCATCTTCTCCAAGCTGTTCAAGCATCCCAACTAATGCTCGAACTCTGAGAGCAAACCTTCTGAAGCCTGCCGTGTCACTGAGATGAATATTGGGCTCATCCATCAGCTCTGCTATTCTTTGTAGGGACAGGTGGTGTGGCTGACCATAGTGCTTAATGAGAGAAGCCATTGTGTCTGTGTATGGACAAAGAGAGTTACTGTATGAGTCCGCAAGAAGAAGCGCATCCTCAAATTTAAGGTGATCACAGAGCACTTGATACTTAAATCTCTCTGTTGCATCAGTTGGGAGGATGTTGTCCAAAGCCAGTCTTAGCCGGGCAAACTGCCTAGGATCAGCCTGGGTGAATTCCGGGATTGAGGGCTTTGGGCCTCTGTAGATCTTCTCCTTCGGAATGAGAGACCGAGTGGGAGTAGACACTCGCTCTGGAGACAGGATGTGGCCCTCCAAAGGGCCAAGAGTTTGAGATGCCAGGGCAGACTGCTGCATATGGGTCTGAGTGTCTGTATTTGTAGTTACTGCCGCCGCATCTTGCTGCACTCGTAACTCTGGTAGACGCTGGCTACGCTCTTGGACAATGCCTGGTGGTTGCTGGGGTAGAGCAAATTGCACATGTGGAAGATCAGGATGATCCCTAGGGAAATAAACTGGTGGTGGAGGTTGTGGCCACTCCTCTTCCTCTTGTGCACCTCCTATTGCTGCAGGTAGGACATCTTGATGTAGAGAGGCTTGGGTGGGCGTATCTGTGTAGAGCCACAAACCATTAGCCGAGATGTTAGTGCTTCCTGGTTCCACAGGTTGCAGACTTGTAGCAGCCAGTGTAGTAGTACCACGGTCTATCTGTCTACTCAGATCTGTAAACATCATCTGCAGACGCCTGTTGTCCTCCTGCAGCTGCTGTACTATGCTCATAAAGCCGTGGGGGGCACCGGATAATACTGGTCCGGTGAAGGGGGTTCCAAGATACCCAGGAGATGGGTCACTGATCTGTCCTGGGTGTTGCGGGAGGGGCGTCATCTCGGCGTATTCCTCTGTGGCCCTGTACTGCTCTTGTGGGGCAGGTGGCAGCGTGCATCCCTCATAATCGTTCATCCATCCTGGTGGTCGCACTGCCCTTCTTGGACGGGCACCACCTCTCTGCGGACCATACTCCATCTTCACTCCGTAATCACCAGATCCCGGGTTTTGGCACCAAATTTTGTTATGAAGAATTATCTGTCTGGTTCTGTATAGTTGTGATCGCGGAGTGGGCATCGGTTAGAATGCCAAGAACTGGGCTGGATGAATTCTTTATGGTCTTTATTCAGACTTGCTTCAACACTTGTTCCAACATGTGTGGGTGTGTATGTGTGTGTGTGTGTGTGGTTCTGTAACAAATAAAAGGGAAGAGCATATCAGATATAAATTCTACCTAATACTTCAATAACATAAATAACAAGGAAAATAACTAAAGCATTGGTGGAAATATAACAGCTTATAATGAACTAAAGTAATGTTGGTCAAATCCAATATTAAATAGCAGTCACGTGCTGCCCTTATAGGTAGGCCTCAAAGCCTTAACTACTACACTAATTATTAAAGTAAACAAAGGCACACTTCTCTCATTTACAATATACCCATAATTACACAAGCTCAAATACAGGTGACTACTTTAAACAATATATATATAGACCTAAGAACCAACAACTAAAATAATAATACAGTAACAAGAACATAGTGTAGCTTAGCCCCTTAGTCTATAGCTAACAATGGTAAACAGCGGAATATCATGTCCTTAAAATTATCCAGGTGAACAATAACCATACTAAACGTCTTAATAATCTTCTACAAATCACTCACCTGTCTCATGGACGCACACTCTAATAAAAAGGACAACTAAAGGGACATATGCTACCATCAACGATACTCAGGGCAAACTAATGAACAGTGTAATAAGTTCCTTCCTCACAAAAACGGCCACGCCCCCAGTGGTCAGTCTGAGAACTGCAACCAAACCTGTAATATCTTTAATCACAGTCCTGCCTTCATAACACTCTTGTTACCCATACCTATCATCATTTGTGGTTATTTCTCTTTGTTCTATTTAAGGGACGCCGGCCCGCAGTTCGGCTCGGCGTCCTTCAACATTGTTTCCCAGCATGTGCCCCACACTGATATAGTTGTATCCTGGCATGCATTCCACGTCTTATCATCCAGTTACTCCTGCCTACTTCTGTAAGTTTTTGTTCCTGTTTGATATTTTGTGTTTTTATTAAACTCCTGCAAACTCACACCCAGCATTTGGGTCTTCGTTCCTGCCCTGAAGGGCATTTATGACAGAAGGATGCCGACAGTTTGGACCCAGCAGCTGTGAGGTTTGCCTTTTTTTCCACCCTGCATTTTTTGTTTGTTAATGAGGACCAATAGACTGTGCGTCCAGCAATGTTTGGGTGTGTGCTTTTGACTGAGGGAGAGCTGGAGGCCATGAATCGGCTGAAGGATCTGGTTTCCGCGGTGTGCAGCTGCAGCAATCCAGAAGACGAGTGCCAGCTCTGGACAGCAGCAACCCAGGAGCTGGAGGGCATCCCGCCTGGAAGTGTTCCCGTGGGTACGGGACCTTCCTACCTTCTGCCCTCAACAACCCGCCTCCCCGCCGGAGGACCCTGCAAGTATGGACTTCAGCCAGTATGGTCTGGATGAGGTACAGTATTCTGTCCTGATTGCATGTAACATCTGCGCACAAACTGACAGATAGCTAACATGCAGGATCCAGAGAAAGTCGACCACGGAAGTAGAGCTGAACTGTTTTAACGAGTTCTTTTTTCTCTTTCCATTTATTTTCTCTTTCTCCTTTTCCTTTTTTCTTTGTAAAACTGAAATGAATACAAAGTATAATGCTTTGGTTACAGATCTTCAAATTGAATTCACAACGCTTTATATGAGCTACACATATGCTGTGACAATAACCTACATCCGGGTTAGCTTGGCATTTTAACCTTAGCAAATAAACAATCACCAAATAGTTTGGTTTTAACGCTAAACATATGAACTCTGTCATAACCCGAGTGTCGGTTCTGGCCACACTCGGGTCTCATATCTTTTTGTTCTCTGGCTTTGGCAGCTGAGGATTCCTTCCAGCTCCTCGGGCTCTTATTGTGAAGGCGCCCGGGGGAGCTCCCTGCTGTCAAAGTCAGCTGCTGCTCTGCTGTCATTAGCAGCAGCTGTGCCGCGTTGGGGTCATTAGCCACCAGAGATTTAAGCGGGTGCTAAATGTCCTCCAACGCGGCAGTCTCTGTTATATCTTGTTATGTTCACCTGTATGTTCAGCCACGTTCTGTCGTGCTCCTGTTATTCTCCTTGCTCATCGTGGTTAATGGACTTGGGAATCCCCCGTTACCCGTCTGTTAACGGTCCCGTTGTAAGGTACGCTCTGTGTGACTGTGTTCTGTGTGTGTTCATCCTTACTCTACAATAAATTACCACTGCAAACTCTCTGGTGACTGAGGCGTCTTGTGACGGTCCGTGAGGGCCGTCGTGACAGTAGACTGCCGCCAAACGCCCGGAGAGGAGGCGTTGTATCGAGACGCCATTCACCGTGTAGTTTGCAGTAGTGGACTGTTAATTCCTACCTGTCTGAGTGTCTGCAGCGGGGAGTATGTCGTCATCCAGGGGCCATTGTCGGCGCCTTGGCAGGCAGCAAGCGGAGGTTCTGAAGGAGGTAGATTACACCATCTTCACCGCTACGCTGTTGGACGCTCCCAGCGACATTTGTAGATACCTGGACCTAGCCGAGGAGATTCTGGATTCTCTTCCCCGCTTCACCGATCATCCAGAGGTAAGCGTGAGGAGAGATGACATCGCCACCCAGCGTGAGAAACTCCGAGGGCTGGAGGGAAATCCTGGCAGGAAGCTGAAGCGGAGGAGACGTCGCCCCTCGCTTCGGGATCCCGCTCCTGCCTCCGTTCCGGCCCGGGAGTTCGCACCACCCGGAGGTCTTTTCCCATCGGGCATGTCGTCACTCGGGATTCCCCCAGAGAAGCTGCAGATGACAGCAGAAGAGATCTGGGACCGGGTGGCTGCTGCTTGCTCCGCTAAGAATCCTCCGGCGTGTATGAAGCATGTGGTGGCGGCGGTCAGACTGGTGGAGAGGAATCCAGCGCTGCGTGAGTTTCCTGAGTTTGCTGACTTGCTTGCCGCCGTTTCTGCTCAGGAACGGCGACTTCCGGACCTCACCTTCGCCTCACCCCCTACAAGGAACCGTCGTCGCTCCGGCTTCCAACCTCGGCTAGAGCCCCGTCTGGATGCTGTCCCGGGTCGCCGCAAGGGCTCAACCCCCCACACAGCTGTCACTCCTGTGCCTCGTCAGAGGGGAATCCCCGCAGCCTCGTCTTCTCCCGGGCCCTTGCCTGCTGTCCCGTCAGCGCTCCATGCCCGACTGACCCCGGCTGTCGCCCCCTCCTCCTCGTCGCCTATCCTGGCTGCTGTGTGTCACGAGAGCTCCATTTCGGTGAGCTTCATCCCGGATCCGCCTCGAGTGGCCTCATCTCGTCTTCCCAGAGGGCCCTCTGTCGCCGTCCAGCGGGGAAAGGAAGGAATGACGTCCCCCACAGCGAGGACCATCTTACCCTTAGGGGAAAGGCAAGTGCATGATAATTTCTCTTCTTTTGATATTGTTTTGCCTTGTCTGACTCCTGGGGGTGGAGTTCGGGGTATGCAGCCCCCCGAGCTCCCTCCACCCGCTGTGGACGAAAGTAATAACCCTGCTTCCTCTGTGTCTCCCCCCGCTGAGCGGTCCTCAATGTCAGGCCAACGTCGCTGGATGAGGAGGGGGCCTGCGGTTCTGGAGAGCCTGGTTCCGGTTCCGCAGCCAAGCCAAGGGTGGAGGAGGAGAGCGGACTGCAGCGTGGAGCCATCGCCGATGAAGAAGCGTCCCCGGGGTTCCACGGAGGAGCGGTCCGGTCCAGCAGGGCGAGATTCTCCTGCCACCACGCCGTGCGGGCCACCGGCGTGGACATCGGTGCTGGAGGACTCTCTAGCTGCACGCACCATCATGCCAGCTGCGGAGCCCGACGCAGCTGAGTGGGAGCCTGAGGACGACCTCCTGACTTCTGAGCCCGGATCATCGCAGTCCTGGACGGCGTCAGAACCCAAGCTCAGGCAAGTGCTCTGTTTTATCTTTCTTCTTCACCTTTTAGAGCACTTTTGCCTGTCTCAAGGGGAGATGAGCCGGGTGCAGCCGCCCGCTGCGTCCGAGCTTATCTCGCCGGGTTCTGGCGCTGCCGGTGATCCTGATCCCGGGTTTTCTCTCTTGTGTGAGTCTTCTCCCAGGGTCGCCGGCGAGGGGCTGCTCTCGCCTGCTGCGCCAGAGGTTCCGGTTTCGGGGTTGGAGGTCGAGTCTGGTGCCACGCCGACCGGGTCCACCGGGAGTGCTGTTCCGGTC
Source organism: Pholidichthys leucotaenia (assembly GCA_020510985.1). Classification (NCBI taxonomy): domain Eukaryota; kingdom Metazoa; phylum Chordata; class Actinopteri; order Cichliformes; family Pholidichthyidae; genus Pholidichthys; species Pholidichthys leucotaenia. The sequence continues at coordinate 414,465,336 of CM035836.1, forward strand.
CAGTTGGGGTCCACCGGGAGTGCTGTTCCGGTCCAGTTGGGGTCCACCGGGAGTGCTGTTCCGGAGGCCCAATCGGGGTCCACCGTGGGTGCTGCACCAGCAGGTCCTAGGTTCGGTGAGGGAGCTGCAGATCCCCAGCCACCGGATGCTGGACAGGCTCGTTTTCTGCTTCACTCTCATCTCCACCGTCATCCTCCTCGTCTCCCTGAGGAGCACTACCCATCTCCACCTGGGGCCGTTGGGGTCCCGAACGCTCCGCCCGGTTTCCCCTCATCTCCCCCCTTTTCTGCGGGACCACCGGCTGCTTCTTCCCAACGGTTCTGGTGGGCTGGTGTTGCGGGGCGGCCGCCTGAAGGGCTGTCTCGTTGGTTTGGTTCTCTGGGTCGGCCCCCCAACCTGTTTATCTTCCTGTGCGGCGACCTGCTCCGGCCGCCTGAAACTCTCTTCCCCCGAGCATGGGACTGGGGTAGGCCGCCCGAACTGTCCTCTTTTCCCCTCGCTGTTCTGTGGCCTCTTGTTGCCGGACGACCCCCCCCCGAACCTTTTGCCCCCATCCCTCCGGGCCTGGACTGCGCCCTTTCCGGGTTCCTGATCTCGTCTGTGGGACTGTTGGGGTGTGTGTGTGGGGGGGGGGAGGGGGATTGTTTTGTGTTTTTGTGTCACTCTGTTTGCCCAAGGGTGTGTTGCCTATTTTGTACTTATTGTGTTTTTTTTTCTCCCTACCTTTGTAGCCTTGTTGGTTGTTTGTCTCTCTCTCCCTCCTGCCAGCACCCCATCCACCCACCCTAGGGGGGTGGGGGTGGGGCTTGGGTGTTACTCAGGCCGCTCAGAGCTCGGCCTTGAGGGGGAGGTACTGTCATAACCCGAGTGTCGGTTCTGGCCACACTCGGGTCTCATATCTTTTTGTTCTCTGGCTTTGGCAGCTGAGGATTCCTTCCAGCTCCTCGGGCTCTTATTGTGAAGGCGCCCGGGGGAGCTCCCTGCTGTCAAAGTCAGCTGCTGCTCTGCTGTCATTAGCAGCAGCTGTGCCGCGTTGGGGTCATTAGCCACCAGAGATTTAAGCGGGTGCTAAATGTCCTCCAACGCGGCAGTCTCTGTTATATCCTGTTATGTTCACCTGTATGTTCAGCCACGTTCCGTCGTGCTCCTGTTATTCTCCTTGCTCATCGTGGTTAATGGACTTGGGAATCCCCCGTTACCCGTCTGTTAACGGTCCCGTTGTAAGGTACGCTCTGTGTGACTGTATCTTTGTGATTATCTCGTCTGGCGCATCGGGTGTTCCCCGGCTCAGACTTCACCCAGCCACTGTATGTGTTCTGTGTGTGTTCATCCTTACTCTACAATAAATTACCACTGCAAACTCTCTGGTGACTGAGGCGTCTTGTGACGGTCCGTGAGGGCCGTCGTGACAAACTCCAGCTTATATATATGCAGACATACACAAAACTTGAAAGAAGTGACTAAACTTACAAGCAAAGGCTCTCCAAGGCACACATGAAAATGGAAAACAGGAGAGAATGTTTCTGGCTGATGCATGAAACACTGCTCCTTCTTAACTGACTTTGAATATTTTTTTTCACTTTCACGCCACATCTACTGATGTTTTTACAACAAACCGCCACAAGGTGGCCACAGAATGTGTGCCATGACACTCCCCGCCTGGTATTAATTAGATTCCACTGTAAAACTAACAAAAATAAAATAGAATGTTCACAAGATTTCAAAGTATTAGTCCTTGGTGTGGGGATCATGAAATGATGAGACTGGATTATTTCTCAGTATTGGTTTATTGCATCTCACATCGCCAGCTCTCTCTCTGTCAGGAAAAAAGAGGGAGAGCTGCGGCAAACCCCCACACATTTATACCAGCACATCAAAGACAGAATCACACACTCAAGTCAAATCCTTCTATTTACAATTAATCACTTCAGAGTCCTCTTTGCTCTTCCGTCTGACCCCAGGGGGTCAGACAACCCTTTCAGGATCTCGCCCCCGATCCTCTGTCTTCCTTCCCAGTCCGCGGTGGTCCAGACCCATTGTCCCTCTGAGGCGTGATGTCAATACACGCTGCAAGCTTAAAGCCTTTCTGTGTTTGAGCCTAAGCGGTCAAATATGTGAGCTACATAAGGTTACAATTATGGGCGCTACATCACCCCCCTCCAAAACGCCAAAGAATGGACACACAATAACAATATCCTAATGGCAATACAGCATATGTCACCCCCCACCTGCAGGATCTACAGCACAACCTACACAGTTTGATCAAAACACACATCACCCTGCACGTAGTCTAGGCTTCAACCTCCTCCCGAACCTGCTGTACGCAGGTTTCACAGTCTGTGTTGTGCCATCCTGCAGCAAATCTGTGGAATGAGGGGGAGAAAGGTTATTCGTCCCCTGCGGGGGCTCCAGGTGCCGTTCCCTGGGGGGTCTGCCACGTCGAGGCGCCCTCGCCGGTCGTACAGATTCGTCATGCAACACAAAGGCAGGCTTTAATCTATCAATACTGATTGTTTCTTTCCTGCCCCCCAAATCTAGCACAAAATATTTATCCCCGGTTTCCAGCACTCGAAATGGACCGTCATATGGTGGGCGGAGACTGTGTCGCTGAGTGTCGTGCCTGACAAAAACAAATTCAGCGTTTTGTAAAGCTTTGGGAACAAAAACGCGTGGAAAAGTGTGATGAGCGGGGCCCGGGAGCATTTCTGCTCCCGTGTCAATCGGAGGTCCCCGCGCCAGGGGGCGCCCCAGTGCCGCATGGGCTGGTAGGAAGTCACCGGGCAGCCTGAGAGGTTGTGCAAAAACTAATTCCGCGGGTGAGGCATCTAAGTCCTCTTTGGGCGCCGAACGCAACCCCAATAAAACCCATGGTAGTTTGTTTACCCAATCTGCATCCGTGAGCGACGCTCTGAGGGCTGCCTTCAGAGACCTGTGAAAATGCTCGCATAAACCGTTGGGCTGGGGGTGATAAGCGATAGTGCGGTGGACTGCCGCTCCTAAGCTGCTGGCCATTGCTGACCACAGTTCCGACACAAATTGAGGTCCCCTATCGGACGTAATATCCGACAGAACCCCGAACCGCGCTACCCAGGCTGTTAAAAAAGCGCGAGCCACCTCTGCCGCTGTGGTCAATGTTAATGGGACCACTTCCGGCCAACGTGTGGTTCGGTCCACCATTGTCAAGAGATGTGTGAACCCTTGTGACGGCGGTAGGGGGCCCACTAGGTCTACGTGCACATGATCGAACCTCTTAGCCGGAATGTGGAACGGTTCTAAGGGGGCCTTCGTGTGCCTGTGGACTTTGGCCCGCTGGCAAGCCATGCAGGCTTTCGCCCACTCTTTCACGTGCTTGCGCAGGCTCGGCCAAACAAACTTCTCCGCTACCATTTTCACAGAAGCGCGTACTCCCGGGTGCGCCAGGGAGTGCACCACGTCAAAAACGCGACGGCGCCACGTGGCCAGTACCACTGGGCGCGGCCGCCCAGTGGATACGTCGCAGATTAGGGGGGGCGAACCGGTTTGTAAACTCCTGCTCTCCAGCCTTAACCCTGTTGGTCCAGACAGGAGCGCGCGCACGTCTGCGTCTCCGCTCTGCTCTGCCGCCATGGCTGCATAATCTATCCCCACGTGAACAGGGGCCGCGTGCGCGTCCGCGCTGTTACTCCGCCCCGCGGCTGTGGTAGAACAATCCGCATCCGCGCGGACAGGCGCTGTTACCGCGCGTGAGAGACAGTCTACATTGAGCTTACCGGCTACGTGCTGAATATCAGTGGTAAATTCCGAAATTGCGGCCAGCTGTCTCTGCTGCCGTCCTGATCACGGTTCTGAAATTTTGGACATTGCAAAAGTGAGTGGTTTGTGGTCGACAAACGCGGTGAAACGCCGCCCTTCCAGCCAGAACTGGAAATGGCGAATGGCCAGGTGGAGCTCTAGCAGCTCCCTGTCAAACGCGCTGTATTTCCGCTCAGCATCGCGCAAGGATCTGCTGAAAAAAGCGAGCGGCTGCCAAACTCCAGCGACCTGCTGCTCTACAACGGCCCCTATGGCCACATCTGACGCGTCGGTGGTTAGCGCTATGCGGGCTGATGGGTCTGGGTGAGCCAGCAGTGCTGCGTCTGCAAGTGCTTTTTTAACCTCCGTGAATGCTCGCTCCTGCTCCGGGGACCACTCGATCACATTGGAGGGCTTCTGCCTTTTAAGCGCGGTGTATAATGGTTGCATAAGCTGTGCTGCGTGGGGTATGAAACGGTTATAAAAGTTTACCATTCCTAAAAATTCTTGCAATGCTTTGACCGTTTGTGGCTGGGGAAACTCTGCCACTGCACGTACTTTGGCCAGTAGAGGGACTGCTCCCTCTGGGGAGACACGGTGTCCTAAAAAATCGATTTGCGCTATGCCAAAATGGCACTTGGCCGGGTTAATTATCAACCGGTGCGCTCCCAACCTCTGAAAAACCGTCGTGAGATGTTTTTCGTGTTCCTCCTCGGAGGCACTGGCGACTAAAATGTCGTCCAAGTAGACAAAAACAAAAGGGAGGTCGCGCAACACGGCATCCATCATTCGTTGGAAGGTTTGCGCGGCGCCTTTAAGGCCAAAAGGCATGTGTAAAAATTCAAAAAGTCCGAACGGGGTTATTACCGCTGTTTTGGGAATGTCCTCTGGTCGGATGATAACCGCGGACCAGGTCTATTTTAGAAAAAATGCGCGCCTTCGCCAAATGCACTGAAAAATCCTGGATGTGCGGAATTGGGTAGCGGTCCTGCACTGTGGCATTGTTTAACCTGCGGTAATCACCACAAGGTCTCCACGAGCCGTCAGCCTTCGGAACCATATGCAGCGGGGAGGCCCAAGGGCTCTTCGAGCGGTGAATTATGCCCAACCTTTCCAGGTTGGCGAACTCCTCGCGCGCAATGGAGAGCTTAGTTGCATCCAAGCGCCGAGCTTTCACAAAAACTGGTGGGCCAACTGTGGTGATAAAGTGCTCCACCCCGTGCTTCGCAACCTTAGCTGAAAACGTGGGAACTGTGAGTGCTGGGAACTGGGTTAGAAGAGTGTGAAACTTACCGCCTGCTGTGGCAACGTTGGTCTGTACTGGCGGCAGGGACACTCGAGCTGCACAAGGGATAGAATAAAAAGAGAGTGCATTTACTAGGCGTCTATTAACCAGATCCACTAACAAGCCATGTGAGCACAAAAAGTCAGCGCCTAACATGTTGAAACTCACCGCCGCTACTATGAAAGTCCATTCATAGGTGCGGCCGTGCAAGGACAGGAGCAGAGTCCTTTCCCCGAAAGTTTTGATAGACGAGCCATTCGCCGCCGTTGCCCCGTCTCCGCGGGGCCCAGCCACACGGTCCGCATAGGTCGCGGTGATGAAACTCCTCTGGGCTCCGGTGTCCACGAGGATTTGCCGCCCGGAGCCCGCATCTGTCAGATAAAGCAGCTTGTTTTGTTCACCGAGAGTCGAAGCTGCTAACAACCCCTGGGGCTGCACGGTGGCGCAGTAGTTTAGCACTGTGGCAGCACAGTTTACCCTCGGCCGGGGGATCGCGGGGATCATGAGATCGTGGGTTCGATTCCAGCCCCCGACCAACAGTGAGCTGTGTGGAGTTTGCATGTTCTCCCCGTGTTGCGCGGGTTTACTCCGGGATTTCTCCGGTTTCCTCCCGCATACCAAAAACATGTAGGTTTAGGGCGCTCGCGCACGCAGCGACCAGCAGCCGGTGGCTTGTCACCAGACTGCAAACCAAATCTACCTACGGGTACAAATAAGTAACAAAAAAAAAAAAAAAAAAAAAAAAAAAAAACCCCGGCCCGGGCGTTTCCCTGTTTCTTGAAACCGCACGGTGGGATGCATCTGTACGCCTTCTCAGCGAAGCGTCGATGGTAAAAACAGAGGCCGTCCCCTCCTCTGCTTCGGGACCGTGCCGCTGCCGTCGTCGCTGGGGTTGCTTCTGCTGCCTCCGGCTCCTCACTACCCCCGGCCGCCGCGCCGAGGTCTGCTGCTGCCACGGAAGTCTCCTGCTCGTCGCAGGCATTGAGGAGCCGCTGCGCTTCCTTGGCCAGCGCACGGAAGTCTTGCTGGGTCGCACACCTCATGCCGGACAGGGTACCCCTCATGTGTGCTGGGAGGGTCCTCAAGAAGATGTGTTTGAACAGAAACGCATCGTTGTCTGTCCCGATCAGCTGCAGCATGTCCTCCATGAGGTCGGTCGGCCTGCGTCCTCCTCTGTCGCGCAGGTCCAGAAGCCGCCTGGCCCTCACCTCGGCTGATGGCACGAAACTCTCGATGAGGGCGGCTTTCAGCGCGTCGTACTTGCCAGCAGCGGGCGGCTGCTGCACCAGGCTCCGCACACATCGAGCTGTGCGGCTGTCGAGTCTTGCGATGACATTATGAAACTTGGTGTCATCTGCTGATATTCCCCCAAGCACGAACCGCGATTCTGCGTGTTGGAACCATGAGTGCGGGTCGTCTTGCCAGAACTCGGGGAGCTTAATCAAGCTTGCACTCGTGCGGGCGGTCTCCGGTGAATCCGGGTCAGGGCAACGTTCCCCCCGGCATCTTACGTCTTGGTCACCAATGTGGGGATCATGAAATGATGAGACTGGATTATTTCTCAGTATTGGTTTATTGCATCTCACGTCGCCAGCTCTCTCTCTCAGTCAGGAAAAAAGAGGGAGAGCTGCGGTAAACCCCCACACATTTATACCAGCACATCAAAGACAGAATCACACACTCAAGTCAAATCCTTCTATTTACAATTAATCACTTCAGAGTCCTCTTTGCTCTTCCGTCTGACCCCAGGGGGTCAGACAACCCTTTCAGGATCTCGCCCCCGATCCTCTGTCTTCCTTCCCAGTCCGCGGTGGTCCAGACCCATTGTCCATCTGAGGTGTGATGTCAATACACACTGCAAGCTTAAAGCCTTTCTGTGTTTGAGCCTAAGCGGTCAAATATGTGAGCTATATAAGGTTACAATTATGGGCGCTACATCTGGTTTACATAAGAAGAACCGTTTCTGACACAGGTCTCAGGAATGTTTTGACTCTCCCGTGCCTTGCAATCCTAAGCAGTACTTTTCTGACTTGTCCATCAATGCAAGCGATATGTCTTGGTCACCAACGCCATGGGCCATTCATTGCGCTTGGCTTGAGAGTCTTTTAGAAGGGCGACATCACCATCCTTCAGGTTTGGTCATTCTTCTTGCCATTTTCTCCGGCTCTGAAGCATAGTCAGATATTCACGTCTCCACCTGCTCCAGAAAGTGTCATCTAGGTGCTGCACCTGCCGCCATTGTTGTCTATAGGGGTTTGATTCCTTGAAATCGCCTGGAGGAGGATGGAGGGTACAGAACTTTTGAGTGAGAATCATGCCTGGTGTCAGTAAGAAGGAGGATTCTGGGTCTGTTGAAATAGGAGTTAGAGGCCTTGAAATGATTATTCCTGTGACTTCTGCCATCAAGGTAGACAGCACATGTTCAACACTTTACATATTTGGGGAGAGAGATCTGCCCTTCAATTCTGGATATCATAAAACATAATTTTGACAAAACTCTAAAGATAATCTCTGATTTGGAGAGGTGGTCTAAATTGCGAAACTCACTCCATAGCCGTGTGTCAGGAATTAAAATGAATATACTGCCTAGGGTGAACTTTATTAGTTCAATGATTCCACTTTCGCCACCACGACAATACTGGATAAAGCTGCAATCAGCTGTCACCAAATATGTATGGAATGGTAAACGATCTCGTATTAAACTACATACAATGCAACGTGATAGAAAAGACAGTGGTCTTTCTCTCCCAGACTTTAAACTTTATAACTGGGCATTGACACTGAGACCACTAATTGTTTGGTTTCGTCTCAACTCTCAAGTGTTATGGCGAGAGTTGGAAGAAAGTTTGGTTAGTCCCCATTCTCTTTATCAATCTGTACATCTACATCCAGTTTCATCTCAAGCGAGGACCTACAGTCCCATTATAACACGACTACTTGATGTTTGGGGGAAAGCTGGGAAGCTGTGTGGAGGACTCTTTCCATGGAATCCAGGGATCCCACTTTTTGGTAATAAAAGATTTAAAGTGGGTGACCAACCACTACAATTTGCACCTTGGGAAGAGAAGGGCATCTCCATACTTGGGAATATTTTGGGGATGATGGAATGATGTCCTTCACAGTTATCTACTAAATTTGGTCTATCTCATACAACCTTTTACTTTTATTTACAGCTGCGCTCTGTTTTAAAACAACTCGGAGCTCCCTTAAACAGTAAACTGTCTCAACTCCCCGCGGAAAAATTTTTATTAACACCATCTTAATTAGGTTGTTTTTTTTTAGCCAAAGTCAAATTCCTTGTATGTGTTGTGCATACTTGGCCAATAAAGCTGATTCTGATTCTGATTCTGATTCTGATGTTTCAAGACTCTATAATCTTTTGCTTAATAGCTCTTATTGACCCCTGGCATTGGATTCTGTATGGAAAGTTGATTTTGATGAACTTGGTCCTGATTTAAACTGGGGCAAGATATGGGAATGTATCAACATGTCATCCAGAAATCCTGATCGTCAACAAATTCACTACAATTTTATGCATAGGCTATATCTCACTCCCCCCCCCCAAAAATGCATGTAATGAAAATGATTACAGACCATATTTGCAATTTGTGCTCATTAAAGGAAATTGGTATATTTAAACATGTGTTTTGGGAATGCCCCCCAGTTGTTGATTTCTAGAGACAGGTTTCAAGTAATCTCTCTATGTTACTGGGAGTCACAGTACCTTGCTCACCAGGCACTCTTATTTTAAATGATCTCTCATAAGTCCAACTTAAGCTAAACTGGTAGCCACACGTTGGAAGCCACCACATTGTCTACATGTTCGTGCCTGGACATTAATGTTTTTGGACATTGCGTATTTAGAACTTTCTATATCCAGAGTGCATAGGGCTAAGAGTGATACAACTGACGCTTGGCAAGCTCTTATATATTGTCTCCGACAACTTTTTGATGGACCGGTGCTTAACTAAGGCTTTGGACTGGGGTGGTTGGTGGGGGAGGGTTGTTTTTGTTTTGTTTTTTATTTTTATAAAAACTATGTCATTTAAATAAGCTAATATTTTGTAAAACCTTGTAAGTAACATTTGACTGTACAAGCCATGTTGAACACAGCAAAATGGAAAAATCAATAAAAAGTTGATCACAAAAAAGGTAGACAGCACATCATGTGTCAAGGGAGAGGGACTGGTCTGCTGCAGCATGAAATCTAGTATGCGTCTGGAGGCACCTATCATCCGCTCCCAGGCCCCTCCCATGTGGGACGCATGAGGGGGGTTGAAGATCCATGAGCATCTCTCCTCGCTGAGGCACTTTCTTACTCTGAGTTTGTGGGGTTCTGTCAGTAGGATTTCCAGCTCTTTACAGGCCCTTACGAAATTAGTCCCACAATCTGAATGGAATCTGCTTGGCAGGTCCTTGCAGAGCAAAAAACCTTCTTTGGGCATTTATGAAAGTGGATGAATCCATGGAGTCAATCAGCTCGATATGTATGGCCCAAGAACTCAAACAAGTGAAAACAACAGCCCATCTCTTGCTTTGTGCCTGGCCTCCCCACGTACGTCTTGCAACAACTGTCCAAGGGCCCAACATATCTAGTCCGACATACTAACTACTAACTAACTAACTAACCTGCACTTATATAACGCTTTTCTAGTCACAAAGACCACTCAAAGTGCTTTCACTAGTACTAACCCTCTATTCTAAGGGCCTATAGGAAACAGATACCTGTTTTTTAATAGGTTTGACCAACCGCCCTCCCCCCCGACTGCACAACAACCACTGCTGCCTCTAAAGACATCGAGTCCTGCTGCCCACACCCCACTCCACCAACACCCCCCCCCCCCCACTGCCAACACACAGCCCCCCAACATGACCCTCACTAAGACCCAGGTGAGGATGGAGCTGAGGAAGATCAAGGCGAGGAAGGCGTCGGGACCAGACGGCATCAGCGCAAAGCTTCTCAAGTCCTGTGCAGACCAGCTGTGTGGGATTGTGGAGCACATCTTCAACCTGAGCCTGAAGCTGGGGAGGGTACCACAGTTGTGGAAAACATCTTGTGTGGTACCTGTACCAAAGACTTCCCACCCCAAAGACCTGAACAGCTACAGACCAGTGGCCCTGACGTCCCACATGATGAAGACCCTGGAGAGACTGCTCCTTGCTCACCTCCGCCCCCTGGTGAGACCAGCGATGGATCCACTCCAGTTTGCCTACCAGCATGGCATTGGGGTGGAGGATGCAGTGATCTTCCTTCTTCACCATTCTCTGTCCCACCTGGAGAAGCCCGGGAATACGGTGAGGATCATGTTCTTTGACTTCTCCAGTGTTTTCAACACCATCCAACCGGTGATCCTGAAGGACAAGCTGCTGTGCGCAGGGGTGGACTAGCACCTGTCATCATGGATCCTGGACTACCTCACTAACCGGCCACAGTTTGTGAGAACCCGGGACTGTGTGTCTGACACAATCAATGGTAGCACGGGGGCCCCCCAGGGAACGGTTTTGGCTCCCTTCCTGTTCACTCTTTATACTGCGGACTTCTCACACAACACAACACACTGCCATCTGCAGAAGTTCTCTGATGACTCTGCGATCGTCGGCCTCATCTCCAACAGAGATGAAGCTGAGTACAGAGGACTTATCCAGGACTTCGTGGACTGGTGCCATCGGAACTGCCTCCAGATCAATGCGAGGAAAACTAAGGAGCTGGTGGTGGACTGCCGCAGGCAAGGACAACCCCTCACAGCACCAGTAAACATACAGGGAACAGACATTGAGATGGTGACATCCTACAAGTACCTGGGTGTTCATCTGAACAATAAACTAGACTGGTCACACAATACCGATGCACTCTACAAGAAGGGACAGCGCAGGCTGTTCCTACTGAGGAGACTCAGGTCTTTTGGTGTACAAGGGGCGCTGCTGAAGACATTCTACGACACAGTGGTGGCATCAGCCATCACTTTTGGAGTGGTCTGCTGGGGCAGTGGCATTACAGCAGCCGATAGGAAGAGACTGAACAAACTGATCAAGAAAGATAGCTCTGTGCTGGGGCAGCGCCTTGACCCAGTGGAGGAGATAGGCGAGAGAAGGATGGTGGCTAAACTGTCATCTCTGCTGGAGTCCGAGTCCCACCCTTTGCAGGACATACTGAAAGCACTGAGGAGCTAATTTAGCAGCAGACTACATCATCCTAGGTGCGCAACTGAGAGGTTTCGCAGGTCCTTCCTACCTACGGCTGTCAGACTGTATAACCTAAGCAGGGCTGCTCGCAGAGATAGTAAAAAACGTGACGACCTAATAGTATTGAATGTAAAAGACGCAATAGACTTGCACAATGGTCCCCTCCAGTATACAACGAGGACAATATCGGTCGCTACGGAGGGTGACAATATGTATGGGTACATATTCATACTATGTAGGATAACTAAGCAGACGGTTATGCTGTTTATTCCATCTAGCTACAATGCTCCGCACTGTGTGTATATATATTTATATATTTATTCCATCTAGTTACAATGCTCCGCACTGTGTGTTTATATATTTATATATTTATATGTACATATGTATATTCGCTGCTCTTGTTTTTCTTGTCTTCTTGATTGTTGCTCTGAGTGTTGCTATCCCTGTGCTGTTGCAATCCTGGAATTTCCCCATTGTGGGACTAATAAAGGCTTATCTTATCTTATCTTATCTTATCTTATATCTAGGGACAATTTAGAACAGCCAATTAACCTGACATGCATGTCTTTGGATTGTGGGAGGAAACCGGAGCCCCCGGAGTAAACCCACGCAGCACAGGGAGAACATGCAAACTCCACACAGAACGGTTCCAACCCCTGCCAGCCTGGGGATTCGAACCAGGAACCTTCTAGCTGTAAGGCAACAGTGCTAACCACTGCACCACCGTGCTGCCCAACATGTAAGATGGTTCAGTGCTCAGGCGATCAGTGGGTAAGTCCGCCATCTTTTGTTCGGTTACTTTCCCATGAAGCTCGTTGCATGTCACACACTTATGAAGGATGCTTTTGATTCATTTCCTTATACCCACAATCCAATATCTAGCAGTGAGAACAGCAGCTTTGGTGAACACACGACCCTGATGCTTGACTCTTTCATGGTAGTGTTCTACGAGCAGTCTTGCAACATGGCTGCAACCTGGAATGATCACAGGGAACATTTCCTCATAGCTTAAAGCAGCATGCTTCAGTCCAATCCTTAGAAGACCACCATCATCCAAGCAAGGGTTTAGTTTTTTTCAAAACACTGTTTCTCGGAATGTCTTTTCCATTGGTGATGCAGGTCAGCTCTTCTTTGTAAGCTTCCTCTTGCACATTCTTGATTATGACTGCTTCAGCTTGTGACAGTTCCTCCACTGTACATCAGTTTGTGCAATGGTGCCATGACCTACACATTCTGTTTTGACCATCTGTTGCCTTTTGAGACTGGACGATGAGTACTAGAAAAGCTACGGCTCTCACCAGCGACCTCCATGAAGAAGATCGCTCAAAGTGTTTGGATACTAGATAGGAGCTCTTGACTGATAGGGTTGTGGTGAGACAAGGAACCTCCAGGTCTTTATCTGGTTCAATGAGATCGAACTTCTCATCTTCCAGAGATAGTTCATGTTGACCTTGTGACAAGAAAGCAGGTCCTGTGAGCCAGGTGGTGCTGCTCAATAGGGCTGCTGGTACAGAGTGAGTGGCGTGGTCTGCTGGGTTATGACTTGTAGGGACATAATGCCATTGTGATGGCCTTGAGACCTTCCTAATGCGCTGCACTCTGTTGCTGACATATATGTAGAATCGCCTTGTCTGGTTGTGGATATTTCCCAAGACAACCCTACTATCCATGTAGAACTCCACGCCATCAGGGATGAAGTCCACTTCACTAGTTGCAATCGTTACTATCTCGATAGCCAGAACAGCAGCCCCTAGTTCCAGTCTGGGATAGTATGAGCTGCTTGTGGAGCTAGTTTCGCTTTCCCAAGAACAAATCCAGTATGACATGCTCCTTCACTATCGATGATGTGTAGATATGCCACTGCTGCAATGGCTTTAACAGAAGCATCTAAGAAAATATGAAGCTCCTTTCTCTGGGCTGTAGAAATGGTGGTAGTAGCATATGGTTTGGGAATCTCCAGCTGCTTGAGTTCATACAGTGATTTCCTCCAGGTGTTCCATTGCTCTTCTTTGTCTTTGGGAAGGGGGGAATCCCAGTCAAGAACCTCACTTGTTAATTCTCTTTGCAAGAACTTCCCCTGAATGGTGATGGGTGCGATAAACCTGAGTGGGCCGAAGAGACTGTTGACCATAGTGATTATCCTTCTCTGTGTAAAAGGCTTCTCAGTGTCAGCCACACGAAAGGTAAACACATCCCTTTTCAGATCCCAGCTAAGTCTGAGACCGCATTGGATAGGAGTCAAGTCAACATCCAGGTTAAGCTCAAGTCCTTTACCACGATCTTTGATGGGGATTGCGTCCATTACTACCTTGTTGTTAGAGCAAACTTGTGTAGTCTTAAATTTGAGGTGGCAAGCATCTTCTGTGTCTGTGCTAACAAATCGATAGTTCCAGCAGCTGTGGGCATTGACAGAAGTTCGTCATCCACATAAAACCCTCTTTCCACAAAGTGCTTGGCATTTGAACCATATTCCTCTTCACCGTAGGCAGCTGCACGACGGAGACCATAAATGGCCACAGCAAGAGACAGGCTGTTCCCAAACATGTGCACTTTCATGCGGTATTTGATGATCTCCTTACTAGCACGGTGGCGCAGTGGTTAGCACTGCGGCAGCACAGTTTACCCTTGGCCGGGGGATTGTGGGGATTGTGGGATCGTGGGTTCGATCCCAGCCCCCGACCAACAGTGATCTGTGTGGAGTTTGCATGTTCTCCCCGTGTTGCGTGGGTTTACTCCGGGGTTTCTCCGGTTTCCTCCCACATGCCAAAGACATGCATGTTAGGTTAATTGGCTGTTCTAAATTGTCCCTAGATATCTGTTTCCTATAGGCCCTTAGAATAGAGGGTTAGTATTAATGAAAGCGCTTTGAGTGGTCTTTGTGACTAGAAAAGCGCTATATAAGTGCAGGTTAGTTAGTTAGTTAGTTAGTGTCATTATCTTTAAACCAAAGAAAGCGAAGGAAATCTCTGTTCTCCCTCATGATGATGCTGTGGAACATTTGTTCTATGTCTGTGGTTACAGCCACTAGTTCCCGTCTAAAGCACAGCAGAACCCCGAGTAGACTATTGTTCAAGTCAGGACCAGAAAGAAGACCATTCTTCAGAGAGATGCCTTGCTTTTGTGCACTGGAGTCAAAGACAACTCTAATCTCGCCTGGCTTCTGTGGGTGATATACCCCGAATATGGGCAAGTACCAACACTTTTGCCCTTCTTGCAGCGGAGGTGCCACGTCAGCATGGTCACGACCAAGGATCTTCTCCATGAAGGCCCCAAAGTGAGTCTTCATCTCAGGCTTCTTCTCCAGTGTGCATAGAAGGGAAATTAGTCATGTTAAAGCATGGTCTTTATTGTTGGGGAGTCGCCGGCATGGGGTTTTTGAATGGGAGTGGTGCCATCCAACTGTTGCCGTCGTCCATGACCATCTCTCTGTCCATAATTTCCAAGAATTGTCTGTCTTCAATTGATAGCCCAACTTTGTTATCATCCTCTGACGTTTCAAAGATTTTGGTTCCTATAGCACAGATGTCAAAGGTGAGGGAGTCAGATGCAAGAGAAACCTCAGGTTGTGGTCTGATATTGAACTTCTCCTTGACACAGAACCAGTTGGGGCATGGAGGAAGGAGTGATGGACATCCATTGTCAAGTACATGGGTGTGGTAAGTACTTACAGCTGCAGACTTATGCACTGATCCCAGGCAGACATCTCCTATCACGACCCAGCCTAAATTGAGTCTTTGTGCATAGGGGGTATTGTGAGGTCCATTCCATTGCTCCCGTACCTTGTGGAGTTGTAGGATGTCACAACCCAGGAGAAGAAGAATCTGAGCATCTGGGTCCAGTGGAGGAATATGATGAGCAATGGGCTTGAGGTGAGCATGCCACTGCACTGCCTCAGGGGTTGGTATTTTGGCTCTGTCATCTGGCATGCTGTTGCACTCAGAGTGGGCAGTTTCACCCTTGTTGTTCCCTCTAAGGACTCCATGATGAAACCCATAGCTCTTCTCCCTGTGGCCTCTGTAACACTAGCACAGATACACAAGGTGTATGCTGAGCTTTCTCCCTTGACATTCAACAGGTCGAAGAACTCAGTTCTGGCAAGCAAACAATTGCTCTGGTCATCTAGGATCATGTAGAGCTTGATTGCTTTCTCTGGGTGGCCATCTGGGTAAACCTTGGCTAGATAGACCTTGGAGCAAGACTATGAATTTCTGTCACCCCCACAAACTTCAGTGCACTTCAAAGTAACAGCAGGTTGGGCTGCTTTGGTTTCTCCCTCCCCGGCGTGCTCAATTGAGGATAAAAGGGGTGGTCCTGGATGAAGGGCTGCAATGTGAGCGTCACTGTCACATTCCCTACATTTGATAGCTGTCTTGCAGTTTTTTTGCCAGATGAGTGGTCGCAGCGCAACATCTGAAGCATATGCCCTTCTCCTTTTAGAAGGTCTTACGTTCCTCTAGGGGTTTGCTCCTAAAACCTCTACAGCACCTGAGAGGATGTGGCTTCTTATGAAGTGGGCATGTCCTGTTGACGTCTTCCAACCCACTACTTGACCTGCTTGCCCCACTCACAGCATCTGGCAAGACCTCAGTCTTGTGTCTGTAAACTGAGCTCTTTGATTGTCTCTTGACCAGCTGCTCCAGTTTTGGTGAACTTTGGTTCCCTGATGAAAGAGCAAAACTTGGGTCATTCCGTGTCCGTGCCTCTCTGCAGACAAAGTCACAGAAAAACATAAAAGGAGGAAAAAGCACCATGATGTTCAAGCTTCTACTGGGAACCTTGAGCCATCGACTTCTCTTGAAGATTATAGGGTAACTTGTCAATGATGGACGCTACACCACGGGCCATGTCAAGGTAGACTAGTCCAGATAAATAACCTCCATATTTGACAGACTCAATCTCCTGAAGGAGATCTCCAAGTTCTTGTAGTTTTATTGCATCCTTGTTTCCAATTTTTGGAAAGTTGTCAATTCTGTCAAAGAGAGACTTTTTGATAACCTCTGGGGCTCCATAGCAGTCTTCAAGGTGCTCCCAAACCTTCTGGAGGTCTGTAGTTAGATTACCTACATGCGTGGCTCAAATCCTCTTGACATGATGCCCAAACTGTTCTCCCAACCATTTTGATAGAAGGTCTAGCTGCTCACTAGCTGATAGTTGCAGTCCTTCTATGGTGTTTGCCAATGATGACTTCCATGCCCAATAATTCTCAGACCGATCATCAAACTTAGTGAGTCCTGATGTAATGAGATCACGGCATGCTAAGTATATAGCAACATCGTTCATGTTGGTGTCATTGATTGGCAGTGGTTGTGTCACACTCCTAATAGGTGAAAGAGTGAATGGCAGTGCTGCAGAGTTGAGAAGGATCACTGGCGTTGGCTTCCGAGACAGCTGCGTTGTATTATCAAACCTTTTGAGAAGATCTTTATCATTTCAAGCTGTAAGGTGTGTTGCCTCTATGATGTTTCGGGTGTGAGTCGATGGATGATGGGCTCCATAGACGGTTGGTATGTCACTGACCCTAGCTGAGACTGGCACTGAACATAGTCACAAGCACGATCAGAGATGTTGATTACATCTGAATCCCTCTCTCCGCGCTCGCTTTCTGCTGCTGCTTCTAACACTTTTGTCTCAGTGATGGCTGCAACAAGTTTACCTTTATGCTTTAAAGCTGTTAGAGTTGCTTCCATGTGAGCCTCCTTTACTTTTAATTGAGCTTTTTCAATCTTGACTTCAGCTTCCTTCTTGAGGAATTCAGCCCTGGCTCTTGTGGCCTCTAGCTTTGTACGGGCTTTAGCAGCGGCAGTGCTAGCTGATGAGCATCTCGATACACCGATTGAAAAAGAGGCTATGGATCTTGTCTCAAACGTCTGGCTTTGCTCTATTTAATCTTCACTCTTACTTGTCTTCACTATCATCATGTGCTGCTGATGCCGTCTAGGCGTATGAAGCGGGATGATAAGCGAAGAATAATTTTGGGTGAAGCTTGTTTTTGCTGAAGTGTGGTACCCGCCGTGAGGTTTCTTTTTTACTATTTTGTCCTGATGGTGTGTAACGTCTATCCACAAACTGACAGATAGCTAACATGCAGGATCCAGAGAAAGTCGAACATGGAAGTAGAGTTGAACTGTTTTACTGAGTCTTTTTTTTCTCTTTCCATTTATTTTCTCTTTCTCCTTTTCCTCTTTTCTTTGTAAAACTGAAATGAATGCAAAGTATTACGCTCTGGTCACAAATCTTCAAATTGAATTCACAATGCTTTATATTAGCTGCACATATGCTGTGACAATAACCCACATCTGGGTTAGCTTAGCTTGCTAGCAACCTTAGCAAATAAATAATCACCAAATAGTTGGTTTTAACTCTAAACATATGAACTCCAGCTTACATATATGCAGACATGCACAAAACATGAAAGAAGTGACTAAACTTACAAGCGAAGGCTCTCCAAGGCACACACGAAAAAAAAAACAGGAGAGAATTTTTCTGGCTGGCACATAGAGCACTGCTCCTTCTCAACTGACTTCTAACATTTTAAGTTTCACTTTCACTCCACATCTACTGATGTATTTATTTATGGCCACAGAATATGTGCCATGACATACAGTGTTGGACTGTGGGATGGGAGGAGGATTTAATAGCAGACGCACGCACTTCCCGCACTCCCAAGGAGGCTTTGGAGTTTCTGGAGAGCACGGCGGAGGTTATAGAGATATACCCCAGCCTACAGAGCTGTCTGGAACTCACGGGTCTCCTCATCTTGGTTCCCACCCTCCAAAACATGCTCCGCAGGCTGGTAAGAAGCTCTCCCCCAAACTGTGCCTGAGCCGACGAAAAAAACATCCCATGGTGCAGCCATCTCCAGCCTCCGTTCCTCACTGTTTCCTATCTGAACCTGAGCCAATGAAAGAGCATCCCCGGGTGCAGACAGCTTCAGCCTCTCACCGCCACCCAGCTGCATCCTACCTGAGGAACTCCTCCGCCTTCCCAGCAGCTCCTCCTTTGCCACTTTGGAGAACTGCAGCAGCAGCCTCCTCCTTGCATCAGAATTCTCCTTCATCAGCTGTCCCATCAGCTTCGTCCTCCTTGTCTACTGCTACTGTCCCCCTCTTCTCCACGGCGTCACTGCCTGCTGCTGAGAATCTGGCCGTCCTCATGCCTGTAATGCCAGCTCCTCCACTTTCCACATTGGTGACCTCACCCGCTGCAGCTAACGAGAGGGACTTGGCTGGGCCTTCAGCAGCAGCAGCCACCACTCCCCAGGAACTAAGGCAAGTATCCTTTCATTTTCTTACATCTAAAAATGAATTGTCTTGCCTTATTCCCAGTGGTGGGGCTCAGCAGCAGCCATCCTCTTTAGCTGAGCCCTCACCACCTGCTGCTGCATCCTGTTCTCAATCCTCAGCTGCTTCTCCCATGTCCCCCTCTGTTTTTCCTGTGTGTTCGCCGGTCCTGGGAGGGATCCGCCGGATGATGGAGGGGCATGCGGCTCCAGAGAGTCCTGTTCCATCCCCGCAGCCACATCCTGGACAGAAGAGGAGCACCCTCTGTATCCTGAAGCCTGAGCCAACAACAGAGTATCCCCTGGTTTTGGCATCGCAGGACCCGGTGCCTTTGGTGAGACAATCTCCAGCGTCAGCCACCAGGTCTGAGGTTCTGCCAGCATCAGCTGCCACGTCTGGGGTCCCGCCAGTGTCAGCTGCTACATCTGGGGTTCTGTCAATGTCACCCGCCATCATACCTGCTGCTTCGTCCACCGCGGCAGAGTCACCGGAGTCCTGGTTGGCGGTGGATTCTGAGTTAAGGCAAGTCCTCTTCTTTGTCTTTACTATGTCAATATTAGAGAGATCTTGTTTTGTTCTTGACGGGGAGAACAAGTTGCAGCTTCCATCTGCTCCTGAGTTTTCCTAGTTGGGCTTCACCACTGCCAGTGACAGTGACCCGGTGTCTGTGTCTTCCTCCCTGTCTGAGGTGGCCATGTCAGGGATGGACTCCCAGGCATGAGCTGCCTGGGTTTGCAGAGGGTCATCAGTCTTTGCCTAAGGTCGCCGCTAGTCATCAGCCTTCGCTTGAGGTTACCGTTGGTCAGCAGCCTTCGTCTGGTTTCGCTGATGGTCATCAGTCCATTTCGTCTGGGTTCACTGATGGTCATCAGTCTTCGCCTGAGGTCACCACTGGTCATCAGCCTTCGCCTGAGGTCGCCATTGGTTATCAGTCTTTGCCTGAGGTTGCCATTGGTTATCAGTCTTTGCCTGAGGTTGCCACCAGTCAACAGTCTTCGCCTGAGGTTGTCACTGGTCAACAGTCTTCATCTGAGGTCTGTTGGAGGCCCAAGATGGTGAGAAGCGAGCTGGTGATGCTGTTGTGGTAGAAATAGGCAGATCTTTTACCCATGGGAGGATCTGCAGTCTTGGAGTGTCCTCCAACATGCAGGCTGCAGCCGTCCATAAACTTCGAGCAGCCTCAGGGTTGCCACAGCTGCGGACCACAGAGACCAAATCCCACAACCCCTAAGCAGTCCACAGTTGCTCCTTGCTCAGACGTCAGCCCAGGTAAATGGCTCCTGCTGAGTCCTGCCTACTGTCATGGTTCGCCTTGAAAGGCATAATTACAGACTCAGGCGCAGAAGTACGTTTAACCAGTTTTAATGGAAATAACTCAGTGTGAGGACTGGAACAAAAGCCGAGCTGAAAGGTTGAATAACTTCCAAGTAGAACACAAAATAACATACATGTCATAGATGGACGGGAAATCACTATTTGAAGACTAAAGGCTGCCGTGATGTGGAGCAAGAGACAGCGGTTTAAGCAACAAGTAATTTAAGAAATGAGGAACAGCTGGGCTGAATTAAGGACCGTAAAAAGCAAATCATAAGCACAAACAGGAGACGAAACCCTAAGACAATAAAATCACAAAGGAACAAAACCGGAAGGGCCTTCCAAAATAAGAGCATACAAAAACAGAAACAAAGTAACATTAAACAGCAGAATATAAATGATAAATTAAAGGGTGAACTAAAAGTAATTAAAGATGTGGACATAACTCTAGGTTATGTCCAGATCATAACAAGGAGATTCACTGAAGAAACTGAATAACTAATCAATGTACAGATCAATTTGTTATACATTGCATTGTGTCAGGAGCTGAGCCGGCTTGGTTTCCCCGGCTCAGTCCTGACCTCCCTGTGGGTTTAGGCGCCGCTGTTTATGTGTATATTATGTATTTCAGTGGGCTTCCCTATCCTTAGCCACTGTTCTTTTGCCGACAGCTGTGAGGCAGCTCCCTTTGGCTCACTCTTCTGTGAGCGCTGGCTGACAGTCTGCCAGTCCGACCACGCCCCCTCACTCATTATCACCAGCTGTTCCCACTCCTGTGTGCCATGTCTCCGCGCTCGCCCAGGTGCTCGCAATCACACCATCACCAGCAATGCGTGTACTTAAGCAGCCTTTTGCCAGTCACGCATTGCTTTGTCATTGAATGGTATTGTCTGTACAAAGTCTGTGTGCTTCTGTGTGCCACGACGTGTTTCCCACTCCACGTTAGCCGTGGTTCTAATGCGCCCTCTGAGCGATGTCAGCTCTGGGACGCAATCGTGGGTAATTTGTTTCTCCTCTTGCGTTCGTTGGGCGATGTCGGCCCTCGAACACCAACAGTAAATGTTTCCTCGTATTTTTGTACGTCTTCACCTTTTGGGAACTGTTTGTCATTATGTTCTTAAATGTGTTGTGGTACAACCCTGCACGTAAATCCTCGTCATTTCTCCCTTCTCCGTGCGCTGCGTAAAAGCGCACGGAGAGATTCATGACAGCACTGATACTCAATTTATTTAAAATTAGGGGGAAACAAATGAAATGATACTGTCTGCTACTGCTTTAATCAATTTGAAATATTATAACTGTCTTCTTCTTTCGGCTGCTCCCTTTAGGGGTCACCACAGCAGATCATCTGTCTCCCATCTCACCCTATCCCTTGCATCTTCCTCTGTACACCAGCCCTCTCCATGTCCTCCTTCATTACATCCATGAATCTTCTTTGTGGTCTTCCTCTTTTCCTCCTGCCTCGCAGCTCCATCTTCAACATCCTTTGTCTAATATATCCACTATCCCTTCTCTGCACATGTACAAACCATCTCAGCCTTGCCTCTCTTACTTTGTCTCCAAACCGCTCAACATGAGTTGTCACTCTGATATACTCAATTGTAATCTTGTCCATCCTGGTCACTCCCAATGAAAATCTTAACATCTGTCACCTCCAGCTCCACTGCCTCTGTATTTACTACAGCTCTGAGCATCACCTTTGTTCTTGAAAACTGGTACCAAAACACTTAGGCATCCTCTCACACTCCAAGATTGTTTTAAACAATCTGGTTAAAAAGTTCAGTGCCATCTCTCCTGAACATCTCCATACCGCCACAGTTATGTCATCTGGACCAACCGCAATTCCATTTTTCATCCTCTTCAAAACTGCCCACACTTCTGCCTTGCTAATCCTCGGGGCTTCCTTGTTCACCATTTTTCCTTCATCCATCCTCCTTTCGCTCTCATTTTCTTTACTCATCAGCACTTCAGAGTACTTCTTCCACCTTCTCAACACACTCTCATCATTTGTTAGTGCATTACCATGTCTGTCCTTAATCAGCCTAACCTGCTGTACATCCTTTCCAGCTCGATCAAAGTCCGGTTGTCCTTCCTTAGTGTCCAGCCTCTCATACAACTCACTATATGCCTTATCCTTTGCTTTTGCCACCTCTGTCTTTGCCGTGCACCTAGATTCCAAATACTCCTGTCTACTTTCTTCATCTCACTGACTATCCCACTTTTTCTTTGCTAACCTCTTACTTTGGATACTTTCCTGTACCTCCTCATTCCACCACCAAGTCTCCTTGTCTTCCTTCCTCTGTCCACTGGATACACCACATACCTTTCTACCTGTTTCCCTCAATACTTTTTGCTGTACTTTCCCAGTCATCTGGCAATTCTTCCCTACCACTCCGAGCCTGTATCAACTCCTTCCTGAACTCTGTGCAGCCTTTTGCCTTCTGTAACTTCCCCCACTTAATCTTTGGCTCAGCCTTCACTGTTTTCCTCTTCTTGCTTTGCAAAATAATCCTACAGACTACCAGCCGATGCTATCTAGCTACATTCTCCCTTGCCACCACCTTGCAGTCTCCTATCTCTTTCAGATTTCTCCTTCTGCATAAGATATAGCCCACCTGTGTGCACTTTCCTCCACTCTAGTAAGTCACCCTATGTTCCTCTCTCTTCTTGAAGTATGTGTTCACCACAGCCATTTCCATCCTTTTAGCAAAATCCACAACCATCTGTCCTTCCACATTTCTCTCCTTAAGACCATACCTACCCAGAACCTCCTCATCACCTCTGTTCGCTTCACCTACATGTCCATTAAAGTCTGCTCCAGTCACCACCCCCCCACCCCCCACCCAGGAACACTCTCTACCACTTCATCCAACTTACTCCAGAATTCCTCTTTCTCTTCTACCTGACATCCAACTTGTGGAGCAAATGCACTAACAACATTCAACATCACACCTTTGACTTCTAGCTTCAAACTCATAATTCTGTCTGACTCCCTCTTTACCTCCTGAACACTCTTCCTTCAAGATTACTCCGACTCCATTTCTCTTCCTATCTACACCATGGCAGAACAGTTTAAATCCCCCTCCAATGCTCTTAGCCTTGCTTCCCTTCCATCTGGTTTCTTGAACACAGTATATCTTCTCTATATATTTCTTCTCTCCATCATATCAGCCAACTCTCTGCCTTTACCAGTCATAGTCCCTACATTTAACATCCCTACTCTCACCTCCACACTTCTACTTTTCCTTTTCTTTCTCTCCCTCCTAACACGCCTTCCCCCTCTCCTTCTCCTTGATCTTTGACCAAGAGTAGCCCAATTTCCACCAGCACCCTATCGGTTAACAGCACCAGTGGCGGTCGTTATTAACCCGGGCCTCGACTGATCCGGTATGAAAGTTTCATTTGTCATGATCCGCATGTTTGATTTGGCAAAGGTTTTAAGTTGGATGCCCTTCCTGACACAACCCTCCCCATTTACCTGGGCTTGGGACCGGCACTAGTACACTGGCTTGACTGACGAGACAACTTTTGTCTCGTCAGTCCACAGAGTATTTTCCTAAAAGTATTGGGGATCATCAAGATGTTTTCTGGCAAGACAGAGATGAGTCTTTATGTTCTTTTTGCTCAGCAGTGGTTTTTGTCTTGGAACTCTGCCATGCAGGCCATTTTTGCTCAGTCTCTTTCTCAGAACTCAGAAAAGATTTATTGCCAAGTACATTAACAGATATGACAACTGATAACATATGAGGGATTTGACTTGACACAGAAAACGACCTGCATTTCCGGTGACACGGCAGCATCTGTGAACGCGCCTGTCATCAGATGGGTATAGGATGCATAGGGAAGAAAAGGATAATACAATAGGAAGGACCAAAAAAAACATTGATTGTCAGAATACTGGTCATATATGATCAATATTATGATTACAAGAAAAAAAAGCCCTCAATGCACAGTTAGCAGACAAAAAAGTTCACAAGGACACAGAGAGAGCAGTGAGTGAGTAATCTTTTTCATCAGTTTTTTGAGTCAGTGTGGATGTAGTGTTGAGCGTAGGTGTTTGTATCAGTTAAGAACAACAAGGTCTCTTTGGCAGGAGATGTTTTGTCTAGCTGCTGGCATTGTCCTTGGGCCATGCAGCTGGCTGTCCGTGAAGGCCGTGAAGCTCAATGTTTTGAAAACAAAAAACTGCAGCTGATCTGGAGGATTTGTGTGAGGGGAGTCAGATTAGTCGAATAGTACTGATCCCAGAGAGAAAAAAACTTTATATTCTCTTACAGATTCAGTACTTAATCCTTCATTGCTGGACGTTGAATCCTTCATGGACGGCTCTCAGCGTAATCATGATGTAATCCACCTTCCTAGACAGTTCTCCATTTGCCGCTGTCAGAGTCCTCTCCATTTTTTCAATTTGATGGTTAAACCTCGCTTGGCCAGCATTTTGATAGGTTGTGTCCATCTTCATCAATTTACGGTACACCAGGACAATCCCAGATCCAATCAGAACGATCCCAATCACCATTACTACGAAGACGTACAAATTTTCTACATCTTCGATGGAAAGATCAGACAGGCACAAGAGTTTCCAATTACTTGTGTCCCTCAAATAGCCCGCAGCAGCCGTTCCTGCGGGGCAAACAACCTCCCCCGGGGCACTTTTCCTCGTTGAAAAAATAGTGTCAATTGCGTTCAAAGCCCAGCTTATTAATTCCATAATTTCTTTTGATAATCAGCAGTAGAGACACGGAGACAGACGATAGCAAGCTGGGATCCAGTTAGTTAGGGGAGGAAGGAGATAAGTCAGAGCAGGAGAGAAGAAAAAGACGTCTGCTCTCTTTGGAGGGCGGAAGTGGAGTTATGAACACTGACCTTAACTGAGGCAAGTGCAGCCTGCAGTTTTTTGGATGTTGTCGTGGGGTCTTTTGTGACCTCTTGGATGAGTCGTCGCTGGGCTTTTGGGGTAATTTTGGTCGGCCGGTCACTCCTGGGAAGGTTCACCACTCTTCCATGTTTTTGCCATTTGTGGATAATGGCTCTCACTGTGGTTTGCTGGAGTCCCAAAGCTTTAGAAATGGCTTTATTGTGGAGATGAAATAACCAGACTGACTTTCCGAACAGACGAACTTTATTTCACTCTCACATCTTCCAAAATCAGAACATTGAACATTAAACATTTGTAGCAGGCACTCTCTCTTTTATATCCCAAAGCTCACACCTCCCTGCTACCTGAGGTCCTGCATTCACCATTCACTCCCCCAAGACAATTCCCCTTACCCCCCAGCCCTTTGATCTCCATGCTCTCTCAGTCTGAGAGGAAAACTACTGAACTCTACAGCATGGTTCCCCCACATTATATCCTTTTCCAGACAGAGATCTCAGTTACTTTGTTTCTCATTTGTTCCAGAATTTCTTTGGATCATAGCATGATGTCTAGCTTTTGAGGATCTTTTGGTCTACTTCATTTTGTCAGGCAGGTCCTATATAAGTGATTTCTTGATTGAGAACAGGTGTGGCAGTAATCAGGCCTGGGTGTGGCTAGAGAATTAGAAATCAGCTTTCCAAAGATGTGATAAACCAGTTAATTTATATTTTAACAGGGAGGAGGCAATCACTTTTTCACACAGGGCCATGTAGGTTTGGATTTTTTTTTACCCTTAATAATAAGCACTTTCATCTAAAAACTGCATTTTGTGCTTACTTTTGTTATCGTTGTCTAATATTTAAAGTTATTTGATAATCTGAAACATTTAAGAGTGACAAACAAACAAAAAACTGAGAAATCAGGATGGGGAAAACACTTTTTCACACCACTGTATGTAATCTGGACCAACCGCCTTTCTATTCTTCATTTTCTTCAAAACTGCCCTCACTTCCGCCTTGCTAATCCTCAGGGCTTCCTTATTCACCATCTTTCCTTCTTCCATCCTCCTCTCTCTCATTTTTTTCATTCATCAGCTCCTCAAAGTACTCCTTCCACCTTTTCAACACACTCATCACTTGTTAGTACATTACCATTTCTGTCCTTAATCAACCTAACCTGCTCCACATCCTTTCCAGCTCGAGATCTCGGTCTAGCAAATCGATACAAGTCCCTTTCTCCTTCCTTAGTGTCCCACCTCGCATACAACTTAATATATGCTTTTTGGTTTGCTTTTGCCACCTCTCTTTGCCATGAGCCTAGATTCCAAATACTCCTGTCTTCTTTCTTACTGTGGCAAACAAAAGAAAACTGGACAGAATTGTTAAAATGTCTAGAAAACTAATAGGACGGCCACAAACATCAATTGAACAGCTGTATGTTGGTGCCATTTCCAGAAAGGCTCGGTCTATTGATAGTGACGAGAACATCCTCTTTTTGCCGAGTTTCAGTTACTCCCTTCAGGGCAACGATACTGAGCTCCTTTTGCAAGCAGAAATGTTTATAAAGGATCTTCTGTGCCAAATGCAGTTAGGTTACTGAATAAGATGTGAACATGTTTATGAATTATCATTTCCTGTTTTGCAGATATATATTTTTGATGATGGTTGTAATTTTTATGATTTAAGTATGCATTGTGATGTGTATGTGGTGAACTGAAAACAAATTTGGTGGACAATAAAGTTCTATTCTATTCTGTTCCCTTCACCGACATGTCCATTAAAGTCCTCTCCAATGTGTCATGATCAGGCGAGCGTGCCTCCCCCCTCCCTTCCTGTCTCGGTTTTCCCGGCTCCGGAGCTCATCAAGCACACCTGCGTGATTACACACCTGCTGCCTCCTGATTCACCAGTGTATTTAAGGGCCAGTGTGTGAAGAGCTCTCCGCTGGATCGTTGGGTTTGTGCCACCGCTCAGCAGCAGTTCTTGTTGTTTGGCAAAATTATTATTCCCTTCAGTTGTCTTACCTTTTTTGTCCTCCTCTTCTCCCAGGTTTCCTGCAGCCTCCAGCGGTGCGTCTCTGGAGCTGTTTTTGCTTGCTCGCCTGAATCATCTACCTCCAGGACAACGTCTTCTCCACTCAGGTCTTCCAGTCACTCCTCCTCCTTCCCTGCCGTCATTAACTTACCGTCTCTTCTCCCACGCTGTAGTCACTGCCGGGCTCTCTGCCAGTACCGTAAGATCCATATCCTCTGTAGTTATTTTCCAGTACGCTATATCTATTATTAATTCCTCCTCTCCTCCCTTTCCCTCCTAGGCCGCATGTGACTCCAGCGTGCAACTATTTTCCTGTATATAGTTTGGCTTCTTGGTTGCAGGTTTCATTAATTATGGTGTGTGTATATATTCATTAAGTTAGCATGTTTTGTAAAGGGTTTGGGTTTTCATTAAAGTGGTGTAACTTTTCATCTGCATCTGTGTGTTCTTCTGAAGTGGTTGCCTTGCACTTAAGATAAGATAAGATAAGCCTTTATTAGTCCCACAACGGGGAAATTCCAGGATTGCAACAGCACAGGGATAGCAACACTCAGAGCAACAATCAGAAGGCAAGAAAAAAAAAAACAAGCAAGCAAGAGCAGCTAATATACATATGTACATATTACTATAAAATATATATATATACACACACACACACAGACACACAGTGCAGAGCATTGTAGCTGGATGGAATAAATATATGAATATATGAACACACAGTGCAGAGCATTGTAGCTAGATGGAATAAATATGTAAATATATAAACACCCACAGTACGGAGCATTGCAGCTAGGTGGAATAAATATGCAAGTATATAAACACACACAGTGCGGAGCAATGTAGCTAGATGGAATAATATGTAGATATATAAAAACACAGTGCGGAGCATTGTAGCTAGATGGAATAAATATATAGATATATAAATATAAACACACCCAGTGCTGAGCATTGTAGCTAGATGGAATAAATATATAGATATATAAATATAAACACACCCAGTGCAGAGCATTGTAGCTAGGTGGGATGAAACAGCATAACCGTCTATTTAGTTATCCTACATGGTATGATTATGTGCCCATACATATTCTCACCCTCCATAGCGACCGGTATGTTCCTAGTTGTATGCCGGAGAGGACCATTGTGTAAGTCTATTGCATCTTTTGCATTCAAAAAAAACTATTAGTTTGTTACGTCTTTTTGCTATTTCTGCGAGCAGCCCTGCTTAGGTTGTACAGTCTGACAGCCGTTGGTAGGAAGGACCTACGAAACCTCTCGGTTGTGCACCTGGGATGATGTAGTCTGCTGCTAAATGAGCTCCTCAGTGCATCCAGTATGTCCTGCATAGGGTGGAACTCGGACTCCAGCAGAGATGACAGTTTAGCCACCGTCCTTCTCTCTCCTATCTCCTCCATCGGATCAAGGCGTTGCCCCAGGACAGAGCTAGCTTTCTTAATCAGTTTGTTCAGTCTCTTCCTATCGGCTGCAGTAATGCCACTGCCCCAGCAGACCACTCCAAAAGTGATGGCTGATGCCACCACCGTGTCATAGAATGACTTCAGCAGCGCCCCTTGTACACCAAAAGACCTGAGTCTCCTCAGCAGGAACAGCCTGCGCTGTCCCTTCTTGTAGAGTGCGTCAGTATTGTGTGACCAGTCTAGTTTATTGTTCAGATGAATACCCAGGTACTTGTAGGATGTCACCATCTCGATGTCTGTTCCCTGTATATTTACTGGTGCTGTGAGGGACTGCCCATGCCTGCGGCAGTCCACCACCAGCTCCTTAGTTTTCCTCGCGTTGATCTGGAGGCAGTTCCGATGGCACCAGTCCACAAAGTCCTGGATAAGCCCTCTGTACTCAGCTTCATCTCCGCTGGAGATGAGACCAACGATCGCAGAGTCATCAGAGAACTTCTGTAGATGGCAATGTGTTGTGTTGTGTGAGAAGTCCGCAGTATAAAGCCTCCTCAAAATCCCAAATCATGACAGAACGATCCAGCCAGGATCAAGGCTTAGTGGGCGCTGCCTCAGGAGAACAGTCAGCACTCTCGTGTTTGGAAGCCATGGAGCACCAGGTCATGTTTTTGTCTGAGCAGCTCCAAACTATCACTCAACAACTGACCACTGTAACGGAGCATATGTGTTGGCTTCCTGGTGCGGCCGCTCCCCCTCCCACACCTGCTGTCCCGGCAGTCCCTGTTTTTGGCAGGACCATCTCCGTCCCCCTGTCTGCCCCCTACGGGCAAGAGGTGGGGGGATGTAAGGGGTTCCTGTTACACTGCCGGATGTATTTCCTGACCCTGTTACTCCGTGACTGGGCACTCAAGTGGGCCCAGTCCGTCTTGAGTGGTCAGGAGGGGGCCCAATATACTTTTGAATGTTTTGTTTAGGAATTCACCCAGGCATTTGATCACACACAGAGCGAGGGTAACATCGCTTGCCAGTTGCTGGGGCTTCGGTAGGGGAGTTGGTCAGTTGCCGACTACTGTCGAATTCCGGGTCACCGCGGCAGACTCAGAGTGGAATGATGCCGCGCTACATAGCGTCTTCCTCTGGGGTTTGAATACCAACCTCCATGACGAACTGGCTATTCGGGTGAATCCCTCCTCTTTGGATGAATTGATCACCCAGGGAGTGGCCCTAGACAACCGGTTCCAGCAGCAAGCTAGGGAACAGAGGACCGCGGTTTCCTCGCCTGCTCCATGGCCAGTTCCCCTGCCCCTTCACACTGCATCCATGGTGCTGCCTCCGGAGCCGATGGTCCTGGCTAGGACTCATCTGGCTCCGGAGGAGCACCGGCGCTGGGAGAAAGCGGGCCCATGCATGTACTGCAGGGCAACTGATCATGCCATCTCCAAATGCCCAATTCAGCCAAAAAGAACCGGCCTGTAAGTAACCGTGGGGGGTCTGGTAGGAGGTTCTTCTCGAAATCCCCCCAGCTGTTTTACCAATTGCCAGGAGCTGAGTGTAAAACCTCTGCTCTGGTGGATTCCGGAGCGGAGCAAAACTTAATTCATCAGGAATTGATTCAAAAATTTCAGATTCCCACCAGGAACCTCCCGACACCTGTCAATGTCTCCGTCTTATCTGGTTGCAGTCTCGCGGCGGTGACCTGACAAACTGAGCCCATTTCGGTCATTTTATCCGGTAACCACCACGAGACAATCCAGTTTTTTGTGCTGCCACAATCTTCCGCCTCCATGATTTTGGGGTATCCGTGGCTTCACAAACATAATCCCATCATCAACTGGGACTAGGGTTCAGTTTTTTCCTGGAGTTCATTCTGTTTGTCCTTGTGTCTCTGATCTGCTGCTTGTTCACCCTCTCTCCTTCCCTTCGGCTGAGCCGGCGGATCTCAGCCGCATGCCCGAGGTCTACCATGACTTGGGGGAGGTCTTTAGCAAGTCAAGGGCCCTTTCTTTGCCACTTCATCGGTCCTATGACTGCACTACTGACCTCCTTCTGGGCCGGAGAGGGAAGCGATGGAGAGCTACATTAAAGACTCCCTTAGCGCCAGCCTTATCCATCTGTCGTCTGTTCCTCTTGGTGTGGGGTTCTTTTTTGTAGGTATAAAGGATGGCACTTCGCGGCCATGCATTGATTATCGCGAGCTAAAATCCATCACTGTTAAGGATAAACACCTGTTGCCGCTCATTAATTCAGCCTTTGAACTCCTCCAACAGGCATCGTATACACTAAACTCGATCTCCGGAATGCGTATCATTTGGTATGTATCCACGAGAGGGATGAATGGAAAATGGCATTTAAAACTCATTTGGGTCATTTTGAATATCTGGTCATGCCCTTTGGCATGGCCAACGCCCCCGCCGTCTTCCAGCATTTAATCAATGATGTCCTCCGGGACATGGTGAACAACTTTGTTTTTGTTTACTTAGATGACATTAATTTTTTCTCGCACGCTGGAGGAACATGTGGTCCACGTCCAGACTGTTCTGCAGTGGCTGCTTGAGAACCAGCTTTTTGTGAAAGCTGAGAAGTCTGAGTTTTCCACCTGCTCCACTTCTTTCCTGGGGTTTACTGTGGGCAGGGGCACGTCAAAGGCCGACCGGGAAAAGATTCAGGTGGTAGTAGATTGGCCTACCCCCCAAACCAGGAAGGAGTTCCAACGCTTCCTGGGTTTTGTCAATTTCTACCGCTGGTTCATCCGTCAAAATCGCTCTGCCCCTGACCCAGCTTACCTCTATCAAGAGCCCATTCAAGTGGTCCGAAGCCACTGAGCAGGCTTTTGCTTCACTTAAAGAGAAATTTACCACCGCACCTATCTTGGAGCAGATAAACACCCAAGCTCGGTTCGTGGTTGAGGTGGATGCATCTGATTCGGGGGTGGGCGCTGTGCTTTCACAGCATTCTGGCTCCGATCAGAAGCTCCACCCATGCGCGTTTTTCTCTTGGCAGCTGTCCCCAGC
Organism: Pholidichthys leucotaenia; assembly: GCA_020510985.1. Classification (NCBI taxonomy): domain Eukaryota; kingdom Metazoa; phylum Chordata; class Actinopteri; order Cichliformes; family Pholidichthyidae; genus Pholidichthys; species Pholidichthys leucotaenia. Next base: position 414,496,483 of record CM035836.1, read on the forward strand.
CGAGAGAAATTACGACGTAGGAGACCATGAACTGCTGGCCATTAAATTGGCACTGGAGGAGTGGAGACACTGGTTGGAGGAAGCCAATCAGCCGGTGATGGTCTGGACTGATCACAAAAATTTAGAATATCTCAGATCAGCCAGACGCTTGAATGCCCGACAGGCTCGGTGGGCCCTGTTTTTTCATAGATTAAACCTCTCCATTACATACCACCCAGGGTCTCATAACATCAAACCTGATGCTCTCTCCCGCCAGTTTTCCTCCGACCCCTCTCCTACTCCCTCTCCTGCAGCCACTGCCTCCCTCCCATACACCATCCTGCCCTCCTCCTATATTTTAGGGGCCCTTACTTGGGATATCAAGCAGAGGGTCCAGCAGGCCCAGTCAGCGGAACCTGTCCCCAAGGGAGGCCCATCCAACAGGGTGTATGTGCCCTCCTCCCTTTGCAGTGACATCATCCAGCAAAGGCACACAAGTTTTTTCGCCTGTCATCCCGGTATCACCCACACTGTGGAACTGATTCAGCATGTGTTTTGGTGGCCTTCCCTCAGAACGGACGTGAAAAACTATGTGAAGGCCTGCCACACATGAGTCGCCAACAAATGGGACTCTTCTCCCCCTGCCAGCCCCCTCCATCCACTCCCCATCCTTTCCCATCCCTGGTCCCATATCGCTATCGACTTTGTTTCGGGTCTCTCTCCATCTCAAGGTAACACTGTCATCTTCACCATCACCGATCGCTTCTCCAAGGCCATTCACTTGGTTCCCCTTCCTGGTCTCCCTTCTGCTGCCGAGACGGCTAATCTCCTGTCCCTCCATGTCATCCGGCTACACGGTATCCCCATAGAATCAGTAGTCAGCCACACTACACCTGCGCCACAACCGCCAATAACTGTAAATGTTGCGTCGTGTCAAAGCGTTGTCTACTTTTGTTTATTTTTATTAGCTCCGTTTTTAATTTTTTTATCTCTTTTTACTGATATTAGCTTTTTACTTAGTGTTAGCTTAGTGTTGGCCTAGCAGAAAGCCCGATCAGGCACACAGGTGAATCAGACCCCGGGCAGGGCTGTTTCACCAGGCTAGGCTAACCTGTTTTTAGCTGTTTTTAGCTAGCTAGCTATCAACTTCTCGCCTGGAACGTCATGACTCCATCCCCGATGTGTATCAGCTGTGTGTCCCTCCTCCAGAAGGTTTCTGGGTTGGAAGTGAGACTCTCCAACCTCTATAGATTTGGGAGGCTGAAGATCACCTAGACACTATAATCCTCGGGCAAACATCGGCCCCGGCAACCGACTCGCAGCTGGCAGAGACGACTACTTACCTGGGTGAATTTAACTCATCGCCATCCACTTCCACCCCTGCTCTGGTCTCCTCAGCTGTCCAGGACCCCAACAATAAACACTGGCTTCAGCTCGGAGCTAAACCCAAAGCCCCGGGTGGTTTTTCTCATCCTCAATGCGCGCCCTGGACCTTGGTTGGGCCAACTAGCAAACATCGGCGATTGACCAGACATGGCTGCGCCTCCTCTCTTCCCCTGCTACTGGAAAACAGATTTGACATCCTTTCCCTGGAAGATTTTCCCCACCTGGACGTCGCTCATCCTCCCATGGCCGCACCTCCTCCTCCTCCTCCTCCTTCAGCAGTGGCCCAAACCCGCAAGCCCCGGATTAAAACTACTTTAGGTGTGCCAAACTATACACCAGCTCCAAAAAGAAGAGCGCATCACCCTGCCATCACAACAACAACATCGGCAAAATTATCCACCATTTCAGAAACCACTGGCAAGGCCCCCCCAAAAGACGTTGGTAATTGGTGATTCGATTATGAGGAACGTCAGAAGCAGGTACTGTATCACAAAATTTTTTCCTGGGGCTAAAGTGTCAGACATTGAGGCTCTTACTCCTGACCTATTAAATGAATTCCCCCACGCTAAAACTGTCATTGTACATGTTGGATGCAACAACATCCCAGATGAAGCATCGGAGATATTAAAGAGTGACTTCAGGAGCCTTCTGTCCACTCTTATGAACTGTGGCAGACGTGTGTTTATTTCTGGGCCATTGGCACCTTTCAGACGAGGCTGCAATTATTTTAGCAAAAATCTCAGCCTTAATACCTGGTTGAGTTCTACATGTCCTACTTTTAACATTGGTTTTGTAGACATTTTCAACCTGTTTTGGAACCGCCCATCATTTATGAGGCCAGATGGCATCCATCCAAATAGACTTGGTGCACGTGTTTTAAGGGACAATCTGTTCTATTCCATTCAGCGTTTTTAGTACAGTGACTGAAATTTGGTGCGTTTACTCACCCCGAAGTTCCTGGGTCTGCCAACCAGCCCTTCTTTGTTTCCACTTCTCATATTAATCCTATTAATCCAAATAATCCTCACTGTTTAGATCAGTCTTCAATTTATAACCCTACAGAGATTGTGTCTGTCTCCTGTTATCCAAAATATTATAACCCAAGACAAATACAACATAACTTGATAAATACACACCTTTCTGCAGCTCCTCCTCATCTGCCACCCCTCAACTTAGCCCCTGTCTTCCCCCTCAGAGAACCTTGGTCTACTCCCCCCCAAAGTTAATAAAAATATAATGTATAAACATCCCAAAGTGATTAAACAAAAAGTTGGTAAAACTCAAATTAAACATCAAGTCTCTAAATTTAATGATTTGGCCTCTCTTCCTCCTCATAATTTAAAAATTAAATGTGGTTTGTTAAATATTAGGTCTCTAACTCCCAAGTCTCTACTAGTTGATGATCTATTAATTGATCATCAGATTGATTTAATATCCCTTACAGAGACTTGGCTAGGGCAGGATGATTATGTTGGTTTAAATGAATCATCTCCCTCTGGTTATCTAAACTATCATAATCCCAGAAGTTCTGATCGTGGAGGTGGAGTAGCGGCAATTTACCATTCTAAATTACTAGTTAATGTAAAGCAAAAATCATGTTTTAATTCCTTTGAGGGCCTGGTCCTCAGTATGGGGCATGTTAGCAATCTTAACTTAAACCCAATTTTCTTTGCCATAGTTTACCGTCCTCCTTCAGCCTACTCAGAGTTTTTATCCAAATTTGCCAAATTTTTAGCTGATTTAGTGCTGAAATCAGATAAAATAATTATAATAGGGGATTTTAATATACATGTTGATGTAGATAGTGACTGTCTTAATAAGGCATTCAATTCAATATTAGACTCAATGGGGTTTTCCCACAAAGTAGAAAATTCTACCCATTATCTCCACCACACATTGGACCTTATTCTGAATTATGGTATAGAAATAGAAAATCTGGTAGTGTCTCCTCAAAATCCTGTACTGTCAGACCATTGTCTGTTAACCTTTCATTTCACTATTTCTGATTATTTGACTCTGTCACGGGTGGCTCTCACGAGCCACCATAAGACGCCACACAGTCACCAGAGAGTTTAGTGAGAGTTTTATTAACGGTGAGAATATACAACACAGGCTGCTGAAACTATGACACTTAGTCTTAACACAACAAGAGGCATAGGGCTATACAGCTCACTACAGGTCCAGAGGATGAGACAGTCAAGTACAGACAGACGAGGTTGGTGATAATAATAACACCGGCTGCTAAGGCAGAGACTCACAAAGATCGATACACACCGGGAGGGGTAAGGCTAAACATCACACTTACTAGTCCAGGGGCACAACGGTCAAACAAAGCAGACATGGTAGGAATAAATCCTAAGCATCCGTAGCGTGACGGAGAGTTAACATACACTGCTGCGCCGATGCGGCCGCCAGCGCGGGTAAAAGTAGCCTGAGCGCTAACGACCACAAATGCAGCACAGTTGTTGAGGGTTTGACAGCTCAGCGGAAGCCTCCCCGAGCACTATCACAATAAGAGCTCGGAGAGCTAGAATAATAATGCCGCTGTCAAACCCTGACAAGAATAACCCGAGCACAAAGGCATAGTGCTCGGGTCATGACAGTATCCCCCCCTCACTTGACGGGCTCTGAACGTCTAGTAACACCTGGCCCCCCCTCCCCCCAACCACAGGGCGAGTGGATTGAGGAATAGGCAAGAAAGGAGCCAAACAAAACCTAACAAAACCCTAAACAGAAAAGGAAAAGAATACATCACCTGACATATCCATCCCATTTTCCCCAGAACAATGACGAGAGGAAAAAAAAACAGAGAAAAAACAAAATAAAACAAGACATGACTACAATACAAGGGAAAAACAAACAAAGCAAAAAAAGCACCTGACACTGAAAGTTTTCCCTCCGAGACCACAGACAACCCATCTAACTCCAGTGTACATAACCTAACCCAAACACACAATGACCCTGGAAACCGAAACAAGAAATAAATGCAAACATGATAACTATGGAAAAAAAAACAAGACGTAAATGCAAACACATGACTATGACCAAGAAAAAAAATGCACACTAACACATGGTAACTATGAAAGAGAAACAAGAAATAAATGCACACACCTGGAAACTAAGAAACAAGAACACCAAACTATGGCCCCTCAAAAGAAAGAGGGGAGAACAAAACAAAACTTGACCATAGCCCCTCATAAGGAAGAGGGGAGGACGAAACAAAAAACAAAACCTCGACTATGGACTATAAACACACATGAGGCAATCTAAATTGTTAAACATAACTTGACATAACTATGGACTGTAAACACATGAGGCAATAAAAAAAAATGCTTGACATAACTTGACATGACTTGACTATGGATTTCAAACACACACATGAGGCAAAAAAAAAAAAAAATTGTTTTGCATAACTTGACATGACATGACTATGGCTTTCAAAACACATGAGGCAATAAAAATTGCTTTACATAACTTGACATGACTCTGATACCGTATGGGCCAAAACAAAAAAGATGATCGGCGGAGATCCAACGCCCCCCAGGCAGAGCTCCGGCGACCTCCCTGCCTCCGATGGCCCACGGATAGTCCCACAAAACAGTACATGGTCAGGCGGCCTGCCCCAGTCCCAGGCCCCCAGAAACAAGTCCTCTGGTGGCCGAAGCAGGTCACCCATTAGCAACCACAGTTTATCGGGCAACCAACCCAAGACGCTGAACGCACAAAGCAGTTCCTCGGGTGGCCGACCCGCATCTCACAACCACCAGGACCGTGGAGGAATAGCATGCAGCCCGCCTAATGATGACAATACATGAGAGCGCAAGTCTGCCAGACAAAAACCTCCAACGGCCCCCAGCTGGTGGCTCCTGAGAGGGGAACAATCAAAACATTGAACCTCCTCGAATCCTGATTGGGTCGCAGCCGCACCTGCGCTGGACCCCCACTGGATCTCGTCGGACCCCGATTGGGTCACCGCTGCACCCACGTCGGACCCCGGCTGGGTCACAGCCACACCTGAGCTGGACCCCCACTGGACCTCGTCGGACCCCGATTGGGTCGCAGCCACACCTGAGTCGGACCCCGACTGGGTCACCTCGGCCCACGCGTTGGACCCCGACTGGGTCACCTCGGCGATGACCTCCATCCCCGAACCTGGAACCTCCAGTCCCATGACCTTGACAGATTCCAGACTAGTAACGCTGTGGAGAGGCTCAGAGAACAAGAGAGGACCGGGATCAGTTCCACCGGCAGCGCCAGAGCCCAGCGAGATGAGCTCGGGTGCAGCAGACGGCTGCCCCTCGCTCGCCTCCCCATGAGGCAGGCAAAAATGCTCTAACACACCATAAAGGAAAACAAGGAAGAGCACTTGCCTGCACTCGGGCTCTGGAGCCGTCCAGGACTTCGTCGATCCAGGTTCAGACAGACGCTCGTCGTCGGGCTCCCACTCGGCTGTGTCGGGTTCCACAGCCGGCCTGATGGTCTCTGCAGCTGGATCCTCTCGCGCTGGCGTCCACACCAATAACCCGTATAGCGTGGGGGCAGAGGACCCTCGACCTGCTGACTCGGGCTGCATCTCTGAGGAACCCTGGGGACGCTCACTCGTCGGCTCTGGCTCCTCACCGCAGTCCGTTCTCCTCCTCTGTCCAACACTAGGCTGCAGGGCCGGGATATCTCCCAGAGCCGCAGGCCTCCCCCTCGTTCGACGGCGTGGGACTGACGCCGAGGACCGCTCCGCAGGAGGAAACACAGAGGCAGCAGGTTCAGTATTACTGGCTACAGAGGGAGAAGGAAACTCGGGGAGCTGCGAACCCCGAGCTTCACCCCCAGGAGTCAGACAAGACAGATCACTATGATGGATAGGTAAGTGAAATTGAACTTGCCTGTCTCCTGCAGGGAAGATGGTGCCAGCTGTAGAGGACGTTGCTCCTTCCCTCGCTCGCTGGATGGTAACCCAGGACCCATGGACGGAGCTCACCGGCACAGGACTCAGCACACTCTCAGCAGCTGGCTGATTGAGTGGGTCATTCCGGCGGCCCGGAACTGGATCCGGAGCAGGAGCTTGCTGAAGACATGCTCGACCGCGGCGCCGACGCCTCCGCAGGGCCCCAGATGGTGCGAACTCCCGGACTGGATTAAGGACGGGATCAAGATCCGTAGGCCAAGAGCAGGAGTGCCTCCTCTCCTGCCTTGCGCTGCATTCCTCCTCCAGCATCAGGAAAATCTCGCGTTGTGCGGCGATATCCTCCCTCCTCGCGTCGACTTCCGGGTGGTGGGCCCAGCGGGAAGGGAGATGACGAAAGACGTCTTCAGCAGCGTCCAAAAAACTCAAAACTCCCTGGTGAATTGTGTCTCGGGTTGGCGTCACCGTAAATGCCGTTTTGGCAGCAGTGTACTGTCACGGGTGGCTCTCGCAAGCCACCATAAGACGCCACACAGTCACCAGAGAGTTTAGTGAGAGTTTTATTAACGGTGAGAATATAGAACACAGGCTGCTGAAACGATGACACTTAGTCTTAACACAACAAGAGGCTCACTACAGGTCCAGAGGATGAGACAGTCAAGTACAGACAGACGAGGTCGGTGATAATAATAACACCGGCTGCTAAGGCAGAGACTCACAAAGATCGACACACCGGGAGGGGTAAGGCTAAACAGCACACTTACTAGTCCAGGGGCACGACGGTCAAACCAAGCAGACGTGGTAGGAATAAATCCTAAGCATCCGTAGCGTGACGGAGAGTTAACAGACACTGCTGCGCCGATGCGGCCGCCAGCGGGGGTAAAAGTAGCCTGAGCGCTAACGACCACAAATGCAGCACAGCTGTTGAGGTTTTGACAGCTCAGCGGAAGCCTCCCCGAGCACTATCACAATAAGAGCTCGGAGAGCTAGAATAATAATGCCGCTGTCAAACCCTGACAAGAATAACCCGAGCACAAAGGCATAGTGCTCGGGTCATGACAGACTCCTAAAGAAAAATATTACTCCAGCAGATGTCTTTCAGATGATGTTGTTACCAAACTTTTGCAGATTGTCTCCTCTATACCATGGGTCAACACAACAGAAATAAAAAATGGAGAGCTTGCTCCTTCTGTAATTGATAGCATGGTAGATAGTGTTACAGCCTCTCTGCATCAGACTCTAGACTTGGTGGCCCCTTTAAAAAAGAAAAAGTCTAATCACAGATTTCTAACCCCTTGGTTTAACACAGAAACTCTTAGCTTAAAACAGAAGACTCGTCAATTAGAAAGAAAATGGCATTCCACTAATTTAGATGAATTCTATTTAGCGTGGAGAAATCGTCTCCTAATTTATAAAAACATCTCTTAGAAAAGCTAGAACAAGTTATTATTCTGCATTAATAGAAGAGAATAAGAATAATCCCAGGTTTCTTTTCAACACTGTAGCTGGGCTGACAAAGAATCAGGACTTTGTCAATCCTCGCATCCCCCTAAATCTTACTAGTCAGAACTTTTTTTTTTTTTTTGATTTTGTATACTTTATTGATCCCCAGAGGGGAAATTCAGGGCATCCACCTGGATAGATGAAGCAGCCACGGTACGGCGCTATCCCTTAACCATTCACACACACATTCACACCTAGGGCCACTTTAGAGTCTCCAATTAACCTAACCTGCATGTTTTTGGCCTGTGGGAGGAGACCGGAGAAATCCAGGAGTAAACCCACACAGATACGAGGAGAACATGCAAACTCCACACAGATCACTGTTGGTCAGGGGCTGGGATCGAACCAGGTTCAGGTTCATGTTACTTTATTTGTACCCATAGGTAGATTTGTTTTGCAGTCTGGTGACATCCATATTTACAAGCCACAATTACATTCAACATAGACACAAACACAGGCACACATGATCAGGGATCCCATGGCCAAGGGTGAGTTGCTGTGCTGCCGCAGTGCTAACCACTGCACCACCGCACTGCCCAACTTGAACTCTGTCAATCATAAAATTTTATCTGTTCGAGATAAAATCAGTCAGATTCTTCCCACCGTAAACTTAAGTACAGCAACTACTACAACTACTTTAATTGATATCTGTTTGGATAAGTTTACTCCAATTGACCTTTTAGAGTTAGATAAAATAATCTCCTCATCCAAGCCTTCAACTTGTCTTTTAGACCATATTCCTTCCAGGTTATTTAAAAAAGTCTTCCCATTTATTGGTAGCCGTATTCTTCAAATAATCAATTCTTCTTTAACCTTAGGTCATGTACCACAGGCTTTTAAAATTGCTGTAATTAAACCTTTACTCAAAAAGCCAACGCTCGATCCAGGAGTTTTAGCTAATTTTTGACCAATCTCTAATCTGCCTTTCATTTCAAAAATTTTAGAAAGAGTTGTTGCTACGCAGTTATTTGACCACTTGCAGGGAAATGGTTTATTTGAAGAGTTTCAATCTGGGTTCAGAATTCATCATAGTACTGAAACAGCCTTAGTGAAGGTCACTAATGACCTCTTTATCACATCTGATAATGGACTCGTTTCTGTACTTGTCCTCTTAGATCTTAGTGCAGCCTTTGATACTATCGACCATGATATTTTACTTGATAGATTAGAACACTATGTTGGACTAAATGGAACTTCGCTGCAGTAGTTTAGATCTTATTTGTCCGATAGACTTCAGTTTGTTCATATCAATAATGAGTTTTCTTCCAACTCTAAGCTCAGTCATGGAGTTCCACAGGGATCTGTGTTTGGCCCTACTCTTTTTAGTTTATCTATGCTTCCATTAGGCAACATCATTAGAAAGCACTGTATTCATTTTCATCGTTACGCAGATGACACACAATTATACCTGTCAATGAAGTCCGATGATTGTAATCAATTAGCCAAGTTAGATGTCTGTCTTAAGGAAATCAAAGCTTGGATTTGATTTGATTTTGTATACTTTATTGATGACATGTAATTTTCTGCTATTAAACCCAGATAAGACTGAAGTCATTCTTGTTGGTCCAAAAAACCTTAGAAATACCTTTCCAAATCAAACTCTTAATTTGGATGCCACTACTCTTACTCTGAATAGTTCTGTGAGGAACCTTGGAGTTATTTTTGATCAAGATCTGTTTTTTTAATTCACATATTAAATTTGTTTCTAAGACTGCCTTCTATCATCTGTGCAATATTGCAGAAATTAGGAGCATTGTGCCTCTGAGTGATGCTGAGAAACTGATCCACACTTTTGTTAGCTCTAGATTAGATTATTGTAACTCGTTATTATCAGGTTGTCCTAAAACATCTTTAAAAAGTCTTCAGTTGATCCAAAATGCTGCTGCAAGAGTTTTAACTGGTACTAGAAAGAGAGATCATAGCTCTCCGGTTCTTACCTCCCTTCATTGGCTTCCCATAGAGTTTACAATTAAGTTTAAAATCTTTCTTCTCACTTACAAAGCTCTTAATAATCAGGCCCTCTTTTATATAAAAGATCTGATATTACCCTATCATCCTAACACAGCACTATGCTCCCAAAATGCTGGATTACTTGTAATACCTAGAATCTCCAAAAGAACAATGGGAGGTAGAGCCTTCTGCTATCAAGCTCCTCTCCTGTGGGACCAGTTACCAATCTGGGCTCAGGAGTCAGACTCGATCTCTGTTTTTAAGAACAAGGTAAAAACCTTCCTCTTCAATATAGCCTATGATTAAGGAGGGATCTTGTGTCTCTTAACCCTCCCTTTGTTTTGCTGTTAATAGATTTAGACTGCCGGGTGACCTCCAATAATGTACTTGGCTTCTCTCCATTAATGTTTGCTCTGTTAATGTCTGTTCTTTTCATCTTCTCTATCCCCTCACCCCCCAGCCAGTCGCAGCAGATGACTGCCCCTCCCTGAGCCTGGTTCTGCTATAGGTTTCTTCCTGTTAAAAGGGAGTTTTTCCTCTCCACCGTTGCCAAGTGCTTGCTCACAAGGGATCGCCTGATTGCTGGGGTCTTTCTGCAATTGTGGGGTTTCCCCTACATTTGAAAGTGCTATGAGATGACTGTTGTTGTGATATTGCGCTATATAAATAAAGTTGAATTGAATTATCTCCAATCGAGGACCACAGTTTACGTCACGAGTGTGGCGAGTGTTGTCGATCCTTGGGTACCTCCGTCAGCCTTGCGTCTGGATATCATCCCTAGAGCAGTGGTCAGGCCGAGCGTGCAAACCAGTCCTTGGGGCCATCCTGAGGTGTATATCATCCTGTAACTCATCTACCTGGAGCTCCCACCTGACCTGGGTGGAATATTCACTCTACTCTGCCATCTCATCCGCTATGGAGCAAACTCCTTTGGAGGCCACCATGGGGTACACACCACCACTTCTACACATGATGGAGAGGGAGATTGCGGTACCTTCTGTGGAGGCCCACGCACATTGCTGTCGCCACCTCTGGAAGTCCACTCGGGCGACTCTTCAACAATCGTCCGAGTGGAACCACCTGTATGCCAACCATAGGCGTGCGGCGGCACCAAAATACTCCGTGGGCCAGAAGGTCTGGTTATCTGCGGAGAAGCTACCGGTGAAGACGGACTCTCGTAAGCTGTCCCCATGCTTTCTGGGCCCATTCCCGATCTCCCACATCATCAATGATGTCACTGTCTGGTTGAAGTTGCCTCCATCTCTCCGCATCCATCCCACCTTCCATGTCTCTCAAATCAAGCCTCTCTCTGTCAGCCCCCTGTCTCCTCCTCCCCGGATCATCGATGAACATACCACCTACACCGTCCAGCGGATTCTGGACGTACGCCGTCGAGGGGTCTGCAGTATTTGGTGCACTTGAAGGGATATGGTCTGGATGAGAGATCTTGGATTCCACGAGCCTATTTCCACGACAAGGGTATGGTTTGGGAGTTCCACCTTGCCCATCCACAGAAACCCAGGGGGTCGCCAGGAGGCGTCCCTTGGAGGGGGGGGGCACTGTCATGATCAGGTGAGCGTGCCTCCCCCCTCCTTTCCTGTCTCGGTTTTCCCAGCTCCGGAGCTCATCAAGCACACCTGCATGATTACACACCTGCTGCCTCCTGATTCACCAGCGTATTTAAGGGCCAGTGTGTGAAGAGATCTCCGCTGGATCATTGGGTTTGTGCCACCGCTCAACAGCAGTTCTTGTTTGGCAAAATTATTATTCCCTTCAGTTGTCTTACCTTTTTTGTCCTCTTCTTCTCCCAGGTTTGCTGCAGCCTCCAGCGGTGCGTCTCTGGAGCTGTGTTTGCTCGCTCGCCTGAATTATCTACCTCCAAGAGGTCTTCTCCACCCAGGTCCTCCAGTCACTCATCCTCCTTCCCTGCCATCATTAACTCACCGTCTTTTCTCCCATGCTGTAGTCCAGGGGTGTCCAATCATGTGCCATGGAGGGCCAAGACCCTGCAGGTTTTTTCTCCTACCCAGTCTCTTTAGCAAGTGTTTTCACTTATCAGCAATCAATGGGAAGAAATTCAGTGGAATCTGCTGTTGAAGACACTGGTTGGAGGCAAAGCCTGAAGGGTCTTGGCCCTCCATGGCACATGATTGGACACCCCTGCTGTAGTCACTGATGGGTTCTCTGCCAATACCGTAAGATCCATATCCTCTGTAGTTATTTTCCAGTACGCCATATCTATTATTAATCCCTCCCCTCCTCTCTTTCCCTCCTAGGCCACGTGTGACTCCAGCATGCAACTATTTTCTTGTATATAGTTTGGCTTCTTGGTTGCAGGTTTCATTAGTTGTGGTGCGTGTATATATTCATTAAGTTAGTGTGTTTTGTATAGGATTTGGGTTTTCATTAAAGTGGTGTAACTTTTCATCTGCATCTGTGTGTTCTTCTGAAGTGGTTGCCTTACGCATAAGCCTCCTCAAAATCCCAAATCATGACACAATCACCACTCTCACCCCCTGGAAACACTCTCTACCACTGATAGAGTTGGACGGAGTGGAGGTGCCTTTACTTATTGATATGGGAGCTGTGGGCTCCATGTTGAATTGGGCAACCGTGAGGTGTTTTTTTCACCACACTACAGGATTGGAGGTAACCCTGCACCGTTTTGTGGTTATGACGGTGGACGGCTGGCCAAGGTGGGAGCACTAAGACTGATGGCTCGGTACAAATCAGCTGAGATGTGTGGCCTGAAATTCACCATGACAGCCCATGGAGAAAATATAATGGGCTGCAACCTGTTTTATGGTCTGGGCTTCACCATTACAAGCAGTGCTGGGGAGGAGTGGTCGAGCTGTGGATTGTGGGACCGACTAATCCTGGGAGTAGAAGATGGGGCGGTGTGGGATGAGAACATGCCTTGCAACCTGGAAAGAGAGCAAGACTAATATCGCCCAGGGTCATCACAGGAGGGTCCCTGTGCCAGAGCTCAAGTTGCCCTGGACGAGGGTACTGGGTGGCACGGCGGGACGCCTATGACAACGGGCGACGTCGAAAGGGTGTTTTCACCTGTTCCTGGATCTCGGCTGAAGTGGGCCAGTGAACAGGGGGCCACAACGACAATGGTGGCTGCGAAGTTAAAAGAGGTCAGGGCTGGACAGTCAGGCATGGTAGAACAATGTGCCAAGCAGAGACCCTGCAAGCCGAACAAGACCCCTTTGGGAGTCGTGGATATGGTCTGGGCTCAGGAGGAGGCACTGTCACAGTGGGTATGGGCCAAGCAGCAGTTGGAGGCACATCAGGGGCGGCTGCATGTAGTGGCCAGACGGGAAGATGCCTATCTCCAACTGTCCAATGGCTCATGGAGGCACCCAAATGAGCTGTGGCATGCTCAGGAGGAGACTGTAGGACGTTGGCCTAGTCATGGGACCCCTCCTGTAGTAACGAAGAGGAGGCACACTGGGGTCAAAGGAGCCAGCGGCTACCTAGGAGGTGGATTACCTCCAGGGGCGGACTGATGGAAGGATGGTCCAAGGGGGAGGGGGCCCACGGGCTTGTTTGTTTCTGCAGTTGGTGTATGATTTAATTTTTTATGCATGTATTTGTATTTTGAGTATCTTTGGGTCACTGTATACTTGAGCGCTTTGGTGTATTTATGTTCAGTTCATTTGTTTGCATAGGGTTATGGGGTTAATTTGTTTACCTGTTTCAAAGTAGGAAACATAGCGGTATTTTGTTTATGTTGGACTTTCATGCAGGATAAGCAGCAGAATAACCTGCTTCACCGTGTGGGGTGAGATGGTAGTCTACCCGTCTCTCCCTGGTGTTAGTTATTTTGGAGTGACTGTGTTAGGCCATTTGTGTTGTATTGTTTAATTGATTTTAGCGTGTGACTGGGGTCCTAAATTGGGGTGGGTCCAAATTGTGTGAGTGTTTCATGTTTTTGTAAAGGGAAGGGGGTGTATGTTGTGTAGTTCAATATAATGTTAGGTTTTTATTTGTGAAGCATGGGTGGCAGCTCCACCTTCCGGTTCCACCACCACTCGTGACTATAAGAGGGCAGCGGGCATGAGGGGTGGTCTCTTTGCCATCTCTTCTGCCTGGCGGCTGCATAGGTGGTGTGTGGTGCCTCTTTAATAAACGTGTGTTCAGTTTGACACTTAGCCTTGTCCTTGGCTCCTTGTCCCGACATAACAGGCAGCTCAGTGGTGCAGTGGTTAGCACTGTGGCAGTACAGTATGATGGTTATGGGATTGATTCCATCCCTGACCATCGTGGGTTCAATCCCACCCCCTGACCATCGGTGGCCCTTCTGTGTGGAGTTTGCATGTTCTCCTCATCTTTGTGTGGGTTTACTCTGGGTACTCCGGTTTCCTCCCACAGACCAAAAACATGCAAGTTAGGTTAATTCAAGACTCTAAAATGGCCCTAGGTGTGAATGTGTGTGTGTGAATGGTGAAGGGATTGGCGCCGCACCTTGGCTGCCTCATCCATCCAGGTGGATGCCCTGAATTTCCCTCTGGGATTAATAAAATATACAAATACAAAACAAGGCCAGTGTAGTGGCGGACTGGTTAGCAGCACAGTGAGTTGCAGCACAGCAACTCACCCTTGGCCGGGGAATCCTGGGTTCGATCCCAGCCCCCGTCCAACAGTGATCTGTGTGGAGTTTGCACGTTCTCCCCGTGTCTGTGTGGGTTTACTCTGGGATTTCTCCGGTTTCCTCCCACAGCCCCCTCCCCCCAAAAAAACATTGAAGTTGGGTTAATTGGTATCAACTGGGGATTCTAAAATTGTCCTTCGGCATGACTGTGAGAGTGAATGGTTGTCTGTCTCTCTGTGTTGGCCCTGCGATCGACTGGTGATCTGTCCAGGGTTTACCCTGCCTCTCGCCCAAAGATGCTGGAATAGGCACCCCCCTCCTCCCCGGCGACCCAAAAAGGATTAAGCGGAAGATGAACAACATTCAACATCACACCTCTGACTTCGCGCTTTAAACTCATGATCCTGTCTGACTCCTGTTACATGTGTTATATGGGCACTGTAGGGAAAATTGGTTTTAAGGTACAAAGATTATCTAATTTATACCTATAGGTGTGTGTGGAAACGAAGGTTTGCTTTGGGTCCACACACACACACACACACACACACACACACACACACACACACACACACACAGAGGAAAAAACTTGTTTTGGGGGCACCAGTCCAAAACTTGGACAATTTATTAGTAACTAATCTTTATACCTTCAATCAATCAGTCTCAAATATTCATGAATTCTCCTGGGTGACTTCAGAAACAGACACAGGAAAAAGGAAAAAGAAATCAACAGAAACTTCCATATACCATTTACAGTTTTAATGATCAGACTCGGATTAAATGATATTACATTCAACAAACTTGTTGGTAAGGTGAACTCTGGTCCAATAAGAAAGCAGTCCGTTGTAACTGACCAACAGAATGAAAGGGGGCGTTGTCCAACACAGACTGGCTGGTGATTTGCTGAGCCAGTCAGATGTCTTGAGTAAGCTTTTCCAATAGGATGAAACACATCATTATTAAAATGACTGTAAGCTAAACTAACTAAAGTGATTCATGACCAATTTTCATTTTTGCTACATTGAACATGCACTTTCATAAACTTGTCCTATAATTGACATGCATTAGAATAAGGTTCATTTAAGCATTTTCAAACATGCAATACATTTAAACCAATGATTAATGAAACATTTCAAACCAGAATGGTATGTCAGAGCCCCGCTTGATTTTTCAGGGTGTCCTGAAAAAGAAAATAATGTGAGAATTCAGAGTTTTTGTTAAAAGGAAGTCATTTCATTCATTTACCCCAATTCAGCTTGCAGAGGCAACAGCGAACATATTCTGGAGTTGTCCACCAGGGGGTAATGTTGAGCTGTGGATAATTCCTAGAGACCTGTGGAATGTGGTCCAATGTAACTGGAAGGTTTCAAACAGTTATTTAAGCATAAAACTGCCTGGTTGGGGAGGAAGTTCCGGGATTTATGATTGCAGACCAATCCATTCCTGGCACGAAATGGGATCCTTATCATCCCTTTTACCATGGAATGTGTTTTCAAACTGTGGTTCTTAGGTGAAGGGAACAATTCTTGACCAGACTTTTGGATGAAACAATTTCTTTAAGGTGAAGAGTGATTTTATAGATTGTAGCCAAAGGAATTGATACTACAGCACTTTATTGTGAAGTGCAGTGTGGTGACGTAGACTTCCTGTCACGTCACTGCACTGCCCGATATAGCGGGGTGAGCTGCCATAGCACGGTCTCTTTACACCAGATGCCCATGCCAGGTGCCTGCCATGTAACCACTGTGTTTGCCATCAAAGCTGTGTTCGACACTACCTCATCATGCCTCATTCGTCTCCAGGTTCCCATACATAACTCTCTCTTTACCTCCTGAACACTCTACATATATTCTTCCTTCGAGATTACTCCTACTCCATTTCTCTTCCTAGCTATACCATGGGAGAACAGTTTAAATCCACCTCCAGTGCTCCTAGTCTTGCTTCCCTTTGTGTGAGTCGGGTTCCAAATTGGGGTGGGTTTGAACTGTGTGTGTAGTTTTGGACTTTGTAAAGGGGGGAGGAAATGTCATATGTGTTATATGAGCACTTTATTGTGAAGTGCAGTGTGGTAACGTGGACTTCCTGTCAAATCACTGCACTGCCCTATATAGTGGGGTGAGCTGCCATGGCACGGTCTCTTTATGGCACGGTCTCTTTACGCCGGATGCCCATGCCAGGTGACTGCCGTGTAACCACTGTGTTTGCCATCAATAAAGCTGTGTTCGGCGCTACCTCATCTTGCCTCACTCATCACCAGGTTTCCATACATAACATTTGGCGACTGAGGATTAACTCATGGAGGCATGCACCACTCTGTCCCTTTCTTGAGCTCCCGGGTGAACCACTGGTGCCTTGGCCAAGATGGTTCCAGGCTTTTCAGACCTACATCACCATGCTGGACCTCGGGCAGCTTGACAAGCTAAGGGCATGTGTGCTTCTCGTCCATAACCTAGGTATTGAGGGCCAGCGAGTCCTGTGGACGCTCGGTGCATTGGGCTTGTTTGAGGAGGTCGTGGAGCTGCTAGTCAACCAATTCCACACCCCAGACAGCATGACTGTTGGGAGGATTCGTTTTCGGCAGTGACATCAACAGGTAGGTGAGCCCATCCACCAATTTGTCGCCGACTTGAGGCAGCTAGCTAGCAAGTGCTGCTTTGGGCTATTGGAAGATGAAATGGTCTGCAACCAGCTAGCAGAGCACACATGCAGCACTGTATTGTGAGCTAAGCTACTTACGGTGCCGAATGACTTAACATTTGCCAGAGCTGTCGAGCTAGCTCTCCAGTTGGAGGCTGCAGAAAAGCCAACCTTGGAGCTAAACTGGCGTCAGTCACAGCAGCTGCCGGAGCCACCCGCCACAGCAAATGCCACAGACTCTGATAGCTTGGAGGATAATGTTATGGAAACCAATGCTGCCAGCTGAAGGTCTGCCCCAGGAAGACCTACATGCAAGGGTTGTGGGTCTGCGATGCACCACCATAAGGTGAAGGAATGCCCGCCAAGAGGAAAATGTTGTAGCAGATGTGGTCATTTGAACCAATATGCTAGAGTGTGCCGCTTAACTGAACCGGAGAGCCCATGGAAGAAATCACTCCACCTGCTCTCGACAACCATCCATACAGTGTCCCCCAGCACAAACGGGTACATGTATTGCACAGTTGAGTTGGACGCTTTGAGCTGCCACCGTTACTCGACACCGCGGCAGAGGGGTCGTTGCTGAACTGGACCACAGTGAAGAAGTTCTTCCCCCACTACAGGATTAAAGGTAACCCGGAATTGTTGTATGGTTGTGAGAGTGGCAGGCTCAGCACGGTTGGGACTTGAGTTAACGGTTCGTCAGAAGTCTGCGAAGATGGTTGACTTCACGTTCCACGTGACAGCGCAAGGCAATAATATCATGGGCTGTGATTTGTTTTACGGACTGGGTTTCACTATTAACCCATTGAGTGTGACTGTCGCCAAACTGTGACAAACCCTAGTGGTCAAGAGTGGTAATGATTTTTTTCAATAAAATATTGAAAGAGAGATTTCCAAGGCTATAACTTTAAAGTGGTAAGAGATAATGGCTTACTGTCAATTAGAAAGATGTAGAATATTATCCAAAGTTTCAGACAGGAATAAAGTTACGCATCTACTTTGCATAATTCCACATGCATAATTCATAACTGGTCAAAAGTGGACTTCGGGCATATTTACACAAAGAATGTTTTGCTTTATGTAGCAATATTTAATAAAATATAGTGTAATAAGGTAGAGGAATTATTTATTTTATTTAGAAGTGGGTGTGCGTGGGGGACAGAGTTGAACAATCACCCCGACACTCACTAAATAAGAAAAGCACTCGTAAATAAGGGCACCAGTAAGCGGAAGAAGATGAATGAATGAATGAATGAATGAATAATTTCTGTACTTTCAACAACTTAATGAATCAGTCTCAAAAATTAGTGAGTTCTTTACTGCCATGACCAGGAAAGCATACATGCAAAGGAAAACACTTCAACTTCTCTCGTTTACAAGTTTATTAATGAAACTAATTCAGATTACATGACATTGCATTCAAATGATTTGTAAGCAGTTTCAAATGATCAACAGGTGTCAAATATCACATCAACTGTTAATGGATTCCTGAACATAAAATCTATAGTTAAACTTTTGTGGAACCAAGAGGAAACCACATTTTATGTTTCAACTGTAATGCAATGGAAGGCTGAGGTAACTGTGGGGAGCGTGAAATAACAAGACTGAATCCTTTCTCAGTTCAGGTTTTAATGTCGTGTTCACATCCCCAGCTATCTCTCAAGAACACATGAGAGAGAGCTGAGTCAAAACCTTCTCTTTTATACAGCCAAGGACAAAGGAAGAATCACATATCACCGTCAAAACCCCCTATTGACAATAACTCTCCCCCTGCGCCCTTCAGTCCTCCGCCTGGGCTCCAGGAGGTCAGGAAGTCTTTTCAGCTCCTTCTCGCCGTACCTCCGTCTTCTTGTTGTTATCCCCAGGCAGTCCAGACATATTGTCCCCTCTAAGACGTGAGGTCAATCCACACATGCAATCACAAGCATCCCATAGTGCTTATACATATGTAGGTAAAAATACATGAGCTACATAACCCCCCCCCCCCAAACGTCGAAGAATGGACAATATATCGTAGATTAGTTTATTTGACAGGGACAGTGCAATAAACATAGACAATTAATCAAAGACAATCAATCTGATGTGTTGCACATAGAGTGTATAGCTATTAGCTAATTTGCAACTCTTGTCCCAGAGTTAATAAAACATGATAACCTCAATAGCATAGT
This sequence comes from Pholidichthys leucotaenia, assembly GCA_020510985.1. Taxonomy (NCBI): domain Eukaryota; kingdom Metazoa; phylum Chordata; class Actinopteri; order Cichliformes; family Pholidichthyidae; genus Pholidichthys; species Pholidichthys leucotaenia. The sequence goes on from CM035836.1 coordinate 414,515,603, forward strand.
CTATACCACATGATTATATCAAAAATCAGTGATAACATCCATAGCATAGTCTATACCACATGGTCACATTAAAATTCAGTCTGTACGCCGTCTGGGCTTCAAACGTCTTCCAAATCTGCTGTAAGCAGGTCTCGCTGTCCCTGCGGCGCCGTCCTGCAAAGAATCTGCAGACTGAGGAAGAGAGTGGTTATTTGATCCCTGCGGGGGCTCAGGGACGTGTTCCCTGGGGGGTCTACCACATCGAGGTGCCCTCGCCACGGATACAGACTCGTCGTTCATCACAAAAGCAGGCTTTAGTCTGTCAATACTGTTTCTTTTCTGTCTCCCAAATCTAGCACAAAATGCTTATCACCTGATTCCAGCACCCTATACGGACCATCATATGGCGGGCGGAGGGTCGGTCTCAGAGCCTCGTGTCTGACAAAAACGAATTCGGCATTTTTCAAAGCTTTGGGAACAAAAACGCATGGAAAAGTGTGATGAACGGGGCCCGGGAGCGTGTCTGCTCCCGTGTCAATCAGTGGCCCCAGAGCCGGGGTGCGCCCTGGCTCTGGATGCTCTGGCAGGAATTCACCGGGCAGCCTGAGAGGTTGTGCAAAAACTAACTCGGCTGGGGAGGCATTTAAATCCTCTTTGGGCGCAGAACGTAACCCCAATAAAACCCATGGTAGTTTGTTTACCCAATCTGCATCCGTAAGCGACGCTCTGAGGGCTGCCTTCAAAGACCTATGAAAATGCTCGCATAAACCATTAGCCTGGGGGTGATAAGCAGTAGTGCGATGAATTTTCGCTCCTAAGCTGCCGGCCATCGCTGACCAGAGCTCAGAGACAAATTGAGGCCCTCTGTCGGACGTAATATCCGACGGGACCCTGAAACGTGCTACCCAGGCTGTCAAAAAAACGCGAGCCACCTCTGCAGCTGTGGTCGATGCCAGGGGGACCACTTCCGGCCAACGTGTGGTTCGGTCCACCATTGTCAAAAGATGTGTGAACCCCTGCGACGACGGTAGGGGTCCCACGAGGTCGACGTGCACGTGATCGAATCTCCTGGCCGTAATGTGGAACGGTTCTAAGGGAGCTTTTGTGTGTCTGTGAATTTTGGCCCGTTGGCAAGCCATGCAGGTTCGTGCCCACTCTTTCACGTGCTTGCGCAGGCTCGGCCAAACAAACTTCTCCGCTACCATTTTCACAGAAGCGCGCACTCCTGGGTGCGCCAGGGAGTGAACCGAGTCAAAAACGCGGCGGCGCCACGCGGCCGGGACTACCGGGCGCGGTCGCCCAGTCGATACATCGCAGATTAGGGGGGGCATACCGGTTTGCAAACACCTGCTCTCCAGCCTTAACCCTGTTGGTCCAGACAGGAGCACGCGCACGTCTGCATCACTACCCTGTTCCGCTGCCATGGCTGCGTAATCTATTCCTACGTGAACTGGGGCCGCATGCGCTTCTGCGCTGCTATTTTGCCCTGTGGCTGCGGTAGTATAATCTGCCTCCGCGCGCACCGGTGCTGTGACCGCGCGAGAGAGGCAGTCTGCCACTACGTTGAGTTTACCCGCTACGTGCTGAATATCAGTGGTAAACTCCGAAATTGCGGCCAGTTGCCTCTGTTGCAGGCCCGACCACGGTTCTGAAATTTTGGACATCGCAAAAGTGAGCGGCTTATGGTTGACAAAAGCAGCGACCTTCCAGCCCAAACTGGAAATGGCGGACAGCCAAGTGGAGCGTTAACAGCTCCCTGTCAAAGGTGCTGTATTTCCGCTCGGCTTCGTTCAAGGATCTGCTGAAAAATGCTAGCAGCTGCCAAACCCCGGCAACATGCTGTTCCACGACCGCCCCTATGGCCAAATCTGATGCGTCGGTAGTGAGCGCTATTCGGGCCAATGGATCAGGATGAGCTAGGAGCGCGGCGTCAGTCAGGGCTTTTTTTTACCTCCCACTCCGGGGACCACTCAATAGGGTTGGAGAGTTTTTGTTTTTTGAGCGCGGCGTATAATGGCTGCATGAGCTGCACTGTGTGGGGTAGGAAACGGTTATAAAAATTTACCATTCCTAAAAACTCCTGCAATGATTTGACCGTTTGTGGTCGGGGAAAATCTGCCACTGCGCGCATCTTATCCGGTAGCGGGATTGCCCCTTCTGGGGAGACGCGGTGTCCCAAAAAATCGATCTGCGCCACGCCAAACTGGCACTTGGCTGGATTAATTATTAACCCGTGCTCTCCCAACCTCCGAAAAACCGCATTGAGGTGTTTTTCGTGTTCTTCTTCTGAAGTACTGGCGACTAAAATGTCGTCGAGGTAGACGAACACAAAAGGGAGATCGCGTAACACGGCATCCATCATACGTTGGAATGTTTGTGCGGCGCCTTTAAGACCAAACGGCATACGCAAAAACTCAAAAAGTCCAAAAGGGGTTATTACCGCTGTTTTAGGAATGTCCTCAGGACGGACTGGAACCTGATGGTAGCCGCGAACCAGGTCTATTTTAGAAAAAAATGCGTGCCCCCGCTAAATGCACTGAGAAATCCTGAATGTGTGGGATTGGGTAGCGGTCATGCGCTGTGGCGTTGTTTAGTCTGCGGTAATCGCTGCAAGGTCTCCAGGAGCTGTCAGCTTTAGGGACCATATGCAGCGGCGAAGCCCAGGGGCTTTTCGAATGGCGAATAATGCCCAGCCTTTCCAGGCTGGCGAACTCCTTGCGCGCGATGGAGAGCTTAGCAACATCCAAACGCCGAGCTTTCGCGAAGACGGGGGGGCCCACTGTAGTGATAAAATGCTCCACCCCATGTTTCGCAACTGTTGCCGAAAAAGTAGGAACCGTGAGCGCTGGAAATTGGGTGAGGAGTGTGTTAAACTTACCGCCTGCTGTGGCGACGTTGGTCTGCACCAGTGGTGGGGACACTCGAGCTGCACAAGGAATAGAATAAAAAGATAGTGCATTAACCAATCGTCTGTTGGCAAGATCAACCAACAAACCATGTGAGCACAGAAAATTGGCACCTAACATGTTGAAGCTCACCGCCGCTATGATAAAGGTCCATTCATAAGTGCAGCCGTGTAAGGACAGAAACAGGATCCTTTCTCCGTAGGTGTTGATGCTCGAGCCGTTTGCCGCCGTTGCCCCGTCACCACGGGGGCCAGCCAACCGGTCGGCATAGGTTGGGGTGATGAAACTCACTTGGGCTCCGGTGTCTACGAGGAAGTGCCGCCCGGAGCTCGCATCTGTGATGTACAGCAGCTTATTTTTTTCACCGAGAGCCGAAGCTGCTAACGAATCCCGGTTCTGGAGTTTCCCGAGCTCTTGTAGCTGCACGGTGGCACACACCTGTGTGCCTTCTCTGCGAAACGCCAGTGGTAATAACAGAGGCCATCTCCTCCGCTGCGCCGGGGCCGCGTCGCTGCCATTGATGGTGGGGCTGGCTCCGCTGTTTCTGGCTCTTTGTTGCCTCAGATCACCGCACCTAGGTCTGTCGCTACCGCTGTGGCGGTCTGCTCGCCGCAGGAGTCGAGGAGCCGCTGCGCCTCTCGGTCCAGCGCACGGAAGTCCCGCTGGGTCACACAAGGCATGCCGGAGAGGGTCCCTCTCATGTGTGGCGGGAGGTTGCTTAGGAAGTTGTGCTGAAATAGGAAGTTAACGTTGTCCGAGTCCCTCAGCTGCAGCATGTCTTCCATCAGGGCGACTGGTCTGCGCCCTCCCTGGCCGTGCATAGCCAGGAGCCTCCTAGTCCTCTCTTTGGCTGAGGGCGTGAAACACTCGGTGAGGGCAGCCTTCAACTCGCCGTATTTGTTGTAAGCGGGTGGCTGCTGTACCAGGCTCCGCACGCATCGAGCTGTGCGGTTGTCGAGTCTTGCGATGACATGGTAAAACTTAGTGTCATCCGTCGTTATTCCTGCGAGCGTGAACTGTGCCTCAGCCTGGAGGAACCATGAGTCCGGGTTGTCCTGCCAGAATTCCGGCAGTTTAATGGAGACGGCACTCGCTCGGGCAGACTCCGATGAGTCTGGATCATGGGAATTGTTTCCCGGCATTCTCAAACATCTCTGGTCACCAATGTGGGGAGCGTGAAATAACAAGACTGAATCATTTCTCAGTTCAGGTTTTAATGTCGTGTTCACATCCCCAGCTATCTCTCAAGAACACAAGAGAGAGAGCTGAGTCAAAACCTTCTCTTTTATACAGCCAAGGACAAAGGAAGAATCACATATCACCGTCAAAACCCCCTATTGACAATAACTCTCCCCCCGCGCCCTTCAGTCCTCCGCCTGGGCTCCAGGAGGTCAGAAAGTCCTTTCAGCTCCTTCTCGCCGTACCTCCGTCTTCTTGTTGTTATCCCCAGGCGGTCCAGACATATTGTCCCCTCTAAGACGTGAGGTCAATCCACACATGCAATCACAAGCATCCCATAGTGCTTATACATATGTAGGTAAAAATATATGAGCTACAGTAACTAACAAATTCAGAGCACAATTTTATGGGGGAAAATTACATAAGCTGATTATCTGAAAAAAGGAAACTTCTGATTTAATCTACAAAAATGAGCGGAGGTTACTGGAAAAAAATAAGAATTTTCCTTCAGTTTATAGCTTTGGTCTATGGTTGATGGACTAATTGTACCATGAAATATCGGTTATGTTCAATTATAACTGATATTTGGGACATCTCATTTAAACCCAGCAGATAAAGTGGGAGTCTCACTTACGAACACAGCCGGGTCAGCCAATTTCCAGCGGCAATCACAAGCCAGTAAAATGGCAAAACAGGGGAAAGTGATGGGGAAGTTGTTTTTCAGGTCGTTCACAGCTGTGAGAAGCGTAGACTCGACTGGGGGCTCCCAGGAGCAGGCGGCATTTAGCCAGCAGCAGGATGACAGGGCTCCAGGAGCAGACGTGATGTCTTTTGGCAACCAGTCCAAAATTTAGGATGTCCCCGACCACAGGACAGCTAAAGGCTGGAGGGAAAATACATTTAGGCAGTTTCCCCCACCAACTCCTGGTTTCTTAACGTTGTCATATGTGGGTGAGGCAGGGAAAGAAGGTCCAAAAATCTCTATCAGTTCACTTTAAAGGCAGAATTAAAAGTCCACTTTACGGCAAGAAAAGTCAAAAAGTCCAAGAAAAACGTTCAATAGAATAAGCACGGCTTATGAGGCGAGGAAGAAAAGGATTTGAAAGTTTAACTCTCACTTAGAGAAGGTGATCTCACTTAAAAAGGGATGTTTTCTCCTCAGTTACCAGAAAATCAGGTGAAAGCTTAATAAAAGATGATTGAAGAAAGCTAGTACAGGACTTGACAAGGTTCAGACATACACAGACAAAGCAACTCACAGAACACACAGAACTCTCAAAAACAGAACTAGGGCAGCTCCCTCTCCATTTTTAAAGGGTCGCACTTCTGATATAAAAGTATGACTGGCAGCAAGACGGACCAATTATCTTCCATAAAGAGGAGTTTGAATGGGCTTTTGTCCAATGAGGGAACAGTTCTTTGTCTGTGAATAGTCAATCAAATGCAAGGGAGTTATCCAACAGAGAGGCAGCCTGGGGATTGGCTGATAGTCAGAAGACAGACCACAGAGTTTCGGTACACATACACAATTTTAACTGGAAATTCATTATATACTCAATATTAGTAGTAGATTAGTTTATTTGACAGGGACAGTGCAATAAACATAGACAATTAATCAAAGACAATCAATCTGATGTGTTGCACATAGAGTGTATAGCTATTAGCTAATTTGCAACTCTTGTCCCTGGATGGGCTTTAGAAAAAAGAATCAAGATAAAAAATATACACAATAACCACATACATCAATGCAGAAAAATTATAAATACACAATTATAAATATTATAAATATTATAAATACACAAATATAACAGCCTGACTCACATTTAACATAAATATTATAAATATTATAAATACACAAATATAACAGCCTGACTCACATTTAACACATATAACATAACTCACATTTGCCTATTTCAGGCCTTCCTCCCTCCGTCACTCACTATAAACAAACACATTTATTCCTTCCCTTCATTCACTCTCACTTTGCAGACAATTAATTCATACATGAGTACATTCTTGTTTATTTTTCAGCCAGTTTTTAACATTTTTAGTGAATGTTTTAAAGTCCGTTATTATTTTAATTTCATTTGGCATTGTGTTCCAGATGTGACTGCCCTTTATAGAGAAAGCTGTTTGTCCAAATGTGGTTCTGCGGTGGAATATTTTACAGTTATTGTTAACAGAACTCCTGGTGGCTCTGCTGCTGTCCTGTCTTTGGACGAAACCAGCAAGTGGCTCGGGTGCTGATTTATGGAAACATTTGAACGTTAATTTCAGAAGACAGAGGTCAGTGAAGCTCTCAAAACTCAATAGGTTGTATTTTTTTAAAACATTACAGTGATGCCACCTAATGGGCTTTTTGTCCAAGATTTTTAGGGTTTGATTATATAATGAACCTATATGTCTTATTGTGGAAGGGGCTGCTTGAGCCCAGACTGTCAAACAGTATGATATATGAGAAAAAACCATAGAATGCATATACAGTGCAGCTGCTTCGTAAGGTATGTAATATCTAATTAATTTAAAGCAGTTCAGATTTTTTTTTACTGTTTTTGAAATTTTCTTTATATGAAGATTAAATTTGAGTTGAGGATCTAGTACAATGCCAAGGTATTTGAATTCTGTAGCTAAACTGATGTCATGATCATGTATATTAACTTTAAAATGTTGCAGGTTACATTTTTTGATTGAAAAGCACATTGAGACTGTTTTCTGAAGGTTCAGCAATAGATGGTTCTTGAGGAGCCACTCTTGGACATCAACCATACTTGTAGACAGTACATCTGCAGCCTGTGCTGGAGTCTTGGCAGCTGTGTAAATAACTGCATCATCTGCATAAAGTTGGCATGTTGCAGCTGAGCAGTGTAACGGCAGGTCATTAATAAAAATGCTGAAAAGTAAAGGACCAAGAATGGACCCTTGTGGGATACCCATGCGGTTGTTTAAAAATGAGGATTTATCCTGGTGAACTTTTACACACTGTTCTCTATTCTGGAGATAAGATGCAAACCATTCTAATGTATTTGGGGAGAAGTTAAAAGATACCATTTTGGATAAAAGCAAACTGTGGTTTACAGTATCGAAAGCCTTTTTGAGATCTAGAAAAACAGCTCCTACCACATTACCCCTGTCCAAGGACTGTTTGACGTTTTCAATAAGGCAACAATTTGCTGTTTCTGTTGAGTATCCTGGTCTAAAACCAAATTGATGTGGATGAAGAAGTTGACTGTCTTGTAAGTAGTCTATCAGCTGTGTAGCTACAACTTTTTCAAGAACCTTAGATAGGACTGGTAAGATAGAGATTGGGCGGTAATTGCATATATCGTCTTTACTGCCTGATTTATGAACTGGTATGACGACAGCTTTTTTCCAGCCAGATGGAAATGTACTAGACCTAATGGAGAGATTAATGAGATGAGTCAGTGGTTTGATTAATATTTTGCTGTGCATTTTGAGAAAGGAGGTGCTCATATTGTAGATATCATTAGTTTTTGAGTTTGACAGTGTTTTAACAATACCAGCAATTAACTTCTCATTTACCTCATCGATGTGAAAAGTGTCTGTTGGAAGTATGGAATTTGTGTTGTTGAGCACATTTGGCAGCACAAAAATTTTTGTTAAGTCTTCCACAGAGCCCACAAAGTGTGAATTAAATTCATTTGCCAAAGTAGCCTTGTCACTGACGGTCTTGCCATTGATTCTAAGTTCCTTTACCCCCTTCTGATCGTTTTTTTTATTAGTTAAGTTATTTAAATGCCTCCATAGGGAACTGTTGTTACCCTTTGCATGATCTATCAGTTTATTGTAATAAGATATTTTTGATTTTCGCAGCTCATGTACCACTTTATTTCTTAAACTTTTGTACACAAGGTGATCATTTTGTAGTTTGGAGGTTAGTGATGTTTTCAGTGCATAGTCTCGCCTCTTCATAAGTTTTCTTATTTCATTATTTAACCATGGTAGGCTAATCTTCTGTTGTCTACTTTTAATTTGCTTTGAAAATTTTTCTATAGACTTTGTGATTGTTGCAGTTATAAAATTACAACAATCATCTACTTCACATGTTGACATGAGCTGCTCCCAATTTTGATTCTCTAAGTAATGTTCAAACTCCTCATTTTTTGATTTGGGGAAAATAAAATTTGATTTGTCAATATCGACTCCCCCAAAATACTGTAGTCGCTTTTTTTTTTCCACAATATCTTTATTGAACCTTTTTTTTTTTTTTAACAAACATGATACAAACAATCAAACACTAACACTAAAGTACTACAAAAAAAAAAAAAAATGCACTAAAAACACCAACAACCACCAACAAAATCAAATCTTCAACAATGCTCCTCTGTTTAGTCTAGACAATCCAATACATAAGTATACATATTATGTTCACCAGTTTGGAATTTACAAGGTCCACACACATCATTCACCTTCTTCTTCAAGAGTTATGTTTAAATTTTTTACATAATCAATAAAAGGTCTCCATATATTCTCAAACACAATTTCCTTTGATTTTAGTATATATGTTATTCTTTCTAATGGAAGGTTTGTTAACATCTGTCTTAACCACTGAGTCACATCTGGTCTATGAGTCTTTTTCCATAATAGTGCAATACATTTTTTGGCATTAAGCAAACTGAGGTCTATGAATGTTCTTTCACTTTTATTAAAATTATGCTTTTCTGGGTACAGACCCAACAAAAACAGTTTAGGATTCAATATGATTTGTTTTGAGATTATTTTTTCAATTGTTACCCTCACCTCTTCCCAAAACATTCTTATTAATCTACATTCCCATAAACAATGAAATAGGGTTCCTTTACTTTCCATGCATTTTGTGCATGTATCTGGTATATTTTTGTTATATCTATTTAACTCCTCCGGTGTAACATACATCCGCATTAACCATTTGAAATGTATCAATTTAAGGCGTGCATTTATTGATTTGGTTTGAGCTTCTGTACAAGCCAATTCCCATTGTTCCTCTGAAATTTCAATTTGCAGATCTTCTTTCCAGTAGTTTAATCTTTTCAGTGAATTTTCACTTGAAGATAGTGTCAATGAGTTATAAAACTCTGAAATAATACCCTTTCTTTTACTATCTTTCATCATCATTTTTTCCAAGGATGAATAAATAGGTCGAGTGAGAGCTTTATTTTGATTTGATCGAATAAAGTTTCTAAGTTGAAGATATTTAAAAAAATGTGTTCTATTGAGATTAAATTTGATCCTCAGCTCTTCAAAAGACATTATGTTGTCTGCACATGGCAAATATAAATCCTGAATCTTTTGTATCCCTTTTAAATTCCATACTTTAAATACAGCGTCCGCTCTCCCTGGTTTAAAATATTGATTACCCCATATTGGACTAAATTGTGACAATAACTGTGGTTCTTTTAAATAGTTTTTAGCTTCACACCATATTTTGATCATATGCTTTACAAATGGATTTTTAACTTGTTTTTGTAATTTTTTTGCCGAATCTGAGTATATGAATATGGGAAGAGGTAAAGGTAAATTGTATGATTCCATTTCAGTCCAGTGAGGGAGATCATTTGATGAAAAATAATATGTCATAGACCTCAGTTGTGCCGACCAATAATACAACATAAAATTTGGACATTTCAGACCTCCACGATCAAATGGTAAATATAATAAAGACAAACGTAATCTAGCCCTCCTGTTGTTCCATATAAATTCCACTAACTTTTTTTTTATTCTTGAGAATAGATCTAAAGGTGGTGGTAAGGGAATGTATTGAAATAAATAAAGTATTTTAGGTAAAATATTACTTTTAAGTATATTGATTCTCCCGATCATCGACATTGGTAGTGACATCCATCTCTGAGTTAACTCACTGATATCTGACATTAAGGCTTCATAGTTGACACTGGCGACTGATTCTAGCTTAGGCATAATTTGGATTCCTAAATATTTAAACTGATTTACAACATTGAATTGATTTACCTCAGGGGCTGGGTAATTTCTCTGGGTCTCATTTAGCATTAATATTGAAGATTTAGTTTTATTTATTTTATATCCTGATATTTCCCCAAAATTCTTTATTAAATTCAACAAGGTTGGAATTGATTTTTTTAGATTCGACATAAACAAAATTATATCATCGGCGTACAGGGAGATTTTAAGTTCTGTTGGTCCAACTTTAATTCCATATATTTGTGAATGTAAACGTATCGCTATCGCTAAAGGTTCAATTGCCATAGTAAACAGTAAAGGTGAAAGTGGACAGCCTTGTCGACATCCTCTGTTGATTTTTATTGGTTTTGAAATATTGTTATTTGTTAGGATTTCTGCTGTAGCATTATTGTATATTATTTGAACCCATTTTATGAAATTATTTCCAAGTCCAAACCTTTGTAGGACTTCAAAAAGAAAGGGCCATTCAACTCTATCAAAGGCCTTTTCGGCGTCCAATGATAGGAGAGCTGTATCCGGTGCTTCTTTATTAAAATAAATAATATTAAATAGTCTTCTTACATTATGGAAGCCTTGTCTACCCTTTATAAAGCCATTCTGATCTCGATTAATAATATTTGGTAAAATTTCTTGTATTCGTCTTGCTAAAATTTTACAGATTATCTTAAGGTCGGCGTTTAATAGGCTTATTGGTCTCATATTTTCACATTTATTAGAGGGCTTACCTGGTTTTGGCAGCAGTATAATTAAGGCATTATTTATGTATGATGGTAAATTATTATTTTGAAATGCTTCTAAAACCATTTCCAAAAAAGGTTTTATTAATTTATTCTTAAATTTTTTATAAAGGTCAACTGGAAGACCATCTGGTCCTGCACTTTTTCCTGATTTCATATTATCAATGGCTAGCCCAACTTCTTCTTGACTAATTTTAGACTCCAATATCTCCCTGTTTTCATTTGGAATACACGGTATAGATAGTTCGTTCAAAAACCCATTTAGTTTTGTTAAATCAGGTTCATTTTTGGTATCATATAATTTTTCATAGTAATCTCTAAAGGCTCTATTAATTTCTAAAGGATCTATAACTACCTGTCCATTACTTATAATACTGGTAATTGGTGTTTTAATTTCCAATTGTTTAATCTGCCATGCTAATAATTTTCCTGATTTTTCACCTTGTACTGTAGTCGCTTTTTAGTAAGTTTCCTGACAGCAAGAACCATGTTATGATCTGAGAGACCAGTTACAAGATTATAGGTTCTGGTTATTCGTTCTGGTTTATTAGTAAATACCATGTCAATAAGTGTTCTGGATTGTTTGGTTATCCTGGTGGGTCCTTTGATCATTTGCTGGTAATTAAATTTAGTCATGAGGCTTTTCAGTTTTTGTTTGTCTTTTTTATCAGACCAGTTGATATTAAAGTCACCATGAATTATTGTTTCTCTGTTCTTCTCAAGTTGTTTAACCAGATCACTTAATTCATTATAAAAGGAAGAGTTGTGTGACGGTGGGTTGTACACTACTGCAATGTTGAAATTCATTACCGGAGAGAGACATACATTCACAGCTAAACATTCAAGTGAAGTATTCAAATCAACCAGTTGACATTTATATTTCTCTTTGATGTAAATTAAAACACCTCCTCCCCTCCCTACCTGCCTGTCTTTTCTAAAACACTGGTAGCCCACAATATCGATCATATTAGTGTCTATGTTACTGTGTAGCCAGCTTTCTGAGAGACAAAGGTAGTCCAGATTTGAGTCCAACAGCAACACCGAAATCTCATCTCTTTTGGGGATTATGCTCCGTATGTTTAAATGACCGCCGAGGATCCCCTTTGGTTTAGCCTTGGTGTCCCAAAGAACTCGTGCATGATTAACAGTTTGGAAAAATAAATGTTGTTTTTGCTTTTGTACAGCTCGGTTTTGTGCTAACCCAGTGGTCTGCTGTTTAATAGTGGCAGGTCCAGGGTTAAGGTGAATATCTCCTGCCAGAAGTAGCAGAACTAACAGAACTTTAATTGTATATCCTCTGCCATATTGTGATTTTTGCTTAACAGCCATGTTTGCCTTAATTTGGAAGTTTTTGCTCAGGGCTTTTAAAGACCACATAGAGTGTAGGGTGAGATGACCAAGCCCAAATCCATACAGATAAAACTTTTTAACTTCACCTTTGGTTGAGTTTGTCGGAAAATCCTTCTTGTTGCAGGTCCAGACACACAAAGACAAAACGAAGAGGAAGTAGAGAAGTAGAGAAGGCTTATTAGTGGTGCCCATCAGCCCACTTTTTAATCCGGTGGCAGCCATCTTCAGTCTTTCTTGGAAAGAAGGAAAAAGAAAATCTGTGGATAGTAAAATAAATTCTGCTTATATCGCCAGAATCTGATCCGATCGTCCTCGAATCCAGCTGGGCCTCAGCTAGCCAACTAGCCCCTTCCGTTGCTGGTCTCGTTGCTCATAGTCGCCGTAACTGGTCTCCCGTCCCGCTCCTCCAACCGAGTCTCGTCACACACCGCCGCTGCCACCGAGCTCCGCTGAGGTCACGGTAAGTCCTCCGCTAGGCACCGCCACCTACCGTCGTCTCTATAAAATCTAACTAGCTTCAGTGATTCAAAACTAATATTCAGTGTCTTGGTACTTTTTCTAAATGTCTTATATAATTGACACACATCAGATAAGATTAATGGGCATTCCAACATGCAATCACAATAAAATCAAGAATTAATTAATTATTGCAAACCATTATTGTCCATCACGAGGTTGATTATCTTCAGTGTCCAGAGTTATCCTGTGGAATGTAAACTTGAAAGTGTTAATGTTCAGTCAGAAATAAAGTTCCAGATTGCCCAAGTAATGAAACATATTCCGTAAATGTCCACTAGGAGGTACTGTTGAGCTGGAGATAATTTTTAGGTCTTGGTATGTGAAGAGGGGGCAGCCTAGAGAGTTTTATGGGGCTTCTGCTATATGTCCAAAAAAAAAAGGGAGGCAACCATATACCTGTCAGCTTAAGGAATTTATAACTTTTTACGAGTATCAGTTCCTGGTACGAAGGCTTATCTGCTTAACCTCTTGCACGGTTACCGGATACCACGCCGTGACCACCCGGATACCACGGGTGGTCACGTCTCTGCATCCTAGGGCGCACTGAAAAAAAAAAAGCTGCAGACACAGCCGCGAACAGAAAGCCAAAGGAGTGTTTTGATTGGTTTAGATTTGATTGACCTTTCATTCGACTAATAAGAGCCTTGAATTGGGTTTCTGAAACCTTGAAGAACCAATGACTGAAAACCTAGCAAGAAGGACCCGCCTACCAACGGCTGCGAATACAGCCAGCCAATTGAAGCAGAGAACTTCGACAATTGAAAGCGTACGTCCCATGCGTAAAATCTGTTTTGTGTAAGCCACTGGGTGACACACACGCATTCGCCAGTCTTTTTTGTCTTACTACTGTTCTTATTTGTTTTGAAAAATTGTTCGCCAAAACTGCAATCATGGAAGCGCAAAACCGCAATCATGGCATTATGGTTTGACCGGGTCGCGTGACCAGAACCACGAGTCCGTAACAAGCGGACCAGCGTCATGTTCGTCTGACAATGGGGAAGAGAAGTTCGCCAGTGACACTGCTGTTGTGGACAGGTAAGTGTTATAAGCTAAATTATTCTTTATCCCTGAAAATTGTAATCAAAATGACTTTTGACCGATCGGTAAATTACAACTGTGCGTCATCGCAACATGACTGACCTGGACCGCTCCGGTCCGGTCCGGACGGCGCACGGACCGTGTCCAATCTGTGCGCCGCGTCCGGACTGTGAACGCCCCCCACCCCCCACCCCGCTACTCTTCTGTAGCGGATTGCAGATATTATTGCAGATATTTTAGTACAACTGCGCGTAGTAGACCACGGCACACCATCCCCGCGGTCCGTCATGTAGCAATGGGCGATGTCCGTCCTCTGTAGCGGGGGGGGGGGAGTAGTTATCTTCTACATTACAGATATTTTAGTATAATTTTTAGTGCACTGTAGGTTATTTTTTCTTGTAAAAAAAAAAAGCCATACATTTTTTACGTGGCATGCTTCTTTGTGTGTGGGGGCTTGTTTGTTCATTCATTCATTCATGAATGAATAAACACCCCCCCACACACACACACACACAGCCCTTCACCTTTCATTAGAGCCCAAGATGAAGTTTCTATATTGAATCTTTCAAAAGTTACAGACGTTTTTCCAAACTGTGCCATTTGGCACAATTTGGCACAGTTCAAAAACGCCTGGGAACAACCTGAGTAAAAAGCTGTGTAATATATTCATTTTTTGTGGTATTGTCACAAAATTTTGACCTCAGCTGGATAACACTTGGTTCTACATTTCTGTTTCATTTTCCAGCCCGGATCTGACAGCTGTGTGTTATTTGCAAGCATTTGTATTTAAAAAAAACACCCAGGCAAAATATATTTTCTTCAGGTTCAGTATGTTTAGATGACTGTTACTCAGTGGCAGGAGCACTTAGAGAGATTATGACTGTTTTGCCAAAAAATTCAAAGTGTTTTCTTTTAAATGAGACCAACCCCATGAAGATGCTGCAAAGGGTTGAAGAACAGCTTTTGATTTACTTTGGGTACGTTATTTTTAGGCGTTTTTAGGGAAATTGACCAGAGTGCAAGGGGTTAAGGGGGAAGCTCAAGAATTTTATGACGTACTTTTTAATCCTTTAAAAGCAAGGCCTTGTCGAGTTTCTCTACAAAGGGAGGAGTGTTTACACAGGGGTCCTGATGATGAAGAAAACAGCAATTCTTGAACAGAGTTGGATGAGAGCTCCTTTGAGATGAAGAGTGATCTCCTGAATTGGCCTGAGGAGAAGCTGATGCTACTTTTATGTCACCGTTTCTTGTTTGTTTGGTTTTTTTTTGTTTTTTTTATCTTTAAAGTATATGAACCAGAAATTCAGTAGAATGTACACAAAACCAGAATACAATCAGACCTACTGCTGGTGGAGTGTTGACGGTGGCGTGTTCATTTGTCCACTCTCATCATCTACGATCCTTATTTCGTCTTCTGCCAGGCGATTTTGCTTCCTCTTCCACATCCAGAAAGTCTCACATGAATCTTGTTATTTATTCCACTGCAAATTCAGTCATAAATGCCGTGATTGTTTGCAATTTCATTCAAAAACGCCGCTATCGTCCTACTGGCGACCGGACATATTTCGTGTCCTACAATGCTTGTCTGCCATCTTGGGTATGGGCATGATACAACTAGACAGACATAGTGCTGCTCTGTGCCACTAGGGGCGCATGATATATTCACACTGAAAGGGTTAAAGACTGTGCCGGGAATGAATGGTTGGGTTGTGACCGCTGAGGAGGTTCCAGCAGTCGAAGAGGACATTGTGTGGGACGAAGAGCTAACGGACACTCCGGTGGTCAAGCAGGACCAGTTTCACTCAGGTTCACCGCAGGAAAGTCTCAGTGCCGGTGCTCGGGACATGGTATGGGGGTCCCAAGCATGGCGGTGGGGCACCTGCGTCGGCGAGTGACACCATGCTAGCCCCAGATACCTCCGGAGCTTGGTCGCAGGGGAATGGGGGGGGTCTGCAGCTACGACGGTGGCAGCTACAATGGTGACCGCTACAATGGTTTTAGAAGAGGACGGGGCCAGACCGACGAGCATGGTGTTACCACATGCTCAGCAGCAGCACGTCAGGCCAAGCCAAGCCCTGCTGAGCGTTTTGGACTTGGTTCGGGTTTGGGGTGATGAACGACCATGGTGAAGATGGGCCAAATGACAGCCAGCAAAAGACCACGGATGTCTGTAGATAGTGGCGAAATTGGGCGCAGCATACTTTCGGTTGTCTGATGGCTCATCGAGGCATGCCAATCAGCTTCAGCGTGTCCAGCAGGATGCTCTGGGTGACGAGACTGGATGGGAGTCGGTGTTGGAGGTGTGGAAACTGGGCTCCATCGTTCAGAAGATCAGCCACAGGTTTGCTGCTTCCAGGGGCTCGCTTGCTGAGGGGCTGCCCTGGGCCCCCCCATGCCAGTTCTACCTCTCCCTCCCAAGTCACTGTGCTGTAGAGTTATGTTTATAGTTCCTGTGTGTTTTATGTGCATGTTATGTTATGGGTTGTATATTATGGTTTTAGTTTAGGATCACAGCAGTGATTTTAGTTTAACCAAGGTGTCACTAGCCGAGCCGTTTTGGCTTTCCCCGGCTCAGTCTCGATCTCTTTGGGGTTTTTTGGTTTACTGGTTATGTGCATTTTTGGTGTATTTGTACAATACTTCCACATCCCTAGCCACTGCCTGACCGGCAGCTGTTAGTCAGCATTGTGACCTACTTTCTCCCACGCTATTGACAGTCTGTCGGTCCGGCCACACCCCCTGGCTCTCCCTTGACTCCATCAGCTGTTTCCTATCCTGGTAATCATCTTCCCCGCGTCTTGCCCAGGTGTACCTTATTTGCCACGCCAGCGGCATCTGTGGAAAAGCAGCCCTTTGCTAGACAGACGTCGTTGGTTCATTGTACGTGTTGGGTGGCCGTCTACTCTGTCTAACTGTCACGTCACTAAGGACTGCTTCCGTGTGCTCGTTGATAATCACTGTGACGACTCGGACTGCCCCCGCACTGTGAGTAACTGCCTGTGTTCTGTTCACCACTGTAATCCTCCAATGTGAGCGTTGGCCGTCCTAGAAAACTGAGTGTATCCGAGCCGTCTTGTGTCTGTTTAGTTTTGTGTTAAATGTGTGTTTTGTGTTAAATGTGTGTGTGGTGTAACCCAGCGTTTAAATCCATTTGTCCTTTTTCTCCTTCTCCGTTTTGTGTTAAATGTGTTTTGTGTTAAATGTGTGTGTGGTGTAACCCAGCGTTTAAATCCATTTGTCCTTTTTCTCCTTCTCCGTGCGCTTCTTTACAGCGCACGGAGAGTTTATGACACAAGGACTTAGATTATTTGGTGGCAGAATAATCCACCATGCAGTGAGGGCTGCAATGCAGTCTATCCACCACCCCTATTTTAGGTTATTTTGTACGAGTGTGTTAGGCCAGTGAAGTACATTAGTTTTCATTATTTTAGAGTGCGATTCGGGTTCCAAATTGGGGTGGGTTTGAATTGTATGTGTGTTTTTGGACTTTCTAAGTGGGGAGGAAATGTTACATGTGTTATATGGGCACTTTATTGTGAAGTGCAGTGTGGTGACGTGGACTTCCTGTCACGTCACCGCCCAATATAGCGGGGTGAGCCACCATGGCATGGTCTCTATACACCGGATAGAGACCAGGTGCCTGCTGTTTAACCACTGTGTTTGTCATCAATAAAGCTGTGTTCGACACTACCTCATCTTGCCTCATTCATCGCTAGGTTTCCATACACACAGTTAGGCCCAGAAATATTTGGACAGTGACACAATCTTCATGATTTGGGCTCTGCATGCCACCACATTGAATTTGAAATGAAACAACTAGAACGGAATTGAAGTGCAGACTTTAAGGTTTAATGAACAAAAATATATGATTAAACATGTAGGAATTGTAGCTATTTTTATACAAACGCTCCTCATTTCAGGGGCTCAAAAGTAATTGGACAAATAAACATAACCCTTAGTAAAATGTTACTTTTCAATATTTTGTTGAGAATCCTTTGCAGGCAATGACTGCCTGAAGTCTGGAACCCATGGACATCACCAAACGCTGGGTTTCCTCCTTTGTGATGCTTTGCCAGGCCTTTACTGCAGCTGTCTTCAGTTGTTGCTTGTTTGTGGGTCTTTCTGCCTTAAGTTTTGTCTTGAGCAAGTGAAATTCATGCTCGATTGGGTTGAGATCTGGTGATTGACTCGGCCATTGCAGAATATTCCACTTCGTTGCTTTAAAAAACTCCTGGGTTGCTTTTGCAGTGTGTTTTGGATCCTTGGTGAAGCGCCGTCCAATCAATTTTGCTGCATTTGGCTGAATCTGAGCAGAAAGTATATCCCTATACACTTCAGAATTCATCTGGCTGCTTCTGTCTTTTGTCACATCATCAATAAACACAAGTGACCCAGTGCCATTGGAAGCCATGCATGCCCATGCCATCACACTGCCTCCACCATGTTTTACAGAAGAATGTAATGCAGACATGCCCAAAGTCCGGTCCCCGGGCCAAATCCAGCCCGTGTCCAAATTTCCACCGGCCCGAAGCGTCCTGTCATCAAATCAATAATATGTGGCCCGCCAGCACAGTTTCCCACAATACATACATACCAAAAACAGCAATTTTATATTTCACCAGAGGGTGGCAGTAGACCTGTGGCCGCATTCTCGTCGCGTGACCCCTGTGTGAACTTTTACTCCTGTGGTATGTTTTTAGTAGTGATGGGTCCATGAGGCGTCATGAGACGTTTCGACACATTGCAAAACTGTATTGATACTGTGTTGAAACTGTGTTGCTGAATACTGACACCTGCTGGACCTTAAAAATCCCTACAGGCAACCTAGTTGACAGACTCAACTGACACTGATTTTATGACCTAGTATATACAATAATATACTGCTAAAAAAAAAAAAAACTGTCCACTTAGGAAGCAACACTGACAATAAATTTCACCTGCTGTTGTGTGATTTTGTTGTCAGCACATTCAACTATGTAAAGAACAAAGTATTTTAATAATATTTCATTCAAATCTAGGATGTGTTATTTAGTGTTCCCTTTATTTTTTGGACCAGTATATAATTTAAGTCATTGTATTTTATATTGTATTATTTCATATCTTCATTTTAATTTCAAATATCATTGATATTTTTAGATACAGTCAATAAATTTGTATCACCGTTACAGGCCCGGTACCGTGGCTCTGAGAGAGATCCGTCGCTACCAGAAATCCACGGAGCTGCTCATCCGTAAGCTGCCCTTCCAGAGCCTGGTGAGGGAGATCGCTCAGGACTTCAAGACCGACCTGCGCTTCCAGAGCTCTGCTGTCATGGCTCTGCAGGAGGCCAGCGAGGCCTACCTGGTGGGTCTCTTCGAGGACACCAACCTGTGCGCCATCTATGCCAAGAGGGTCACCACCATCATGCCCAAAGACATCTAGCTGGCCCGCCGCACCCGCGGAGAGAGAGCTTAGACTTTCTGCTGCACATCCACCAACCACAATGCTCCGCACTGTGTCTATATATATATATTTATATTAATATGTATACTAGCTGCTCTTGTTTTTTCTTGCCTTCTGATTGTTGCTATCCCTGCGCTGTTGCAATCCTGGAATTTCCCCATTGTGGGACTAATAAAGGCTTATCTTATCTTAAATAATGTGAACATGTATCATAACGTGAAAATCTAAGTGAACATGTTGTGAATGAGGATGCTTGTGGACTGATTTTTTTTTATTTATTTATTTATTTATTTATTTTTAACAAAAAGTTCTTTTTACAAATTTTTATTCAAAAAAATAAGTTTTTCCAAAGTTTTAAAATTCAGGCGGTTGCGCTTTTTGGACACAACTTCTCCAGCTGTTGAAAATACACGCTCACATGGCACAGATGAGGCTGGAGTGCAGAGAAATCCTAACGCCAGCTGGAAGAGGTTGGGATAGCTGGCCTTTTGATTGTCCCAGTATCTCAGAGGATCCTGGGACCTGGCAATATTGCCCTCTGCCAGGTACCTCTGCACCTCCTGGATGGCATCAGCTGTGGCGTTTTTGGTCTGCCTGCCCACTTCGATGTCCAAAGGTTGCCAAAGGTTATCTAAAAAAAACAAACAAAAAAACCCCAACAAATTGGCATTTTAGTGCATGATTTCCATACAACAACAAATTATGCTGAATAACATGCCTGAAGTGGGTGCAGACAGCTGTTGTGAAGACGGTCCCGGCTGGGGCTCATTTGTGCGTCCGATTACAGACGCACATTCTGCCCGCAGTCTACTGATGGCGTCATTGCACTTGGAGGAACTGTGGAACCCGAGTGATTTAAATCTGGGGTCTAGAAGTGTGGCTAGGGTCAACACACTTAATGACTCCAGGTTGGAAGCAGTGTCTGTGACTCGACGCTTCAGGTGTTCTTGTAGGTGTATGGCTGCCTGTGTGTGCAAGGTTGAAGCATTACGCTCTAGTGTAAGATAGAGCATTTTCATCATCGGGATGACCTTTGACCCTGACACTCGCCTCTCTTCAGACAACTCCACTGTAGCTTGATGGAAAGGAGCAAGCACAAGAAGTGCTTCTCCTATGATGGTATACTCATCAGCTGTAAGTGGAGTCAAATCACTTTTTAGAGAGGCCAGAGATACCCACACTGGTTCCCTCTCATCATGTAGCCTTGACAACATTTCATATGTGCTGTTCCAGCGTGTTGGCACCTCATTGATAAGTTTCAGGCTTAGTCGTCCCATCTGTTGCTGCACTTGAGCGAGCTTCTCCTTGGCTGTAGTGCTTGATCTGAAGTATGTCACAATCTGCCTAGCTTTGTGTCTGATGGATGTAAGTGTGGGGATCTGATCACATGATTTACTAACTAATAAATTGAGACTATGTGCAATGCAAATTGAGTGCCGAATTTGAAGCTGTCGAGTGGATGCAATCATGTTGGGTGCTGCGTCGGTCACAAAACACTTTACTTTATTGGTTATGGCCCAGTCCTCCATCATGCCCCTTTTGACTTGGGCCAAATTGTCAGCAGTGTGACTTTGTGGAAAGTATTGCACACCCAACACAGACGTACACAACTGCAAATTCTCATTAATGTAGTGACAGGTCAGAGCCAAGTAAGCCTCCATGTTCACAGATGTCCACATGTCAGCTGTTATACTCACTGCCACAGCTTGCTGTACTTCCTTTTTCACTCATTCCCGTTCCTCCTCGTACTTTTTCGCCAGCATTTATTTGATGGTCTGAAAATTACACCAAGTCAAACCAAAAGCAAATCTATATATTTAAATTAAAGATTAAATAAACTGGATATATCAACTACTACTTTAGATAATTTCCACAAACCTTTCTGGTTGGCAAAACATATGATGGCTGAAGGGCCTGAACCAGTTCCCTGAACCCTTCATTCTCCACAATGCTGAGGGGCTGGCAGTCCTTCACGATGAAATTGAGGAGAGCCTCATCCAGCACCTGCTTACTGGAAGCTTGATGGTTAAAAATGAAGTCAAAAATAAATTAATAGGAATTAATTATCAGTAAAGCAACTGTGAGTAAGTAGTAGTAGGGCTGTATACCTGAGTCTATCCTGGGTGTATCCGGGACTTCATGTTCATGCCTGGCCCTATAATGTCTCAGCATTGAGGAGGTGCTCTTGTTGAAATACGACAACTCTGTCGAACAAATGCGACATTTAGCCTGCAGAAAATAAAAGTAAATTAAGAGTCACTTTCAAATGAATTTGAATTCAGATCAATCAAGTGGAAACTGAGAGGAACAGGATGAAACAACAAGGAAATTAAAACAAAGAAAACAGTATTTTAAAAATACTATATTTTTTGGAAATACCTTATTTTCCGATATCAGATCAAAATGGTCCCACACGGTGGAAACCTTTCTTTTTCCTTGACGCTGCTTCTCGTGCTCCATAGTTCATGATAAATTTGTACAACGACCGTCCGCAACACATGCGAGTGTTTGGGCAAATGCATCTCCGTTGGCAGAGATGCCCTTCCTTATAAATGCGGGCGCATCAGTGTTTCGACGCCCTAGCGTCACGTGACCGATACAGTCCCTGTATCGGTCACGTGACTTTCTTAATGCGAGACGTGCCGATGCGCACCGAAACTGGGTTTCGCTCTATGAGCCCGACGCATGCGCCGACGCATCGGTGTTGCCGGACCCATCACTACTTAGCTCATTTCTAAAATGGCAACTGGAAATAAAAAGAGGAAAGTTGATAGCGAGGGCCGCCGTTTCCAGGACAAGTGGAAATCGGAGTATTTTTTCACTGACATACGAAACAACTGTGTCTGCCTAATTTGCCAAGAGACTGTGGCTGTTTTCAAAGAGTTCAATATTAAGAGGCAGTACCAGACGAAACATGCTAACGGCGAATGAACGCGCCGAAAAACTGAAGCAACTGGAAGCTGTTTTGACAGCACAGCAGCGTTTGTTCACAAGAGCCCGTGACACAAATGAAAATTCTACAAAGGCAAGCTACGAAGTGGCAATGCTGATTGCCAAGCACTGTAAACCTTTTACTGAGGGTGAATTCATTAAAGACTGCGTGATGAAAATGGTGGAGAAAATTTGTCCTGAGAAAAAGCAAGAGTTTGCCAATGTCTGCCTGGGTCGTAGCACTATGGCAAGGAGGATTGAAGAAATTTCATCTAACATCAAGGGACAGTTAGAGGCAAAAGGAGTGGAGTTTTATCTTTTTTTCGGTAGCCTGCGACGAAAGCGCGGATGCATCTGACACCGCTAAGTTACTGATTTTTTTGAGAGGAGTGGGCAATGAAATGAACGTGAGTGAAGAGCTACTTGACCTTCAGAGCCTTAAGGACCAAACCAGAGGAACAGATTTGTTTGCTGCTGTTTGTTCCACCGTGAATGACATGAAACTGCAATGGAATAAAATCACTGGGATTATTATGGACGGCGCACCTGCCATGGTTGGTGAGCAAAGTGGGCTATCAACGCTAGTCTGTAAAAAAGTCAGTGAAGAAGGCGGCAAAGCTATAAAACTCCACTGTATTATTCACCAACAAGTTCTATGTGCTAAACATCTGAAATATGATAACGTTATGAAACCAGTGATAAAGGCTATTAATTATATTCGCTCCAGAGCCCTGTGCCACCGCCAGTTTCAACAGTTTCTACTCGACATCCACGCTGAATATGGAGATGTTGTGTATCACAATGACATAAGATGGCTCAGTCAGGGGTCTGCACTGCAGAGATTCTTCTCTCTCAGAAAGGAAATCGGACTATTCTTGGCACAAAAGGGACAACCGATGCTGGAACTCTGCGATCCTGTTTGGCTGGCTGATTTTGGATTTTTAGTTGACATAACACGACATCTGAACGCGCTGAACACGAGCCTTCAGGGGCAAAATGCAGTGGTGAGCCAACTATATTCATACATAAAAGCTTTTCGGACAAAGCTGCTACTTTTCCAAAGGCACCTGTCACAAACACAGCCCAATACCACACATTTCCCATCACTGCAGGGAATGATGACCAGTTTTTGTTCCGGCCCCGGATTATGAGCTGCATTTTGGTGTGCAATAACTGATGTTTGACACATCTTTAATGTCCTTGCTTTTGACTTTAATGCATCAAACACCGTAAAGACACTTTGCTGGGTCGCAGCCTTCCGAGGGCAGAAATTCCTTGCAGGCTCTCACATTTTGTCTGGGCTGAGGTAAGCAGCTGGATGGCTTTGGATCTTTGTCTTAGCAAGCCATGCTCAATCCGTCCGTTGTCATATTCTGATGGGCAGGAAGTCTCAAATCGTCTACTTCCTGTTGTGAATAATGCTTATACCTCATGTATTTTTGATGACAAATTATTTCAATAATTTTTAAATCTCAAAGGACAGATTTCCAAACCTAGGTTTTTAAAAGAAAATATGGAGGGAATAAATAAAAAAAAAAAGGTAGGGAATTCCCAAGGGATTCCCCAGAGGTCAAAGGTCATTTCCATGTTGGGGGTTCCCCCAGACACAAAGTAAACAACTTTTGACTGGCACACAGAGCCAGGCTGTGAGTATATATACCTGCCAAAACAAATCTTTGGGAGGCATTGCTGTACAACCAAAGGTCAAATACTAGAAAGGATGTCACTGTTGACATACTGTATATAGCGGGGAAATTACAACAGTCACAAGAATTGCCATGTTTCTCACATGGATCAAACAAACACAGCTGCTGCCGTTACACTCCCACCAAAATCTTTATGATGGAAGACTATAAAGTCATGCCAACATAAAATTTTCACAATGTCACCTAATCTTTAACCGGCAGCAAGAGCACAACCTTTTGCACTGGTCTTTCCAGTTCGGAGACTGGCTTAATCTTCTCCCCACGAGCCACACTTCTGGCGTTCGAAATTCTCAGCCTCACTTTTCGGACAAGTCCATCCTTGTCGGCCATTGCACTCGTCACAAGTCCAAGTGGCCAATGGTTTCTCGCCAACCCTTCATCCATCATGAGAACAATGTCTCCTGTTTGGAGGTTTCTTTGTGGTTTGCACCACTTTTGGCGATGTTGGAGATTCAGTAAGTATTCTTGTTTCCATCTACTTCGAAAGAGCTGACTCAGGTGTTGAACACGCCTCCAGCGTTTCCGTGCATAAACGTCCTGGGCGCAGAAGGCTCCTGGTGGAGGTAAGACTCCCTCAAGCTTGCCATGAAGTAGAGCGTTTGGCGTTATGGGAGGTTCGGCGAGTGGGTCATTCAAAGATGTTGGAGACAATGGACGACTATTCACGATGTATGCTGCCTCATAGAACAGTGTTCTTAAGGAGGCGTCGTCTAGTCGTGTGTTTGCAAAGTCTATCACCGACTTCAGCGTCTTCCTCACTGTGCGGATCTGTCTTTCCCATACGCCACCTTGCTCACTAGCATGAGGAGCATTGAACTTGAACTCCACTTGCTTGTTTGCTAGAACTGTCTCCAGCTTGTCATGATCCAATTCGGCGAGAGCTTGTTTCAGTTCATTGTCAGCACCGATGAAGTTGGAACCTTGATCGCAGAGTATGCTTCTAACCACACCTCGCAATGCCAAGAAGCATCTTAGGGCATTGATGAAACAGTCAGTTGAGAGGTCGTCTAGAAGCTCCAGGTGAATTGCACGACTGTACAGACACGTGCACAGCAGTCCGTAGCGCTTGATTTCTGATCTTCCGCCTTTGATGAGATACGGGCCAAAGACATCCATTCCAGACTTGTAGAATGGAGGATGCGCTTCTGTACGTTCTTGTGGCAAGTCAGCCATCTTCTGACTCTCCGCTGGTCTTCTTTGCTTGCGACACATGATACAGTTGCGTATCACTTGAGCCACTGTCTTGGAGCCCCTTTGTACGTAATATCCTTGAGATCGTAGTTCATTCAAAGTTGAGCTGCGACCTCCATGATTGGTCTTTTGATGTACATGCCTGATGATGGCTTCGGTGACATGTGATTTTCTTGGAAGGATAATGGGGTGACATTCTTCCTTGGTGATGTCTTCTGCTTCACGAACTCTTCCCCCAACCCTTAGCAGGCCTTCTTCATCCAACATGGGATCTAGAGTCTTCAAGCAGCTTGACGTTGCTACGTTTCCACCTTTCCCCAGGGTTGTGATCTCTTCAGGAAACTCTTTGGCTTGTAACCACTTGATGGCTAGATTACGTGCTTTTCTGTCTTGGAGTAGACGGCTTGTCTTTGAAGACACTCTTCTTATCATAGTTCCCAAGATGTTGATCATGGTCTGCCACTTCGAAATCCTTTGTAGTACATCCAACAGTCCTGTTGGTAGAACAACGCTAGATGCCCCGAGACACTGTGCTTTTACTTCAGGGTCGCCAAGGTTGAGAGTATCGTCTGGCGAAGTCAGTGGTAGCTCTGCTTTGTAGAGAAATTCTG
Source organism: Pholidichthys leucotaenia (assembly GCA_020510985.1). NCBI lineage: Eukaryota > Metazoa > Chordata > Actinopteri > Cichliformes > Pholidichthyidae > Pholidichthys > Pholidichthys leucotaenia. The sequence goes on from CM035836.1 coordinate 414,541,126, forward strand.
GGCCTTTCAGCCACATATAGGTGCCCAGTTCTTTGCCCGACATGCCTCTCGAAGCTAGATCGGCTGGATTCGACTTGGTCGGTACGTGGTGCCATTGTTGCACTTCAGTGTTCTCCCGAATGTACTGTACACAGTTGCTGACAAACACGTGAAACCGCTTTGCACTGTTGGCAATGTATCCCAGCACGACCTTGCTGTCTGTCCAAAAATATTCCTTGGTGACCTGGATCTCAAGCTCTCTTCTGAGGAACTTGCTGATTTTCACTGACGTTGTTGCTGCTGTCAATTCAAGCCGAGGAATGGAGACAACTTTTGATGGTGCCACTCTCGCTTTGCTCATGAGCAAGGCGCAGTCTATGTTTCCATCTTGGTCACACATTCTGACATACGAGCACTGCCCATAACCTTGAGTGCTGGCATCACTGAAATGATGCAACTCAAAAGATTTCACTTCCTTGTCAGGCTTGAAACATCTGGGTATTTTCAGATCCTCCAGTTCCTGAATATCTGCTTTCCAGCTCTCCCACCGTTCAATTATGACAGGCTCGACAGGTTCGTCCCAGGATTTCTTTTGCTTGCACAGTTCCTGCAGGATCTTTTTCCCTTGCAACACCACAGGGCTAACAAATCCATTTGGGTCATAGACTGACATGACTGTAGAGAGGATGCCTCTTCTTGTGTTGGGTTTATCCTGTAGTGTTATCTTGAACCTGAAGCAGTCATTCTGAACATCCCATCTTGTTCCAAGTGTGCGCTCAACCGGGAGAGGTTCCAGTTCCAAGTTTATTTCGGAGACGGTAGTGGCTCTTTCTGAAGGTGGTATAGATTCCAGGACGTCTATGCTGTTCGACAGGAACTTATGGAGTCTAACTTTGCCCTTTTTGCATATTTCAGTGGCCTGGCAGATTAGCTCCTTCGCTTCACCCACGGTAGACAGGCTGCTCAAACCATCGTCCATGTAAAGGTTCCTTGTGAGGAATTTTGCTCCTTCAGGAAAGCTCTCTTTGTGCGTCCTTGCCAAGTACTTTATGCCATAGTTGGCACATCCTGGTGATGATGCGGCCCCGAATAAGTGTACAGTGAGCCTGTACTCCGCTGGCGGGAGTGTCAAGTCCCCATCGGGCCACCATAAGTATCTCAGTAGATCTCTGTACTGTGGCAGAACATCGAAGTTGTAAAACATCTGTTCGATGTCACAGGTCACTGCAATTTTGTCCTGACGAAACCTCAATAGCACGCCAAGCAAGCCATTCATCAAGTCCGGACCCTTCAGCAGCATGTCGTTCAGGCACAAACCTTGGTACTTGGCCGAACCGTCGAAAACCACTCTTACCTTGTCTGGTTTTTGTGGGTGGTATACACCTTGATGTGGTATGTAATTGATGACTTGATTTGGTGAAGGAGGTTCAACACGCTCTGCATAGCCCTTTTGAATCATCTGGTCCATGAAGTCGCAGTAGTGGTTTCTAAACTTGTCATCCTTGCTCAATTTCCTTTTCAGAGAATTTAGCCTAGACATGGCCATCCCGTAGTTGTTGGGCAACTTCGTGGTAGACTTGATCGGCAATGGCATGGAGATTCTTCCATTTTCATTGATTTGGATGTTTTCTTCCATGATTTGCAGAAACGCAAGATCATCCTGGGAATAGCATGCTTCATCTTTGGTGTCGCTGAAATCTTGGTCGAGAACCTTCAGGATCTCACAGGGTGGTGGCACTATCAATTCTTTGGCGACAATCCTATGGCATACACCATTGTTGCCTTGTTCATAACAAGGGCCTCCAATGATGCTCCATCCCAAGTCTGTTTTCACAGCAAAGGCTTCTTCGGGATTTCCGGAGACTATCTCCACCGGTCTGAGTGCTTGTGGGCAGGAGTATCCAATGAGCAGTCCCACTTCACAGTCTTGAATAGGAGGAATGAAGGGGGCTATTCGAGCCAAATGAGGCATCATACTTGCCGCTACCTTTGAGGGAATGTGCTCCCTGTTGTGAGGGATGTGGTCTCTTGTGTAGCACGACTTGACTCGGATTTCGACAGTCGAGTCGTATCCTCTCAGTTTGATGTCTGAGAACTTCTTACAATAGACCACCAATGAAGATGTCATAGTTGTTATCTTCATTCTTGTTATTTCATGTGGCATGCACAGCTTGGCTGCCAGATCCTCTGTGATATAGGAGCTGTCGCTCTGGGAATCAATCAGTGCATAAACCAATACTTCTTGCGAGCCAGCTTGGCCTGTCTTGACCCAAACAGGTACGATCATTGAAGTATAACTCTTCATGTAATCTTGGTTGGTTTTATTTGAAATAGATTCAAATGTGTTTTCACCTTTGTCGGCTTCTGACTCTGTAAGCTTTGTGTCTGCTTTCTTCTTGTCTAAGTGCAGCAGAGTTTGGTGTTTGCCTTTGCACGTGTTGCAGGACACTTTAACTAGACACTTCTTTGATGTGTGGCCACGTCTGAGACATTTGAAGCAAAGGGCCTTGCTTTGAATGCTTTGTATTTTGTCATCATAAGGCAACTCTTTGAAAGCATTGCACTTGTAGATGAGGTGATCTTTGTCGCAGTAGGTGCAAACTGGAGAATTTTTGGCTCCACTTTTAGGGGTTTCTTTTTCAGCACTGGTGTTGGTGTTGGTGGCATGAGTAATGCCAGGTGCTCATTTTGTCTTTGCCCTAGACTCGTTTCCTCTATTCGTGGTTGGCAACTTGTCTTGGTTTTGAGTGACCACGCATATAGGGTTGTTAGCCACTCTGGCTTCTCTGGCTACGAAGTCGACAAATTCTTGAAACGAAGGGTAGCCCTTTCCAACATCTATGTCTTCTGTAACACGCCGTGTCCACCTAGTGTTGCAATACTCGGGTAACTTGGTTGCTGTTTCCTGGATTTGGACGCAACCATTCAAAACTTCAAGACCTTTCACGTAGGGGATAGCTTCTTTGAGGGTGCTCAGGAAATCGCTGAAATCTTGAAGACCTTTCTTATCTTTGCCTGTTACTTTGGGCCAGTCTCTCAACTTGTTTCTCAAGGAGAGTTGAATGGTGAAGGGGTGTCAGAACCGCTCTTCCAACGTGGTCCATGCACGGTTGTAGGCAGCTTCATCACTTCCGAAAAAACAACCTTCTACTGCCGCTCTGGCTTCTCCTGCAAGGTACTGCTGCAGATAATACAGCTTGTCTGATGGTGGAATTCCCTTGTTCTCAACAAGTGTCACAAAACTTTTGCGAAAGTTGATGAACTTGAGTGGGTCACCATCAAACACAGGAGGTGTGGGGACAGGCAGCCTTGATTTGCTGACGCTATCTGAGAATGTTTGGGCGATGAAGGCCAACTGTGACTCTACTTGGCTCGCGCAATCTTCAGCTCTTGGTGATCTGGCCTCAGGAGAAAAAGCAGGTGCCTCTGGATTCAGATAACCTTTACTAGGCTTGTCACTGCAACAAGAGATGTCATCTGACCTTTGGACTCTTTCCTCTTCTTCTGCTATTTCTAATTGTTCATGACAACTTTCCAAGGCCACCTTGTATTTCCTTATCTTTGCGTGAAGTTCTGCACACTTTCGCTTAGCGCTCAATTCAGCCAGCTTCCTGGCCTTTTCTGAGGCATTACTTGATCCTGTTGAAGAGCCTGTTGAAGATTCTGAAATCTGTGCACTTACAGATACCTTTGACTGAATGGAGACTTTAGACTTGGCAGAAATATCAGACTCATAGTCTAACTTGCTTCCAAAGAGAGACCTGGAATAATTCATTCCCCAAGTAGTCTTGAGAAGGCTTTTTCTCTCCTTGTCTGCCATCATTGGATTCTCTCCAATTTGTTTCAAGGTTTTCGCCATGTCTGAGCACATTTGCTTAGCGCTGTCGACTCTGCGCCGCATCTCATTGTCTGGCGGGCACAAATCTCGACAGGCTTCATATGTAGCTGTCATTTCTTTGTCCAGGTGAATCAGGTCTTCCAAGTCATCTTCAGTTGTGTCCAAGACCTCATCTTTGTATGCATAAAAAAGAGCGAACACAGCCTTCTTTACTTTACTGTATGTTCGCATAAACTTTTTGTTTGCTCTGTCTACCTGTGCTTCTTGTTCTTCTTTTTTACTGATGACAGCATCTAAAGTCGCAACTTTGTCATTGAGGCTGTCGTATTCAGCAGAAATCTCTGGTGAGACAGACTTATCCTCTCCCTTTGCTTTCACTAACGGCCTGACTTCTTTCAGTCTCTTCATGCATGTCTCTCGTCTTTGCTTCAGCTCATGAAGTGGGACATGCCTGAGTTTTGTTTGTGCAGTGTTCTGGTTAGTCTTGCCAGTGGCGCCATCTTCTGGATCACTTGCATCTTCTTTTTCTTGGACTCCAGCCACCGCATTCTCTCCTTCTGGTTGCTTCTTGTCACCATTATTCTTTTCTTGTTCACTGATTGTAGCCAACTCCATTTCAAGAGTTTCTATTGCATCATGTACTGTTTCTGCATCAGTGTTGAGTTGAGCTCGCTCTTCCTCAGACAAGGTTTCAACTGCCAAGTCAGCATTTATGGCTTGTAATTGCTCTTTGGCAGCTGTGATCTGCTCTCGCAATTCTTGTTCAGTTGCATTTTTGGCAGCTGCAGCCATTTTGTTGCAGTACAGTGTTTATGGAAAATAGTGAGGAAATGGGACAAAAAATGAAATGGTAATTTATATTACCTCTTTGAATAAAGTGAGTTTCGATTGCCGGCAGTATTACATACACTGTCAACTGTTTCAGTGAGTTGGTGAACTCTTTGTGACAGCATATGCCACCCGACAGTCGTTTGGCAATCTAATGACCGTAAAAAAAAATGTTTAGTAAATCTGGATGGTCTGACAGACAATGCTAGCCAGACTTGGTAATTGGGATTTTCACCAACCAGATTTCTTGAGTGAAAACCTGGAGATAAAAAATATTATGCAAACCTGAAACACAATGTGTTTTTTATGTTTACCTCGAAATTTCCATTCAAAATAACTGAATGGAAACTATACTTGAATTAGGGAATTCTTATCTTTGGGGTATATGATTCCCTAAATACTTTAAGCTTGTACTTGATTTGATTAATTCAAAATTGAATTAAATTTGAGGAATCTTGAAATATACTTATATCATTGGATTGAAGCTCAACCAGCCCTTACCTCAGCCCTTGATCTTGCTTGATCTTACTAGCCTGATTTAAATTGGTGTTCAAAAATACTGATTGAAATACGCTAGCAACAGGATGTGCACAAGCAGTACATGTACAATGAAAACAGAATAATGCAAACACTTCTCTCAACATCAGCACAAAATAAACACAGTATTCAGTGACTAATAAACTTGACTTTGCACTTGAGAAACACAAACTTGACTTGACTTGACTTGACTTAAAATGTGTCCTCAAGGTTCAATCACTGGATACATGTCCTTCACTTACAGGCTGTAGCAGAAAAGTGAATGTCTCTTACTTAATTGTCATATACTAGCACTAGCACACTGGTGAGTGGTACCGACAGGATGTCACCATCACGATCTCGATGACACGGCACGACCCAACCTCTTGAATCTGCAGCGTTCTTTGCTTGCACACTCACGCTCATCCACGATGACTTGGTACAGACGAGTATGAGGTAGTGTCTTTACTGTTCCGGCCCCGGATTATGAGCTGCATTTTGGTGTGCAATAACTGATGTTTGACACATCTTTAATGTCCTTGATTTTGACTTTAATGCATCAAACACCGTAAAGACACTTTGCCGGGTCGCAGCCTTCCGAGGGCAGAAATTCCTTGCAGGCTCTCATATTTTGTCTGGGCTGAGGTAAGCAGCTGGATGGCTTTGGATCTTTGTCTTAGCTAGCCATGCTCAATCCGTCCGTTGTCATATTCTGATGGGCAGGAAGTCTCAAATCGTCTACTTCCTGTTGTGAATAATGCTTATACCTCATGTATTTTTGATGACAAATTATTTCAATAATTTTTAAATCTCAAAGGACAAATTTCCAAACCTAGGTTTTTAAAAGAAAATATGGAAGGAATAAATAAAAAAAAAGGTAGGGAATTCCCAAGGGATTCCCCAGAGGTCAAAGGTCATTTCCATGTTGGGGGTTCCTCCAGACACAAAGTAAACAACTTTTGACTGGCACACAGAGCCAGGCTGTGAGTATATATACCTGCCAAAACAGATCTTTGGGAGGCATTGCTGTACAACCAAAGGTCAAATACTAGAAAGGATGTCACTGTTGACATATATAGTGGGGAAATTACAACAGTCACAAGAATTGCCATGTTTCTCACATGGATCAAACAAACACAGCTGCTGCCGTTACAGTTTTCCAGAAAACAATATCAGTGCGCAAATGAGGAGGTATGCAGAAAACATCTCATCTCTGACTGAGGAGTTTCAACAGCGTTTCAGGGATTTTGCAGCTATTGAAAAGGAGATCACACTTTTTTCCACTCCTTTTTCCGTGGATCCTAATGACGCTCCAGACCACCTGCAGCTGGAGCTTATTGAGCTGCAGTATGACGCGGAGTGTCATGGTCGCCACCAACAACTGCCTCTCGTCGACTTTTACCGCCAGCTGGACAAAGACAGGTTCCAAGAGATTCAAACATTTGCTAAGAAAATGCTGAGCTTGTTTGGCTTGACATACTTGTGTGAGAAGACGTTCTCGGTTATGAACATTAACAAGAACCGTGTGAGGACAAGACTAAGTGACTCTCACCTGCGTGACGTCTTGCGCATCAAAACCACTGCTTTTGAGCCAGACCTGGCAACCTTACTGCAGTCGAAACACCAGTGTCACCCTTCACATTAATGCAGGTACATTTCTTTTATTCTTCTGAGGAGAATAAATTCCAAAGTCTCAGTGAATTGATTTTTTTTGTGATGATCAAACCACAGTTGTGTCAAATTTCTGTCATTTAATTTGACTATACTATTCTTTGTCAAAATGCACTGGGATGTGATTTGTTGAAACAAAATCAATAAATACACGTTTCTAAAAATATTGTCAAATTTATTTGTATATAATTTATTATTATTTTAACCTTTAAAGGCCAAATGTCATGTAACAGGGTACTTTAAATATCTTGAAACTAGATATAAAAGGGAACCGATCCGTTCGGGTCTTGGTGCATATGCTTCAGTAACAACGGAATATTCGTTAATTTAAAACTGCCGCGCTTGGCCTGACACGGCCCCTGGAATCGCCTGGGGAAGAAGGCGGAAGTGACGAAATCGATTGTACCCTAGTTTGATGCTTGGGGTATTTCAATTGATTGTTTATATGGAGACTGGAAGGTTGAAGTGAGCAACAAGAAAGAAAAAATTGGATATTTCACCCATACCTTAAAACGGGACTATCAGGGACAGCTGGGTAATAAGGGACACTTATCTGGGAAATGTTTTCTTACCTGTCAAGTGAGACGTTTTCGCTGTACTTCAACACCGTAAAAAGCGGCTATAAGGAACGGCGGAGCAACAAGGCACACCTATCTGGGATCTCTGTCTGTTCCGCAACCGCTGCACAGCTCAACGTGTTAAACCATTGTCCTAATGACTTCTCATGGTAGTGAGAATAGCTGATGCTGAGCGATCAGCCCGCCCAGACAATTAAACTAATGAGTGACTCCACACTTCGAACAGTAGTGAGAATAGCTCCCGCTGAGCGATCAGCCCACCCCAGCTGTGAGTGATCACACACAGGAGTGCTCCTCAAGACACTCAGTTTTTTTTCCAGTATATTTTTTCTTTTGGGCGTACAGAAATGGCAATACGCCCGTTTTTGCTAAAATTGCATTTTCCCCGTATTTTCCTTAAAATATTTGACAATAACAACACGAACTACATTTAAAACATTTCCCAGAAAAGTGTCCCAAACCACTCTGCCGTCTCCCACAGCCGCGCTTGGCACCAAAATACGGCGAAAACGTCTCCCTTGACAGGTATGCGCCTCCGTTTTCATATTGATCTGGTCAATTTCTTGACAGCAGCGGCTCTCCTCCACTGTAATAATAATGGCTTCCGAAAAATCAATATTTATGGGGCGCCCTCGACAGACCCCCTCCGGCTTCGCAATTCTGGAGGCGATTAATGTCCAGTTCAATGACATTTTCCACTGGTTCAGCTCTCTGGTCATCGTTGGAACTGTTGTCATCAGACAAAGCATCTGATTCCGTCTCGGACGGCTCGAACCTGTAAGGTTCTATGCCTCTGTCACTGTCTGAACCACTGACAAAAAAAAAAGACAAAAAAAAAAAGACAAAACTAAACTAATTTGTTCACAATCGCTGTCACTTTCCGTCATGATTGTCCAATGTTGATAAGTGTGAATGTGGATAGGCAGGGCAGCCAGGGTACAACTGGTGATGTCAAAAACATGGGCGTGGTCTGGACTGGCTGTCACAAGCCAGAAAGCAAGGTGGGGCCTTCACCTGGTGTATTTTGTGCAATTATGTAAATACAGGTGGGTGATATGGTCTCCAGTATGAATATTTGGTTTAAGCTATGTAAATTCGTTGTCATTTAGAAAAAAAAATTACGTGACATTTGGCCTTTAACTATCCTGGTGGTAATGCAGTTGACAACAGATTCTCATTTGCAATGTCAACCTAGCTGCAGACAGCAAAGTGATATATATATATATATATATATCTCACTGCTGCACGGTGGCGCAGTGGTTAGCACCGCGGCAGCACAGTTTACTCTCAGCTGGGGGATCGCGGGGATCATGAGATCGTGGGTTCGATCCTTGCCCCCGGTCAACAGTGATCTGTGTGGAGTTTGCATGTTCTCCCCGTGTTTGCGTGGGTTTACTCCGGGATTTCTCTGGTTTCCTCCCACATGCCAAAACATGCAGGTTAGGGAGTTAAGGGGCGCTTGCGCACGCAGCGACTGGCAGCTGGTGGCTTGTCACCAGACTGGAGAACAACTCTACCTACGGGTACAAAATAAGTCCAAAAAAAAAAAAAAATATATATATATATATATATATATATATATATATATATATGGTAATTTACAATGGTAATGGTTCGAGGAATGTCAAGCTGAATGGTCGGCCCCCATACATTTTCACCTGACCAAATCTGGCCTTCTTTGCAAAAAGTTTGGACACCCCTGGCTTAGGGTGAGCTGATGCATGAAAAAGATGCCACAGAGTCAAGTGCGGTAGTGAGGCAAGGGCAGAAGCAGTTGTTTTTCAAAATGAGATACCCGGAAGACTAATGAAAAGAAAATAATTATAATTTTAACCATGGTTATTCTTTCTTTGCAGCCCGGTACTAAATGATCCCCGGACCCGTACCAGTCTGCGGACCGGGGGTTGGGGACCCCTGCCCTAAACAAACTACAAGCTCAGAAATGCTATAGAGCCAGAGTTCAAAGGCAGTGAGTTGTAGCAGTGAGTACAACCACTGAAATGAGTTCTAGACATATTGAGTCATACAAACACTATTACTCAAGCTTGGATAGGATGGACCCAAAAATATTTATAGAAAAATTGTGTTGCATTTTCATTGGCAGCAAGTATATAATCTAGGCCTTTAATTTATGATTCCAGCCTTGGCTTTTATGATTATTGTGCAAAATGTTGAATATATTTGGGTGTGTCAGTTTATTTTATAAGAGAGGATTCATAGGATACTAACTTAGGATGTTTTGACCTGGGGCGGGGGGGGGGGGGGTGGAGTAACCAACCATAAAAATTATTAGGCTATAACCTAATACTACAACAGAAGTGACTGCATCTTTGGTCATTGCAATGAATTTTATTGAATTAAACAGTTTTATTCATAATTATATTCAAAATCAGAGGTAAAATTTGTTTTGTTCTAGCTCTGCAAATTAATATTCAGATATGTGTGAAAATGTCACCGTTTTACCACAAACTTTTCAGGGGAAAAAAATTTATGAATTCATTATAAAGTCAAGATAAAAATAGGAATAATAAAAGCCACAGCTCAATGAGAAAATATTATTAACAAGAAAAATGTCTGAAAGTTTTGAGAAAAGCTCACAAATTTGAGATTAAAGTCTCATATGTATATGATGGTCCTAAATTTACAAGGGCAAAAACACAATGAGGGAAAAGAATAAAATTCAAGTGAAAAAACTTTCAAATTTACAAGGGAAAAAAGTAGCAAATTTACAAGAAAACTGTCATCAAAAATTTAGGAGAAAAAAACGAGTAGATGCAGTACTTTTGTACTCTGAACTAATTTTTTTGGTGTCATTACTCTTATGCTTGAGTAATTAATATCATTAAGGTGGCACTCCTTTTACTTGGCTACAATTTCTGACTCCTCTACCCAACTTTGACTGTATAATTTGTAAGTAAAACTGAGAATTTCTCAGAGAAATGAAACCCTCTTGGTCAAACTATTCATGTGCAGTTTTCTCAGCTGGGCACTGTCCTGACATTTTCAAAACGGCTAACTGTACAGGTAATGAGTCTGTTAACATTGACAAAGGCTAAAAAAACCCACCAGAAATTGGGAAGGAAAATTAATATATCAAATAATGCATTACTTGGGGAAACAACAGTAATTTTATTTTACAAGAGTATCTGGCCCTCAAATTGTCTGCCTAGAAAAGTTCTGGCCCTTGGTCAAATGTAGCTGATGACCGCTGCTGTAGTGTCTGTTCCATACTGACCAAGGTTTGTCCCTTAAAGTCTAGAATGCTTGATAAGTGTGTTTGCTCCCTACTGTTCTGCAGAACGGAACATTTCCCCTGCTTTGAAACAGTTTGTAGAGGTAGTCTTAGGAATGGAATGAATGCAAAAGTTGGTAGGGTGAAGGAGCTGCATTTCTATTGTCAGGGACTCCTTAAGGAAGGGAACAGTGCTAAAGAAGAGCACTCTCAGGCACATGCAATATCTCCTGCCTCCATTTTCTTTGAAGATATGTCACTGAAGGAGAGTAGTTTTGAACTTTTTCATATAATTATTGAGGCAGAACCAAATTATAAGCCAATCATCCATGAATATACAACAAATTGTTGTATATAACCCATAGTTGTAGGTCAGGATCCCACGATGAACCTGTGTAGCAAGTGTGGCGACCCTAGAGAGCTTCAATAATAAGAGGGCTTAAGGAATACAAACCTTGATCTTTGACATCTTGACCCCAAACCCATAGCTAGGTCAGGGTGTAAGCTATCCAAAATTTATCTTGGATGAAACTATGATATGGATTTGAAAAGCCTACATCGTTCTTTTCAGTAATTATTGCATTTACAAGATTTAGGGAAAAACTGACCTTGACCTCAAGGCCATCCAATCAGTCAAATTGCAATATGTACATCATCAATGTATATCAAACGCTTGTACCACATTTCAGAACAATCGTAGCAAAACTGTAGGAGTTGGTTTCACAAAAATGGGACGTATGGACTGACTGCCCCATAACATAATCCTCCTTCGGTCTTCGACCAGCAGGGAATAATGATGTGAATGTGGGCCAGTGCAGGCCACTGACAGACTGAGGACCAGAGGGCCATTTAATTTGGCACGGAAAGTCTAATTGTCCTCAAAGACCGATTTTGTGACATTGCAGCTGACCTGCTCAAGAACAGTTCAATGGTGCCACATAGAGGTTCTTTCTGAGTTAATTTCTTTTGATAATTGCTTCATACTGTAAAATGTCAAAGATGCTTCAAATTTTCTGACTGCAGTTTTTTAAAATTCTATTTTCTATTTGAATCTATCTATAAATGCACCAAATCTCTGTATATGTGTGTGTGCTCCTCAGATATCTTCCAAACCGTTCATCTGACTGACCTCAGATTTTATAAGTGCTTTGCTGAGATTACAAGCATGTGCATCCCTGAGTATGGAGTTGCTCAGTCAAAATATGTAATTTTTTACCAATAAAAGTTTAGCCACTGCTCAGTTTCCTCATGCTCTGGCTTCTAGAAGTGCGTGCGGGGTTTTGGATTGATTCCGTACTGATTGGATAGTACGCGGCATCATGACCAGTCACCAGAGCGCCCTGTAAACAAAACAAGGAAGTTAAAAGCGACAAATTTGACCAGAAAAAAGAGAATACTGAAGATTTAATGCTTAAGTTATATTAAAATGTTGCTGTGATTGCTTAGCTCTAAAGGATAACTTGGCATTGACATAACGCACGGCTCAGGAGACGCACACACACAGGCTTAGAGTAGTTCAAAGAGTTTATTAACAGCAGGAGTGAATGAGTGTGTGTCTGCGGGATGCAGATGTGTTGGTGGTGGCGTCTGCTTCAGGCACAGAGGCAGATGACCGTTCGGCCGAGCAACCCTATGGAGAGAGCACAGGGAGAGGGTGACGGGCATACACCAACACAGGATGAATTATGGCAAGAGAAGATCTTACTTGAGTTGTCAGGATAGCTGGCACAGCAAGGGGAACGTAGCCCGGGAGACAGCCACCTGGAGAGCTCCGTGCAGCGGCGAAGGATGGGCGATGGAACGGAGATGTCCGCCGCCGGGGAATCCACCTGTGCACAGGGGAGCAGACTGGAGAAGGAGGTAAGGGTTCTTACCCAAAATAGCGATGCTGAAGAAAGGTATGCTCACGGCGGTGAGGAAACGAAGTCTGACGGCTTCAGGCCGAGCCTCCGGGCGAGGCGGCTTTTATCCCTCGCCGCTGATGAGGATCAGGTGTGTGAGCAGGTGGCGCCGCTGATGAATGGCGCGGCGTGACAGTACTCCCCCCTCTAGCAGCGCCTCCTGGCGATGGCTTATCCGGGTGCGCTCGGTGGAAGTCCGCGATGAGCGATGGGTCCAACACAAACGACGGGGGCACCCATTGTCGATGCTCGGGCCCATAGCCCTCCCAGTCCACCAAGTATTGCAACCCATGACCCCGGCGCCGGGAGTCCAGGATGGAGGAGACGGACCAGGCCGGGTGGCCACCAATCATCCGGGGCGCGGGTTGCGCTGCAGGAGGAGGGCAAAGGGGGTCGGTGACTGCCAGCTTCACCTTTGATACGTGGAAGGTGGAATGGATGCGGAGGGAGGGGGGAATAGCCACGCGCACAGCCACCGGGTTGATGATCCGGGTGATGGGGAAGGGACCCATGAAGCGCTGTGCCAGCTTCCTCCTCTCGCCTTTTAGGGTGACGTCCTGGGTGGAAACGTAGACAAGTTGCCCAACTCTGTACGCCGGGGCAGGTCTTCTACGCCGGTCCGCCACGGTCTTGTTGCGCTCCGCTGTGCGTAAAAGCGCATGACGCGCGGCGGCCCAGGTGGAGCGGAACTGCCTCACGTGCGCCCTAACTGACGGAACAGTTACCTCGCTCTCCTGCGCTGGAAGCAGCGGGGGGTCGTAACCCAGGGACGCCTTGAAGGGGGACATCCCCGTTGCAGAAGAGCGGGCGGTGTTGTGGGCGTACTCCACCCAGGCGAGATGGTTGCTCCATGATGTTGGCTTGGATCTTGCAACACAGCGGAGCGCAGCCTCCAGCTCCTGATTGGTCCTCTCACACTGCCCGTTAGACTGGGGGTGATGGCCGGAGGAGAGGCTCACCTTGGCTCCGATGGCGTTACAAAAGGATTTCCAAACCTCGGATGAAAATTGGGGGCCCCGGTCCGAGACCACGTCCACCGGGATCCCATGCAGCCTGACCACGTGTTGGACGAGGAAGCCCGCCGTCTCCAGGGCGGTAGGGAGACCTCGCAGGGGGATGAAGTGTGCCGCCTTGGAGAAACGGTCCACGACGGTCAGGATGGTGTCGAATGAGTTGGAAGCTGGGAGCCCGGTGACGAAATCCAGTGCGATGTGCGACCATGGCCTGCCAGGGACGGGCAGAGGCTGGAGCAGACCCGCTGGAGGGGCGTTTCCCGACTTGCTGGTGGCACAAATTGGACAAGCCCGGGCGTAGCGGGCTGCATCCCTCCGCAGGCCCGGCCACCAAAAGGACCGTTGGAGGAGGCTGATCATCCGAGAGGTGCCGGGATGACAGGTGAGCCGGGAGGTGTGGAGCCAGTGGATGACCTCTCCCCGGACCGTAGACGGAACGAACAGTCTTCCCTCCGGTCCGCCGCCAGGATCAGGTTCCACCTCCTGTGCCTTCCGGATCTTGTCCACAATGTCCCAAGAGATAGCTCCCACGACGCACGACCTGGGCAGGATAGTGTGGGGCGTCTCCTCAGCCCCCACGGGGGTGAACTGTCTAGAGAGGGCGTCAGGCAGGCCGTTCTTGGAGCCTGGCCTGAAGGTGATAGAGAACCGGAACCTGGCGAAGAACAGAGACCAGCGCGCCTGGCGGGCATTCAGGCGCTTGGCAGATCGTAGGTACTCTAAATTCTTATGGTCCGTCAAGACCACAAACGGCAGGTCCGCCCCCTCTAGCCAGTGGCGCCACTCCTGTAGGGCGAGTTTAATGGCCAGGAGCTCTCTGTCCCCCACATCATAGTTCCTCTCCGCCGGGGACAGGCGCCGGGAGAAGAAGGCGCACGGTCGCTTGGCGCCATCGTCCGGTGATTGCTGGGATAACACTGCTCCCACTCCCGTGTCCGATGCGTCCACCTCCACAATGCACTGCAGCGCGGGGTCGACCTGGCGAAGGACCCGGGGGGAGGAGAACTCCGCCTTCAGCGCCTTAAAGGCAGTATCGACTTCTTCGGTCCACCGGAACGGGACCTTCGGGGACGTGAGGCGGGTCAGTGGTCCGACGATCCAGCTGAAATTCGGGACAAAACGGCGGTAAAAATTGGCGAAGCCAACAAACTGTTGCACCTGCTTCCGAGATGCGGGAGTAGGCCACTCCACCACCGCCTTCACCTTCTCTGGGTCCGGGAGCACCTGGTCTTGGGCGATGATGAATCCCAGGAAGGATGTGGTCCTAGCGTAAAACTCGCACTTCTCAGCCTTCACGTACAAACGATTCTCCAGCAGTCTTTGAAGGACCCGCCTCACATGGACCCGGTGCTCGTCTCTGGACTGAGAGAAGATCAGAATGTCGTCCAGGTAGACGAACACGAAGAGGCCGATGAAATCCCGGAGGACGTCATTGATGAGGCGCTGAAAGACGGCAGGAGCGTTGGTCAGCCCGAACGGCATGACGAGATACTCAAAGTGGCCGTTCGGGGTACGGAAGGCTGTTTTCCATTCATCTCCCTCCCGGATCCGGACGAGGTGGTAAGCGCTGCGGAGATCCAGCTTGGTAAACCAGGTCGCCCCCTGGAGGGAGTGGAAGGCAGTGTCCATGAGGGGCAGGGTGTAACGGTCCCTCTCAGTGATGTCATTAAGAGCTCGGTAGTCAATACAGGGACGGAGGGAACCGTCCTTCTTCCCTACAAAGAAAAACCCCGCCCCCACGGGTGATGACGATGGGCGGATAATCCCAGCGCTCAGTGATTCCTTCAGGTACGTATTCACGGTCTCCTTCTCCGGCGCCGACAGGCTGTAGAGCCGACCAGATGGCAGGGGAGCCCCCTGGCGGAGGTTGATGGCACAGTCATATGGTCGATGCGGGGGAAGAGACATAGCTTTCGATTTGCTAAATACCATACCCAGGTCGTGAAATTCTGGAGGCACCAGTGACAGGTCCGGAGGTGCTGTATCCGCCACAGGGGGAGCCGCGGATGGGGAGCAGGCAGCGGACTGAAGGCAGGTGCCCATACAGAAGGTACTCCATGCCGATACCCCAGCGGACCTCCAGTCCAGGACAGGGTTGTGGAGGCGTAGCCAGGGATACCCCAGGATGACGGGCGACACAGAGTTGGGCAGGACGTAAAATACCATCTCCTCCCGGTGGTTCCCTGAGATGATGACTGGGACAGGCATGGTTTGGTGAGAAACTCTCCCAAGGGAGGCACGGGAGAGATGGACCAGGGAGATGGGGTGTTTTAATGCCTGACAGCGGATGCCCAATCGGGTTGCCAGGCCTTGTGAAATGAAGCTGCCCTCTGCGCCCGAATCCACCAGTGCGTGGGTGAGGTGCCCAGTGGGATTGTGGCAAAAACGGATGGGCAGCTTTAATTGAGTGAGAGAGTCTAACCGGTTGGGATCCGCGAGGCTCCCTACAGCGATTCGCGGACCCCGCCGACTGGCTTTCCGCGGGCAACGCTCCACAGTGTGTTGGTCACCTCCGCAATACATGCAGAGGCCCAACTCACGGCGGCGTTGTTTCTCCGCAGGGGAAAGCTTGGTCCAGCCCGTCACCATCGGCTCCGACTCCTCGGGGCACAATGCTGGCGGCGCCGCCAGGGGGCGAGCTTGGAACAGGTGCGGCGAGACTCCACGAGGGCGAGAAGAAGAAGACTTCCGCCCCGAGGAGCGCTCGCGCAACCTGTTATCCAAACTTATCGCTAAGGATGTCAGCTCCGCTAGCGTCCCAGGGATATCCCGTCCAGCCAGTTCATCCCTCAGATCACTATTGAGGCTGCGGAGGAACAGGCCACAGAGGGAGCGTTCCTCCCAGCCCAATTCCTCCGCCGCTACCCGGAAGTCGACCGAGTAGTCCGCTGCCGACCGGCCTCCCTGCTGGAGAGCGAGAAGCCGATCGACCTGGACCGTCTCGGTTTGAGAATGGTCAAAGACCTCCAGAAAGCACCTCACGAACTGGTCATAGGTGAGGGTGGCATAACTGGGCCTCGCCATTACGGCCTAGGTCCAAGTTAACGCACGCCCCTCCAGAAGATTCCCTATGTAACCAATCCGACTGTGATCCGAGGGAAAATCTCCGGGCACACGGTGGAACACGGACTCACACTGCATAATGAACCCCCGCGCTCCGCCGAGCTTACCGCTAAAGCGGGCGGGGGTCGGAATCGGTGTGAGCCGAACCGGTGCCACTGGAGCCGGCTGGACGGCCGCTGGAACAGCAGGAGCTGCGCCACCCTGACGAGCCGGGGGGAACGGCTGTTGAGGATCTAAGCGGCCCAACCGGTTAGTTAAGTTTAATAATTGATTCAGGATAACCTGCTGTTGATAAGCAATCTGATCCACTCTAGCCTCGAGAGTGGTAAACCGGTGTGCGAGCCCGCCGTCCGCCGAGCCGCTCTGCTGAAGCCGTACTGACATAACGCACGGCTCAGGAGACGCACACACACAGGCTTAGAGTAGTTCAAAGAGTTTATTAACAGCAGGAGTGAATGAGTGTGTGTCTGCAGGATGCAGATGTGTTGGTGGTGGCGTCTGCTTCAGGCACAGAGGCAGATGACCGTTCGGCCGAGCAACCCTATGGAGAGAGCACAGGGAGAGGGTGACGGGCATACACCAACACAGGATGAATTATGGCAAGAGAAGATCTTACTTGAGTTGTCAGGATAGCTGGCACAGCAAGGGGAACGTAGCCCGGGAGACAGCCACCTGGAGAGCTCCGTGCAGCGGCGAAGGATGGGCGATGGAACGGAGATGTCCGCCGCCGGGGAATCCACCTGTGCACAGGGGAGCAGACTGGAGAAGGAGGTAAGGGTTCTTACCCAAAATAGCGATGCTGAAGAAAGGTATGCTCACGGCGGTGAGGAAACGAAGTCTGACGGCTTCAGGCCGAGCCTCCGGGCGAGGCGGCTTTTATCCCTCGCCGCTGATGAGGATCAGGTGTGTGAGCAGGTGGCGCCGCTGATGAACGGCGCGGCGTGACAGGCATATGTGGAGAACATGAAATGTGTGGGTGCGCTGGGGAAGGGGGGACAGCTGGACTGCAGTCCTTCGCAGGGAGCCAAGCCCAAGCCCAGCTTACCTGGTTAACAGGTGTCTTGGCTGCTGCTTCACCCATGTGCCACCACTGTCCTTCACGGCACCACCGGTTCAACATGGCGCTCCTCCCGATGTGCTCACATGGCTGTCTAAAAATTAAGTTAATAATACCACCATGATTGTGGAGCGAAATGGCCAGATCAATTGCATATCATATGTGGACACATATGCACAGTTTGACTAAATGACAACCGTGGCCAAACACACAAAAATGCCCAAATAATGAAATAAATCATTTCTCTACTGACAAATGGGCAACACTGATGCAACAGTTGCAGCCAAACGGGTCATTCTGCTGTGCATAATGATGTTTGGTGTTTTGTACTTATAATATTGCTAAAATATAAAAGGATGCACTACAATGGGTCTCAGATATTTGTAAACGTGTTCTGCTATAGGACTGCATGAGTTTATTGATGGTAGACTATAAACTATACACAAACTAAAACAGTTCTAACGGTGACTGAACAACCCCCATTCCCCAAAGTGCAAGATACAACACTTATGAATACAAGTCATAAAAGATCACACAAATAAGTCTGACAAACAAACAAGGGTTCTTGAAGATTCGCCAATATTGGATGTCCCATTCATTTTCAATAATTCTGTAATTAATATTCACACAATCAAATCTTGGTGTTCAGTCCCTGTCATGTTTGTCAAAGTCTAACGTGTGATTGCCTACATATAAGTTCCACCTCTTTGTATTCCACTTTCAAACACAGCCTACATTTGGGCCTGTAAAGTCTAATTGGGCTACCTGTTTTCAGACAAGAATAGAAGAAGAAGCCATCTCGGTTGTCATTCAGTCCATACAGCAGAACAAAATTACGTTTCTCTTATCTACAACGTCAATCACATATACTGTAGAATCAGAGGGGTTGCTGCCATGCAAGGTGCCACCACAAACAATTTCTCCTTCCCCCATTCTATTATGCGGAGCACCAAGCTAGAAGGCAGGAAGTACCATTTTTATATGGTCTTTGATATGACCCGGCTGGGACTTGAACCCCCAACCTCCCGGTTGTGGGGTGGATGCTCCATCAACTAGGCCACCACTCCAGTATGGACCGGAGTGGTGGAATACTTGCTTTCTATGGGCATGCACTAGTCTATTTAAAGGACGATTAATTGAAATTTAGACAGCTGAAAAGATCTGGAATGAACCACCTTTAACTGGTGAAATAATGGGTCAATCATCACTGATAAGCAATCAGTTGCAGGTCGCTGTTGATGCTCTAACCATAATTGCTTTCAGTGATTCGAAGAAAAAAAAACTTGTAACTCTCTTAAATTGACTTTGAGAAACTGTTCATAATGGGTTAAAAATAATTATTTTAGAAGCTATCATTTTAATTTGTCATGGTCATTTTTCTTACTGTATATAATTTTACACACAATTTCAAACATAGGGGACCCACCTTAATTGCTGCCCCTGGATCTCAAAGGTTGCTGCTCCTCTTTGAACGTAACAGATATGCAGACAGAACTCTGACCAACTCAGATATTTGGAATATTTTCATTGGTTTTCTTGCTGGTAGATGGTGGATTAAAAACAGTGCTATGTAACCTTCCTGGTAGGAAAACTGGGGTGAGGGGCTGGAGCCTGTCCCAGCACCTTCTGGCAAGAAGCAAGGTAACCCCTAGACAGACTGCTAATCCATCGCAGGGCCAACACAGAGAGACAGACTACTATTCACTCTTTTTCATTCATACCTAAAGACAATTTAGAATCCCTAGTTGGTGCCAGTTAACATAGCATGCGTGTCTTTGGACTGTGGGAGGAAACTGGTGTACCTGGTGAAAACCCATGCAGACACAGGGAGAACATGCAAACCCCACACAGAAAGGTCACCGCTTGCCAGGGATGGGTTCAAACCCACAACCTTCTTGCTGTGAGGCAGTAGTGCTAACCATTGCTCCATTGGCTTTGTTAGTTGGTGGCTTAAGTTGTCTTATGATTGACCAGTGGGACTCTGGCTATTAAATGTGCCCGTTGTCTTTTTAGTGCTTCTATCAGAAATGGGAGCAATACATTGTGCTATTGCAGACAAAGCAGGCCCACAGTGACATTCACCTAATCAAAGGCTGCTGTACATTCAAAATGATTTTTGGAAATGATATTTTAAGGTGGAACTGTTGTATAGTGTTGCTTTAACCTTGCAAAACAATTGTTTTTCATTACTTTATTTCAGCAGATTATTTACTACAGTCTAATACTAACAAATAATAGGTTTAAAAAACTGCAAAATGAGCTACAGACTCAGTTTTGATACTTTTAACATCTAAGTAACCCACTGAAGTCACAGAATTGACATTCATGCCCGAAAGAATAAACCAGACTATTTGTATCCCCCCACTGAAAGACCCAGGGGGATTATGTTATAGGGCAGTCTGTCTATCCATCTGTCCCACTTTTGTGAAATCAACTCCTCCTACAGTTTTGTTCTGATTGTTTTGAAACTTGGTACCAGAGTTTGATATGTGTACACTGATGCACATATTGCAATTTGGCTCCAATCAGATGATTTTTTTTTGCAGAAATTACAGCCTCTTGACTATTTCACCTATTAATAGACAGTAACTGTCTTGTGAAATCAACTCCTATAGTTTTGGTTCTGATGTTTTGAAACGTGGTACCAGGGTTTGATATGTGTACACTGATGCACATATTGCAATTAGGCTCCAATCAGATGATTTTTTTTTGCAGAAATTACAGCCTCCGACTATTTCACCTATTAATAGACAGTAACTGTCTTGTGAAACTCCTATAGTTTTGGTTCTGATGTTTTGAAACGTGGTACCAGGGTTTGATATACACCAGTGTGCATATTGCAATTTGAGTCTGATCGGATGACCTTGAGATCGAGGTCAGGTCAGTTTTTCCCTAAATCTTGTAAACACAATAACTACTGAAAAAAAATGATATAGGCTTTTCAAATCCATACCATAGTTTCATTCAAGACAAATCTTGGACGGCTTACACCCTGACCTGGCTATGGGTTGGAGGTCAAGAGGTCAAAGATCAAGGTTAACATTCCATTGGTACCATTACTATAGAATGAGTAATGCTAGGGCTACCAAACGTGGTAGGCAGGTTCACCCTGTGACCCTGAACTGTGACTATAGAGTTGGGATCCAAAGGTCAAGGCTGGCATTCCTTATGCCCCGTTACTACTGAAGCTCTCTCGGGTCACCACACTTGCTACACTGGTTTACTTTGGGATCCTGACCTACAACTATGGGTTGTATACAATAATTTTTTGTTGTATATTCATGGATGATAGGCTTATCATAATTTGGTTCTGTCCCAATAATTTTATGAAAAAGTTAAACTGGTCTCCTTCAGTGACATGTCTTCAAAGAAAACAGAGGTGGGGGAAACTGCACTTGCCTGAGAGTGCTCTTGTTGTCTCAGGGTAACGGTCTTGCTTGTATTGCATTTAATTCCTCAATGGTGACTGTTGCAGGGGTGCTTAATCGTTTTTTTTTTTTTTTTTTTTGCTCTTCATGTGTTTTTTGCTCTCACTTTAATCACCCTCCCTTCATCTGTAGAAGGCAGGCTCTTCTGAGCATGGCTTCTGTTAAAAATTGGAGTTCCTCCTCTCCTCTTGCCAAGTGCTTACTCACGCTGGCAAATGGATTTAGTTCCCTTGTACATTATTTAAAGCATGTTTGGGTGGTTGGTGTTGCAAACTGGTGCTTTAAAAAGAAACTTCATCTATTGACATGTACATCTAACACATCTTTGTCATATTTTTACATGCAGGTGAAGTCGGAGATTGGAAAAATCATTTCACAGTTGCGCAATCAAAGATGTTCGATGAAGATTATGAGAAACAGATGAAGGATGTCAACATGCCTTTCAGAGACCTGATCTAATGCATTTTGTACTTTGGCCTTGTAAACTAAAAATGGATCCGACATGGCTAAAAACCAAATTGAAGAGGTTATTTTTCCAATGCTGTAACTCCTCATGATGTAACTGTGCTGTGGGAAATTATCCAAATGTCTGTTAAAAACTCAATAAATAATGTGCTCAGTGATGGAAATATATTCACCACTTTATTGCAGCTTATCAAGTAAACAATATATAAGACCAAAAGTGTTGCAACTGAGTGGACATGCCCATTTCTATGCCATGAGACCTCCAACACAATCTGCTGACTGCACGATGCCTATAGAGAGCGCTGGCAGCTGGAGGTGTGCGGTGTTTCTGTCCATACGGAGTCATTTTGCTAGCTGACACCACACTGTACAGAGCCCAGCTAAAGCAGGGAGGCTGCACAAGACATGAGCAACAAAGACTAAAATACAAGGAACGAGCTGGAAAGTCATTCATATGAAAATGGACAGAGGACAGAAAAACAACAGCTGAGAATATCCAAGATTAACAAAACAAAAACATCTTTAATACATCTTAGAATAAAATCTTAAATAATTTCATACTTTATTAGCTTTATGGGGATGCTTCCCTTCATTTTTAATCAAATATATGTCCTTGTATAGAGCCATTCTAATTTTTTTTTTTTTACATTCTCCCCCCCCCCCACTCCTTCTTTCTGTTGGTTGGCTCACTGTCTCTCCTCTTTGGTAGCGAGCTTTCGCTCTCTTCACCGCCACCGCTTCCACTTCTAGATCTCTATTTAATTTCTGTAGTACCTGGTCAAGGGAAAAGAGACAAATCAGCGATAGGGAAAGTTTAAAGTGAAAAGTTGCTAAATTCTCCCATGCTGAAACTACATGAACATAATAAACTTTAAACATTTAATTTGATGACAGTGCGGTGGTAGCGGTGAACCAGTTGGATGTGAGAATAACTCGTGTGACATACTGAGCTTTCATTTCTTTCATCTGCAGACTCAAACTTCCAGATCTTATTACTGACTTTTTGAAAAACAGTTTTTGCTGGAAGGATAAAAACAACCTCAAAATACAAACTAATGCTGTCAAATAGAGAAGCAAACCGTAGCCACACAAGCGTAGGCAATCTTACAATTTTGCTACATTTCTAAAGCAGGGGTCCCTAACCTTTTTGGAGCCAAGGGCTACTAATGAAAAGTCAGTGTGGCTAAATTAAATGGGGGGGTCAGATATGTAAAATACACTCTAAACAAAGATTGGTAAACTATTTTTGGAGGTTAATTCTAATGCTAAGAACATAAAATGGTTATTTTCAAATTTTCTTTTATTCTGTTTTTTGGGGGGTGGGGTGGGATTCACACCTGCCCCTGGGCTCCAAAATTCTGTGCTATGGCCTTGGATGCAGCAGAATGCAGACAGCACACTAAAGACAACGGAAAATGCAGCGCTCTAGACAGCCAGTAACTATTAGCGTGATTTTACCCTTTTAGTAAAATTATGTACGAGTTTAAGTATAAGCTAGCTTTATACATTTTCATCATTTTACCTGTCAACAGACAGCTGCTGGACAGCATCAGAAATTAAAAGGTAAACCTCGTGCTGCAGACTTTGTGTATGAAGGCTTTGACGTGAGCTGTTCATTTCTTGATGATTTTTGCTGAACCAACTAACTGTGAATATGGAATTGTAGCTCCATCACTGTTGTGGAGCAGGAAACCAAAAGGAGCAGGCGGGCTTTGCTTTGATAAGAAAAGGCTGTGGTAGCAGCTGTAACATATGACCATAATCCCTGCCTTTAAGGACTAATGCTTT
Organism: Pholidichthys leucotaenia; assembly: GCA_020510985.1. Taxonomy (NCBI): domain Eukaryota; kingdom Metazoa; phylum Chordata; class Actinopteri; order Cichliformes; family Pholidichthyidae; genus Pholidichthys; species Pholidichthys leucotaenia. Next base: position 414,564,483 of record CM035836.1, read on the forward strand.
GGATCATGAGCTGTTCCAATTCTTCTCCAAACTTTCTTCTTCCCATCATTCTGGTACAGGTTGATCTTAGTCTCATCTGTCCAAAGAATGCTGTTCCAGAACTAGGCTGGCTTCTTCAGGTGTTTTTTGGCAAAGTCAGTTCTGGCCTTTCTATTTATTGAGGCTGATTCATGGTTTGCATCTTGTGGTGAATCCTTTGTATTTACTCTCATGAAGTCTTCTCTTTATGGTAGACTAAGATACTGATACACCTACTTCCTGGAGAGTGTTCTTCACTTGGGTGGATGTTGTGAAGGGGTTGTTCTTCACCATGGAAATGATTCTGTGATCATCCACCACTGTTGTCTTCCGTGGATGTCCAGGCCTTTTTGAGTTCCCAAGCTCACGAGTGCACTCTTTTTTCTCAGAATGTACCAAACTGTTGATTTGGCCACTCCTAACATTTCTGCTATCTCTCTGATGGATTTCTTCTTTTTTTCAGCCTCAGGATGGTCTGTTTCACCTCCAATGAGAGCTCCTTTGACCGCATGTTGTGTGTTCACAGCAACAGCTTCCAAATGCAAACGCCACACCTGGAATGAACTCCAGACCTTTTAACTGCTTAACTGATGACAGGTTAATGAGGGAAGAGCCCAGGCAGCCTTGTTATTTTTTTTTTTTTTTTTTTTTTGCAGCCTTCTGAGTCAATTGTCCAATTACTTTTGGTCCCTTGAAAAAGAGGCAGCTACGTATTAAAGAGCTGTAATTCCTAAACCCTTGCTCCAATTTGGATGTGAATACTCTCAAATTACAGCTGAGAGTCTGCACTTTAAGCCCATATTGATTATATAATTGTATCCTGAATATATTTTCGTAAACCACTAAAATAACAAAACTTGTGTCACTGTCCAAATATTTTTGGGCCTAACTGTAACTCCTTCTACCTCCTGAACACTTCATATATTCTTTCTTTGAGATTACCCCTACTCCATTTCTCTTCCTAGCTTCCTAGCATGGTAGAACAGTTTAAATCCACCTCCAATGCTTCTAGTCTTGCTTCCCTTTAGGGCTGGGCGATACAACAAATATATTTGTGATATCGATACAGTCTACTATGCGCAATACATAAAATGTGTTTAATGCCCATCTCGGGCATTTCCACGGCAGTGTAAGCTGTCAGCTTCTCTCCTCTCTCCTCTCTCACACAGCTGCACTCAGTCGGTCCGGGGATTGAACCGACAACCCTCCAGTCACCAGTCAACCTCACTAATCAATAGGCCCCCAGTGCCCTCACCACTGTTAACCTGGACCTTGATTGATCTGGTATGCAAGTCTCATTTGGCATGAGCCACATGTTTAATTTGGCAAAGATTTTACATCGGATGCCTTTCCTAACACAACCCTCCCCATTTACTCAGACTTGGGACCAGCACTAGGAGTACACTGGCTTAAGAACAAATAATTAGGAGCAAATTTCTAGCCAGTTTCAAAATCAGTGAAATCAAAAATAACTCAGTACAGCCAACTGTCCTTGAGTAAAAGTAGCCTACTGTATTTTCTCGATAAATTCTCAAGTATGCCAAGATCCTGAAATTAAATTACTTAACAGAATTACCGTGCATCCAGAAAGTATTCACAGTGCTTCACTTTCCACATTTTGTGTTACAGCCTTATTCCAAAAGGGATTATATTCATTTTTTTTCCACAAAATTCTACACATGATACCCCATAATGACAAAGTGAAAAAAGTTTTGTTTTTTTTTTGTTTTTTTTAGGTTTTTGCAAATTTATTAAAAAATAAAAAACTAAGAAATCACATGTACATAAGTATTCACAGCCTTTGCCATGAAGCTCAAAATTGAGCTCAGGTGCATCCTGTTTCCACTTATCCTTGAGAAGTTTCTACAGCTTAATTGGAGTCCACCTGTGGTAAATTCGGTTGATTGGACGTGATTTGGAAAGGCGCACACCTGTCTATGTAAAGTCCCACAGTTGACAGTGCATGTCAGAGGAATGACTGTGCAGACAAATTAAACTAGAAAAGCACTCAGAGAGCACATACCGCCGCCAAGTCTTCTTCAGTCTCTCATGGATCACCTCCAAAATGCAATGGGTTTGTGTGTAGGCCTAGAGCCACTTGTGGTGAAAATTGCATCAAATTCTGTCCATTAGTTTTGGAGTATTGTGGCTGACACAGTGTGAGAAGAGCCTTGGCTGAGGTATGCATTCCCAGATCGTCACCAAAATGTGATGGGTTCCTCTGTAGCCCAAGAACCACCTCTGGTGAAAATTTCATCCAAATCCATCCAGTAGTTTTTGTGTAATCCTGCTACACAAATACAAACAAAGCCCTTGGTGGAGGTATGCACTCTCAGATCATCACCAAAATCTAATCATCTGTTCCCCGTGCCATTACACAGCTTTCCTGAAAATTTCGTGAAAATCCGTTCATAACTTTTTGAGTTATGTTGGTAACAGACAGACAAAAGAACCCCGGTAAAAACATCACCTCTTTGGCGGAGGTAAAAAGTGTACTTGGGAAAGAAATAACTATACCATTGTCACTTGGAAAAGGAGGAGGGAAAACAGTAATCAAGAAAAAAGGAATTGAGATATGGCAAAAAAAAAAGATGGGATGAAGATCACAAAAGGTAGATCGTATTACAAAATACAAAAATCTATTGCAATAAAGAATTACAAAAGAACAAACAGGAGGGAAGACATCAATATGGCAAGACTCAGACTGGATCACAGGTTTAAACAGTACTTTATTCATCATGGGGAAAAGTGATAGTGACAAATGTAGAGAATGTGGAGTAAAAGAAAATGTAGAGCACCTTGTTGTGTTGGAGTTTGAGCTCTTATTTGTGTGGCACGGGTGGTGGTTCCACCTCTCCGGTTCCACCGCCACCCGTGGGTATATGAGGGCAGTGGGCAGGAGGGGGCGGTCTCTTTGCCACCTCTTCTGCCTGATGGTTGTGCCTGTACTGAATAGTGCCTCTCTAATAAACGTGTTCAGTTCGACACCTGGGCTCATCCTTGGCTCCATATACAGACAAAACATTTGGCAACGAGGATAAAAGTGGATTAAAACAAGATATGGAAGTGTGTAGGTTTGAAATTCGGCCGTTTCTGGAGCTCCCTGGTGAGCCACCGGTCCCCTGGCCGAGGTGGTGTGCTATTTTCCAGACGTACATGGTTGCACTGGACCTTGGGAGGCTGGTGAGGTTGTGGGCACGTGAGTTGTTGGTGCACAATCCTGGAATGAAGGAACAGCGTGTTCTGAGCACACTGGGTGACTGATAGCTTTGTTGAAGTGGCTGAGCTAATTGCGAGCTATTTTTGCGCCCTGGAAAATGCCATGGTTTGCATTATTTGTGACCAGTTGGTGGAGTATACCAACGGCGCTGTGATAGGGTCAAGCTTGCTTACATGTTTGGGTGAACTGACGCTGCCCACAGCCATCAAGTTAGCTCAACAGCTGGAAGCTGCGGATAAACTGCCACGGGAGCTGAGTGAGTGCTTATCACACCGACATCTGAGATCATCGTCGACAGCGCATGCAGTGGACCCTGTCAGCGTGGAAAGCATCAAGGACAATGCTAGCGCTGTGAATGTGAGGTCCGCCACGGGAAAACCCAAAGGTTAGGGCTGTGGGTCCACGAAGCACTGTTTCAGAGCCAAAGATTGTTTGGCAAGAGCGGAGCATTGTGGCAAGTGTGACCACTTGCTTTATGTCGCCAGGGCATGCCACAGATCCGAGTGAGGTGGGGACCATTGTGTAAGTCTATTGCGTCTTTTGCATTCAATACTATTAGGTTGTCACGTCTTCTTGCTATCTCTGCAAGCAGCCCTGCTTAGGTTATACAGTCTGACAGCTGTTGGTAGGAAGGACCTGCAAAACCTCTCGGTTGTGCACCTAGGATGATGTAGTCTGCTGCTAAATGAGCTCCTTAGTGCATTCAGTGTGTCCTGCATAGGGTGGAACTTGGACTCCAGCAGAGATGACAGTTTAGCCACCATCCTTCTCTCTCCCATCTCCTCTACTGGGTCAAGGCACTGCCCCAGGACAGAGCTAGCTTTCTTGATCAGTTTGTTCAGTCTCTTACTATCGGCTGCTGTAATGCCACTGCCCCAGCAGACCACTCCAAAAGTGATGGCTGATGCCACCACCGTGTCGTAGAATGTCTTCAGCAGCGCCCCTTGTACACCAAAAGACCTGAGTCTCCTCAGTAGGAACAGCCTGCGCTGTCTCTTCTTGTAGAGTGCGTCAGTATTGTGTGACCAGTCTAGTTTATTGTTCAGATGAACACCCAGGTACTTGTAGGATGTCACCATCTCAATGTCTGTTCCCTGGATGTTTACTGGTGCTGTGAGGGGTTGTCCTTGCCTGCGGCAGTCCACCACCAGCTCCTTAGTTTTCCTCGCGTTGATCTGGAGGCAGTTCCGATGGCACCAGTCCACAAAGTCCTGGATAAGCCCTCTGTACTCAGCTTCATCTCCGTTGGAGATGAGGCCAATGATCGCAGAGTCGTCAGAGAACTTCTGTAGATGGCAGTGTGTTGTGTTGTGTGAGAAGTCCGCAGTATAAAGGGTGAACAGGAAGGAAGCCAAAACCGTTCCCTGGGGGGCCCCCGTGCTACCGATGATCGTGTCGGACACACAGTCCCGGGTTCTCACAAACTGTGGCCGGTTTGTGAGGTAGTCCAGGATCCATGATGACAGGTGCTGGTCCACCCCTGCGCACAGCAGCTTGTCCTTCAGGATCATCGGTTGGATGGTGTTAAAGCACTGGAGAAGTCAAAGAACATGATCCTCACTGCATTCCCGGGCTTCTCCAGGTGGAACAGAGAATGGTGAAGGAGGAAGATGACCGCATCCTCCACCCCAATACCATGCTGGTAGGCGAACTGGAGTGGATCCACCACTGGTCCCACCAGGAGGTGAGCAAGGAGCAGTCTCTCCAGGGTCTTCATCATGTGGGACGTCAGGGCCACTGGTCTGTAGCTGTTCAGATCTTTGGGGTGGGAAGTCTTTGGTACAGGTACCACACAAGATGTTTTCCACAACTGTGGTACCATCCCCAGCTTCAGGCTCAGGTTGAAGATGTGCTCCACAATCCCACACAGCTGGTCTGCACAGGACTTGAGGAGCTTTGCACTGATGCCGTCCGGTCCCGACGCCTTCCTTGCCTTGATCTTCCTCAGCTCCGTCCTCACCTGGGTCTTAGTGAGGGTCAGGTTGGGGGGCTGTGTGTTGGCAGTGGGGGGGTGATGGTGGAGTGGGGAGTGGGCAGCAGGACTTGATGTCTTCAGTGGCAGCAGTGGTTGTTGTGCAGTCGGGGGGGAGGGCAGTTGGTCAAACCTATTAAATAAATAATATAATATAATATAATATAATATATATAAATAAATTGAAAAGGGCCATTGTCCAACAGAGATTGGCTGGTGATTGGCTGAGCCAGTCAGATGACTTAAGCTTTCCCAACAGGATGAAACATCTTAACAATGAAAATTCACTTAATATGCTTATGTATAAAGTCTAAGCTAACTTCAGTGAGCATGCACTTTTATAAACTTGTCCTTCTATAGTTAACACGTATTAGAATAACATTCATTTAAGCATTTTCAAACATGAAACATTTAAAATCACTGATTAATGAAACACTTCAAACCCATCATTGTCCAACACAGAGGCAGTCATCCTCAGTGTTCTGAGCTGTATTTCCTGGAAAAATAAAGTCTTGCGGAGAAAGGATTATTTCAGATAAAAGTCAAAATTCCAGTGTTGATTAAATCCAACATGTCTCTGAGATGACAGAAGGGGTCAATGTTGAGCTGTGGATAATTCCTAGCAACTTGGAGTCTGTGATGTCTCAAACAGTTGTTAGTGCATAAAACTGTCTGATTGGGAGGAAGTTCCAATTATTTATGATGGCAAACTAAATCTGTTTCTGGCAAGAAATGGGATCCTTATCATACCTTTTACCATGGAATGTGTCTTCCAACGGTGGTCCTTAGGTGAAGGAAACAATTCTTGACCAGACTTGCTGGGTGAAACAATTTCTTTAAGGTAAAGAGTAATTTTGTAGATTAGAGCTAAAGGGAGTTGATGCTACAAACATAACAAAATGTGGAAAAAGTGAAGCACTGTTAATACTTTGCGGATGCACTGTAGACTGCGTGGTGTGAGATGAGGAACTGCCTGGTACCTTGGAGTGTGATTAAGACCAATATCGCTCAGAGTCATCGCAGGAGGGTACCTGTGTCAGAGCTCAAGTCGCCCTGGATAAGGGTACTGGGCGGCACAACAGGACACCTGTGACGACGAGTGACGTTGAGAAGCTGGTCTCGCTTGTTCCCTGATTTTGGCTGAAGTGGACCAGTGAGCAGGGGGCCACGATGACGACGGCAAAGTTAAAAGAGGTTGGGGCCGGACCGTCTGGCACAGTACAATGACATGTCAAGCAGAGACCCTGCAGGCTGAGCAAAACACCTCTGGAAGCTGCGGACTGGATTGAGGCTCGGGAGGTTGTGAGATACGGGCCGAATGGCAGGTGGAGGAGCACCAGGGACGGCTGCGCGTCATGGTCAGACAGAAGGGTGCTTACAGTGGTGTGAAAAAGTGTTTGCCCCCTTCCTCATTTTTTTTTTGTATGTTTGTCACACTTAAATGTTTCAGAACAAATTTAAATAGACAAAGATAACACAAGTAAACACAAAATGCAGTTTTTAAATGGTGTTTATTATTAAGGGTAAAAAAAAAAAATCAAAACCTACTTGGCCCTGTGTGAAAAAGTGATTCCCCCCCCCACACACACACAAACAAATTGTGGTTTATCACATCTTTGGAAAGCTGAGTTCAATTTCTCGAGCCACACCCAGGCCTAATTACTGCTACACCTGTTCTCAATCAAGAAATCATTTAAATAGGACCTGCCTGACAAAGTGAAGTAGACCAAAAGATCCTCAAAAGCTAGACACCATGCTGTGATCCAAAGAAATTCAGGAACAAATGAGAAACAAAGTAATTGAGATCTATCAATCTGGAAAAGGTTACAAAGCCATTTCTAAAGCTTTGGGACTCCAGTGAACCACAGTAAGAGCCATTATCCACAAATGGCAAAAACATGGAACAGCATTGACCCTTCCCAGGAGTGACCGGCCAACCAAAATTACCCCAAGAGCGCAGCGACGACTTATCCAAGAAGTCACAAAAGACCTCACAACAACATCCAAAGATCTGCAGACCTCACTTGCCTCAGTTAAGGTCAGTGTTCATGACTCCACCATAAGAAAGAGACTGGGCAAAAATGGCCTGCATGGCAGAGTTCCAAGACGAAAACCACTGCTGAGCAAAAAACAAAGGCTCGTCTCAGTTTTGCCAGAACACATCTTGATGATCCAAGACTTTTGGGAAAATACTCTGGACTGACGAGACAAAAGTTGAACTTCTTGGAAGGTGTATGTCCCATTACATCTGCCGTAAAAGTAACAGTATTTCAGAAAAGGAACATCATACCAACAGTAAAATATGGTGGTGGTAGTGTGATGGTCTGGGGCTGTTTTGCTGCTTCAGGACCTGAAAGACTTGCTGTGGTAAGTGGAACCATGAATTCTACTGTCTACCAAAAAATCCTGAAGGAGAATGTCTGGCCATCTGTTTGTGACCTCAAGCTGAAGCGCACTTGGGTTCTGCAGCAGGACAATGATCTAAAACTTACCAGCAAGTCCACCTCTGAATGGCTTAAGAAAAACAAAATAAAGACTTTGGAGTGGCCTAGTCAAAGTCCTGACCTGAATCTGATTGGCATGCTGTGGCATGACCTTAAAAAAGCAGCTCATGCTCGAAAACCCTCCAATGTGGCTGAATTACAACAATTCTGCAAAGATGAGTGAGCCAGAATTTCTCCACAGCACTGTAAAAGACTCATTGCCAGTTATCGCAAACGCTTGATTGCAGTTGTTGCTGCTAAGGGTGGCCCAACCAGTTATTAGGTTTAGGGGGCAATCACTTTTTCACACAGGGCCATGTAGGTTTGAATTCCCCCCCCTCTCCCTTAATAAACACCTTCATTTAAAAACTGCATTTTGTGTTTACTTTTTTTATCTGTTTAATATTTAAATTTGTTTGATAATCTGAAACATTTAAGTGTGACAAACATACAAAAAAAAAATGAAATCAGGAAGGGGGCAAACACTTTCACATCACTGCATCTCCAGCTGTCGGATGGCCCGTGGAGTCACCCATACGAGCTGCGGCGTGCCTGGGAGGAGACTGTGGGATGTGGGTCTGGATGAGTAGATGATCCGATGGTGAGGAAGAGGAGGCGTATTGGGGCTGGGTCAACCAGCTATGGCCCAAGAGGCAGGCCGCCTCCAGGGGCAGACTGAGGAAGGGACGGTCCAGGAAGGAGCTCTCGGGGTTGTCTTCTCCAGCCGTGTGTATATAGGTTAATTTTATGCATTTGTTCAGAATAATTTGTTTTTTGCATATATTTCTGGGGATTACTTTGTGTATTTTGTTTTAGTTTGAGGAACATGGCAGTAATTTTTGTTATGTATGGACTTTCATTTAGTTTAAGGGGCAGAATAATCTGCTTTGCCGTGTGGAGTGGGATAGCAGTCCACCTGTTCCCCCCTTAATTTAGTTATTTTGGAATGACTGTGGTAGGCCATTCGTGTTGTGTTATTTTAGTGCATGTTTCAGCTTCCAAAATTGGGGTGGGTTTGAATTGTGTGTGTGTGGTTTTGTTGCTTTTAGTGAAGGGGGGGATATTGTGTTGGAGTTTGGGCTCTTATTTGTGTGGTATGGGTGGCGGCTCCATCTCTCCGATTCCGCCACCATCTGTGGGTATAAGAGGGCAGCGGGCAGGGGGAGCAGTCTCTTTGCCACCTCTTCTGCCTGGTGGTTGTGCCTGTACTGAATAGTGCCTCTCTAATAAACGTGTTCAGTTCAACACCTGGCCTCGTCCTTGGCTCCATATACAGACATAACACACATCTTATTGTACTGTCACAAGTATGGAAATCAAAGAGAATGGAAAATCAAGTTTGAGAGGCAGGTAGGGAATGGGATTTAACTGGGATTTTGGGAACAGAAGGAGATGGAGAGGGAATAAGGATCACAAGAAGGCTCTTTTTTAAATAACACAGGATCAAGTCAGAATTTCAGGGTCAGGCTCAAATGACAATGTTACACACTCTTGTGCAGTAGGTGGTGTATGCACCTTTCAGTTGCTTGCCATCTGCCAGTAACCGAGAGAAGAAGTGCATGTCTGAGCACAAACCAAGCATGGAGTCAAAGGAATTGTCTGTAGACCTCGAAGACAGGATTGTCTTGAGGCACAAATCTGGGAAAGAGGACAAAAAAAATTTCTGCTGCTTTGAAGGTCCCAATGAGCACAGTGGCCTCCATCATCTGTAAATGGAAGAAGTTCAGAATCACCAGGACTCTTCCTTGAGCTGGCCGGCCATCTAAATTGAGCGATTGGGGGAGAAGGGCCTTATTCAGGGAGGTGACCAAAAACCCGATGGTCACTCCGTCAGAGCTCCAGTGTTCCTCTGTGGAGAGAGGAGAACCTTCCAGAAGGACAACCATCTCTGTAGCAATCCACCAATCAGGCCTGTATGGTAGAGTGGCCAGACGGAAGCCACTTCTTAGTAAAAGGTACATGGTAGCCCACCTGGAATTTGCCAAAAGGCACCTGAAGGGCTCTGACCATGAAAATCAAAATTCTCTGGTCTGATGAGACAAAGATTGAACTCTTTGGCGTGACTGCCAGGCATCATGTCTGGAGGAAACCGGGCACTGTTCATAACCATGCCAATGTTGGTAATAGCATTATGCTGTGGGGATGTTTTTCAGCGGCAGGAACTGGGAGACTAGTCAGAATAGAAGGAAAAATGAATGCAGCAATCTACAGAGACATCCTGGAAGAAAACCTGCTCCAGAGCGCTCTTGACCTCAGACTGGGGCGACAGTTCATCTTTCAGCAGGACAACGACCCTAAGCACACAGCCAAGATATCAAAGGAGTGGCTTCATGACAACTCTGTGAATGTCCTTGAGTGGCCCAGCCAGAGCCCAGACTTGAATCCAATTGAATATCTCTGGAGAGATCTGAAAATGCCTGTGCACCAACACTTCCCATCCAACCTGATGGAGCTTGAGAGGTCCCGTAAAGAGGAATGGGTGAAATGGCCCAAAGATAGGTGTGTCAAGTTTGTGACATCATATTCAAAAAGGCTTGAGGCTGTAATTGTTGCCAAAGGTGCGTCAGCAAAGTATTGAGCAAAAGCTGTGAATACTTATGTACATGTGATTTCTTAGTTTTTTTATTTTTAATAATTTCTCAAAAAGCTCGGGTTGGGAAACGGGTCCTGACCATCATTTGTGCCTATGCACCAAATGATGTTTCAGAGTACCCACCCTTTTTGGAGTCTGTGACTGGGGTGCTGGAGGGTGCTCCTCCTGGAGACTCCATTGTCCTACTGGGGGACTTCAATGCGCACGTGGGCAACGACAGTGAAACCTGGAGGGGGGTGATTGGGAGGAACGGCCTGCCCGATCTGAACCCGAGTGGTGTTCAGTTATTGGACTTCTGTGCTAACCACAGTCTGTCTATAACGAACACCATGTTCAAGCATAAGGGTGTCCATATGTGCACCTGGCACCAGGACACCCTAGGCCGCAGGTCGATGATCGATTTTGTTATCGTATCATCAGACCTGCGACCGTATGTCTTGGACACCCGAGTAAAGAGAGGTGCAGAGCTGTCAACTGATCACCACCTGGTGGTGAGTTGGATCCGATGGCAGGGGAGGAAGCCATTCAGACCTGGTAGACCCAAACGTATAGTGAGGGTGTGCTGGGAGCGTCTGGCTGAGGCCCCTGTCCGGGAGGTCTTCAACTCCCACCTCCGGAAGAACTTCAACCACATTCCGAGGGAGTCTGGAGACATGGAGTCTGAATGGGCCATGTTCTCCACCTCTGTTGTTGAAGCGGCAGCCCAGAGCTGCGGCCGCAAGGTGGTCGGTGCATCTCGTGGTGGCAACCCCCGAACCAAGTGGTGGACACCAGTGGTGAGGGGGGCCATTAAGCTGAAGAAGGAGTCCTATCAAGCTTGGTTGGCTTGTGGGACTCCCGAAGCAGCTGAGGTGTACCGGCAGGCCAAGCGGAGTGCAGCTCGGGTGGTTGCTGAAGCAAAAACCCGGGTATGGGAGGAGTTCGGTGAGGCCATGGAACAAGACTTTCGGTCGGCTTCAAAGAGATTCTGGCAAACTGTTCGGCGGCTCAGGAGGGGAAAGCAGCTCCCCGTCCACACTGTGTATGGTGCGGATGGGACACTGTTGACTTCAACTGGGGATATCGTCGGGCGGTGGAAGGAATACTTCGAGGATCTCCTCAATCCCACTGATACGCCTTCCACAGAGGAAGCAGGGTTTGGGGACGAGGGGGATGACTCGCCTATCACAGGGGCTGAGGTCGCCAAGGTGGTTAAAAATCTCCTTGGTGGCCGGGCCCCGGGGGTGGACGAGATTCGCCCCGAGTACCTCAAGGCCCTGGATGTTGTTGGGTTGTCATGGTTGACACGCCTCTGCAACATTGCGTGGAGGTCGGGGGCAGTGCCTTTGGCATGGCAAACCGGGGTGGTGGTTCCTCTCTTCAAAAAAGGGGACCGGAGGGTGTGCTCCAACTTTAGAGGGATCACACTCCTCAGCCTCCCTGGGAAGGTCTATGCCAAGGTACTGGAGAGGAGAGTCCGGCCGTTGGTCGAACCTCGGATTCAGGAGGAGCAATGTGGTTTTCGTCCTGGCCGTGGCACATCGGACCAGCTCTTTACCCTCTCGAGAATTCTTGAGGGTTCGTGGGAGTTTGCCCAACCAGTTTACATGTGTTTTGTGGACTTGGAGAAGGCATTTGACCGCGTCCCTCGTGGATTTTTGTGGGGGGTGCTTCGGGAGTATGGGGTATCGGGCTTGTTGTTACGAGCTATTCGGTCTCTGTACGACCGTTGTGAGAGTTTAGTTCGCATTGCCAACACTCGGTCGGAGTCATTCCCAGTGAGAGTTGGACTCCGCCAGGGCTGCCCTTTGTCACCGGTCCTGTTCATAATTTTTATGGACAGGATTTCTAGGCGCAGCCAGGGAATGGAGGGTGTCATGCTTGGTGACCACAGGATCTCATCTCTGTTGTTTGCAGATGATGTTGTCCTGTTGGCTTCATCCAGCAATGACCTACAGCTCTTGCTGGGACGGTTTGCCGCTGAGTGTGAAGCGGCTGGGATGAGAATCAGCACCTCCAAGTCCGAGTCCATGGTCCTCAGCCGGAAAAAGGTGGATTGTCCTCTCCGGGTTGGGGACAGGCTCCTGCCCCAAGTGGAGGAGTTTAAGTATCTTGGGGTCTTGTTCACGAGTGAGGGGAAAATGGAGCGAGAGATCGACAGACGGATTGGAGCAGCATCTGCAGTGATGCGGACGTTGTACCGGTCTGTTGTGGTGAAGAGGGAGCTTAGTTCTAAGGCAAAGCTGTCGATTTACCAGTCAATCTACGTTCCTACTCTCACCTATGGTCACGAGCTTTGGGTAATGACCGAAAGAACGAGATCGCGGATACAAGCGGCTGAAATGAGCTTTCTCCGTAGGATTGCTGGACTCACCCTCAGAGATAGGGTGAGGAGCTCAGTCATCCGGGAGAGGCTCAGAGTAGAACCGCTGCTCCTCCACATTGAAAGGAGTCAGTTGAGGTGGTATGGGCATCTGATTAGGATGCCTCCTGGACGCCTCCCACTTGAGGTGTTTCAGGCACGTCCCACTGGGAGGAGACCCCGGGGCAGACCCAGGACTCGGTGGAGAGACTATGTCTCCCAGCTAGTCTGGGAACGCCTTGGTATCCCCTCTGAAGAGCTGGAGCAGGTGGCTGGGGAGAGGGAAGTCTGGGCTTCTCTGCTTGAACTGCTGCCTCCGCGACCCGGACCTCCGGAAAAGCGGTAGAAGATGGATGGATGGATGGAATTTCTCAAAAATTAAAAAAAAATTCACATTGTCATTATGGGGTATTGTGTGTAGAATTTTGTGGAAAAATGAATTTTAATCCTTTTTGGAATAAGGCTGTAACATAAAATGTGGAAAAATTGAAGCACCGTGAATATTTTTGGGATGCACTGTACAATTTCATGAAAAAGTTACTTGAGTACATACAGTGGGGCAAAAAAGTATTTAGTCAGCCACCAATTGTGCAAGTTCTCCCACTTAAAAGATGAGAGAGGTCTCCAATTTTCATCTTAGGTATACCTCAACTATGAGACAAAATGAGAAAAAAAAATCCAGAAAATCACATTGTGTGATTTTTCAAGAATTTATTTGCAAATTATGGTGAAAAATAAGTATTTGGTCATTTCTGGCTCTCACAGACCTGTAACTTCTTCTTTAAGAGGCTCCTCTGTCCTCCACTCGTTACCTGTATTAATGGCACCTGTTTGAACTCATTATCAGTATAAAAGACACCTGTCCACAACCTTAAACAGTCAGACTCCAACCTCCACTATGGCCAAGACCAAAGAGCTGTCAAAGGACACCAGAAATAAAATTGTAGACCTGCACCAGGCTGGGAAGACTGAATCTGCAATAGGTAAGCAGCTTGGTGTGAAGAAATCAACGGTGGGAGCAATTATTAGAAAATGGAAGACATACAAGACCACTGATAATCTCCCTTGATCTGGGGCTCCACGCAAGATCTCACCCCGTGGGGTCAAAATGATCACGAGAGCGGTGAGCAAAAATCCCAGAACCACACGGGGGGACCTAGTGAATGACCTGCAGAGAGCTGGGACCAAAGTAACAAAGGCTACCATCAGTAACACACTACGCCGCCAGGGACTCAAATCCTGCAGTGCCAGACGTGTCCCCCTGCTTAAGCCAGTACATGTCCAGGCCCGTCTGAAGTTTGCTAGAGAGCATTTGGATGATCCAGAAGAGGATTGGAAGAATGTCACATGGTCAGATGAAACCAAAATAGAACTTTTTGGTAAAAACTCAACTTGTCGTGTTTGGAGGAGAAAGAACACCATACCTACTGTGAAGCATGGGGGTGGAAACATCGTGCTTTGGGGCTGTTTTTCTGCAAAGGGACCAGGACGACTGATCCGTGTAAAGGAAAGAATGAATGGGGCCATGTATTGTGAGATTTTGAGTGAAAACCTCCTTCCATCAGCAAGGGCATTGAAGATGAAACGTGGCTGGGTCTTTCAGCATGACAATAATCCCAAACATACTGCCTGGGCAACGAAGGAGTGGCTTCGTAAGAAGCATTTCAAGGTCCTGGAGTGGCCTAGCCAGTCTCCAGATCTCAACCCCATAGAAAATCTTTGGAGGGAGTTGAAAGTCCGTGTTGCACAATGACAGCCCAAGAACATCATTGCTCTAGAGGAGATCTGCATGGAGGAATGGGCCAAAATACCAGCAACAGTGTGTGAAAACCTTGTGAAGACTTACAGAAAAGGTTTGACCTCTGTCATTGCCAACAAAGGGTATATAACAAAGTATTGAGATGAACTTTTGTTATTGACCAAATACTTATTTTTCACCATAATTTGCAAATAAATTCTTTAAAAATCCTTCAATGTGATTTTCTGGATTTTTTTTTTCTCATTTTGTCTCTCATAGTTGAGGTATACCTATGATGAAAATTGGAGACCTCTCTCATCTTTTATGTGGGAGAATGTGCACAATTGGTGGCTGACTAAATACTTTTTTACCAGCTGTACGTCCTACTTGAGTAAATGTGTTACTACCACTTGTGGTTGGGTCCCTTGTCCAGCACCAAGAAGGCCTAAACCAGGGGTCGACAACCTGTGGTTCTTCAGTCACAAGAAGCTGCTTTGCACATTTGGCTCTCTGTAACTTTGTAAAACACACACACATTTATGATCAAATTTAAGTGAACAAATAAGCACACTTATTTTTTAAAACTAAAAAAGCACTTAGACTCAGACTCAGACTCAGAAAGGATTTATTGCCAAGTACATTAACAGGGACTGATAACATACGAGGGATTTGACTTGACACAGAAAACGACCTGCATTTCCGGTGACGCGGCAGCATCTGAGAACGCGCCTGTCATCAGATGGGTACAGGATGCATAGGGAAGAAAAGGATAACACAATAGGAAAGAGCAAACAACCATTGATTGTCAGAATACCGGTCATATATGATCAATATTATGATTACAAGAAAAAAAGCCCTCAATGCACAGTTAGCAGACAAGAAAGTACACAAGGACACAAAGAGAGCAGTGAGTGAGTGATCTTTTTCATCAGTTTTTGAGTCAGTGTGGGTGTAGTGTTGAGTGTAGGTGTTTGTATCAGTTAAGAACAACAAAGTCTCTTTGGCAGGAGATGTTTTGTCTTAGCTGCTGGCATTTGTCCTTGGGCCATGCAGCTGGCTGTCCGTGGAGTCAGTGCAGCTCAAATGTTTTGAAGACAAAAAACTGCAGATAATCTGGAGGACTTGTGTGAGGGGGGTCAGATTAGTCGAATAGTACTGATCCCACAGAAAGAAACTTTATATCCTCTTACAGATTCAGTACTTAATCCTTCATTGCTGGACGTTGAATCCTTCATGGACGGCTCTCAGCGTGATCATGATGTAATCCATTTTCCTAGACAGTTCTCCATTTGCCGCTGTCAGAGTCCTCTCCATTTTTTCAATTTGATGGTTAAACCTCGCTTGGCCAGCATTTTGATAGGCTATGTCCATCTTCATCAATTTACGGTACACCAGGACAATCCCAGATCCAATCAGAACGATCCCAATGACCATTACTACGAAGACGTACAAATCTTCGACATCTTCGATGGAAAGATCAGACAGGCACAAGAGTTTCCAATTACTTGTGTCCCTCAAATAGCCTGCAGCAGCCGTTCCTGCGGGGCAAACAACCTCCCCCGGGGCACTTTTCCTCGTTGAAAAAATAGTGTCAATTGCGTTCAAAGCCCAGCTTATTAAATCCATAGTTTCGTTCGATAATCAGCAGTAGAGACATGCAGACAGACGATAGCAAGCTGGGATCCAGTTAGTTAGAGGAGGAAGGAGATAAGTCAGAGCAGGAGAGAAGAAAAAGGCGTCTGCTCTCTTTGGGAGGCGGAAGTGAAGGATGAGCACATACATCTGCCAAGGTTGCTTCCATATCTCATGGATCACCTCCAAAATGTAATGGGTTCGTGTGTAAGCCACAAGCCAGTTCTGGTGAAAATTGCATCAATGTCTAGCCAGTAGTTTTGGGGGATTCTTGCTAACACACTGAGAAGATAAGAGCCTTGGTGGAGGTATGCGTTCTCGGATCATCAAAATGTAATGGGTTCTTTTCTAGCCCAAGAACCACCTGTCATAAAAATTTCATGCAAATCCATCCAGTAGTTTTGGAAGCTTCTTGCTAACACACTGAGAAGATAAGAGCCTTGGCGGAGTTCTGCGTTCTCAGATCATCACCAAAATGTAATGGGTTCCTCTCTAGCCCAAGGACCACCTCTGGTGAAAATTTCATCCAAAGCCGTAGTTTCTGTGTAATCCTGCTGCACAAATACAAACAAGGTCCTTGGTGGAGGTATGCACTCACAGATCACCAAAATTTAATGGGTCCATCTTTGGGCCAAGGGCTACCTCTGGTGAAATTTTCACCAAAATCCGTACAGCAGTTTTTGCATAATCCTGCTAAAAGACAGACCACCCTGATTACATTACCTCCTTGGAGCAGGTAATAAATTTACACGTACCTGTATGTGGTGTTTTAGGGGAACATGACCTTTTAGATTTGATTGGCAGTTGGCAACCAGCTTACAGGTGCATTACTGCCACGTACTTCACTCTAGCAACAGAACTCCACATGACAACTTCCTTGGTAACAGGAAGCTTTGGCTGCTCTTGGTAAAGTTGCTTCCGGTTTGTTCATGGCAGTCAGCTGTCCTGAGCAGACACACCGGAGGTAGTTTTGGCCGCTCGGAGAAGGACGGTGAACACGGAAGAGGTCTTTGGTGGTAGGATTGAATAAGTTTCTGGCGGATTAGCATAAACTGTACTCTGACTGCAGTAGTTCTGGTGGAGAGAATGGGGAGGATATGGAGTGGCTGGTATCAATGAGTGCTATGTGGAGAAAAGGAATAGGCGAGGGAACGAGCTGAACACCACAGGGCTTTATTCTTTCTCCAACAACATAACAGCAAGAGCGAACACTGCAGCAGCACTACAGCGCTGAAGCCTCTCGGTCTCCGTGCATTCCCCTTTTTTATCTCTATTCCCATGCATAGAGACCAGGAGCTTTCGACCCTAGTACATTGTTGTATGAACAAAGTGTGGCACATTAACATAACATTACGCCAGCGCCACTATTACACACTTCTCTTCAGCGGCACCCGCAGCTTTTACTCTCCCCCCGGGGGGGTGGGGGGCATAGACTCAATAGTCCCGTCTGATGCCCCTCGGTGACACTTCCTCCTTCAGTCCATTATCCTCCCCTTCCCCCTGCCTTCTGGGTGTGAGAAAACTCCCACACTCTATGCCCCCACACAGCCCCCCCCCCCGAACGCCCAGAAGGGGCACCAATCCCACCATCCTTTGGGCTTGAGCTGGCGCCCATAGCAGCTGTGGCGGGGGATGGGGGGGGTCGCCGGTCCAGTCCAACTGCCCTGCTGGTGAGGTGTACCGAAGGGCACATCAGTGTGGGGGGGGGGGCACCTTATGGTTCGCCCCAGGTTCCAGCACGGTGAACGGTCCGTTTTACAGTGGGCGCAGCGGGGTCCACTGCGCATTGTGCCTGACAAACAAAACCAGCATTCTGCAGGCTTTTTGGGATGAAGGTGCGGGAAAAGCAATGGTGGGCCGGCCCGGTACGTTAAAAGCCTCCGGGCTGCACAAAAATTGTGTGGGTGGCTCAGCCTTGGGTGAGGGATTTTCCAGTAAAAACTCTCCGGGGATCCGCAACAGCTGAGAAAAACAAGTTCTGCCAAAATCCTCCTTAGGTGCTGAGTGCAGCCTGAAAAGGACCCAGGGAAGGCAGTCGGCCCAATTCCCCGCGCAAGTGTCTTAATGGGGGATCCGTTGGCAGCCGTCAAATCCTCCTTAGGTGCGGAGCACAGCCCTAAAAGGACCCAGGGCTGGCAGCTCCTGGAGCAGGCTTGTTGCCTGTTGTGTGTCGGGCACACATCCGGCGCCGCGACCACGTAGTAGCGTTTTGTGTCATCCATTGTTATCTCGCGGAGTGCGAACTGGGCTTCTCTGTGCGAAACCCACGCTGCCAGGCTGTGAATTCAGAAGTCCGAGAGCTTGACTGAACCAGCGCACACAGCCCTGGTGATTTCCCTCCGGGTAGTCTCCAGGGCGGTGCTCTGCTCACCCTCCATGGCACGTCTTGGGTCACCAGTATGGCTCGCTCTCCATGGTTGTCAGTGTCAGTGTGGAGAAAGGGATAGGCGCTCCATGGCACGTCAGGGTCACCAGTGTGGAGAAAAGGAATAGGCGAGGGAATGAGCTGAACACCACAAGGCTTTAGTCTTTCTCCAACATCATAACAGCAAGAGCAAACAGCGCAGCAGCGCTGAAGCCTCTAGGTCTCCGTGCATTCCCCTTTTTATCTCTATTCCCATGCATGGAGACCAGGAGCTTCCGACCCTAATACATTGTTGTTTGAACAAAGAGAAGTGTGGCACATTAACATAACGCCGGCGTCACTATTACACACTTCTTCTCTTCAGCAGCACCCACAGCTTTTATGCTTCCCAGGGGGCACATAGACTCAGTCCCGTCTGATGCCCCCCGGTGACACTTCCTCCTTCAGTCCATTATTTTCCCCTTCCCTCTGCCTTCTGGGTGTGAGAAAACCCCACACACACTATGCCCCCCCAGCGAAAAAGAAAAGAGCAATGAAAGAAAGAGCAAGCCTCGCAAGAGCAAGAAGCTGGTCTGAAGCGAGCGATGCAGGTGGCGGTGGCAAGAAATCTAGAACTGGCCAGGGTGACAGTCCAATATTTTTGAATGAAACAAGAAAAATCAATGGAAAGTAATAACTGAGTTCAATCAAGCTAAAGGCATTTTCACCCCATCAAACTTACTAAAGCAATTGAGCAAGAGATTGGTCAAATTAAGTTTGCTAGGTGTATGAATAATAAATGAGTGCTAATCCATGCTGTCGGTGGACAACAGGAGGAAAAGATTCTGAGAATGTCATCTCTTGGTGGGGAAAGGATGAAATCCTATGTCCCAGGAGCATTAAGATAAGGAGTATTATCTGGAGTTCTTCTGAATATGTCAACGTCTGATATCAAAAATGAAACTAAAGGGCAGCAACCTCACTCTGTGTAGACAGGAATCCCTACGCCCAATTCCTGTTTAAATCTCTGCGTCGTGGAAATGAGAGAGCATGTGAAGGGGGTGGACGTGTTTCGGCTGCGCTCCTCTTCGAGTTCTGTTAAAAGTGCAATAATGCCGTATAAAAACGGACATACAGGTGCATAAACCTTGTCTACTCCACGCTTAAATCAACTGCTTGTGAGATGCCAAAGCCACAGGCGACCAGCAAATCGAAATCTGCTGACGTTCAAGTTACTGGAACCTCGGCGGGTCTGCTAATCCACCCTCCAGCCCGGACAAATTGCTGGACAAAACGTATGAAATGTGTAAAGAACTTTGCCAGCAGATGTCCGACTCAATTCTACGTGTTATCAATGAGCGATTCGATGCCTTCCAAATCAGCCTTCAGTCATTAGTGACTACTCAAGCCAACCTTCAAGCTTGTGTGGCTAACTATGAGCTAGCAACGAGCAACCTTGAAACGCGGATACAGGAGCTCGAAGCTACGTGCTCAGAGCTCACCAGCCAAAACAAACAGCTCCAAGCTAAGGTGCTGGACCTGGAGGCTCGCTCTCGGAGACACAACATTAAGATCGTGGGGATACCAGAGGGCGAGGAAGGAGGTAAACCCACAGAGTTAATTTCACAGCTGTTACCTCAACTGCTCGGAGACAAGTGTTTTTCGCACCTGGTCAAAGTGGACCGTGCACATCGCTCTCTTCAGCCGAAGCCAGCAGCTGGAGGCAGACCGGGCACCATCCTGGCGCGCATCCACCACTTTCAGGATAAAGAGTTGATTCTGCGCTACAGCAGGCTGAACACTATGCAGTATAAAGGTAACAAAGTCTTAATTTTTCCAGATTACACTAATGAGGTGATGATGCAACAGAGTGCCTTTCGGGATGTGATGCAGCTGCTTCGGAACAGAGGAACAGAGGAATTAAACACGCTCTGCGGTACCCGGCTAGGCTGCATATTTACCAACAAGAGAAGGAAGCACCTGTGATTTTTAGCGATTCAAAAGGAGCAGCATTTTTTCAGGAAAAGATTGAACAGGGAGAGTAGACTCACATACACCCACTGGTAGCTCAACTAAAAGGTACTCCAGTTGATATGCTGTGGAATGGTTTGGGGAGCCAATACTTGCACTGTTGACTGTGAAAAGATTTTTCATGTTACACTGAGACGAATATAGAGCACCTTATGTTTGAATGTTTATTTTGTTAGCAGGTGTAAAATCCCCCACATATAATGCTATGATGGTACAGTATTAATTTTTTTTTTCCTCGAAGAGTGCAGCCCTTGATGATGAAGTTAGTTAGTTAGTTAGTTAGTTAGTTAGTTTCTTGCCCAGTTTCTTGCCCAGTAGCAGCTGTTTAGATGGAAAATGAGGATTTTTGTGTCTGGTTTAGGGACATGCGAAGGGGGGTGGGGGGTGAATATATGTTCTGTTATGGCTCAAGTAGGTTTTTTTTTGTGTGTGTGTGTCTTGTTTTTTTTTGTTTTTGTTCTATCATGTATAGTTCTTCTGTTTTTTTTCACTGTTTTACTTTTCTCTTGTCTGCCAGATATTACACATGGTGTGCCAGGTTGGTCGGCTGGAATGTGGACCTTGTACCTTTTGGATGCAGAGGTCTCTTGGTAAAGCAAATCTAGGGGGAAGGGATGTCACAGTGGTCTCGTGGAATGTTAAGGGGCTTGGCCATGCCGTTAAGAGAGAAAGTTTTCAGACACCTTAAATCCCTCTCTGCTGATGTGATTTTTCTGCAGGAAACTCATATCAAAGCAACTGAGCAACGCAGACTGAGGTGTAGTTGGATATCACAGGTTTACCAGTCATCCTTTACATCTCATGCTTGAGGTATGGCTATCCTTTTCAAGAAAAATATCCCATTTCAATTTATGTCACCCCCATGGTAGATACATCAGGGTGTCGGGTACTATAAATTCATTTCCATTGACGTTTTTAAACATTTATGGTCCAAATATAGATGACCCAAATTTTTTCAAGAATGTTTTTGAGCTGCTCCCAGACGATGGCAGTTCAAATATAATAATCAGTGGTGATTTAAATTCTTACTTGGATCCTTATTTGGACAGGCTGTCTTCTCGCCCTCCCCCAAATATAGCTTCAGTACAGGTCCTAAATAATTTGCTCAAATCTAAAAATTTGGTCGATATTTGGAGAATCCAACATCCCACTCAGAAAGACTACTCATTTTACTCTCATGTTCATAAATCATACAGCAGAATAGATTATCTCTTGGTGGACTCTCAGCTGATTTCCCATGTTACTAATTCAAAATATCATAATATTCTGATCTCAGATCATAGTCCTGTGACAATTTCCCCCTTTCTAAACAAATTTATTATTGGCATTTCAATCCATCATTACTTTCAGATGAAAAATTCACAAATTATATTACCACTCAGTTAAAAGATTTCATGGAAATAAATGACAATGGTGAGGTGACAGACGCCATCCTCTGGGAAACGCTCAAAGTGGTTGTTCGTGGGTATATAATTTCTTATGAATCTGGTGTTAAAAAAGAAAGGGAGGGGTGCTTAAAAGAGATTGAGAGCATCCTCCCCACCCTTGGAATGACGTATCAGGCTTCAAATTCCATGGTAGATTATAATAAGATTATGAAACTCAAATATGAATATAACTGTATCTTGGGTGGTCAGGTAAATAAGCTCCTCCTAAAACTAAAACAGAAGCACTTTGAACTGGGAGATAAGCCTGAAAAGCTTCTAGCACGACAGCTTAAAGGTGTTCAGGCATCAAGGGCTATTCATTGTATTAAATCAAGGACAGGTACATTATTAACCAACCCCAAAGATATCAATGGTTGTGACATGTTTCGGGACCCAGGAGACAGACACTGACACGAGCAGATAGTGACAATAATCTTTATTTAATTGTGAGTGAGTGTAATGCGAGTGTGAGTGCGAGGATATCGTTCTGGTCACTGGAGCTGAGCGACCTGGACGGAGACCCGGCAACCCTGGAACAGATAAGCAGAGACAAATTACTAATGCTCCACACTAGCAAAGAGCTGCAGATAACAAGGCTTACTTGAGAGCAGCACTGGCTTCGCTCTGCTGAGTTCCAGCGACCGGGCAGCGTGGAGGTGAAGGTGTCCGTGACCGTGCTGGGGTTACCACCCGTGGCTGTGACAATGACAGTCCTGACGATGACACCGGCTGTGACAATGACAGCCCTGACGATGACGCCGGCTGTGACAATGACAGCCCTGACGATGACACCGGCTGTGACTCCACAGACCGGGATGACGATGATCCTGACGATGACGCCGGCTGTGACTCCACAGACCGGGATGACGATGACACAGATGATGATGCAGACAAAGACGAGGTTAGTGACTCCACACACAGTGGCAATGACGACACAGCTGATGCTGATGACAGTGATTCCACCGATAACGTTGGCCAATACTCCAGTAATTGATACAATAATAGTTCTGGCAATTGAGGAGCAAGACGTACCGGTAGGCGTGGTGGTAGCGAGCCGCTACGAAGACGTGATGGCGTTACCCCGTCAGCTGGGGACGCAGGTCCGCCGCCAAGGTGGTCCACCTGTGCACAGGGGTAAAGGTTTGGCGTTGAGTAGCAAATGGTGCGCTTACTTGCCTGACGCTGGGAAGAGTTCCTGGATGCAGCAAGTGAAGCTCTTGACGAGACAAACGAGGTTCCAGACGAGACAGACAAAGTTCCTGACGAGACAGACAAAGTTCTTGACGAGACAAGAGATATTCTTGACGAGACCAGAGAGCAGGTTCATTCTCCGTTGAGGAAGACAGACGACTCCGTCCCGGGCTGTCAGCGACACTGGCTTTTAACAGCCGTTGATTCACACCTGTTGGTCTGTGCGCAGCTGGGGCTAATGACACTAATGACGGCCCAGAGGCCGCCATGACAGTACTCCCCCCTCTAGCAGTGCCTCCAGGCATCTGCCCAATCCTACCTGGATTCGCCCGATGAAAATCGCGAATCAGCTGTTTATCCAAGATCAATGCTGGGCGAATCCAAGAGCGATCCTCCGGTCCAAAGCCCTCCCAGTCCACCAAATACTGAAGACCATGACCCCGCCTGCGGACATCAAGGACAGCAGTCACCCCCCAGGCCAGATGGCCATCGATCATCCTCGGGGGCGCGGGAACCGCTGGAGCAGGACACAGGGGGTCCAAGACGTATGGTTTGACCTGGGAGACCTGAAAAACGGGGCAGATACGCATTGAAGAGGGGAGAGACAAGCGCACAGACACAGGGTTAATAATACGATTAATAGTATAAGGGCCAATGAAGCGCTTCGTGAGCTTCCGTTCCTCGGCCGGTACACAAATATTCCGGGTTGACAACCAGACCTTCTGACCCACCTTAAAGTCCGGGGCGGGTCTCCTATGCCGGTTGGCCACCTGGATATTACACTGGGTAGTCCTCCTGGTGGCGCACTGAGCGCAGGCCCGGATGTGATTAACAACGTCCTTCCGTAACCCTGGCCACCAGAAGGTCCTCTGAAGGAGATCCACGGTCCGACCCACTCCAGGATGACAGGCCCACTTGGAAGCGTGACCCCACTCAATCACCTTGCCCCAGATAGTGCGTGGAACAAACAAGCGCCCCCCCCCCCCCCCCCCCGGGGTCCGGCTCTGTCTTCTGAGCCTGGCGAACCGTCTTGCAGATTCCCCAGGACAGGGCGCCCACGACGCAGGAAGGCGGCAGGATAGGGGTCTCCTGGTCCTCAGAGGATGGAGTGTCAAACTGCCGAGAGAGAGCATCCGGCTTACCGTTCTTACTTCCCGGCCGATACATGATGGAGAAGTTAAAACGGCCGAAGAAGAGGGACCAGCGAGCCTGGCGTGCATTCAGGTGCTTTGCCATCCTGAGGTACTCCAGGTTACGATGATCAGTCCAAACCACGAACGGCTGAGCAGCCCCCTCCAGCCAATGTCTCCATTCCTCCAAGGCGAGTTTTACTGCCAGTAACTCCCTGTCTCCGATGCAGTAATTCCTCTCTGCAGAAGTGAGACGGTGAGAGAAATAAGCACAAGGGCGAATCTTACCGTCCTCGGGAGACCGTTGGGAGAGTACCGCTCCAACTCCTGAATCAGAAGCGTCCACCTCCACCAAGCACTGCAGCTTCGGATCCACCTGAGTAAGGACTCGGGCCGAGGCGAACTCCCTCTTAAGTCTTTCGAATGCTTCAGCTGCCTCCTTACTCCAACAAAACGGGATCTTAGGGGAAGTAAGAGCAGACAGGGGACGGGCAATATTGCCAAAATTAGGCACGAACCTCCTATAAAAATTAGCAAACCCCAAGAACCCCTGAAGCTGCTTTCTGGAGGTCGGTGCAGGCCAATCCACAACTGCCTTGACCTTGGCTGGGTCAGGGATCACCTGGTTCCGAGCTATAACAAACCCAAGGAAGGAGGTTTGGTCAGTGTGGAACTCACATCTTTCAGCCTTCACGAACAGTTGATTCTCCAGGAGGCGCTGCAGTACCCTGCGCACATGCACTCGATGCTCCTCTAGTGTGCGGGAGAAAATGAGAATATCGTCGAGAAAAACAACAACAAACGAGTTCAGGAAATCCCGTAGTACATTATTTATCAGACGTTGGAACACAGCTGGAGCATTAGTTACCCCAAACGGCATTACCAGGTACTCAAAATGTCCGCTGGGGGTCCGAAAAGCCGTCTTCCACTCATCTCCTTCCCTTATGCGCACTAGATGGTAGGCATTCCTAAGGTCCAATTTAGTAAACCAGGACGCCCCCTGGAGGGAGTCAAAAGCAGTGTTCATCAAAGGCAGGGTATATTTGTCTTTCACAGTTATTTCATTCAATCCCCGGAAATCGATACAGGGGCGTAGAGAACCGTCTTTCCTTTCAACAAAAAAAAAATCCAGCACCTACTGCCGAAGACGACGGGCGGATGATACCAGAAGCCAAGGACTCCTTAATATATGTGTCCATAGCCTCGCGCTCCGGGACTGACAGGCTGTACAGGCGGCTAGCAGGTAGAGGGGCCCCAGCCTTCAGGTTGATCGCGCAGTCATAAGGGCGATGAGGGGGTAAGGACAATGCCCGAGACTTGCTAAATACTAGCCCCAAATCGTGATAGACCTCTGGCACCTTGGACAAGTCCGGTGGCGATGAATCAGGCAGAGGCACCTTGACGGATGGGGCGCATGCCGCCGATTGAAGGCAGGCACTGAGGCAGAACGTACTCCATGCCGTTATTCTCCCAGCTTGCCAATCAATAGTGGGGTTATGTAGGCGCAGCCAGGGGTACCCCAGAATAACGGGCGAAGAAGAAACAGGCAGAACAAAAAACTGAATTTCCTCCCTGTGATTTCCTGATACAATAACTGACACAGGAACCGTCTGATGAGCAATAGTAGTCAACGACGCTTTAGACAAGGTGATCAGTTTGACAGGGGGATCTAGAGTCTGACAGCTAAGACCCATCCGGGTTGCCAGGTCTCTAGAAATAAAATTTTGCTCAGCTCCAGAATCTACTAACGCCAATGTGGAGTGTTCTGTATGTAAATGGATGAGCCTAAGAGGTAATCGACAACAAGTAAGGGGCTCTTTAGAGTTATTGCCCGTGAATCCCCCTACTCTGATCCATGGGCCCTCCCTTTTTAACTTATTGGGACATTCAAAAACCCCATGTGACTCTTTCCCACAGTAGAAACAAAGGCCCTGATCCCTGCGGCGTTGTTTCTCTGCTGCTGACACTTTAGACCGGCCACTGATTATAGCTTGCTGAACCGGAAGTTCCTCTGACGCAGATAGAGCGAGAGGAGGAGAGTTGGGGAGGCGAGGGTGGGGTTTAACCGAACGGGAAGTAGAACACCGTTCAGCCGCCCGCTCCCTTAATCTGCTATCAAGACCAACCGCTAGGGCAATCAAATCCCGTAAATTATCCGGTTTGTCCCGTGTTGCTAACTCATCCTTCAACTCATCATTAAGACTACGTAGAAAGATACCACATAATGATGGCTCCCCCCACCCAATCTCTGCAGCCAGGACCCGGAAGTCAATGGCGTAATCAGCAGCTGATCTCTTTCCCTGTTGTAAGCTCAGCAATCGTTCTGTCAACACCTCACCTCTATCCGTATGATCAAAAACAGACAAAAATTCATTCACAAACTCCTGGTAAGTGAGCAGGGAATAGCTTGGTTTCGCCCTAATGGAATACGCCCAGTCCAAAGCTCTTCCTGCTAACAAGTTTATAATGTAGCCAATCCGGCTTGAATCAAGAGTAAAATCCCCCGGAACACGAAGAAAAACTGACTCACACTGTAATATGAATCCATGAGCTTCCCCGAGTTTCCCGCTGAACCGGGCAGGGGTGGGAATAGGGGTGAGGCGAGAAGACGAGGAGATGTTAGCTTGACCAGATGCTAAGCCCACAGAGGCAGAACTGTCTACGGTGGGGGGAAACGTCTGGTGTCCCTCCAGACGATCCAGCCGACCATTTATTGCAGTTAACTGATTTAAGACTACTGTCTGTTGGTGTGCAAATAAATCTACCCGGGCACTAAGAGTGTTGATTTGGCGCGACAGTGAACTGTCCGCTGGGTCTTCGTGACGGAGTCGTACTGACATGTTTCGGGACCCAGGAGACAGACACTGACACGAGCAGATAGTGACAATAATCTTTATTTAATTGTGAGTGAGTGTAATGCGAGTGTGAGTGCGAGGATATCGTTCTGGTCACTGGAGCTGAGCGACCTGGACGGAGACCCGGCAACCCTGGAACAGATAAGCAGAGACAAATTACTAATGCTCCACACTAGCAAAGAGCTGCAGATAACAAGGCTTACTTGAGAGCAGCACTGGCTTCGCTCTGCTGAGTTCCAGCGGCCGGGCAGCGTGGAGGTGAAGGTGTCCGTGACCGTGCTGGGGTTACCACCCGTGGCTGTGACAATGACAGTCCTGATGATGACACCGGCTGTGATAATGACAGCCCTGACGATGACGCCGGCTGTGACAATGACAGCCCTGACGATGACACCGGCTGTGACTCCACAGACCGGGATGACGATGATCCTGACGATGACGCCGGCTGTGACTCCACAGACCGGGATGACGATGACACAGATGATGATGCAGACAAAGACGAGGTTAGTGACTCCACACACAGTGGCAATGACGACACAGCTGATGCTGATGACAGTGATTCCACCGATAACGTTGGCCAATACTCCTGTAATTGATACAATAATAGTTCTGGCAATTGAGGAGCAAGACGTACCGGTAGGCGTGGTGGTAGCGAGCCGCTACGAAGACGTGATGGCGTTACCCCGTCAGCTGGGGACGCAGGTCCGCCGCCAAGGTGGTCCACCTGTGCACAGGGGTAAAGGTTTGGCGTTGAGTAGCAAATGGTGCGCTTACTTGCTTGACGCTGGGAAGAGTTCCTGGATGCAGCAAGTGAAGCTCTTGACGAGACAAACGAGGTTCCAGACGAGACAAACGAGGTTCCAGACGAGACAGACAAAGTTCCTGACGAGACAGACAAAGTTCTTGACGAGACAGACAAAGTTCCAGACGAGACAAGAGATATTCTTGACGAGACCAGAGAGCGGAGTGCAGGTTCATTCTCCGTTGAGGAAGACAGACGACTCCGTCCCGGGCTGTCAGCGACACTGGCTTTTAACAGCTGTTGATTCACACCTGTTGGTCTGTGCGCAGCTGGGGCTAATGACACTAATGACGGCCCAGAGGCCGCCATGACAGGTTGTTTTAAAGAATTTTATAGTGAACTTTATAGTTCCAAATGTACCCCCTCTCACTCTGATTTAAATGATTTTTTTTTATTCCCTTATGTTACCCAAACTTACAGATATAGCTAGGAAAGATTTAGATTCTGATTTCACATTGGACGAGATAAAATCTGCCATTAAGTCATTTCCATCTGTTAAAGCAGCAGAACCTGATGGTTTTGGTTGTGAATTTTATAAAAAGTTGTGATATTCTTGCTCCTCTTCTACTTAGAATGACATACGAGTCAAAGGCAAACAAGGCTCTACCTAAAATATTAAATGAGGCCAACATTATATTAATCTTTTTTTTTTTTTGTAACTTAAGATTTTTATTCATTTTTCATTATATATATTGCATTCAGATCACAGTCTACATTTTAAAAAAAAACAAAGGGGCTAGAGTAAAAAAGAAAAAGGAGAAAAAAAAAAAAAAGGGGGGGGGACAAATGTTGGAGCATCAAGTTTTTAGTTTCCATCTCTTAATTCTTCTGGTTTTTCCAGCGTCTTTGGTTATTCTTTCAATATCTGTCTCGTTGTTGCACTTTGTAGTGTGTCCATTTCCGCCATTTTTTTTCCCATAGTCCTTCTTGCATTCTTTGTCGATATGTTAGTTTTTCCATCATACGTATGTCCTCAATAATGTCAGTCCATTGCTCTTGGTCAGGAAGAACTTCTGATCGCCATTTTTTTGTGATTGTTTTTTTACATGCAATCAACAAGATTTTAACTAGATATCTGTCCTCAGCTTGTATAACATTGTCTCTTTTAAGATCACATAGGTACATCAAGTTACAGTTCATTGGTATATTATATCCTAATATCCTCTGTATTGTCACATGTATAGATTTCCAGAATGATGAGATTTTGCAGCATTTCCAAAACATATGCGAGTGGTCTGCATTTTGAGCCCCACATCCCCTCCAGCATATAGATTGGGTATTTGTATACTTTCCTTGAATCTGTGGTGTAATGAAAAAGCGAATCAGGTTTTTCCATCCAAATTCCCTCCATGTTCTTGAATTTGTTGACGTGTGTTGTGTTTTCCATATTTCCTGCCAGCTTTCTTCTGTTATGTTTAAATTGAGCTCTTTCTCCCATTTCTCCTTTATATAGTTACTTGAATGATTGTTTGCCATAAGTTTCTGATATAGCTTTGAAATAATTCTTGTTTTATTTCCTGTATATGAGCTTAAAATGAATTGTATAATCTCGCTCACATCTGTTTGGAGGTTATGCCTAATCTTCTTCATATAAAAGTCTCTCATCTGCAGATATCTGAAGAATTCCGATCTTTCTAGTTTAAATTTTCTCCTGATGTTTACAAAGCTCCCGAGATCTTTTTTTTCGATATTGCCCCATGCTGTGATTCCCTTGTTCACCAGATTTTTGTATCCCCTATCTTGTTTTGCCGGTTCAAACTGACTGTCAAATGCTACCCATTTCAATAGTTTTATGTCTTCCTTTATATTATACTTTTGTACTATTTTATACCACAGTTCTAAAGTAAATTTAGTGATTGGGTCTATTTGTTTGATTTGCTTATATGCATCTTTATCTCCTATTATGCTTTGTACTGGGAGTCCCTCAATTTCCTTTTCCATTTCTTTCCATTTTGCCTCATATCCCTCGTCGCACCAACATATGATATATCTTATTTGTGCTGAGTAGTAATATTCCTTTAGACTCGGTAGGCCCATGCCTCCTTTCTCTTTTGGTAACTGGAGAGTTTTATATTTCACTCTTGGTTTTTTACCTCCCCAAACAAATCTCGATATCATCCTGTCCCACTTTGAGAATTGGGCATCTGGAATCTCTGTTGGTATAGCCTGGAAGAGGTAAAGTAATCTAGGTTGTATGCTGATTTTGACTGTCTCAATTTTTGAATTCAGATCCATATTTAAGATTGACCATCTATCAATATCTTTTTTTATTTCTTGTTCCAACCTATCATAGTTTGCTTTATAGATTTTGCTTAGATCTTTAGGTATGTTCACTCCAAGGTATTTTATTTCTTTTTGTTTCCAGTTTAGTTTGATCTTATCAGTTATCTGGTTTAGAGGGTTATAGTGGAATGTCAGTATTTGTGTTTTTGTTATGTTTATCTTGTATCCTGATAATTTTCCAAAATTTTCTATCAAGTTCATCATTTCCATTATTGATTCATCTGGTTGTTCAAGGTAAACTATAATATCGTCTGCAAATAGCCCAATCTTGTGTTCCGCCCCCTTTATTGTTACACCTTTTAATTTCTTATTTTGTCGTATCGCTTGAGCCAGTGGCTCTATGAACAGAGCAAACAAGGTGGGCGATAAGCAGCATCCCTGCCTAGTTGATCTTTGTATATTTACTTTGTCTGTTAAGCTACCGTTTATCTTGATTCTTGCCACAGGTTCTTGATACAGTGTCCTTATGCATTGTACTGATTTTTCGTTAAATCCAAAGCGTTCCAGCACACTATATAGGAATTTCCAGTTAACCCTGTCAAATGCTTTTTCTGCGTCTAAACTCATTATTACTGCGCTTTTCTTTTCTTTATGTATTTGATTAATTATATGTATTGTTCTCCTGATATTGTCATGTGTTTGGCGTCCCTCTATGAAACCAGTTTGATCATCTTCTATCAATTCCGTCAAGAATGTCTTTATTCGTTTACATATAATTGTTGTATATATTTTATAATCCACATTTAATAAAGAGATTGGCCTATAGTTTCCGCATTGTTCTCTATCTTTCCCTGGCTTTAAAATGACTGAAATAATGGCTTCGTTCCATGATGGAGGTATTTTGTTGTTGTTCAACGTCCAATCAAATGACTTTAGAAGCTGTGGCATGAGTTCTTCTATAAACAGTTTATAAAACTCAGATGGGTATCCATCACTACCTGGTGATTTACCGTTTTTAAGTGACTTAATCACATATCTAATCTCTTGTGTTGTTATTTCTGCTGTTAGCTTTTCATTTTGTTGATTTCCTATTGATGGCAAGTCCAATGTGCATAGAAATTTTTTAATATCTTTAGTATTTGTTTCTTCAGGTTGCGAGTATAGTTCTTGGTAGAAATTATGGAATATTTCTTCGATGTTTTCTGGGTTAACTGTGGTTTTATTTGTGGTGGGGTCTTTAATCTTATATACATTATTCATTGTTTGTTGTTTTCTTAACCGTTTTGCCAGCAGTTTTGTGGCTTTTGGTCCCGTTTCATAATATTTTTGCTTTAGATATCTATTTTTCCTTTCAATTTCATCCATTTGTGTTTCTTTTATCTTTATTTTTTCTTCTTTAATTTCTTGATATATTTTTGGGTCATTTGTGCTTTGATGTTTACGTTCTAGTTCCCTCAGTCTCTCACATCTTTGTTCATACGCTTCCAGTTTAGTCTTATTTGCTTTTCCTGTTTCAACAATTAATTTACCTCTTAACACGGCTTTTAGTGCATCCCATAGTATTGTTGGGTCCACTTCTTCATTGTCATTCTCTTGGATATATTCATTTATGTTTACTTTTATTCTTTCTTTCATTTTATCATCATTTAACAGTCCTACATTAAGTTTCCATGTTGTTTGTCGTTTTCTATTGTTTAAATTTATTTCCATGTATATAGGATTATGATCTGATATTTCTGCCCCTCCAATCCAACAATTTCTCACCCTGTGTCTGTCATCTTCATTCATAAGGAAGTAATCTATTCTAGAGTGTACTTTATGGACTGCTGAATAATGTGTATAGTCTTTTTCGAGTGGGTGCAGGTCCCTCCAAATGTCTACCATACCCATTTCTGCCAGTGAGGTTCTTATGAATTTTGTTACATGTTTTTTTGTCTTCTTAACACTTGTTGTATCAATTTCATGATCCATGACAGCATTTAAGTCTCCTCCACAAATTAGGACTCCTTCACTGTGTGTTGCTATGAGATCAAACAGATGTTGAAAAAAACCCTTGTCACTTTCTGGTGGGGCATAGATGCTCACTAATGTGATCTGCATTCCATCTATGCTACCCTTTATTATTACATACCTGCCTTCTTTATCCTGGATTTCCTGTTCACATTCAAATTGTATTTTATTTGAGATTAGTATCATAACCCCCCTTTTAGTTCCTCCCTTAAATGAACTGTAGTAGGAGTTCTTATAGCCAAATCTCTTTAGTTTCACATGTTCTGTCTTGCTCAAATGTGTCTCTTGCATAAATATAATTTCGGCTTTTTCTTTCTTGAATTTTCTTATTATTCTTTCCCTTTTAACAGGTGAGTTCAGACCATTCACGTTTAGTGTTATTATCTTAAGATTTTTACCCATAATCATGTTTTTCCATTTTTTTAACTTGTGCTCCTAGCCCCTTTAACAACAAAAATAACACATATTTATATAAAAACACATTAAAAAATCTCGACCTCCGTACTTTGGGCCTTTCTTCTGCCCACTGGTCCCTGTTGGTGGGTGGAGGGATTGTCCTCACCGAGTGTAGGGCCCTCCCTAGACCTGTATTTACTATCCAAGAAATAGTCATTAGTCTAGAAATGTCCAACAAATATCACTTAAACCTCTCCTAGCCGTCTGTTTCTCTTTTACCTTGTCTTCTTGGCCTTCATTTCTTCTGTGTCTTTCTTAATCTTTGTTATAATCTAGGCTTTCAGTTGAAAGCCTTGTAGTCTTTCCTGGGCCCGCTGCGCCACGTCTCCCCCCGTCTTTTGCCGTTCACTCGCCTCCACTCCGGCTGTCGTGATGCGTTCAGGGCCTCCGCTGCTCCTACCGTTTCCTCCGGCACGTACACCTCAAGGCCCCGCTCCATCATGTCCTGCGCTGCCTCTCTGGCTGTGTTGTAGGTTCTTACGCCGTTCTCCCAATGAATCCTCATCTTCGTTAGCGGCGTTTGGAATCTAATTTTTTTTTCTTTCAGCGTTTTTTTAATGTTGGCATATTTCTTCCGCTGCTGCACAATTTCCGCCGGGTAGTCATGATCAAAGAATATCTGCTTGTCGCCGATTCGTATCTTTTTTTTCCACGCTCGTGTCAGGATTCTTTCCTTTACATCATATTTCAGAAAGTTTACCACAACTGACCTGGGTGTAGAGCGTGGGTTCGGGTTCTGTGCCGAGGCTCTGTGCGCTCGTTGAATCTGCAGATCCGCTTCGCTGGGCAGTTCCAGCTCTTTTTTTAAGAACTGATCCATGAATTTCGTCATCGAGTTGCCTTCAATGCCCTCCGGGATCCCGAAGATGCGTATATTGCCCCGTCTGGACCTGCTCTCCAAGTCGGTTACTTTCTCCTGCATCCTCTGCATTTGTGCCGTCAGGGTCTGCAGCTGTTCGCTTGCCTCGCTATTCCAATCTTCCAGCTCTGATATTCGGGCCTGCGCTTCTGTCATACACGCCCGCTGGGAGCGCAGCTCCTCCATGTTTTCTGCTAGCTTGCGCTCCATTTCTCTTCGGAGGCCCATAATTTCTTCCTTAATCTCTTTTTTCAGCTCCTCCTTAAGAGCCGCTAAATCCTGTTGTAGCTGCCGTTTGAAGTCTCTCAACTCTTTACCCAAACTGGCGATGCCAGTGTTCATGGTATCGAGTGTATCTTCCATTTTCTCTGCTGCGGTCACCTCGTTTTTTTGGGCCCCGTGTTCAGCGGTTTCTCCTGCGTTGTTGAAGAGGAATTCTTTAATTTTACTCTGCTTTTGTCCTTGTGCCCGGCTCCTTCGTGTTTTCATCCCTTAGTTTATTGATCCGCTTATGTCGAGTTGGCCATTTACCGATGATTTTTAATCCGGCTAGGGAGAGCTCTCTGTTTAAGCGTTATGTCTCTCCGCCATCTTCCCGGAAGTCGCCAACATTATATTAATCTTAAAGAAAGGGAAAGACGAGACAGACCCAGCCAGTTACAGACCCATTACACTTCAGAATTTTGATAGGGAGGTAATTACTAAATTGCTGACTATTCGGCTAAACAAATATCTTTCATCAGTTATCCATCCTGATCAAAAAGGGTTCATCCCGGGCAGATTTTCATTTTTTAATGTAAGACGACTTCTTAACACCATTTATGCTGATCACAGCAAAGTTAAAGGAGCAGCAATTTTTTCACTGGATGCACAAAAAGCTTTTGATCAGATTGAGTGGACCCATTTGTTAGAGTCACTAACGAGATTCGGGTTCGGTGACTTTTGTCATATATCAATTTGGATTGGTAACAGGTCAACTCCATTATTTCTACACCGTTCAGCAGGGCTGCCCTTTATCACCAGCCCTTTTTGTAGTTGCACTTGAACCCCTCGCCTTAAGCATAAGAAATAATCCGAATATTGTAGGCCTTGAAGGTTAGAGGAGTTGAATCCCTCATCAGTTTGTATGCGAACGACGTGATATTATATTTAGACAATTCAGAAAAATCAATTTCCCCTCTCCTGGACCTGATTACTTCTTTCGGTAGACTGTCAGGTTACACTATAAACTGGTCTAAGAGTGAATTTATGCCTCTTTCAGATGTTTTTTTCCACCAGGTTTTCTGAAAAATGCACCTTTTAGAATAGTTAATGATCATATTAAATACCTTGGCCTAATTATACCTAAAAATCCTAACTTGATATTTGAATTCAATTTTGGTGAGTTTATTGCAGACCTTAAGCGACACGTAGACAATTGGAAAATCCTACCTTTGTCTATGATTGGTCGAATAAACTCAATCAAGATGGTCTCTCTCCCTAATTATTTCTGTCAAAACCTTCCTATATTTCTTACATCAGCTTTTTTCAAGGAATTGGATACAATTATCTTATGTCTGGAACTATAAAAATCATCGGATTTCTAAATCCCACTTGCAAAAGCCTAAACTGGAAGGTGGGCTGGGCCTGCCATCGTTCAAGCATTATTACTGGGCCGCCAATGTCAGATCACTAATGTTTTGGTCACATGCTGCCGTGGATAATGTGGCATTTGAGGCCCCCTTGTGGTTGCACATGGAATCTGACTCTGTCACTAACTTCTTTGCCCGCCTGCTGTTCATGAAATTGGATGACTTGAAAATTCTGAAATGTTTAAGCTTTACAATAAGAAATTCTGTTAAAATTTTAAATCAGGTACGGGCATTTTTGCATTTATCAGAGACCTCAGCAGATACACCAATTTGCTAGAACCATTCATTTTTACCCCCATGGTCAGATAAAACTTTTCACGTCTGGAGGGAGAGGGGTTTGGTGTCCATTGGGGACTTGTATATTGAGGGGAGTTTAGAGTCATTTAGTTTGCTTAGAGAAAAATTTGGTCTTCCTCATTCACATTTCTTTCGATATCTACAAATCAGACATTATGTTCAGTCCATAGTTAATAAATCTGGTGCAGTTCTGGGAAAACATGTCTTCTTTGATCTTATTAAGAACTCCCCTCACTCCAGGCACCTAGTCTGTAAATTTGTGAATATGTTTGACAGTGTTTTCACTGCCTCTTCCGAGACGATCAGGACAGCTTGGGAGAAGGAGTTGGGAACTGAATTGTCTGGAGGCATTTGGGACAGAAGTCTGTCAGCAGTTAAAGATTGCTCGGTCAATAGTAGACACCAGTTGATACAATATAAAGTGGTTCACCGCTTTCATTACTCAAAGCACCAACTGCATAAAATTTATCCTTCTATTTCATTACTGTGTGACAGATGTCAAATGTCAGTGGGTACATTGTCTCATGCTTTTTGGTTCTGTCCCTTGCTTTTTGACTTATGGTCTAGAGTGTTTGATTGGTATTCTACGGCTTATCAAATCACTCTTCCCCTGGATGCAATTCTCACCATCTTTGGCTGTTCCCAACTTACTCAGCGTTTTTGCAAATCTATACAACAGTCATTGATGTTGGGCATGACTGTTGCCAAGAGACTTATTTTGAAGGAGTGGGAAGCCACTTCCTCTCCATCTTTTCGTCAATGGTTGGTGGACATGATGAACATTATACAGATGGAAAGACTCAAGTATATAAGAAACAACTCATTGCAAAAATTTTCTGATATTTGGGGTCCCTTTATCACTCACTTTGATAATTGCAAGGCTTAAAGGTTTGAGTTAAGTCAACGTTAATGAATGGGCACCTATGGCCACCTGGTGACACAACAGTGCAACACTGGCAGATTTACTATATATACATGTAATTTGTATATGTGTATGTGTATGTATATACATATGTTGTGGAGAGTGCAAATAAGAAACCAGACTTGCACAGCAGACGACTTTATTCACTCTCACTTCAGTCATACACAGAAAAGCATTTTTCCAGTACACCAGGGTCTCTCCTTTTATATCATCCCTCCATCTCCCATCTGCATGAAATCTCACATCACAATACATTCAACCATTCTCCCCCCACTGTCCCCCAGCTACTCCTTCCTGCTACATCACCATAATCTCTCCCATCTCAATACCTATTGTCCTCATCTGTTTACCCTCTGCATCCAGTCTGAGATGATTATCCCAGCGTCTACACACCCCCCCCCCCCGAATCTCAGACCGAGTTTCAATTCTCACGTCCTTTTGGCTTCAGTCTCCTCCCATGTCTGCTGTAATGGGGGTTCTCCGCCTCTGCGGCGCTGCTGTGCTGGTGGGGGGCTCCTGGGGGTGTGTCTGTCTGCGGGTGGGCAATGGCGAGGGGGGGGGAGACATTCGACTTGCCCGTGTGGCTGCCCTGATGAATTGTTTACCTGGGGAGTTCTCCGTGGGGGTCTTCCACGCCGAGGGGCCCGAGCCAACATCACTTGCTCGTCCGCCACCACAAAGGCGGGCTTAAGTCTGTCTATACATATTTTCTCCCGACGTCCCCCCCAAGTCTAACAAAAAATGTTTGTCCCCTGGTTCCAGCACTCTGAATGGGCCATCGTAGGGTGGGCGCAATGGGGGGCGGTGGGCATCGTACCTAACAAACACGAACGCCGCATTCTTCAAAGTTTTTGGCACAAAAGCGCGTGGAAAACAGTGGTGGGCCAGGCCCGGCAGCATGCCTGTATCTGTGCTATGCTGCAAACGCTGAGACGGACAGTTGTCCGGCGCGGGATTATCTGGTAAAAATTCCCCGGGGAGCTGCAGTGGCTGAGAAAAAACAAGCTCTGCCGGGGAAGCCTCCAAATCCTCTTTTGGTGCAGAACGCAACCCTACCAAACCCACGGCAACCGGTCTACCCAATTTGCAACCATCAGCGAAACCCTGAGCGCTGCTTTCAGTGAACTATGGGAATGCTCGCATAACCCGTTGGCCTGTGGGTTGTACGCGGTTGTGCGATGAATTGCGACACCCAGGCTACAGGCCATCGCGGACCAGAGGTCTGAAACAAACTGAGGGCCCCTTTCAGACGTGATGTCCGACGGGATGCCAAAACGTGCCACCCATGTTGTCAAAAAGGCACGCACCACGTCTGCGGACACGGTTGCCACCAGCGAGACTGCTTCTGGCCAGCGTGTGGTGCAGTCCACCACTGTCAGAAGGTGCGTGCACCCCTGCAATGGTGGGAGGGGGCCCACGAGGTCCACGTGAACATGGTCGAACCTCTTAGCCGGTATACGAAACGGCTCCAAAGGAGCCTTCGTGTGTCTGTGTACTTTGGCTCGTTGGCATGCTACGCAGGCTGCCGCCCACTCTTTCACTTGTTTGCGCAGACCTGGCCAAACGAACTTCACTCCCACCATTTTGACTGACGCGCGCACTCCTGGGTGCGCCAGAGTGTGAACTGACTCAAACACTCGGCGGCGCCAAGCAACTGGGACCACCGGGCGCGGGCGTCCCATGGAGATGTTGCAGATTGGGGGGGGGGGGGGGCTGCCGTCTTGCAGTACTCTGCTCTCCAGCCTTAACCCTGTTGGTCCAGACTGGAGCGCGCACACATCCGCATCGCCAGTCTGCTCTGTGGCCATGGCTGTATTATCTATCCCTACGCAGACTGGGGCCACTACTGCGTGCGAGAGGCATTCTGCCACCACATTCAGTTTACCTGCCACATGCTGAATATCGGTCGTAAACTCCGAGATCGCGGCCAGCTGTTTCTGCTGCCAGCCTGACCATGGTTCCGAAACCTTGGCCATCGCAAACGTTAGCAGCTTGTGGTCTACGAACGCATTGAAGCTGCGCCCTTCCAGCCAGAACTGGAAGCAGCGTATGGCCAGGTGGAGAGCCAGTAACTCTCTGTCGAACGCACTGTATTTATGCTCACTGTCGCGCAAAGCCCTGGTGAAAAAAGCAAGCGGCTGCCAAGAACCGGCAACACGTTGCTCCACGACGGCCCCTATGGCCACGTCCGAGGCATCAGTAGTGAGCACTATCCGGGCCGCCGGGTCCGGGTGCGCCAACAGTGTGACGTTTGCCAGGGCTGTTTTAACCTCAGAGAATGCCTGCTCCTGCTCCGGAGTCCATTCGACTCTGTCTGCCGGTTTCCTTTTGAGCACGGCGTACAATGACTGCATGAGCTGAGCTGCGCGGGGGAGGAACCGGTTATAAAAGTTAACCATCCCCAAAAACTCTTGTAGCGCCCTGACCGTCTGAGGCCGGGGAAAATTCGCCACGGCGCACACCTTGTCGGGCAAGGGTATCGCTCCCTCCGGTGAGATGCGATGCCTCCAAAAAATCTATCCCCGTCACGCCGAACTGACATTTTGCCGGGTTGATTATTAACCCGTGGTCTTCCAACCTCCGGAAAACCGTCCTGAGGTGGGTTACGTGTTCGTCCTCGGATGCGCTGGCCACCAGGATATCATCTAGGTAGACAAACACAAATGGCAGATTGCGCAACACCGCATCCATCATGCGTTGGAATGTCCGTGCCGCGCCTTTTAATCCGAAGGGCATGCGTAAAAACTCAAAAAAGCCAAACGGAGTTATTACCGCTGTTTTGGGTATGTCCTCCGCACGCACCGGGACCTGGTGGTAACCACGGACCAGGTCTATTTTAGAAAAAAATGCATGCCCCGTCGAGGTGAACGGAAAAATCCTGAATATGGGGAATCGGGTAGCGGTCATGCGCTGTGGCGTTATTCAATCTGCGGAAATCTCCGCACGGCCGCCACAATCCCTCGGGCTGCCCATGGGCTGTTTGAACGCCTGATGATGCCCAACCTTTCCAAGTTGGCAAACTCCTCGCGCGCTATGGCCAGTTTAGCTGCGTCCAGGTGCCAAGGACGTGCGAAAACGGGCGGCCCAGTGGTGGTGATAAAGTGTTCCACCCCGTGTTTAATGATGGCCGCCGAAAACGTCGGGACCGTGAGTGCTGGGAACTGAGTGAGCAGTGTGTGGAACTTTCCGCCTGGAGCTGTGACGTTGACTAGTGTGATTGGCCCGGCCCCTGGAGCTGTACAGGGGAAAGAATCAAAGGACATTGCATTAACCAGGCATCTGTTAACCCGCGTGCACACAGAAAATCAGCTCCCAAGATTGGGAAACTCAATGCCGCTATGACGAACGCCCACTCGTACATACAGCCGTGTAGGGATAAAGTCAGTGTTCTCTCACCAAAAGTCCTAATGTCTGAGCCGTTCACGGCTACCAGCTCGGGGCCACTAGCTCCCGCTAGCCTGTCGGCGTAGGACGGCAGGATGAGGCTCTTTTGGGAGCCGGTGTCTACGAGGAACCGTCTCCCCGAGCGCAAGTCTGTCACATAGAGCAGCTTGTTTTCTTCACCGGCGGTCGCAGCTGCTACTGACTGCCGGCCTTGGCGTTTCCCGAACGCTTGAATTGGCACGGTGGCATACATCTGCGTGCGTTCTCTCCAAAGCGGCGGTGGTAGAAGCAGAGCGTGTCTCTCTGGCGCTCCCTGGCCCCCGCTGCTGCTACCGTCGCCGGCTCCATGCCTCCGCTGGTCGTCTCGCTGGGTTCCAACGCCGCCGCGTTCACTGTGAGGGCTCTGGTGGTGAGGATGATTCGATCTGCCTCCTGGGCTAGCGCACGGTAGTCACGTGCAGCCAGCAACGGTGAATTGGCAAGGACCGCTCTTGCCTCTGTTGGGAGGTTCCAGAGGAAAAGGTGGGCAAACAGAAAATGCCCGTCGTCCATGCCCATCAACGCCAACATCTTCTTTATCAGTTCGACCGCCAACCCGTCTCCTAACGCGGAGCGCCTCAGGAGCCTCTCCGCTCTCTCACAGTCCGAGAACGTGTAGCGCCGGGTCAGCGCGGCCTTGAGAGCCCCGTATTTAGTGTGGGCTGGAGGCTGTTGGAGCAGGCTCGCTACTTGCTGAGTCGTGCGAGCGTCCAGCACTGCAACCACATAGTAATATCTGGTGTCGTCTGCCGTTATTCCCCGGAGGGCAAACTGAGCCTCGGTGTGGTGGAACCAAGACCGCGGGTCGTGCAGCCAAAAGTCCGGTAGTTTGACTGAAACACCGCACGCGTTGCTGGGGCTTTCCGTCCAGGCCGTCTCTGGGATGCTTGCCGCGTTGCTGGGGCTTCCCGTCCGGGCCGACTCCGGGGTTCTTGCCTCGTGTTCCATAATTCATCAAGAGTCACCAGTGTGGAGAGTGCAAATAAGAAACCAGACTTGCACAGCAGACAACTTTATTCACTCTCACTTCAGTCATACACAGAAAAGCATTTTTCCAATACACCAGGGTCTCTCCTTTTATATCATCCCTCCATCTCCCATCTGCATGAAATCTTGCATCACAATACATTCAGCCATTCTCCCCCCACTGTCCCCCAGCTACTCCTTCCTGCTACATCACCATAATCTCTCCCATCTCAATACCTATTGTCCTCATCTGTTTACCCTCTGCATCCAGTCTGAGATGATTATCCCAGCGTCTACAATGTGTAATTTTTTTTAGTATTTTTTTTTTGTTACTGGTTTCAGTATGTGTCTGTTTATGTTTTTATATGTTTGTGTGTTTACACTGTATATGAGCCTGTTAAAATGTTTAAAAAAAAATTTAAAAATGAAACTAAAGGAGGCAAAGTAATTGATGCGGCAAGGCTCAAAAATAAGAGAGATGGCTCTTTGAAAGAAACCCAGTCGGTGGCAATTCAGTTGGAGAAAACTCTTCCCAAATCAGTACAGATAGGCGATATAAACTACAATGTGAGAAAATTTATTCCCAATCCCCCGAGATGTTATACATGTCAAAGAATGGGGCATACAGCACAACATTGTAAAGGAAAACCAAAGTGTGCAAGTGCAGGCCAGCATGAATATGGGAAATGTGATAAAGATGCCACAATTAAGTGCTGCAACTGTGGTGGTGATCACAGTGCCGCATATGGAGGTTGTATGATACAGAAAGAAGCAAGAGAAGTCCAAAGAGTCAAGATTATGAACAAAATCTCATATGCTGAAGCTCTAAACAAAGTCAGGGAAGACAAAACAACCTTATTCAGTGCTGTGAAAGTGGCCCAAAGAGGTACAGCTGTCAGGGGTGACATTGCAACAGGAAATCAGACCCAAACTATAAACCCAATGGCAATTCAGAAAGCATGCACTCACAATTGTAAGCTTAAAGATGATACTCTGGTAGTGAGCAAAGCAAAGTTTGTGGCCTTCATTTGCAATACCATAAATGTTACCTCGCAACTGAAAAAGAAAAGCGATAGGATTGGAACAGTTGTTGAAGCAGCAGTAAAATTCCTGGACATAAAAGACATCAAAGCAGACCAGATACATGCATTACTTACAGCAACTGAAGGAAATGTGCATGGTGAGGATTAGGACTCTCATTAAGGTTTTACACATATTACAATGGAACACAAGAAGCCTCATAGCCAATGGACAAGAGTTCAAAAAGTATATTTAAGAGTTTGCTAATGTTCCAGATGTAATATGTGTACAAGAGACTTGGCTACAATCAGAATTGGATTTTGTAATTCCTGGGTTTAGATCTATAAGGCATGACAGAAGTAACAATCAAACTGGGGGAGGGTGTGCTACCTTTATTAAAGAAGGTTTTGCTTATAGGGTGGTTCCTGGTCCCAGTAATGTAGAGTGTGTCATAGTTGAAGTCTGCAGTCCTGGAAAAGATATAAATATTAAGATATTAATTTTTACAATCTAGGTAGGTTGCTAACTATGGACATACTAAAAGAGATAGCGGGTAATGCGTCACATAGAAAGGAAATATGGTGTGAAGACGTCAACGCACACAGCAGTTTATGGGGTAGTGATCACACAGAGTAATGGGGATATAGTAGAAGAAATGTTGGATCAAAGATCCTTAGTTTGTCTTAATGATGGTCAGGGTACAAGAACAGACGTGCACAAGGGCAAGGTCTCATGCTTGGATCTCACACTGGTGTCAGACAACATGGTGAATGCATGTGAGTGGTGTGTTTTAAAAGAGTTTTAAAAGAGGCAGTTGTGGTCTATATTAATCATATATCCCATAACCTACATATGTATAAGCATGTGAGAATGTTTGGTGATTACATATGTAAAGCGACTTCACACCTCAGAACAGGACAAAGGTCTCAACCGCCAGTGAAGATCAAAGAGCATCCGAGGCGCTGCGGTGGAAACCAGATAGGTCGCCCTGACCCCCCAGGGCCAGGTGGAGGGGTACGAAGACAAAAGAGGGGATTAAGATAGTGAGGGATGTCAGCTTTTGATATGCATATCTTTTGTTATGTGCGAGTATAAGTTCGTGGAGCCGAAGGTGTTCACTCTCTCACTTCTTCTGCTGCTGCACCTAGATGAGACTTGTTAGAGGAGCTGATAATAAACTTTGGTTTATAAATCACATCGCCTCGTTATTTCAAGCTCTTCTACACTGGTGACCCTGACGCGAGGATGGACCAGAGGCGTTCCCCCGCGATCGACTCATCTGTGGCGACCCAGGCAGACGCCGGCGCCCATGCAGACAGGGGAACAGATGGACGACGTTCCCCCACGGCAGAAGTGATAGAGAGGGCTCAACCGAGCACCAGCGCCGCTGAGAGAGCCAAAGGAAGGCACTCTCACCCTGCGGACACATCAGTGACGGTCCACACAAATGCCGTCACCGTCAAGCTGCCGGACTTCTGGCAGGAAGACCCCACCTCGTGGTTTCAGCAAGCTGAAGGCCAGTTTGCACTTGCGGGCATCACGGCTGACGATACAAAGTTCTATCACATCGTCGCCAAACTCGACGCCGCCACTTCGAGATGTGCGCGGAGCATAATCCAGCGGCCGCCGACCCAGGACAAATATAAAGAACTGAAAGCGACCATCGTGGCAAATTTCGTCCCCTCAGCCGAGGAGAGAGCCGAGAGGATCCTGGCGGTCTACAGCCACAGAGGATGCAGACCCAAGGCCCTCATGGAGGACTTGCTGCAACTTAAAGAAGAGGACAACGACAACTTCCTCTTCCAATTCATATTCCTCAGTACACTGCCGCCACACATGAGAGGGACGCTTGCCAACGTGCGATGCAGCACCCAGCAGGACTTCCGCACGCTGGCTCACAAAGCTCAACGGCTCGTCAACGCCTGCAAGGAACAGACACCCACAGCAGCATCCGCAGACCTCAACGCTGATGTCCGGAGCCACGGGGAGCCACAAACCACCGAGCAGAATCAGCCCGCGGTGACAGCGACACGGCCAAGACGTAACAGACGGAGCAACGTTTGTTATTACCACCACCACTTCGCTGAGAAGGCTTACAAATGCCTTCCCCCCTGCAAATTTCACGTTCTCGGGAAACGCCAAAGTCGAGAACCGTTAACAGCGGCGGTTCTCGGCGAAAAAAGCAAGCTTTTATATGTGACGGACGGACACACCGGCAAGCAGTTCCTTATCGACACGGGAGCTCAACTAAGTTTTGTCATGCCCTCCCAAGCAGACCGGGCCATGGGCACCCGGGGCAATGCAGCGGTGGCAGCCAATGGCTCCATCATCGACACTTTTGGCGAAAAGAGCCTGCCCCTCCGCATCCACGGCCGCAACTACAGATGGACATTTGTTGTAGCGGCGGTGAGTTTTCACTTGTTGGGCGCAGATTTTTTGTGTGCACATGGGTTATTAGTTGATCTAGCGAACAGACGCTTGGTTAATGCACTGTCCTTTGCTTCTATTCCCTGCTCAGCTCGAGTTTCTCCACCACCCGTGCAGGCCAGCGTCACCA
This sequence comes from Pholidichthys leucotaenia, assembly GCA_020510985.1. Lineage (NCBI taxonomy): Eukaryota > Metazoa > Chordata > Actinopteri > Cichliformes > Pholidichthyidae > Pholidichthys > Pholidichthys leucotaenia. The sequence goes on from CM035836.1 coordinate 414,608,624, forward strand.
CAGCAGGAGGTAAGTTTGATCAACTCCTCACCCAATTTCCAGCACTCACAATTCCCAAATTCTCAGCCACAGTGGCTAAACACGGGGTTGAACACTTTATTCCCACAACGGGCCCACCCGTATTCGCCAAAGCTCGGCGCTTAGACGCGACCAAGCTCGCCATAGCTTGGGACGAATTTACCACCCTTGAAAAATTAGGCATTATCAGGCGCTCGAAAAGCCCCTGGGCGTCACCACTTCACATGGTCCCGAAATCCGACGGTTCTTGGAGACCGTGTGGCGATTACCGCAGATTAAATAATGCGACAGCGCATGACCGCTACCCAATTCCTCACATTCAAGATTTTTCACTACATCTGGCGGGTGCGCACATTTTTTCAAAAATAGACCTGGTCCGCAGCTATCACCAAGTCCCAGTTCGAGCAGAGGACATTCCTAAAACAGCTGTAATAACCCCCTTCGGTCTTTTTGAATTTTTGTGGATGCCTTTCGGCCTCAAAGGCGCCGCTCAAACCTTTCAGCGGATGATGGACGCGGTATTACGCGACCTCCCCTTCGTGTTCGTCTACCTCGACGATATGCTGGTAGCCAGCTCGTCTGAGGAAGAACACGAGCAGCATCTCACTATGGTTTTTCAGAGACTAGAAGAGCACGGGTTAATAATCAATCCAGCCAAATGCAAATTTGGCGTGTCATAAATTGATTTTTTAGGACACAGAGTTTCACCGAAGGGGGCAGTCCCACTGCCAGACAAAGTTCACGCAGTAAAAAGTTTCCCACGGCCACAAACGGTCAAATTGCTGCAAGAATTTTTGGGAATGGTTAATTTTTACAACTGTTTCCTCCCCCACGCAGCTCAGCTCATGCAGCCCCTATATGACGCACTCAGAAAACAAAAACCTTCCAACGTGGTCGAATGGACCCCGGAGTGCGAACGCGCCTTTGCGGAAGTAAAAAGTGCCCTAGCTAATGCCACATTGTTGGTTCACCCCAATCCCTCGGCCCGCATTGTGCTAACCACAGACGCTTCAGACCTGGCCATAGGGGCAGTTGTAGAACAACACGTCAGCGGAATCTGGCAACCTTTGGCATTCTTCAGCAAATCGCTAAACCAAACGGAGCGTAAATACAGCACTTTTGACAGGGAGCTGCTAGCGCTTCATTTATCCATCCGCCACTTCCAGTTCTGGTTGGAAGGGCGGCGTTTCACGGTTTTTGTAGACCACAAACTGCTCACCTTTGCGATGGCTAAAATTTCCGAACCGTGGTCAGGCAGGCAACAAAGACAGCTAGCTGTGATTTCAGAGTTCACCACAGACATTCAACATGTGGCAGGCAAACTTAACGTGGTAGCAGACTGCCTCTCTCGCGCTGTGACATCGCCAGAGCACGAGGAGACAGATTATACTCCCACAGCCGCAGAACTCTTCGCCAACGCGGACACATACGCAGCCCCAATCCATGCAGGGATAGATTATGCAGCCATGGCGGAGGAGCAAAGTAGTGACGCGGACGTGCGCGCACTCCTGTCTGGACCAACAGGGTTAAGGCTGGAGGAAAGGGGTTTACGCGACGGTGTGCCCCCCCTAATATGCGACATCTCAACCGGCCGACCTCGCCCGTTAGTCCCAGCTGCATGGCGCCGCCGTATTTTCGACTCGATTCACTCCCTCGCGCACCGAGGTGTGCGCGCTTCGGTTAAAATGGTCGCCAAAAAGTTTGTGTGGCCTGGCCTGCATAAAAACGTAAAAGAATGGGCAAAGACTTGCATTTCTTGTCAGCGCGCCAAAGTACACAAACACACAAAAGCCCCTCTAGAGCCTTTTCGAATCCCTGCTAGAAGGTTCGACCACGTTCATGTCGACCTCGTGGGGCCACTACCTTCCTCCCAAGGTTTCACACATCTGTTAACAATGATAGACCGCACCACGCGCTGGCCGGAGGCAGTCCCTCTGGCGTCAACCACAGCGGAGGAAGTCGCTCGCGTTTTTTTGACAAACTGGGTGGCACGTTTCGGCGTCCCATCGGACATCACGTCCGATAGGGGGCCTCAATTTGTCTCGGAGCTTTGGTCAGCCATGGCCAGCAGCTTAGGGGCGACAATTCACCGCACCACCGCTTATCACCCTCAGGCTAATGGGTTATGCGAGCGTTTTCACAGATCTTTAAAGGCCGCCCTCAGAGCCTCACTAACGGATACAAATTGGGTAAATAAACTTCCCTGGGTTTTATTGGGGTTGCGTGCTGCGCCTAAAGAGGATCTAGACGCCTCCCCAGCAGAATTAGTTTTTGCACAACCTCTCAGGCTCCCAGGTGAATTTTTGCCAGAGAACCCAGAGCCAGGGCATCTTCCAGCCCCGAGGTTATTAGGCAGCAACGGACCGGACTCTCTCCCCGGACCGGCACATCACTCTTTTCCACGGGTTTTTGTCCCCCAAGCTTTAAAAAACGCTGAATTCGTTTTTGTTAGGCATGAAGCTTTAAAACCAACCTTCCGCCCACCATACGATGGGCCATTCAGAGTGCTGGAACCTGGTGATAAACATTTTGTGCTTGATTTTGGGGATAGAAAAGAAACAGTCAGCATTGATAGACTTAAACCTGCCTTCTTGTTGAGAGACGAGCCTGCACGGTTGGCGAGAGCACCTTGGCGGGGTAGACCCCCCAAGAGAAAAGACTCAGCCCCCCTGCAGGGAACAAATAATCACTCTCCTCCCCAAGCTGCAGATTCCTTACAGGAAGGTCCCACCAGGACGCCCAAGCGAACCCACAGCAGATTCGGGAGAAGATTAAAACCCAGACGGCACAGAGACTGATGCAAACTACTCAACAGTTGTTCACTAATTGTGCTGTAACAGTTTAGGACTGACTTGTGATATTACTATGCTGTTATGATTACCACTGAACTCTCTTAGGAGCATGGCTGCTGGAAAGTTTCTTCTGTGTCAAGAGGTGTAGCAGTTAGTATGTCATAATAATTATCTTAAACTGTGAATTTTTCCTATTGTCCTTTTCTTAGTCGTTTGGGGGGGGCTGTGGTCTATATTAATCATATATCCCATAACCTACATATGTATAAGCATGTGAGAATGTTTGGTGATTACATATGTAAAGCGACTTCACACCTCAGAACAGGACAAAGGTCTCAACCGCCAGTGAAGATCAAAGAGCATCCGAGGCGCTGTGGTGGAGACCAGATAGGTCGCCCTGACCCTCCAGGGCCAGGTGGAGGGGTATGAAGACAAAAGAAGGGATTAAGATAGTGAGGGATGTCAGCTTTTGATATGCATGTCTTTTGTTATGTGCAAGTATAAGTTCGTGGAGCTGAAGGTGTTCGCTCTCTCACTTCTTCTGCTGCTGCACCTAGATGAGACTTGTTAGAGGAGCTGATAATAAACTTTGGTTTATAAATCACATCGCCTCGTTATTTCAAGCTCTTCTACAGCAGTGATCATTACCCGGTACTCACCAAAGTTAATAAAACTGTATATAGACAGGATCAGTGTATTTTCACTAGATGGTGTTAGAATAAAGCAGATTGGGGGTTGTTTAGAGCTTGTTGTGAGGAGTCAGCACAATTGGTATCACTTACTGGGAGCATAGAGGAATGCACATACCAAGTCACAAATCCTATTCTAAATGCTGCAGCCGTGAGCATCCCAAAAACAACAACTTTTGGAAAAAGAAAGTGGTGCCATGGTGGAACGAGGAATGTAGCAGAGCTATCAAAGAGTGAAACAAAGCATTAAGAGTGCTAAAGAAATGCTTATCACAAGAAAATCTTATAGATTACCAGAGGAAAAGGGCTGTGGCATGGAGGATAGTCAAAATCTCAAAAAAGCAATCCTGGAGAAATTTTTGTTCAGCAATTGGCAGAGAAGTAAAGTTAGGAGACATATGGTCCATGTTTAAATAAATGTCTGGGAAAAGGAAGTCATCTTCTATTCCAACACTAGTTGATGGTGAGACACTTGCAGTGACAGATAAGGAGAAGGCCAGTCCATTAGGGAGGGCTTTTGTTGCAGTGCATAGTAGTGACCACCTGGATGACACACATAGGCAAAAGAAAGAGTGTATGCTCAGAGAGAATAAAATGTAAGGGAGAAGCAGGGGGAGGACTTCACAACTTTAAATATGGACTTCTTAATGTCAGAGCTTAAAACAGCATTACAAGGTACAGGGTTTTCAGCCCCAGGGGAGGACCAGTTATGCTACGCAATGTTCACACAACTACCTGTTGAATCACTTAAGCTTGTTCTCTTATTATTTAATAATATATGGCGGAATGGAAAACTGCCAAAGTGCTGGAAAAGAGCAATCATTCTCCCATTCAACAAGCCAGGAAAGGACCCAGCTTACCCAGGTAGCTATAGGCCCATCGCTCTGACATCATGTTTATGCAAATGGATGGAGAAACTGATCATTTCCAGGCTTTCACGTGTATTGGAGCAAAGAGGTTTACTGAGCAGCTATCAGAATGTGTTGTGACCCGAGCGCCGGTCTTGTCCGCGCTCGGGCTATGTATAGCTCGCTGCCGGCTTTGACAGCTGTGGATTATATTCTGGCTTCACCGGGCTCTTATTGTGAAGGCGCTCGGTGGGGCTCCCGGCTGTCAAGGTTGGCCAGCTGACTGTCATTACTGCTCGCCCTTATTAGGCGGACGCTGACGGCAGTTAGATTGCAGGAGTATTGTCAGACATCATCCAAGCCTCGTCAGACAGTCATCGTTCTGGTCTGGTCAGGTTCGTGTGTATATTCTCGTGCTTTTGCTCGTTCGTGTCATGCCATGTTTTAGACCGTAAGTGGCTGGGGTTAGCCTTACGGTCCCATGCTCAGTGTTCAGTGTTTTTTTGCCACAGTCATAGTCTTGTATGTGTGTCTCGTGTTTTGTAAATAAATCACCATCATTGCAAACTCATCGGTGGACTCTTGGCGTCTTATGGTGATCCGCAAGGATCACCGCATGACAGTATACTCCTGCCACGGACGTCTAAACAGAGACGCCACACCGAGATGCCTTTCTTCTGTGAGTTTTGCTATTGTGTGGAGTTTTTTTCTCCTGTAGTTGGACTTGGTAAGGAGATGCCCGACAGTGAGTGTGATTATTGCCCAGAGTGGCTGGAGGAGATTGACGGCTATCTGGCGGAAGCCGCCCGTCTCATGCCCACTGAAGCGGCCGATCATTACTTATGCCTCGCACAGCGGGCTGTGCACCGTTACCAACTCACCTATATTCCGGAAGGGGAAAAGAGGTTATCATGGATTTTTGCACAAAGCACATTGAGGGAGAAGGCGCTCCTGGGAACCCCTCCACCTCCCGCAAGAACAGCGTCCCTGGCGAGAGTGGAGATTTGTCGGCTGGAGGGAAAGCCCGGCAGGGGACCTGTGGATCGGAATCCAGTGCCTGCCGCCTGCCCAGTCCCAGCGTCATGTGTTCCCGGGCCCTTCGCCACTCCATCGGCCAGTAGGCCCCATAGCCGTGCTCCTACCAAGCCCCAACGAGAATCCCGTCCGGATCCAGCTCCGGGTCATCGGAGGGACCCAGCCTCCTTGTTGGCCGCATCATTCACGTCACGACAGAAGGGAATCCCCGCAGCCGCCGCCCACGGGTCATCTGTTCCAGCTGCGCTGTCAGCTCCTCGTGCCCGCATCGCCCCGACTGCCATGTCCTCCTCTGTGACGTCACCCCCCGCAGCTGGGAATGCTGTGAGTCGTGCTTCGGCGAGGCCTGTCAGCAATCCATCTTGAGCGTCTCCTCCTCGTGGCCCCGAGGAGCCTGCCGTTTCTCCCGGAGGGATGAAAGGAGAACTCCACCTGTTGCAGCAGGCATCATCTTCTCTCCAGGAGACAGGCAAGGGCAGATTGTTTCTTCCCATCATTGTGATCTGCCTTGTCTGACTCCTGGGGCCGGAGTTCAGGGTTCGCAGCCTCCCGAGCTTCCGCCACCTGCTGTAACTGTTATTCCTAAACCTGCTGCCTCTGTGTCTTCCCCTGCCGAGTGGTCCGCGATGCCAGGCCTACGTCACGGGAGGAGGAGGGGGCCTGCGCGGCTGGAAAGCCTGGATCCAGCCCAGCAGCCACATCGTGGAAAGAGGAGGAGAGCAGACTGCGGCCCGGAACCTGTGCCGACGGAGAAGCGTCCCCGGGTTTCCTTGACGGAATGGTCTGAGTCAGCGGGTCGAGTGTCCCCTGCCCCCACGCCATACGGGTCATCAGCATGGACATCAGCACGGGAGGAACCTCTGGCTGCAGACGCTATCTTGCCAGCTGCGGAGCCCAACGCAGCTGAGTTGGAGCCTGCGGACGACAGTCGCCGCCCTGAACCTGGATCGAAGAAGTCCTGGGTGGCGACAGAACCCGAGTGCAGGCAGGTGTTTCCTATTGTGTCTCTGCCCTCTGTTTCAGAGCATTTGTGCCTGCCTCTCGGGGAGGTGAGTGAGGAGCAGCCGCCTGCTGCGCCCGAGCTCGTCTCGCTGGGTTCTGTTGCTACCGGTGATACTGATCCCGGTTTTCCTGTTGTGTGTGAGCTTCATTGCAGTGTCGCTGGCATGGAGCCAGTCGGGATCACTGATTTGGAGGTTCCAGGTTTGGGGGTGGAGATCGTCAGCGGAGCTGCACCGACCCAGTCGGGGTCCGTTGTGGAGGCTGCGGTGGCCCAATCGGGGTCCGACGGGGGGCCGCCCGAGACCCAATCGGGGTCCATCGCGGGAGCGGCCTTAGCCCAACCGGAGTCCGACGTGGGTGTGCCAGAGGCCCAATCGGGGTCCACCGCAGGTGCGGTTCTGGCCCAATCGGGGCCGGACGGGAGTGCGCCCGAGGCCCAATCGGGGTCCATCGCGGGAGCTGCTTTGGCCCAATCGGGGTCCGACGTGGGTGCAGCCGGGACTCAATTGGGGTCCAGCGGAGGTGCAGTGCCGGTGTGGTCCGCGGACAGTGGAGGAGCTGCAGACCCTTCGCCGTCGGACGGAGTTCGGGCTCATCTTTGCCTTCTAGTCCCTCTACTGAGTCGTCGCCCCTGTGCATTATCGCCAGGGGCCGTGGGGGTAACTTCTCGCTCGCCCCGGCTCTCCCGAGCATTGTCTCCTCCAGGGAGGCCGCCGCGGGCTGTTTTCCCCCGGTACTGGTGGCTGAGGGACGCGGGTTGGCCGCCTGAGGAACTGCTTCGCTGGTTCGGCGCTTCGGGTCGGCCACCCGACGTGTTATGTGTTTTGCTGGGTGACCTGGTTTGGCCACCAGAAGAATGGACGTGCTGGGCTTTGGACTGTGATGAGCCGCCCGGTCATGTCCCGCCCCCCATGATCGGCCGTTGGACATGGGGAGACCACCTGAACTGTTCCTGTGGCGCCTGGTCTCCGCCGATCGGCATGAACTGTTGGGGGGGTGGAGGTCACCTTTTTGGTGTGGGGGGGGGTTTGATCCAGTGATTGTTCTGTTTTGTTTTGTTTTTGTTATCCTGTGTTTTTGTAATGGTTATTTGGGTATCTGTGAGTATTTGTGGTTTACCCTGCAGTTGCCTTATTTTGTTTTATGTGCAGTCAGGTTTGACCCAGTAATTGTTCTGTTTTTCTGTATTTGGTTATTTGAAAATTCACTCGAGCATTCACACAGGTGAGAAGCCATTTACTTGTGAAACGTGGGCAAAGATTTAATTTTTTTTTTCTTGCTGTCCTGTGCTGTTTGCTGTATTTGTTATTTTGGCAGTTAATCTGATCTGAGTGTTTGGTATATTTTTTGTCATTGTGCTGTGTTAGTTTTGTTTCCCTTGCCTGGTCTTGATTGTGTTTTATTGTACTGTTTCTGGGTTTGGTCTCTCTCTCCTCCAGACCTGCCCCCAGCCACCCACCCTGGAGGGGGGGGGCAGGGTGGTCTATGAGCGCTCTGGAATCCCGCCCTCGGAGGGAGGGTACTGTTGTGACCCGAGCACGGGTCTTGTCCGCGCTCGGGCTACGTATAGCTCGCTGCCGGCTTTGACAGCTGTGGGTTATATTCTGGCTGCACCAGGCTCTTATTGTGAAGGCGCTCGGTGGGGCTCCCGGCTGTCAAGGTTGGCCAGCTGACTGTCATTACTGCTCGTTAGGGCTCGCCCTTATTAGGCAGATGCTGATGGCAGTTAGATTGCAGGAGTATTGTTAGACATCATCCAAGCCTCGTCAGACATTCATCGTTCTGGTCTGGTCAGGTTCGTGTGTATATTCTCGTGCTTTGCTCGTTCATGTCATGCCATGTTTTAGACCGTAAGTGGCTGGGGTTAGCCTTACGGTCCCATGCTCAGTGTTCAGTGTTTTTTCGCCGCAGTCATAGTCTTGTATGTGTGTCTCATGTTTTTGTTAAATACTATCATTGCAAACTCATCGGTGGACTCTTGGCGTCTTATGGTGATCCGCGAGGATCACCGCATGACAGAATGGGCTTCTTAAAGGAAAATATACAATAGATGCCTTAGTTCGAGTTAGTAATGAGGTGGAAAAGGCCCTGAAAATGAAAGAGCTGATGGCAATTGTTTATTTTGACATAGAAAAAGCATATGATTCTATGTGGAGAGAAGGGCTACTTATTAAGTTAAGCAGAATGAATATAGGTGGAAGAACTTATAATTGGATAATGGACTTCTTAACTGACGAGATAATCAGAGTCAAGGTTGGGTCAGAAACTTCTAAAGAGTTTAAAATAGAAAATGGTATACCGCAAGGGAGTGCAATAAGTCCATTGTTATTTGACATCACCATAAATGACATTTTTGCTGATCTAGGTGCTAGCATCAAATCAGCATTATATGCGGACGATGGGGCCATATGGACTCGGGGAAGGAATGAGTCATATGTGCTAGAAAATTTAAAGAAAGGAATAACAAAAGTAGAGAAATGGTCAATTGAGTGGAGATTCAAACTCTCAAACAGCAAGTCCTGTTATATGATTTTTATAAACAGGCGCAAGACTGGCGTTGACAAGCTGACACTATATGGTCAGCCACTGGAGAGGGTGACTCTGTTTAAATACCTGGGACTATGGTTGTGTAGAGGGTTGGAAATAGTTAATAGTTATGTAAGAGGTGAAAAAGACATTTGGATAAGAAAATTTAAGAAAAACAGGCACCCCTACAATTTTATGTTATTCCTTAATTGTTTATTTTTCTACAATGCATTTGTAATCCACGTGGTTCCATTATAACTCATGTGAGTTGAGTGCAGTTCCATACGCCGACCAATAGATGGTGCATGTCGCACAGTGATAGAGAGTAGACTCACGCACTGGAGGACGAAGAATAAAACTCCTTGTGTGAAATAACGAACGTGTTTTGCTGATTCTCTATCACAGGTTGGAGAGTTAACTTCCACATGCACGTTTCCTCCTCCTGGGCCGCTACCCAGGGGAGCAACAATTTTGGGGGCTCGTCCGGGATTAGCGCCACCTACTGGTCTGGCACTAATCATTGAAGAACCAAGGGATGCTGACCACCTGTTCCTGAGCCATTGACCTAAGCGACTGACTACAGGAGACCACAGCCATGTCTGCTCTACATGACCTGAGATGGGAAATCCAGCAAGAGCTTCGCCAGCTGACCATTGCCCGCTGCAGAAACGTCCTTTACAAGCTGGCTGAGTCGTTCAAGGATGAGGTGGGAGAAGATTTGCCAGGCGCAGAATCGACCGAAGTGGAACTCTTCGACTTCATTGTTGACTCGCTGAGAAGTCCACAACTGAAGAGCCTTGAGGACCAGGGGATGTCTCGCCTGCTTGCTTTCCGTGACCTCATCATTGAACTACAACGGCCCACAACAGCTGGAGAAGTGGATGCAGAGGTGTCACCCGACGATGATCCGGTCATAGTGGTTCCTGTGACCACTGGAGCTGCAGCACCATCAGGGAAGAACCATCCAACATCACCATCTGTAGTTCCTGACCCAGGGTTAGTCAGACTGACTGAACTTACGTCACTGTTGCCACGTAGAGAGTACAAGATTTATGGTGGTCAAATCTCTGATTTTGATTCTGATTTGAGTTACAATAACTTGTGCAAACAGCTTGATGAAGGGCTAAATGAAGGGTTCACAGAGGCTGAGATTATCAGAACGGTGTTTAAGATAATTAAGCCTGGTACCTTTAAAGATATGCTTGTAACCAAGGATAGCCTTACTGTAGCTGAGTTAAAACGTCTCTTAAGGACACATCTACGCGAGAAAAGCAGCACTGAATTATTTCAGGAGCTGAGTAATGCTAAGCAAAATGACAAAGAAACACCACAACAGTTTATGTATAGACTAATGGGGCTAAAACAGCGTGTGTTGGTTGCATCTAAAAACAGTAGTGGGTTTCATTATGACGACAAGTTGGTACAAGGTGTGTTTATCCATTCACTGTATCAGGGTTTGAATGAAAAATACTCTTATGTTAGGAGAGACCTTAAACCTCACATCTCCAACACCAGTGTCACAGATGACTCCATCCTGGAGCTCATAGCAAATTTTGTTAGTGAAGAGACAGAGAGATTGAGTAGGTTGGGACAAAGCCACAAACACAAAGTCACCAGTGTTAATGCAGCACAGGTAGAGACAGATCAGAGCTCGATTAAAATGCACACTGAAGTCCAAGCTAATCGTGTAGCTATCCAGGAGCTGACGGCACAGGTCTCCTCCCTAACCAAGAGTTTAGAAAAGGCCCTAACCCCAATGGTAAATACAGTAAACACCAGTCCCACAGCACCTGTCCCTAAACAGCCAGCACTGAAACCCGCAGTGAAAGGAAAATGCCAAAAGTGTATCGCCCAAGACACTGAGCGCTGCACACACTGTTTTCGATGTGGAAAGGAGGGGCACAGAGCTATAGGGTGCCTGCAGGAAAAGCAATGTGTCGGGAAACTGGAGGAGGTCGCTGGGGAGGGACCACCAGTGACTGAACCACCGGCAGAGTCCCACAACACTAAAAGACTGAACTCCGAACAGACTACTGCCAAGTCCCAAAAGTCACCCAACACAAAGCGTGTGGCACAGCTCATTGGCGGTAGGTGTATGATCAGTTGCCAGTTAAATGGAGTAAACCTACAGATGTTATTGGACAGTGGGGCACAAGTAAGCATTGTTGAAAAGTCATGGGTACAAGCAGCCTTACCAAATGTGAAAATACAGCCACTCGAGAGCCTACTCCCAGGCCATCCACTCGAAATCACCGCAGCCAATGGGACGGATGTTCCGTTCGAGGGGTGGATAGATGTCCTGCTCGAGATCACAAGTTCACAGTATGGTTCTGTATCCTTGTATGTTCCAATGCTTGTCAGTCAGCAGCATTTAAGCACTCCGCTGCTGGGCTTTAACGTGATCCAAGAGATAATAATGGCAAACAGTGAACAAAGTGACGATATTAGCTTAGTGGGCTTACTGTCGGAGACTTTAAAGGTCCAGAAAGGTAATGTTGAGTCACTCATCTCTGTTGTCCAGACCAAGTCAACAGAAAATGAACCAGAAAGTCCAGTGGTGAGAGTTGGAAAAAAAGGACTCACTGTTCACAGTAGCCAAATCTGTATGGTAAAATGTCACATCAGAGCATTTCCCGGAGGAGGAGGAATGTTGTTCGAGCCAGCTGTGAAATGTAACTTACCTGATGGGTTGGAGTTATTCCCAGCTCTTATTGATGTACCCGGTGGTGCTTCAAAAACTGTCAAAATCCCAATCCAAAACTCAACAAAGCACAACATTTTTCTAAATCCAAAGACTGTTTTAGGACTTATTTCAGAGATCACTGAATACAAACCTGTAAATGTTTGTTCCAGTGCTGAAAATGCAGCCAAAACTACAGACAAGCCATTTTGTCACTCTGCTCAAGTGACATGTGACAGTCAAGGTGAGGGTGAAGAAACATTAAGCACTGCCCCCTCACACCTGAGATGGCACCCTAATGTCAATTTAGACCATATCTCAGAGGGTGATCGGGAGGTGGTTCGGCAGATGCTCTATGAACAGTCTGATGTGTTTGCTCATGATGAAGGAGACATTGGATGTATTCCTGGACTACAGCTAAAAATCAACACCACTGACAACACACCCGTGCAGAAAAGTTACAACTCCATTCCAAGACCACTGTATAAAGAGGTGAAGGAGTATGTTCAAAACCTTTTAAGCAGGGGCTGGATCAGGAAATCAGTGTCAAACAACTCGTCGCCAGTAGTGTGTGTGCGTAAAAAGGACAATACTTTGCGCTTGTGTGTTGATTTTCGTGAGCTGAACCGAAAAACCATACCTGACAGGCATCCGTTACCACGGATACAAGATCTACTGGACAGTCTTGGGGGTAATTCCTGGTTTTCCATATTGGATCAGGGAAGTGCCTACCATCAGGGTTTTGTAAGTGAGGAGTCAAGGCATTTAACTGCTTTTAGCACACCCTGGGGACTATACGAGTGGGTGCGGGTTCCATTCGGGTTGTCAAACGCTCCGGCCGCATTCCAAAGGTGTATGGAGGGGGTGTTAGAAGGGATCAGAGACGAGTGTTGCGTGCCTTACTTGGACGATGTACTGTGTTACTCCAAAACCTTTGATGAGCACGTAGAACACCTTAAACAGGTTTTGTGCAAAATGCGACAACACGGCATAAAACTTCGGCCAGCCAAATGTGAACTGTTCAAAAACCAAGTACGCTACCTGGGTAGGCTAGTGTCGGGAGAAGGAGTCCAGATTGACCCAAAAGACTTGGATGCTGTGTTCGCTCTGAAAGACAAGAACCCTCGCACAGTCGGAGAACTCAGAACGTTACTGGGTTTTCTCAGTTATTACCGATCATTTATTCAAGATTTTTCACGTCTGGCGAGACCCTTGTTCGAACTCCTCCAGAGCACTAATGAAACAAGCAATGACAATAAACCAGCACCAAAAAGGAGTAAAGGACAAACAAAGAAAGGGGACAGAAACCAGCTTCCTTCTCGCACACCAATAATATGGACCAGTGAACATCAGGAAGTTGTGTCAAGATTTGTGGACATTCTGACCAATCCTCCCATTCTAGCCTATCCCAATTTGGACCTTCCATTTGTATTGCATACAGATGCGTCAAACAAAGGCCTGGGAGCCGTCTTGTATCAAAAACAAGAAAACAAACTTAAGGTGATTGGCTATGGATCCAGAACTCTCACACCGGCCGAGAAGAATTATCACTTACATTCCGGTAAACTAGAGTTTCTAGCTCTCAAGTGGGCCATCTGCGACAAATTCCGTGACTATCTGTATTATGCACCAACTTTTACTGTCTATACAGATAACAATCCTTTAACCTATGTCCTCAGTTCAGCCAGGTTGAATGCAGTGGGTCATAGGTGGGTCGGGGAGTTGGCTGACTTCCATTTTGATATCAAGTATAGGCCAGGGAAAAGGAATGCAGATGCAGATATGTTATCCAGGCACCCATTAGATCTGCAAGAGCAAATGAATGAGTTCACAGAGACAGTTTTACCGGAAGTAGTGTCCGCAGTGTGGCAAGGGAGCAAGGCAGCACAAAACAGTGATGTGCCATGGATAGCTGCGTTACAACTGAGTTCTAATGACAACAATGTGCCAACTGACAGTGTTTTGAGCATGACGCCTAAAGACATCAATGCTGCTCAACAAGACGATGAGTCAATTAGAGAAGTAATCTCACTCAAACTCAAAGGATGGACACCAAACGATAAAGATAGACGGACAATGAGTAAACGGACACGGAGACTACTGTATGAGTGGAACAAGTTGGAAGTTGACAATGGATTATTGTACAGAAAGACAGAGCACAGCAAACAACTTGTCCTACCTGAACAGCTAAAGCCGATGGTGTTAAAGAGTTTACACAATGACATGGGTCATATAGGGTGTGATAAGGTGATACATCTGGCCCGTGAGCGTTTCTATTGGCCATGTATGCAACAAGATGTTGAAGATTATGTAACAAAAAAATGTCTGTGCATCAAACAAAAACGCCCAAATGTTCCCCAGAGAGCTCCAATGGGCTCTATCACAACCAGTGCTCCCTTTGAGTTAATTTCCATCGACTACTTACACCTTGAGCCAAGTAAAGGAGGGTATGAGTACATCCTCGTACTAGTGGACCATTTCACTCGTTTCGCACAAGCATACCCTACAAAGAATAAATCAGACAAAATCGCTGCAGAAAACAGTCAAAAGTCTTCAGATAAAGGCAAAAAGCAGTACGACAAACGCTTAAAAGGTGTCACACTCCAACCAGGCGACAGGGTGTTGGTCAGAAACCTCTCTGAAAGAGGAGGCCCAGGGAAACTGCGCGCTTACTGGGAGTCAGCAGTACATCGCGTAGTTGAGAGAGTGGGAGATGGACCAGTCTATAAAGTACAAGCAGAGAGAGGCAGCCAAGTGATGCGAGTGTTACACAGAAACCTGCTGTTGCCTGTAAATGACTTGCCTTTAGAAGAAGAACTGCCTGCAAAAGAAAAGACAAAACAGAAACGGAAGAAGAGGACAGAGACAAATCCTAACAGTGACAACACAGACAATGACAGCTCGGAGGAAGAAGAGGAAAATACTTACCGCTACAACCTCCATAGCCAAATCCCATGTTACAGACCCGTAAATCGTCAGCAAAATGCCTCAAATCTCCCAGACCAAAACACTCAGCAACCAGTACCTGTCATGCCAGAGCAAAATCCTCAAAATCAGCAAAGGCTTCGAGCGACAGCTAGAGAGTTCTGCCCACCAGTAAGGCAGGAACCGGTCCCCGTTCAGCGGGATGCTGAGGAGCAAATGGATGGACCAGCTTTGCTGCAGGAAGAACGTCAAGGACAAGTGGAGGTGATGGATAGAGAACAGGAGGAACTGAGAAGGTCACAGCGGAGAGCAAGGCCAGTAGAGAGACTGACCTACGACGTCCTGGGACAGCCATCGTACCAGCTTTGGACTGCAGACGTAAGACCTGTCCTACTCCCTACCCCTGTGCCGCTAACTCAAAACTATATGCCATTCCACTACCTCATCCAACCTCAGTCCCATGGTTATAATTGGTACACTCTCATGCATTAAGTCACCCTAGAACATGAAATGTCGGGAGACATTTATTTGAAGTGGGGGAGAGTGTAGAGGGTTGGAAATAGTTAATAGTTATGTAAGAGGTGAAAAAGACATTTGGATAAGAAAATTTAAGAAAAACAGGCACCCCTACAATTTTATGTTATTCCTTAATTGTTTATTTTTCTACAATGCATTTGTAATCCACGTGGTTCCATTATAACTCATGTGAGTTGAGTGCAGTTCCATACGCCGACCAATAGATGGCGCATGTCGCACAGTGATAGAGAGTAGACTCACGCACTGGAGGACGAAGAATAAAACTCCTTGTGTGAAATAACGAACGTGTTTTGCTGATTCTCTATCACAGGTTGGAGAGTTAACTTCCACATGCACGTTTCCTCCTCCTGGGCCGCTACCCAGGGGAGCAACAGTTGGATAGTAAATATACATGGAAATTTCATATTACAAAGTTGGAAGCAAAATGCAAAAAAGTCATCGATCTGCTACGGGCTGTTGCAGGCTACAACTGGGGTACAGAAAAATGATCACTTATGAGTATCTTCAGAGCACTAATGAGATCAGCCATTGACTATGAATGCATTGTGTATGGGGCAGCAGCAAAGACTATTGCTAAAGGTGGACAGAGTCCAGTATAGAGCTTTGCAAATTTGTACTGGAGCTGTTAAATCTACTATAAAAGCAGTGTTGATAGAAGCTGGGGAAATACCGCTTCAACTGAGAAGAGAGAAGCTTGCACTGGCATAGTGGCTAAAGCTAAAAGGAAGTGAGGAGGAAAATCCAACAGCAAAGTCTGTTCAGGAATGCTGGGAGTACTCAAAGTTCAAGGGGAGGGGATTTGGCTGGATAATTAAAAATAAAGCTAGAGTATATGGTATGGAGACCATAAAGTTCACCAAGTCTACCCCAGTGAGCAGTGTTCCCCCGTGGTTATTTCCAGAAATTAAGATAGATTTAAGTGTCCAAGAAAAGGAAAGAAATTGGCAGCTGACTGAAGGTTTTGAAACAAAACTATATTTAAGAAATAATTTTTACAATTATCTGGAAGTATACACAGACGGCTCTAAAAATGATTAAGATCATGTGGGAATAGGCGTCTTTATCCCTGATTTTAAAATGATACCCAAGTGACTTTCAAACCAGCTTTCAGTGTATGCAGCAGAAATGGTGGCTGTTATTATGGCTCTGCAGTGGGTGGAGGAAGTCAGACATGTCAGGGTGGTGATCTGCTCTGATTCCCTCGCTGTGTTAGAAAGCATTTGAACAAAAAGTTCATGAGAGAAGATCTTTTAATTGAACTTAACTGCAGCTTGATAAGACTCCACCAGTGTGGTAGACATGCAGTTTTGCTGGGGTAAAAGGAAACTAATATGCAGATAAACTTGCCAAAACAGCTCTGAGGAAAGATAACAGTAACTGTGCCACTTGGAAAGGGAGAGGGTAAAGCTATTATCAAGAATGCTGGAATGAAGGTTTGGCAGGAGATGTGGGGGAAGGATCCGAAAGGCAGGGCCTATTTTACAATTCAAAAATCTGTTTCAACAATGAACTATAAAGAAAGAACTAGAAGACTCCGAGTGGATCACTCAAACTTAAAATAGTACATTATTTGTTATAGGAAAAAGGAATGATGATAATTGTGCACACTCTGGCTGCAAAGAAAATGTCAGTGATATTCTTTTAACTGCTCATTGTATTCTGTCATGTTTGCTCCTTCGGAGCAGAGAGGACAAACCCAGGCGCTGAATGGTGTTTTGTGCAGTTTATTAACAAAAGAACAAAGTGTCCAAAATAGTGCTGTACACCCAAAAAAATGCAAAACAAGATACACTTACAGGCTGAGGCTCTCCTGAGCCAACTTGGCTCAGGAGGAAACGGGCAGCTAATCAGCATGATGATCAGGAGGAGAAAATGACCAGAAGAAACCAGTCTAGAACATCAATTTAGCCACACTGACACAGTGGAAAGCCAGTGCTTAAATATCCAAAAGTAAATGCACTGCAGGTATGAATCACAGGCCAGCCGTAACCTAATTACCAAGCTACCACAGCTGAGCTGGCAGAGAAGCAGGCAGTGGCAGCTGGTGGGGAGAGTCTGGAGAGAGAGAGGAAGGGCTCTGTCACAAACCAAACAAATACACAAAAAGTTACCACATAATAATGATGACAGACAATCAAACTTAGAAATAAAGTGAGAGTCTGAGCTCAATGAGAAAATGAGCTCAGACACATGACATATTCAGCTGATCGAGAAGCACTACAGGAGAAGATACGTGAGATAGGATGGGACTGGAATTTAGTGGGGGTTCGGGGTTCAAACGGAAAGGGAGTAAGAGCAACCAGGAAGGCTCTGTTTAGATTTATAAATGATGCTGGGCTTATAAGAACAATATAGCTTTCATAGGAAATAGGATAACATGACATGATGCTGCACACTCTTGTACAGTAGATGTTACAATCTGAAACATGGCTCATGATATAACAAATGATGTTATGAGTGAGGACACAGACTTGCTGGTCAAAAGGGAGTGAATTTAAGATGGCGACAAGAGGCTGGAACTTTGAACCAGTGTGGCACAACCGGGTTGTGAATGGACAGGAGAGGGCAGAGCAGGCAGCGGAAAGTGATGAAACAGGGAGTGAACTAGGAGGAATAGAGGTAGGAAGCGGGAAAGAGGAAGTTTGGAGTTCGGTGGAGTCTAAAAGAAGCAAATGTAAATGTAAAGAAAAACAGTCAAGAGCGTTTCACATATAGAGGAATAGGAGAGTGAAGTATGTGGCGGTAATGCACCTGTAAGCTGGTTGCCAACTGCCAGTCAAATCTAAAACAAGAAGAAGAAGAGTGTTATTAAGTGCTGATGAATCAGAAGATGAACAATCCCAGAATAAACAGGAGTGTAAAGTAATCATTAAACTTACTCAGGAAGGAGCATCATTTCGTGAGTGGAACCCAATTAAGCTCACAAAAGCAATTAATAAGTTACTTGGAGAAGTTTTAAATCCAAGAATTCTTCATAGTGGTTTGTTACTAGTTACAAAAGATATTGTTCAACAAGGAAAAGCAATCAGAGTCAATAAGATGGAGGGGGAAAATGTGCAATGTTCAATATTGGAAGGAAATAAGGCAATGAGAGGAGTTATATTGGGCATTTCAATGGCTGTCTCAACTGATGAAATAATGAAAAACTTAACTGGAGCAAAAGTGACAGAGGTACAAAGATTGAAGACTAATAGAAATGGTGAAAAATGTGATTGTCGGTAATGTTAAAATTTGATGAAACAAGACTGCCAAGTAAGGCGTACATTGGCTACATGAGCTATGAAGTCAGACTTTACATTCCTCCACCGCTCAGATGTTTCAAGTGTCAGAAGTTTGGTCATGTAGCAGCAATATGCAAAGGTAGACAACGATGTGCCAGATGCTCCGGTGAACATGAATATGGAAAGTGTGAAAGAGGAGCCAAATTAAAGTGCTGTAACTGTGGTGGTGAACATAGCTCTGCATATCGAGGTTGTGAAGCCAGCAAAAGAGCAGCAGAAATTCAGCAGGTAAAAGTCTTCCAGGGATTAACATATGCAGAAGCTGCGAAAAAGGTGCCAGCTAAAAAAGTGGGAGTAGACTCTTATAAGGAAAGTGTGCAGACTTGCAGTGCATGCAGTAGAATTAAGAAAGATACTCTGGTTATGAAGGAAAATAATTTTGTCTCATTTGTGGTAGATGTGATAAACTGCACTGCATAGACTTCCAAGAAAACAGAAAAAATCAAAATCATTGTGAAAGCAGCAGAAAAATATCTTGGCATTAAGGGGCTACATTGGGAAGCAGTTAAGGACTTGTTAAGTGGGGGATCTTTAAGTTCACAGACATCATGGGTTAGTGGGTCATAATGGTAATCACAATTTTGCTATGGAATGCCAGGAGTTTAATATCAAATGGGAAAGAATTCAAAAAGTTTATATCTGATATGCAAGACAAACCCCAGATAAACAGAGTGGGACACAGTCTAAGGACAGATATTTTTTCACACATAAGTTGTTCAGAACTCCTTATAAGAACTCCTTATACAAAGATATAGAGTGATGATAATCAAGTCAGTGGCGGTAATGCACCTGTAGGCAGGTTGCCAACCACCAATCAAATCTGAAAGAAGAAGAAGAAGAAGAACCCCAGATAATCTGTATACAGGAAACATGGCAAAAACCCCAGTTGGATTTTGTATGTTAGGAACTACAGTCAAAGAAATATATGTAGTGCGGCGGCATGAAATAAAGCGGCGTTGTTGGAGGTTTTAAGTAGAGTTTTATTATCATACCGCCGTCACGAGCTCCGCTCCCGGCGCCATGCATGAGCGCCGAGAGCGAGCCCACGGCTCTCAGTGAAGGAGATTGAAGTGTGTGTGAGAGAGAGAGTTTGCGTTACAGAGTTGCAGCATATATACTCGACTACAACAATACATCAAGGCATACCCCAGCGGTTGGTATGATCAAAGAGATAACAGAACAGGCATAAGACATTTGCATTTGAGAGACATATTGATCTCAGTCCCTAGGTCACAGTGAGGACAGGACGCATGAGTACAATGCATGAAAGGCAACAATTAACATCACAGAGGTGAGCCAGACGAAACGCGTCTGTCTGTAGACATTAATACACATTACACTGTTCTGTTACTTGCTCTAGCCGAGCGCTGTGTTTGACCAGTCTTTTTGTGGAGATTTACCTCAAAGCACATCTACATATGTAAGATGCTCAGAAGAAGCACAGTAAGGGCAAAATGCATGAACACTTTAAACTTCACGGCTGTAAACGCAGCGTGCAGCGGAAAAACCCAGGAGTGCGAGCTGACTGTCTCTGTATTCTGTCTGTGTGTTGTGGGGGTTTAATCAAACCGCTACACTGCTCCCCCCCCCCCAGAGGGAAACAGTAGGGGACCGTGACCTCGATGTTGCAGTCCGGGCAGCGAGCAGGGAAAAGCTCTGAGCAGGAGGAGGGGGGGGGGTAGTACATGCTGACCGGGCGCGGGAAAATCGTTCCAGTCGCGCCAAAAGTGTTTGCTGCTCCGCGATGTCCCGTCTGAACATGCAGAGATCAGAAGAAGAAAAATTAGTCTCTGGCTCCTCTCGTGGCCATGAAGAAAAGCAGGAGCGGCTGTAAGAAAAAGATAAACAAAAGCAGAGGGACTGGCGTGTTGGCTTTAGGTGCAGAAGCAACCCCAAAGCCCCTGGGAACAGCTGACGGCTGAAATCCCTTTGTGCCGTGGCTAAGACCATTAAAAAATCCAGTGGCGAGCTGCGTGCTTGCTTCAGGTGAACGAGCAGCCCTGAAGGTTCTGTGAGCAGCGGCGGAGGACGATGGCGGTCTCTGGAGCCGTTACTTGTCCCGTGCGTGATGCGCCGTCCTCGTAACTCCCCGGTGCGTGCGCGGGGGTTCCGTGCGTGGGTGGGCCACTGGAGAGGAGAACCAGGGTGCAGAAACTTGGTGGAGATCGGCGCAGACGGCGCCGATAAAAATCCAGGTTGAGCTGTGGCTGTAGATTGGCCATGGTGAGTTGGAGCGGTGAGAGGAAATAGACGATCTTTTGTCCCTCAGGCTCGTGCAGATGCGTTGGAGCGGCGGGAGGGAATAGACGATCTTGGGCACCGCTCAGCCGTGGTGCGTTCAGGCCCGCGTGTTGCGTTCTCCGCCGGCCCTGGAGGTTGCCGTCGTGGGGAAGAGACGAGGTGCCTGCGCTCTCGTTTGGAGGAGTTGCGAGCGCGGCCGGTGCAGCGTGGATGAGCAGATCTCAGACGTGCAGATCTCATCCTGAAGAACGGGTCACCAGTGCAGCTGTCCAGCTCAGAAGGTTGCTTTCGCACAAAACGTGTGCGTGTTCAAGGGGTCACCAGTGCGGCGGCATGAAATAAAGCGGCGTTGTTGGAGGTTTTAAGTAGAGTTTTATTATCATACCGCCGTCACAGGCTCCGCTCCCGGCGCCGTGCATGAGCGCCGAGAGCGAGCCCACAGCTCTCAGAGAAGGAGATGCAGACACGTGTGTGTCTACCAGTTGCAGGATCAGAGTGAGAGAGAGAGTTTGCGTTACAGAGTTGCAGCATATATACTCGACTACAACAATACATCAAGGCATACCCCAGCGGTTGGTATGATCACCGAGATAACAGAACAGGCATAAGACATTTGCATTTGAGAGACATATTGATCTCAGTCCCTAGGTCACAGTGAGGACAGGACACATGAGTACAATGCATGAAAGGCAACAATTAACATCACAGTGGTGAGCCAGACGAAACGCGTCTGTCTGTAGACATTAATACACATTACACTGTTCTGTTACTTGCTCTAGCCGAGCGCTGTGTTTGACCAGTCTTTTTGTGGAGATTTACCTCAAAGCACATCTACATATGTAAGATGCTCAGAAGAAGCACAGTAAGGGCAAAATGCATGAACACTTTAACTTCACGGCTGTAAACGCAGCGTGCAGCGGAAAAACCCAGGAGTGCGAGCTGACTGTCTCTGTATTCTGTCTGTGTGTTGTGGGGGTTTAATCAAACCGCTACAGTAGGTCTATTTAGATATTTAAGTGCAACTGGATTAATTGGCCCGATCTGAACCCGAGTGGTGTTCAGTTATTGGACTTCTGTGCTAACCACATTCTGTCCATAACGAACACCATGTTCAAGCATAAGGGTGTCCATATGTGCACCTGGCACCAGGACACCCTAGGTCGCAGGTTGATGATCGATTTTGTTATCGTATCATCAGACCTGCGACCATATGTCTTGGACACCCGAGTAAAGAGAGGTGCAGAGCTGTCAACTGATCACCACCTGGTGGTGAGTTGGATCCGATGGCAGGGGAGGAAGCCATTCAGACCTGGTAGACCCAAACGTATAGTGAGGGTGTGCTGGGAGCGTCTGGCTGAGACCCCTGTCCGGGAGGTCTTCAACTCCCACCTCCGGAAGAACTTCAACCACATTCCGAGGGAGTCTGGAGACATGGAGTCTGAATGGGCGATGTTCTCCACCTCTGTTGTTGAAGCGGCGGCCCAGAGCTGCGGCCGCAAGGTGGTCGGTGCATCTCGTGGTGGCAACCCCCGAACCAAGTGGTGGACACCAGTGGTGAGGGAGGCCATTAAACTGAAGAAGGAGTCCTATCAAGCTTGGTTGGCTTGTGGGACTCCCGAAGCAGCTGAGGTGTACTGGCAGGCCAAGCGGAGTGCAGCTCGGGTGGTTGCTGAAGCAAAAACCCGGGTATGGGAGGAGTTCGGTGAGGCCATGGAACAAGACTTTCAGTCGGCCTCAAAGAGATTCTGGCAAACTGTCCGGCAGCTCAGGAGGGGAAAGCAGCTCCCCGTCCACACTGTGTATGGTGCGGATGGGACACTGTTGACTTCGACTGGGGATATCGTCGGGCGGTGGAAGGAATACTTCGAGGATCTCCTCAATCCCACTGATACGACTTCCACAGAGGAAGCAGGGTTTGGGGACGAGGGGGATGACTTGCCTATCACAGGGGCTGAGGTCGCCAAGGTGGTTAAAAATCTCCTTGGTGGCCGGGCCCCGGGGGTGGATGAGATTCACCCTGAGTACCTCAAGGCCCTGGATGTTGTTGGGTTGTCATGGTTGACACGCCTCTGCAACATTGCGTGGAGGTCGGGGGCAGTGCCTATGGCATGGCAAACCGGGGTGGTGGTTCCTCTTTTCAAAAAAGGGGACCGGAGGGTGTGCTCCAACTTTAGAGGGATCACACTCCTCAGCCTCCCTGGGAAGGTCTATGCCAAGGTACTGGAGAGGAGAGTCCGGCCGTTGGTCGAACCTCGGATTCAGGAGGAGCAATGTGGTTTTCGTCCTGGCCGTGGCACATCGGACCAGCTCTTTACCCTCTCGAGAATTCTTGAGGGTTCGTGGGAGTTTGCCCAACCAGTTTACATGTGTTTTGTGGACTTGGAGAAGGCATTTGACCGCGTCCCTCGTGGATTTTTGTGGGGGGGTGCTTCGGGAGTATGGGGTATCGGGCTTGTTGTTACGAGCTATTCGGTCTCTGTACGACTGTTGTGAGAGTTTGGTTCGTATTGCCAACACTCGGTCGGAGTCATTCCCAGTGAGAGTTGGACTCCGCCAGGGCTGCCCTTTGTCATCGATCCTGTTCATAATTTTTATGGACAGGATTTCTAGGCACAGCCAGGGAATGGAGGGTGTCATGCTTGGTGACCACAGGATCTCATCTCTGTTGTTTGCAGATGATGTTGTCCTGTTGGCTTCATCCAGCAATGACCTACAGCTCTTGCTGGGACGGTTTGCCGCTGAGTGTGAAGCGGCTGGGATGAGAATCAGCACCTCCAAGTCCGAGTCCATGGTCCTCAGCCGGAAAAAAGTGGATTGTCCTCTCCGGGTTGGGGACAGGCTCCTGCCCCAAGTGGAGGAGTTTAAGTATCTTGGAGTCTTGTTCACAAGTGAGGGGAAAATGGAGCGAGAGATCGACAGACGGATTGGAGCAGCATCTGCAGTGATGCGGACATTCTACCGGTCTGTTGTGGTGAAGAGGGAGCTTAGTTCTAAGGCAAAGCTGTCGATTTACCAGTCAATCTACGTTCCTACGCTCACCTATGGTCACGAGCTTTGCGTAATGACCGAAAGAACGAGATCGCGGATACAAGCGGCTGAAATGAGCTTTCTCCGTAGGATTGCTGGACTCACCCTCAGAGATAGGGTGAGGAGCTCAGTCATCCAGGAGAGGCTCAGAGTAGAACCGCTGCTCCTCCACATTGAAAGGAGTCAGTTGAGGTGGTATGGGCATCTGATTAGGATGCCTCCTGGACGCCTCCCACTTGAGGTGTTTCAGGCACGTCCCACTGGGAGGAGACCCCGGGGCAGACCCAGGACTCGGTGGAGAGACTATGTCTCCCAGCTGGTCTGGGAACGCCTTGGTATCCTCTCTGAAGAGCTGGAGCAGGTGGCGGGGGAGAGGGAAGTCTGGGCTTCTCTGCTTGAACTGCTGCCTCCGCGACCCGGACCTCCGGAAAAGCGGTACAAGATGGATGGATGGATGGATTAATTAAAAGAATTTAGTTTTTTTTTTTCCCCTGCCATTCTCTTGTCCACACTCCAACCTGGTAGGTGGCGGTAATGCACCTGTAAGCTGGCTGCCAACTACCAATCAAATCTAAAAGAAGAAGAAGAACTGTCACAAGTATGGAAATGAAGGAGAGAGAATGAAAAATGAAGTTCGAGTGGCCGGTAGGGAATGGGATTTAACTGGCATTCTGGGAACAGATGGAGATGGAGAGGCACTAAGAATCATGAGAAGGGCTCTTTTCTCTTTTTTTAAATAACACAGGATTAAGTCATAGACTTTATGGGTTCGGCTCAGATGGCATAATGTTACACACTCTTGTACAGTAGGTGGTGATATGCACCTTTCAGTTGTTTGCTATCCAGCAGTAACTGAAAGAAGAAGAAGAAGGCAGTATGTGCCTATAGGCCAGGGATGTCCTGTGGGGAGCGTGAAATAACGAGGCTGAATCATTTCTTAATTCAGGCTTTAATATCACGATCACATCCCCAGCATATCTCTCAAGAACAGAAGAGAGAGAGCTGGGTCAAACCTTCTCTTTTATACACACAAGGACAAAGGAAGAATCACACATCACCGTCAAAACCCCCTATTGACAATAACTCTTCCCCCGCGCCCTTCAGTCCTCCGCCTGGGCTCCAGGAGGTCAGGAAGTCCTTTCAGCTCCTTATCGCCGTACCTCCGTCTTCATGTTGTTCTCCCCAGGCAGTCCAGACATATTGTCTCATCTAAGACGTGAGGTCAATCCACACATGCAGTCTCAAGCATCCCATAGTGCTTATACATATGTAGGTAAAAATACATGAGCTACAGTCCAATCATTTGCCATGGAGGGCCAAGACTGCAGGTTTTCTCTTCTACCGAGTCTCTTCAGCAGGTGTTTTCACTAATCAGCAATCATTGGGAAGAAATTCATTGGAATCTGCTGTTGAAGACACTGGTTGGAGGTAAAGCCTGCAGGGTCTTGGCCCTACATGGCATATGATTGGACACCCCTGCTATAGGCTGTTTGCAATCTGCCAGAGAGTTCATGTTGAAAATCTGGAGACAAAGTGCAAAAAAGTCATTAATCTCATAAAAGCTGTAGCTGGACACCAATGGGGTGCAGATAAACAGGCATTAATTGACATTTACAGAGCACTAATGAGATCGACAATAGACTATGGATGTATGATTTATGGAGCAGCAGCAAAGACGACTGAAAAAATAGAATGCAGCATAGAGTGCTTCGCCTGTGCATTGGAGCCGTCAAAACAACTCCAAACAATGCAGTTTTAATAGAAGCAGGAGAAATGCCAATAGATTTGAGAAGAGATAAACTCATATTGTCACGCTGGGTCAAGCTGAAAGGAAGCGAGGAAGCGAATATTTCAAAAATAACACTACAAGACTGCTGTGAATATTCTAACTTCCAGGGACACAGGTTTGGGTGGACAATTGAAAGAAAAGCCAGAATGTATGGACTAGACAATATTGATATTGTGGTCACCCAGCACAATGCAGACTGATACTATTCACGCTCAGCAGGGATTGCATAGGACAGAGAACCCCTGGGGGAACAACCAGAACAATGGGCTATTGTTTATACATCCCCGGATTAAGGAGAAGACATCCGGGCGCCAGTTGGTCACACGATTGATATATATTGACTGATATGTATATCAATATGTAAATGTGCCATGCATTCTCTCTTTGTATAACATGTATAAAAGAGCTTGCTATACATGCCTCAATAGCACACACAGCACACACAGCACACACAGCACAACACAGCGCACAGCGCTACAGTGTGTCTCATGATGTTGGAGGAGAATAAAATCCTGCCACCTTCCAGCTCGCTGCATCTCGCCTGAACTTATTTGTTCCTCCACACTGGTGACCCTTGACGAAGAATGGAACACGAGGCAAACACCTCGGAGATGACCTGGATGGGAAGCCTCAGCACGCGTCATGGTGCGCCCCTCGCCTGATCTTTTACCTCCACACTGGTAACGTGACAAGGGAGAATGACCGTCTCCTCCCTCTCACTGCGCTGTGGATCCCAGAGGACCAGAGAACGCTTGCAACCTATTCATCCTCACCAGAGCGTGCTCCCTGTAGCGCACAGCGCTCGGACCGACAAGCACCATGAACTGCGACACGAGCGAAACGAAGGAAGCAGCCTGAACGGGGAAATCATCAACGCCGACTGCGTTGATTTCCACCAAGCTCCCCGACCCTGACTCACATGACAGCGGACCTCCCGCGCACAGAAGCCCTGCGCGTACACCGCAGAATTACGAGGACAGCGCAACTTCTAGCTATGTGGTCACAGTGCCAGGCGCGCGCCACGCACCAGGGACAAACTGGCTCCACAGACTTTTACATCGTCCTCCGCCACTGCACATGCCCGAGGAACACGGCCGATCGCCATCCTTGGAACCTTTACGGCTGCTCTCGCACCTAAAGCAGACATGCAGCCCGCACACAGGACTTTGTATGGGTTTCTCAGTCACGGCGCAAAACGGGAATTTTGCCGATTGATTTCCCCGATGACTTTAGGGCTGCTCCCAGACCTAAAGCTAAACTGCCGAGTGCCTGACACAGCTTCAGTTTATCACAGCCACTACGCATCCTCGGGGAATTGGGCCGATCGCCTTCCCCAGATCCTCGTTGGACCGGACCCGCACGAGAAGACAGTGACTTAATTTAATATTTTTTTTCTTTCTTTCTTTCACAGCCACTGTGGATCATCGCCAGGTTTAATGGGAAAGTCCCTCACCATCGCGGATCCACACGCAATTTTTGCACGGCCCAGACACCTTTGACGTCCCGGGCCGGCACTCACTTACTCCCACCCCCCTTCCCCTCCTCCTGCACAGCGCTTTTCCCGCACCTCACTCCCTAAAGCCGGCCGATCGCCGTCTTGTTCCATTACGCATGAAACACACCGTCCCGTGTGCCCAGAATCCACGGCCGTTCAACGTGCTGGAACTCGGAGCAGAGTACACTTTTTTTTTTTCACCCCTCCCCCGTCCCCCCCACAGACTGACATGCCCTCCGACAGTTCTACCGGATCTGGAGCCAAACGATGGGGGGGGGGGGTGTCACAGCCCCTTCCGAGCATTCTGGGGGGAGCCGTGTGGTCACCCAGCACAATGCAGACTGATACTATTCACGCTCAGCAGGGACTGCATAGGACAGAGAACCCCTGGGGGGACAACCAGAACAATGGACTATTGTTTATACATCCCCGGATTAAGGAGAAGACATCCGGGCGCCAGTTGGTCACGCGATTGATATGTATTGACTGGTATGTATATCAATATGCAAATGTGCCATGCATTCTCTCTTTGTATAACATGTATAAAAGAGCTTGCTATGCATGCCTCAATAGCACACACGGCACAACACAGCGCACAGCGCTACAGTGTGTCTCATGATGTTGGAGGAAAATAAAATCCTGCCACCTTCCAGCTCGCCGCATCTCACCTGAACTTATTTGTTCCTCCACAATAAAGCTAACACCAGTCCAGTGAGTAATGTTCCCCTTTGGCTGTTTCCGGGAACAGAAGTAGAAATTAGTCTGCTAATGAGCAAAAAGGATTGGCATATGATTGAAGTTTGTGTTAAAACAAGCATTTACCTCAGGAACAATTACTATAACTACTTACAGCTCTATACTGACGGTTCAAAGAACAAAGAGGGCTCTGTTGGAGTTGGCGTATACATTCCAGAATTTAAAGTGACCATCTCAAAAAGACTCTCCAACAATACATCCGTGTTTAAAGCAGAGATGGTGGCAATAATTATTGGTTTGCAGTGGGTGGAGGAGGTCAGACCGGACCGGGTGGTGGTGTGCACAGATTCACTTGCAGCTTTAAAAACCATACAGACACTAAAATCTACAAGGGAAGACTTGGTGATTGAGCTAAATCACAGTTTATTTAGGGTACATAGGGGTGGTGGAAGAGTTCAGTTTTGTTGGGTTCCTCCATACGAAGAGTTGAAAGGGAATGACTGTGCTATGGAAGTCAGGTTATTTCGCACCTCAGACAGAGACAATGAATACACATGGGAGAACAATGCCCAAGAGGGTGAGAGGGGGTTGAATGAAGTGTAGTGTAAATATCATGCTGTGTATGAGGAAGTGCCTTGAAGCTTGTGAAGGTGACTTGGGATATAGAGAGGAGTGCTTGCTGTAACCAGTCAGTCTGTTCTGTGCTTGTGAGATGTGAGTGTGTAATAAATCGTCTGACATGAAGCTGCCTCTTCATTTACACACTCCACACTGGTGACCCAAGACGTATTATGGAACACGAGGCGAGAACCCCGGAGCCGGCCCGGTCGGGAAGCCCCAGAGATGCAGCAGCCATTCCACAGACAGCCAGGACTGGAACCCCCAGCAACGCGTGTGCGGTTTCAGTCAAGCTACCGGATTTCTGGCAGCACAACCTGCACTCTTGGTTCCACCACACCGAGGCCCAGTTCGCCCTCCGGGGAGTAACGGCAGATGACACCAAGTTCTACCATGTGATGGCAGCGCTGGACTCCCGCACAGCCCAGCAGGTAGCGAGTCTGCTCGATCAGCCACCAGCCAGCAACAAATATAAGGCGCTCAAGGCTGCGCTCACCCGGCGCTACACGCTCTCGGAATGTGAGAAAGCGGAGAGGCTCCTGGCGCGGACCGAGTTAGGAGATGGGTCGGCCGTAGACCTGATGTAGAAGATGCTGGCGTTAATGGGCACGGACGACGGGCACTTTCTGTTTGCCCACCTTTTCCTCCGGAACCTTCCAACAGAGGTGAGAGTGGTTCTGGCCAATTCGCCATTGCTGGCCGCGCGTGACTACCATGCGCTAGCCCAGGAGGCAGACCGGATCATCCTCACCACCGGGGTGATCACAGTCAACGCGGCAGCGGCGGAGCCCAGCGAGACGACCAGAGGAGGCGAGGAACCACCGATGGTAGCAGCAGCGGGGGCCAAGGAGCGCCAGAGAGACACGCTCTGTTTCTATCACCGCCGCTTCAGAGAGAACGCACGCAGATGTGCGCCACGCGCCAATTCAAGCGCTCGGGAAAACGCCGAGGCCAGCGGTCGGTAGCAGCTACAACCCTCGGTGAAGAGAACAAGCTGCTCTACTTGACGGACGCGCGCTCGGGGAGGCGTTTCCTCGTGGACACCGGAGCCCAGAAAAGTTTCATCCTGCCGACCTACGCTGACCGGCTGGCAGGACCTAGCGGCCCTGTGATGTTGGCAGCAAACAGCTTGGAAATTAAGACCTTTGGTGAGAGGACACTGATCTTTTTTGTAACTTAGATTTTTATTCATTTTTCATCATATATAATGCATTCAGATCACATTCTACATTTAAAAAACAAAGGGGTTAGGGTAGGGAAAAAAAATAATAAAATAAAATAAAAAAATAAATAAATAAATAAATAAATAAAAAATAAAAGGGGGGGGGGGACAAATGTTGGAGCATCAAGTTTTTAGTTTCCATCTCTTAATTCTTCTGGTTTTTTCAGTGTCTTTGGTTATTCTTTCAATTTCTGCCTCGTTGTTGCACTTTGTAGTGTGTCCATTTCCGCCATTTTTTCTCCCATATTCCTTCTTGCATTCTTCGTCGATATGTTAGTTTTTCCATCATACGTATGTCCTCAACAATGTCAGTCCATTGTTCTTGGTCAGGAAGAACTTCTGATCGCCATTTTTTTGTGATAGTTTTTTTACATGCAATCAACAAGATTTTAACTAGATATCTGTCCTCAGCCTGTATAACATTGTCTTTTTTAAGATCACATAAGTACATCAGGTTACAGTTCATTGGTATATTATATCCTAATATCCTCTGTATTGCCACATGCATAGATTTCCAAAATGATGATATTTTGTAGCATTTCCAAAACATATGTGAGTGGTCTGCATTTTGAGCCCCACATCCCCTCCAGCATAAAGATTGGGTATTTGTATATTTTCCTTGAATCTGTGGTGTAATGAAAAAGCGAATCAGGTTTTTCCATCCAAATTCCCTCCATGCCCTTGAATTTGTTGATGTGTGTTGTGTTTTCCATATTTCCTGTCAGCTTTCTTCTGTTATGTTTAAATTGAGCTCTTTCTCCCATTTCTCCTTTATATAGTTACTTGTATGATTGTTTGTCATAAGTTTCTGATATAGTTTTGAAATAATTCTTATTTTATTTCCTGCATATGAGCTTAAAATAAGTTGTATAATCTCGTTCACATCTGTTTGGAGGTTATGCCTAATCTTCTTCATATAGTAATCTCTCATCTGCAGATATCTGAAAAATTCCGATCTTTCTAATTTAAATTTTCTCCTGATATTTACAAAGCTCCCGAGATCTTTTTTTCCGATATTGCCCCATGCTGTGATTCCCTTGTTCACCAGATTTTTGTATCCCCTATCTTGTTTTGCCGGTTCAAACTGACTGTCAAATGCTACCCATTTCAATAGTTTTATGTCTTCCCTTATATTATATTTTTGTACTATTTTATACCACAGTTCTAAAGTAAATTTAGTGATTGGGTCTATTTGTTTGATTTGCTTATATGCATCTTTATCCCCTATTATGCTTTGTACTGGGAGTCCCTCAATTTCCTTTTCCATTTCTTTCCATTTTGCCTCATATCCCTCGTCGCACCAACATATGATATATCTTATTTGTGCTGAGTAGTAATATTCCTTTAGACTCGGTAGGCCCATGCCTCCTTTCTCTTTTGGTAATTGGAGGGTTTTATATTTCACTCTTGGTTTTTTACCTCCCCAAACAAATCTCGATATCATCCTGTCCCACTTTGAGAATTGGGCATCTGGAATCTCTGTTGGTATAGCCTGGAAGAGGTAAAGCAGTCTAGGTTGTATGCTGATTTTGACTGTCTCAATTTTTGAATTCAGATCCATATTTAAGATTGACCATCTATCAATATCTTTTTTTATTTCTTGTTCCAACCTATCATAGTTTGCTTTATATATTTTGCTTAGGTCTTTAGGTATGTTCACTCCAAGGTATTTTATTTCTTTTTGGTTCCAGTTTAGTTTGATCTTATCAGTTATCTGGTTTAGAGGGTTATAGTGGAATGCCAGTATTTGTGTTTTTGTTATGTTTATCTTGTATCCTGATAATTTTCCAAAATTTTCTATCAAGTTCATCATTTCCATTATTGATTTATCTGGTTGTTCAAGGTAAACTATAATATCGTCTGCAAATAGCCCAATCTTGTGTTCCGCCCCCTTTATTGTTACACCTTTTAATTTCTTATTTTGTCGTATCGCTTGAGCCAATGGTTCTATGAACAGAGCAAACAAGGTGGGCGATAAGCAGCATCCCTGCCTAGTTGATCTTTGTATATTTACTTTGTCTGTTAAGCTACCGTTTATCTTGATTCTTGCCACAGGTTCTTGATATAGCGTCCTTATGCATTGTACTGATTTTTTGTTAAATCCAAAGCGCTCCAGTACACTATATAGGAATTTCCAGTTAACCCTGTCAAATGCTTTTTCTGCGTCTAAACTCATTATTACTGCGCTTTTCTTTTCTTTATGTATTTGGTTAATTATATGTATTGTTCTCCTGATATTGTCATGTGTTTGGCGTCCCTCTATGAATCCAGTTTGATCATCTTCTATCAATTCCGTCAAGAATGTCTTTATTCGTTTACATATAATTGTTGTGTATATTTTATAATCTACATTTAATAAAGAGATTGGTCTATAGTTTCCGCATTGTTCTTTATCTTTCCCTGGTTTTAAAATAACTGAAATGATTGCTTCGTTCCATGTTGGAGGTATGTTGTTGTTGTTCAGTGTCCAATTAAATGACTTTAGGAGTTGTGGCATGAGTTCTTCTATAAACAGTTTATAAAACTCAGAAGGGTATCCATCACTACCTGGTGATTTACCGTTTTTAAGTGACTTAATCACATCTCTGATCTCTTGTGTTGTTATTTCTGCTGTTAGCTTTTCATTTTGTTGATTTCCTATTGATGGCAAGTCCAATGTGTCTAGAAATTTTTTAATATCTTTAGTATTTGTTTCTTCAGGTTGCGAGTATAGTTCTTGGTAGAAATTATGAAAAATTTCTTCGATGTTTTCTGGGTTAACTGTGGTTTTATTTGTGGTGGGGTCTTTAATCTTGTATACATTATTCATTGTTTGTTGTTTTCTTAACCGTTTTGCCAGCAGTTTTGTGGCTTTTGGCCCCGTTTCATAATATTTTTGCTTTAGATATCTATTTTTCCTTTCAATTTCATCCATTTGTGTTTCTTTTATCTTTGTTTTTTCTTCTTTAATTTCTTGATATATTTTTGGATCATTTGTGCTTTGATGTTTACGTTCTAATTCCCTCAGTCTCTCACATCTTTGTTCATATGCTTCCAGTTTAGTCTTATTTGCTTTTCCTGTTTCAACAATTAATTTACCTCTTAACACTGCTTTTAGTGCGTCCCATAGTATTGTTGGGTCCACTTCTTCATTGTCATTCTCTTGGATATATTCGTTTATGTTTATTTTTATTCTTTCTTTCATTTTCTCATCATTTAACAGTCCTACGTTAAGTTTCCATGTTGTTTGTCGTTTTCTATTGTTTAAATATATTTCCATGTATATAGGATTATGATCTGATATTTCTGCCCCTCCAATCCAACAATTTCTCACCCTGTGTCTGTCACCTTCATTCATAAGGAAGTAATCTATTCTAGAGTGTACTTTATGGGCTGCTGAATAATGTGTATAGTCTTTTTCGAGTGGGTGCAGGTCCCTCCATATGTCTACCATACCCATTTCTGCCAGTGAGGTTCTTATGAACTTTGTTACATGTTTTTTTGTCTTCTTAACACTTGTTGTGTCAACTTCATGATCCATGACAGCATTTAAGTCTCCTCCACAAATTAGGACTCCTTCACTGTGTGTTGCTATGAGATCAAACACATGTTGAAAAAAACCCTTGTCACTTTCTGGTGGGGCATAGATGTTCACTAATGTAATCTGCATACCATCTATTCTTCCCTTTATTATTACATACCTGCCTTCTTTATCCTGGATTTCCTGTTCACTTTCAAATTGTATTTTGTTTGAGATTAGTATCATAACCCCCCTTTTTGCTCCTCCCTTAAATGAACTGTAGTAGGAGTTCTTATAGCCAAATCTCTTTAGTTTCACATGTTCTGCCTTGCTCAAATGTGTCTCTTGCATAAATATAATTTCAGCTTTTTCCTTCTTGAATTTTCTTATTATTCTTTCCCTTTTAACAGGTGAGTTCAGACCATTCACGTTTAGTGTCATTATCTTAAGATTTTTACCCATATTCATGTTTTTCCATTTTTTTAACTTGTGCTCCTAGCCCCTTTAACAACAAAAATAACACATATTTATATAAAAACACATTAAAAAAACTCGACCTCCGTACTTTGGGCCTTTCTTCTGCCCACTGGTCCCTGTTGGTGGGTGGGGGGTTTGTCTTCACAGAGTGAAGGGCCCTCCCTAGACTTCTAATTACTATCAAAGTAATAGTCATAAGTCTAGAAATGTCCAACAAATATCACTTAAACCTCTCCTAGCCGTCTGTTTCTCTTTTACCTTGTCTTCTTGGCCTTCATTTCTTCTGTGCCTTTCTTAATCTTTATGATCTAGGCTTTCAGTTGAAAGCCTTGTAGTTTGTCCTGGGCCCGCTGCTCTACGTCTCTCCCCCTTCTTCCGCCGTTCACTCGTCTCCACTCCGTCTGTCGTGGTGCGTTCAGGGCCGCCGCTGCTCCAGCCGTCTCCTTCAGCACGCTCACCTCAAGGCCCCGCTCCATCATATCCCGCGCTGCCTCTTCGGCCGTGTTGTAGGTTCTTGTGCCTTCCTCCCAATGAATCCTCATTTTCGTTAGCGGCGTTTGGAATCTAATTTTTTTCTCTTTCAGCGTTTTTTTAATATTGGCATATTTCTTCCGCTGCTGCACGATTTCTGTCGGGTAGTCATGGTCAAAAAATACCTGTTTGTCGCCGATTCGTATCTTTTTTTTCCATGCTTGCGTCAGGATTCTTTCCTTTATGTCATATTTCACAAAGTTTACCACAACTGACCTGGGTGGAGAGTTTGTTTTCGGGTTCTGTGCCGGTGTTCTGTGCGCCCGTTGAATCTGCAGATCCGTTTCTCCGGGTATTTCCAGTTCTTTTTTTAAGAACTGATCCATGAATTTTGTCATCGAGTTGCCTTCAATGCCCTCCGGAATTCCAAAGATGCGCATATTGCTTCGTCGGGATCTGCTCTCCAAGTCGTTTATTTTCTCCTGCATCCTCTGCGTTTGCGTCGTCAGGGTCTGTAGTTGTTCGTTTGCCTCGCTTTTCCAATCTTCTAGTTCCGAAATTCGGGTCTGCGCTTCTGTCATACACGCCCGCTGGGAGCGCAGCTCCTCCATGTTTTCCGTTAATTTACGCTCCATTTCTCTTCGGAGGTCCATGATTTCCTCCTTAATTTCTTTTTTCAGTTCCTCCTTAAGAGCCGCTAAATCCTGTTGTAGCTGTCGCTTGAATTCTCTTAACTCTTCACCCAAACTGGCGATGCCAGCGTTCATGTTGTCGAGTCTGGTGTCCTCCATTTTCTCTGCTGTGGACATCTCGTTTTTTTGGGCTTTGCGTACAGCGGTTTTTCCTGCGTTGTTGGAGAGGAATTCTTCAATTTTACCCTGTTTTTGTCCTTGTGCCCGGTTCCTTCGTGTTTTCATCCCTTAGTTTATTGATTCGTTTATGTCGAGTTGGCCATTTACCGATGATTTTTAATCCGGCTAGGGAGAGCTCTTTGTTTAAGTGTTATGTCTCTCCACCATCTTCCCGGAAGTCCTCTGCAGTAATCGAGAGGACACTGATCTTATCTCTACACGGCCATACATACGAGTGGACTTTTGTCGTAGCAGCACTGAATTACCATATCCTGGGGGCTGATTTTCTGTGTGCACATGGTTTACTGGTTGATGTTGCTAACAGGCGCCCGGTTAATGCACTGTCCTTTGACTCTCTCCCCTGTATAGCTCGAGTGACCCAGCCAACAGCACAAGCCAACGTCACAGCTCCAGGTGGTAAGTTCCACGCACTGCTCACTCAGTTCCCAGCACTCACGGTCCCGACATTTTCGGTGGCCATCACTAAACACGGGGTGGAGCACTTTATCACCACCACCGGGCTGCCTGTTTTTGCAAGACCTCAGCGCTTGGACGCAGCTAAACTGGCCATAGCGCGCGAGGAGTTCACCAACCTGGAAAGGTTGGGCATCATCCGGCGTTCGAACAGCCCATGGGCATCCCCACTACACATGGTCCCTAAGGCTGAGGGATCGTGGTGACCGTGCGGTGATTTCCGCAGGTTGAACAACTCCACAGCACACGACCGCTACCCGATTCCCCACATACAGGATTTTTCCATCCACCTCGCCGGAGCACGCATTTTTTCCAAAATAGACCTGGTCTGCGGTTACCATCAAGTCCCAGTGCGCGCTGAGCACGTACCCAAAACAGCAGTAATAACTCCGTTCGGTTTATTCGAGTTCCTGTGCATGCCATTCGGGTTAAAAGGCGCGGCACAGACGTTCCAGCACATGATGGATGCAGTGCTGCGCGATCTCCCGTTCGTGTTCGTCTACCTGGACGATATCCTGGTAGCCAGGGCGTCCGAAGACGAACACGAAACCCACCTCAGGACGGTTTTCCGGAGGTTGGAGGAGCACGGGTTAATAATCAACCTGGCGAAATGCCAGTTCGGCGTGACGGAGATTGATTTTTTGGGGCACCGCGTCTCTCCGGAAGGAGCGATCCCGCTGCCTGACAAAGTGTGCGCCGTGGCGGATTTTCCCCGGCCTCAGACGGTCAGAGCGCTGCAGGAATTTTGGGGGATGGTGAACTTTTATAACCGTTTCCTTCCCCGCGCGGCGCAGCTCATGCAACCATTGTACACCGTGCTCAAGAGACAGAAACCCGCGGATAGGGTCGAATGGACCCCGGAGCGAGAGCGGGCGTTCTCGGGGGTTAAAGCAGCCCTGGCAAACGCCGCACTGCTGGTGCATCCAGACCCGGCGGCCCGGATAGCGCTCACCACCGATGCTTCAGATGTGGCCATAGGGGCTGTCATAGAGCAGCGCATCGCCGGGGCTTGGCAGCCGCTTGCTTTTTTCAGCAGAACTTTGCGCGACAGCGAACGTAAATACAACGCGTTCGACAGGGAGTTGCTGGCTCTCCACCTGGCCATACGCCACTTCCAGTTCTGGCTGGAAGGGCGCAGCTTCACCACGTTTGTGGATCACAAGCCACTAACGTTCGCGATGGCCAAGGTTTCAGAACCGTGGTCGGGCCAGCAGCAGAGACAGCTGGCCGCGATCTCAGAGTTTACTACCGATATTCAGCATGTGTCGGGTAAACTGAATGTGGTGGCGGACTGCCTCTCGCGCGCCGTGGTGGCCCCGGTCTACGTGGGGATAGATCACGCAGCCATGGCCGCGGAGCAGATTAGCGATGCAGACGTGCACGCACTCCAGTCTGGACCAACAGGGTTGAGGCTGGAGACCAGGGTGCTGCAAGACGGCATGCCCCCCCTAATCTGCGATGTCTCCATGGGACGCCCGTGTCCGGTGGTCCCGGTGGCGTGGCGCCGCCGCGTGTTTGAGTCGGTTCACACTCTGGCACACCCAGGAGTGTGCGCGTCGGTCAAAATGGTGGGAGAGAAGTTTGTGTGGCAGAGCCTACGCAAACAAGTAAAAGAGTGGGCTGCAGCCTGCGTGGCGTGCCAACGAGCCAAGGTACAGAGACACACGAAGGCTCCCTTGGAGCCGTTTCCGGTACCGGCTAAGAGGTTCGACCATGTTCACGTGGACCTCGTGGGCCCCCTCCCGCCATCACAGGGGTGCACGCACCTCCTGACAGTGATGGACCGCACCACGCGCTGGCCAGAAGCAGTCCCACTGGCGGCAACCACGTCCGCAGACGTAGCACGCACTTTTTTAACAGCATGGGTGGCGCGTTTTGGAGTCCCGTCGGACATTACGTCTGACAGGGGCCCTCAATTTGTTTCCGAACTCTGGTCCGCGATGGCCCGCAGCCTGGGTGTTACAATTCATCGCACAACCGCATACAACCCACAGGCTAATGGGTTATGTGAGCGTTTTCATAGATCACTGAAAGCAGCACTCAGGGCTTCACTGATGGATGCAAATTGGGTGGACAGGTTGCCGTGGGTTTTATTGGGGTTGCGCTCCGCGCCAGAAGAGGATCTGGAAGCTTCCCCGGCAGAGCTGGTTTTTGCACAGCCCCTGCGGCTGCCCGGGGAATTTCTGCCAGATAATCCCGTGCTGGACAGCTGCCCGTCTCAGCTTTTGCAGCGTAGCGCAAACACAGGCACGCTGCCGGGCCCTGCCCACCACTGTTTTCCGCGTGTTTTCGTGCCTAAAACTTTGAAGAACGCGGAGTTCGTGTTCGTCAGACACGACGCCCACCACCCTCCATTGCGCCCACCCTATGATGGACCGTTCAGAGTGTTGGAAACAGGGGATAAGCATTTTGTGCTAGACTTGGGGGGTAGACGGGAGAAAATTGGCATAGACAGACTCAAACCAGCCTTTGTAGTGGCGGATGAGCAAGTGCTGTTGGCGAGGGCCCCTCGGCGTGGAAGACCCCCGCGGAGAACTCCCCAGGGGAACGATTCATCAGAGCAGCCACAAGGACAGAGCGAACCCCCCACGGCTCACCGCAGTTGGACACACTCCCAGCAGCCCCCCACCGGCACAGCAGCGCCACGGAGGCAGTAAAACACAGTTA
Organism: Pholidichthys leucotaenia; assembly: GCA_020510985.1. NCBI lineage: Eukaryota > Metazoa > Chordata > Actinopteri > Cichliformes > Pholidichthyidae > Pholidichthys > Pholidichthys leucotaenia. The sequence continues at coordinate 414,646,484 of CM035836.1, forward strand.
CAGCAGATATGGGAGGAGACTGAAGCCGAAACAGCATGTGGACTGATATTCTATTGTTCTATCTAAGATGCTGGGGGGGCGGTATGGAAGTCAGGTTATTTCGCACCTCAGACAGAGACTATGAATACACATGGGAGAACAATGCCCAAGAGGGTGAGAGGGGGTTGAATGAAGTGTAGTGTAAATATCATGCTGTGTATGAGGAAGTGCCTTGAAGCTTGTGAAGGTGACTTGGGATATAGAGAGGAGTGCTTGCTGTAACCAGTCAGTCTGTTCTGTGCTTGTGAGATGTGTGTAATAAATCGTCTGACATGAAGCTGCCTCTTCATTTACACACTCCACAGTGCAGACAAATTAGCAAAAAGTGCACTTGGAAAAGAAATAATTATACCGTTGTCTCTTGGAAAAGGTGAAGGGAAAGCAGTAATCAAGAAAAATGGAACTGAGCTATGGCAAAAAAGATGGGATGAAGATCATAAAGGTAGATTGTATTACAAAATACAAAAGTCTATTGCAATAAAGAATTTCATAACAACCAAAAGGAGGGAAGATGTAGAAGAGCTTGGAATAACGAGGCGATGTGACTTATAAACCAAAGTTTATTATCAGCTTCGCTCCTCTAACAAGTCTCATCTAGTGCAGCAGCAGAAGAAGTAAGAGAGCGAACACATTCGGCTCTACGTACTTATACTCACACATACAAAAGACATGCATATCAAAGCTGACATCCCTCATTATCTTAATCCCCCTCCTTTGTCTTGGTACCCCTCCACCTGGCCCTGGGAGGTCAGGGCGACCTATCTGGTCTCCACCGCAGTGCCTCGGATGCTCTTTGATCTTCACTGGCGGTTGAGACCCTTTGTCCTGTTCTGAGGTGTGAAGTCGCTTTACATATGTAATCACCAAACATTCTCACATGCTTATACATATGTAGGTTATGGGATATATGATTAATATAGACCACAGCCCCCCCCCCAAACGACTAAGAAAAGGACAATGGAAAAATTCACAGTTTAAGATAATTATTATGACATACTAACTGTTACACTTCTTGACAAGGAAGAAACTTTCCAGCAGCTATGCTCCTGTAGAGAATTCAGTGGTAACCATAACAGCGTAGTAAATATCACAAGTCAGTCTTAAACTGTTACAGCACAATTAGTGAACAACTTTTGAGTAGTTTGCATCAGTCCCTGTGCCGTCTGGGTTTAAGTCTTCTCCCGAATCTGCTGTGGGTCCGCTTGGGCGTCCTGGTGGGACCTTCCTGTAAGGAATCTGCAGCTTGGGGAGGAGAGTGATTATTCGTTCCCTGCAGGGGGGCTGATTCTTTTCTCTTGGGGGGTCTACCCCGTCAAGGTGCTCTCGCCAACCGTGCAGGCTCGTCTCTCAACAAGAAGGCAGGTTTAAGTCTGTCAATGCTGACTGTTTCTTTTCTGTCCCCTAAATCAAGCACAAAATGCTTATCACCAGGTTCCAGCACTCTGAATGGTCCATCGTATGGTGGGCGGAAGGTTGGTTTTAAAGCTTCATGCCTAACAAAAACGAATTCAGCGTTTTTTAAAGCTTGGGGGACAAAAACCCGCGGCAAAGAATGATGTGCCGGCCCGGGGAGAGTGTCAGGTCCATTGCTGCCTAAAAAACTCGGGGCTGGAAGATGCCCTGGCTCTGGGTTCTCTGGTAAAAATTCACCTGGAAGCCTGAGAGGTTGTGCAAAAACCAATTCTGCTGGGGAGGCGTCTAGATCCTCTTTAGGCGCAGCACGCAACCCCAATAAAACCCAGGGAAGTTTATTTACCCAATTTGTATCCGTTAGTGAGGCTCTGAGGGCGGCCTTTAAAGATCTGTGAAAACGCTCGCATAACCCATTAGCCTGAGGGTGATAAGCAGTGATGCGGTGAATTGTCGCTCCTAAGCTGCTGGCCATGGCTGACCAAAGCTCCGAGACAAATTGAGGCCCCCTATCGGAAGTGATGTCCGATGGGATGCCGAAACTTGCCACCCAGTTTGTCCAAAAAAACGCGAGCGACTTCCTCCGCTGTGGTTGACGCCAGAGGGACCGCCTCAGGCCAGCGCGTAGTACGATCTATCATTGTTAACAGATGTGTGAAACCTTGGGAGGAAGGTAGAGGTCCCACGAGGTCGACATGAACGTGGTCGAACCTTCTAGCTGGGATTCGAAAAGGCTCTAGAGGGGCTTTTGTGTGTTTGTGTATTTTGGCGCGCTGACAAGAAATGCAAGTCTTTGCCCATTCCTTTACGTTTTTGCGCAGGCCCGGCCACACAAACTTTTCGGCGACCATTTTAACCGAAGCGCGCACACCCGGGTGCGCGAGGGAGTGAATTGAGTCGAAAACATGGCGGTGCCATGCAGCTGGGACTACCGGGCGAGGTCGGCCGGTTGAGATGTCGCATATTAGGGGGGGGCACACCGTCGCGTAAACCCCTTTCCTCCAGCCTTAACCCTGTTGGTCCAGACAGGAGTGCGCGCACGTCCGCGTCACTACTTTGCTCCTCTGCCATGGCTGTGTAATCTATCCCTACGTGGATTGGGGCTGCGTATGTGTCCGCGTTGGCGAAGAGTTCTGCGGCTGAGGTAGTATAATCTGTCTCCTCGCGCTCTGGCGATGTCACAGCGCGAGAGAGGCAGTCTGCTACCACGTTAAGTTTGCCTGCCACATGTCGAATGTCTGTGGTGAACTCTGAAATCGCAGCTAGTTGTCTTTGTTGCCTGCCTGACCACGGTTCGGAAATTTTAGCCATCGCAAAGGTGAGCGGTTTGTGGTCTACAAAAGCCGTGAAACGCCGCCCCTCCAACCAGTGTAGAAGAGCTTGGAATAACGAGGCGATGTGACTTATAAACCAAAGTTTATTATCAGCTTCGCTCCTCTAACAAGTCTCATCTAGTGCAGCAGCAGAAGAAGTAAGAGAGCGAACACATTCGGCTCTACGTACTTATACTCACACATACAAAAGGCATGCATATCAAAGCTGACATCCCTCATTATCTTAATCCCCCTCCTTTGTCTTGGTACCCCTCCACCTGGCCCTGGGAGGTCAGGGCGACCTATCTGGTCTCCACCGCAGTGCCTCAGATGCTCTTTGATCTTCACTGGCAGTTGAGACCCTTTGTCCTGTTCTGAGGTGTGAAGTCGCTTTACATATGTAATCACCAAACATTCTCACATGCTTACACATATGTAGGTTATGGGATATATGATTAATATAGACCACAGAAGACATCATTATGGCAAGACTGGATCACACAGGTTTAAACGGCACTTTATTCACCATGTGGAAAAGCGAAAGTGACAAATGTAGAGAAAGTGGAGTAAAAGAAAATGTTGAGCACATCTTATTACACTGTCACAAGTATGGAAATGAAAGAGTGAGAATGAAAAATGATGTTTGAGAGGCCGGTAGGGAATGGGATTTAACTGGCATTCTGGGAACAGATGGAGATGGAAATTGTTAGGATTTAGAAATAGTACAAGTCAATAAAACCATCGAAGTCTACTCTTCAAAGAACGTCTATGTGTGTAGATGGTTTACCCAGGTTTGTTTTCAAGGAGATCAGTTTACTTGGAACACGTATTTATTTAAGCAAGTTGAATATAGTAGGTTACAGCGCTGGGTCAAACCTTCTCTCCCTGACAGCAACAGGCTGTGTCAGTTCATGAAGTCTGACTGACTATGCTGGCCCTGACCCAGAATATTTATGCACAAAATGAACAAAAGTGAAAGCATGCATTATCAAATGACAGTCCAGGTGCATGGTCCATGGTAGGGAGTCACAATCCGTTCCTGGCACCAAGTGTATCCATTGAAGGCCATTCCTCCTCCCAGGTCAAAGTAGCTGATCCTTAGTATTCCTTATCACAACCGGTTCCTCATCTCCTCCCATGGATCACACAGGACATTGTTATTCTCTGTGCTGAGACAGAGGTCCACTATCTTGCAGAGAGTGAACCACACACTTGGCAATATATAGTCCATTATGGTATATTTGTAGGAGCATGCTCAAATAACGAGGCTGAGTTTCAGTCATAAACCAGCTTTATTTGACAGAACACAAGCTCCTAGCATTCTCAAAGCAGGAAAGAGAAAGAATCATACTTCAACCCCCTTTTATACATTTCCAGCATCAGAATTCAAGTCACATAGTGTCTTCAGTCAACATACAGTTACAAAGCATCCCTTTGAAGCTTCACCATTGTCTCTCATTTCTTGATGAACCGGAATACCCTCTGGGGCGTCTTCTGTGGGACAAAGAGACAAATCTCACACTTCCTTGTTACCTCCTGTAGATTTGAGTCCTCAGTCCTTGCAGACGTGACACTCCACAATACACATTCAGTTCTGTCTCTGTGGCAGCGTGAGCCCACAATGTGTGTCGGCCACACTACCCCCCCCCAAACGTCGAGTAAGGCAAAATCTGCATGGCATAACAAAAAGAGAAACACAAAGCACTCCATACATCGCTAATCAATCCACCAACTGCCTAGGTTTTAATCTTCTGCCAAATCTGCTGCAACTTGGCTTGGCTGCCTCTGCAACATCTCTCTGCACCTGTGGATTAAAGCTGTTAGCACCTCTCTGTGAAGACTTTGGAGAATGTCTTCTCGGCGGCCTGCCCCGGCGGGGGGGCCTCGCGAGCTGCACCTCCTCGTCAGCCAGAACAAAAGCGGGTTTGAGCCTGTTAATGCAAATCAGCTCCCTTCTGCCCCCTAAATCTAGCAGAAAATGCTTCTGCCCGGTCTCCAGCACTCGAAACGGTCCGTCGTAAAACGGCCGCAAACTTGGACGCTGGGCGTCATGTTTAACAAAAACAAACTCTGCATTTTTTAAAGCCTTGGGCACAAAAACGTGTGGGAAACTGTGATGGACCGGGCCAGGAAGCGTGTTTGTTCCTGAGCCGCTCTGCCACGGCTGAGCGGGGGGGCCATTAGGTGCGGGATTATCAGGAAGAAATTCCCCGGGCAAACGGAGCGGCTGAGCGAAAACTAATTCAGCCGGGGAAGCATGCAAATCTTCCTTAGGTGCAGAACGCAACCCTAATAACACCCATGGAAGTTTGTCTACCCAATTTGTATCCGTTAGCGACGCTCTGAGGGCTGCTTTCAATGACCTGTGAAAGCGTTCGCATAAACCATTGGCCTGGGGGTTATACGCGGTGGTGCGATGAATCTTCACCCCCAAGCTGCGGGCCATCGATGACCATAGCTCGGAAATAAATTGGGGACCCCTGTCGGACGTTATGTCCGACAGTACACCAAAACACGCAACCCATGCTGTTAAAAATGCTCGCGCAACTTCTTCCGCTGTGGTTGATGTCAGAGGAATCGCCTCTGGCCAGCGCGTGGTGCGGTCTACCATCGTCAAAAGATGTGTGTGCCCGTGTGATAACGGAAGCGGGCCGACCAGGTCAATATGCACGTGATCAAAACGCTTAGCGGGGATGTGGAAAGGTTCTAACGGGGCCTTAGTGTGTCTGTGTATTTTAGCTCGCTGACACGCTACGCAGGCTGCTGCCCATTCCTTGACCTGCTTGCGCAACCCGGGCCAAACAAATTTCTCCCCCACCAATTTGATCGATGCGCGCACCCCCGGGTGCGCGAGAGAATGGACCAAGTCAAAAACACGGCGACGCCACGCGGTTGGCACCACAGGACGGGGCCGTCCCATGGAGACATCGCAGATTAGCGGGGGCATACCGTTTTGTTGCACCCTGTGCTCCAGCCTTAACCCTGTTGGTCCAGACTGGAGCGCGCGCACGTCCGCGTCGTTAACCTGCTCCGCAGCCATGGCTGCATAATCTAACCCAACACAGACCGGGGCTGCGCGCGCCCCCGCGTCGCTGCCCGGGCCCGCGGCCATGGCTACAGAGTCTGCCCCTATAGGGCTTGGCGGTGCTATTGCACGCGAGAGGCAGTCTGCTACAACATTGTGTTTACCCGCGACATGCTGAATATCAGTAGTAAACTCCGATATTGCGGCTAGTTGCCTTTGTTGCCGGCCTGACCGGGGTTCTGAAATTTTGGCCATCGCAAACGTTAGCGGTTTATGATCCACAAAAGCGGTGAAACGTCGCCCCTCTAACCAGAACTGAAAATGACGGATGGCCAAGTGTAGGGCCAAAAGCTCCCTGTCAAATGCGCTGTATTTCCGTTCACTATCACGCAAGGTCCTGCTGAAAAACGCGAGGGGTTGCCAGGTACCTGCCACAAACTGTTCAACTACCGCCCCCACCGCTACATCGGAAGCGTCAGTGGTGAGCGCCATGCGGGCCGTTGGAACTGGGTGCGCTAACAAAACTGCGTTTGCCAGGGCTGATTTGACCTGGGCAAAAGCGCGCTCCCGCTCCGGAGACCATTCGACTTTATTTGCGGGCTTTTGTTTTTTTAACGCGGTGTACAATGGCTGCATGAGTCGTGCTGCGCTTGGGAGGAAACGGTTGTAAAAATTAACCATCCCTAGAAACTCCTGAAGCGCCTTAACCGTTTGAGGTTGCGGAAAATCTGTTATGGCAAGCACTTTATTTGGAAGGGGAACTGCTCCCTCTGCCGAAACGCGATGTCCCAAAAAATCAATCTGCGCCACCCCAAACTGGCATTTCGCTGGGTTCACTATTAACCCGTGCTCTGCCAACCTCTGGAAAACTGCTGTGAGGTGTTTTTCATGTTCGCCTTCGGACGTGCTGGCTACCAAAATATCGTCCAAATAAACGAACACGAAAGGCAGGTCGCGTAAAACTGCATCCATCATGCGTTGGAAAGTCTGCGCGGCCCCCTTGAGGCCAAAAGGCATGCGCAAGAACTCAAAAAGGCCGAAAGGAGTTATGACCGCTGTTTTGGGTACATCCTGCGCGCGCACTGGAACCTGGTGATAGCCGCGCACCAAGTCTATTTTAGAAAAAATGCGCGCCCCCGCCAAATGAACAGAAAAATCCTGAATGTGCGGAATCGGGTAGCGGTCATGAGCTGAAACGTTGTTCAACCTGCGGAAATCGCCGCAAGGCCGCCACGAGCCGTCAGCCTTTGGGACCATGTGTAACGGCGAAGCCCAAGCGCTCTTGGAGCGTCTAACGATGCCTAGTTTTTCCAGATTAGTGAACTCCTCGCGCGCGATGGCCAGTTTAGCTGGGTCCAAACGCCGAGCCTTTGCAAAAACGGGAGGGCCTGTGGTTGTTATGAAATGTTCTACCCCATGTTTGGCCACCGTTGCTGAAAAAGTGGGGACTGTGAGTGCTGGAAACTGAGCAAGCAGAGTGTGAAACTTACCACCCACGGCTGAGACGCTGGCATGTGCAGTTGGCGGGGCCACCCGAGCTGTGCAGGGAATAGAATGAAAAGACAGTGCATTAATCAGACGTCTATTAGCAAGATCAACCAATAAACCATGTGAGCACAAAAAATCAGCCCCTAACATGTTGAAACTGACTGCTGCTACAATAAATGTCCACTCAAATGAACGGCCTTGTAAGGACAGAAGCATGGTCCTCTCACCGAACGTTTTAATTGTGGAGCCGTTCGCTGCTGACACTGACACCCAGGGGGCTTTAGAAGGCGACAGCCGTTCCGCGTAGGTGGGCGTGACGAAGCTCAGCTGCGAGCCCGTGTCCACGAGGAACTGTTTCCCCGAGCGTGCATCCGTCAGGTAAAGCAGCCTGTTCTCATTGCCGAGAGTCGCGGCTGCTACCGGCCCTCGGTCCTGGCGTTTAAAATTGCACGGTGGGACGCACCTGTGCGCTCTCTCTGCAAAACGGCGGTGGTAGAAGCACGAGCCGTTCTCCGCTCCGCGTCGTCTGGCTCCGGTCACCGCCGTTGTTGGTGCGTCTGGTGCCGCTGGACCCAAGCTGTCTCCGGACGCCGTTCCCGAACTAGCCGCCGCGGCCGAAACCGCGTTCTGCTTGTGGGCGTCAACCAACTTCTGCGCCTCCTTGCTCAACCCATGGTAGTCTCGCTTGGCCAATCGGGGTGACTCTGCCAGGGCCACTCTCACTGCTGGTGGCAGGGTTCGAAGGAATAGGTGGGCGAAAATGAATTTGCCATCCTCGGAGGCTTTGAGCTGCAGCATCTTCACCATCAGGTCCGCAGGTCTATCGTTTTCTGCCTCCGTCAGCGCCAGGAGCCCCTCTGCTCTTTGTTGGACTGATGGGGTGAAATGGCTGATCAGCGCGTCTTTCAATGCGCTGTACTTGTCGCTGTCTGGTGGATGATTAACCAAATCCTCCACTCTCTGGACCGTGTCGCTGTCCAGTTTCGCTACCACGTGGTAGAATCTTGTGTCGTCGTTGGAGATTCTCCGGAGGTTGAACTGCGCCTCGATTGCGCTAAACCATGAGCGCGGGCTGTGCTGCCAGAAATCGGGCAGCCGGAGCGTGGAGGCGGCCATCAGGCTGGCTTCCACCGAGCCCGGTTCGGAAGAATTCTCATTGCTCATTCTCCGTCGTAGGTCACCAGTGTAGGAGCATGCTCAAATAACGAGGCTGAGTTTCAGTCATAAACCAGCTTTATTTGACAGAACACAAGCTCCTAGCATTCTCAAAGCAGGAAAGAGAAAGAATCATACTTCAACCCCCTTTTATACATTTCCAGCATCAGAATTCAAGTCACATAGTGTCTTCAGTCAACATACAGTTACAAAGCATCCCTTTGAAGCTTCACCATTGTCTCTCATTTCTTGATGAACCGGAATACCCTCCGGGGCGTCTTCTGTGGGACAAAGAGACAAATCTCACACTTCCTTGTTACCTCCTGTAGATTTGAGTCCTCAGTCCTTGCAGACGTGACACTCCACAATACACATTCAGTTCTGTCTCTGTGGCAGCGTGAGCCCACAATGTGTGTCGGCCACATATTGGTTATTTTACCTAGACATAAGCAGAGTACAAATATTTTGAGTCACAAAATAACTATTATATGATTATTGATCACTTTATCCCATCAAGAGACAATAAGAATCACGAGAAGGGCTCTTTTCTCTTTTTTAAATAACATAGGATTAAGTCATAGACTTTAGGGGTCCGGTTCAGATGACATACACACTCTTGTACAATAGGTGGCGGTATGCACCTTTCAGTTGTTTACTATCCGCCAGTAACCGAGAGTAGAAGAAGAATTAAACCAAGCGAAGAAGACGAAAGCTTTGTCTTCGGAGTGGGTTGTCGTTTAGTAAAAGACGAGACATCTAATTTATGTACCTTTTAATCAAGTTAGAGACATGTTTTACGAAGCAGTACTAGACTGACATTTTAACAAGAGAAGCAGCAGAAACACTCCTTAGCTTCAACTATAGTTTATCTCGCTTATTTAGCTCAATTTGGGTCCATCATCATGGGTCTCAGTCTCAGCGGATAAAATGAACTCTCTTCAGTGGTTTGGTTGTTTTCAGCTTTTTATCCTCCTTTGTGGGTGTTCAGATAACTCAACCACAGACATCTCGACTGGTAATTTTAGCTCTGCCACCCCAGCTCCGGCTACTCATTCCCCTGGAATCACCGAGGAAGAGACTTTGCTCTCCACGGGGTCCACGGCGCTGTTCCGGACTGAAGAGCCGACTGTGGTCTCCGAAGCTCCGACTGAACCCTCCGTCCAACTTGCCAAGACTCCAGAGGGTAATTTATTCAGTTATTCTGAGCTAAAAATCTCAGCCCTGAACCAAAGATTGGTGCTCATGTTTCCAAAGTTACCAGTCAATCACCCGTTAAACTAGCCAAACTGTAGCCTTTTGTCCTCGTATTTTTTCATGTAAATTTGCGATTTTATTTAGTAAATTTGCTAGTGTGTTTTCTTAAATGCGCGTCTTTTTCCATGCAAATTTGTGGCTTTTTTGTACATTAATTTTTTTATGCAACTATAAATTTGCATTATTTCAACATAAATTCGCAAATTTCTAAATCTTAATTTTGCTGTTTTGCTGAGAAATTTAATTTTTCCACACAGTTTTTTTTATTGTAAATTTGATACTTGCTTATGTAAAATTTATGGGGGAGGAAGTCACCCCCTAATTTTGTACTGTACAGAGCCCTTGAAGCCCGATGACAGGTACTTCATCACTCTATATATAACTAGTGCATACCTGTGCATGCCTGCAGAAAGCAGGTGTAAGCAAGCACATCAGCACTCACTCAGTGATGCCTGCCTTTGATCTTTGATGCTGTCATAGTGAGTCCTGTGATCTTTGACGATGTCATAGCGAGTCCTTTGATGCCTGCATTTGATCTTTGCTGATGTCATAGCAAGTCCTATGATCGTGAGTGGTGCCTGCCTTTGTTATAGACTCTATAACAAAGTCAGGCACTTTGTTATAGATGTCCTATGATGTTCCTCTATAATATAGAGGAACATCATAGGACATTTCACACATAAGGAGTCATTATACATAGGAACATCATTTGCCTTCTGCCTTACTGAGTGAGATTTCCAGATTTACTGCTTTGAGTTTTGATGATGTTGTGGAGAGTGCAAATAAAGGAACCAGACTTTTTTTTTTTTTTTTTTTGTTACTTATTTGTACCCGTAGGTAGACTTGGTTTGCAGTCTGGTGACAAGCCACCGGCTGCTGGTCGCTGCGTGCGCGAGCGCCCTAAACCTACATGTTTTTGGTGTGCGGGAGGAAACCGGAGAAATCCCGGAGTAAACCCACGCAACACGGGGAGAACATGCAAACTCCACACAGCTCACTGTTGGTCGGGGGCTGGGATCGAACCCACGATCTCATGATCCCCACGATCCCCCGGCCGAGGGTAAAACTGTGCTGCCACAGTGCTAAACCACTGCGCCACTGTGCAAGTCCACCGTGGACTTGCACAGCAGACAAACTTTATTTCTCTCTCTCACTTCATTCATACACAGAAAAAGACTTTTTTCAATACACCAGGGTCTCTCCTTTTATATCACTCCATTCCATCCCCCTGCTGCCTGAAATCTTGCATCCCAATACATTCGACACATCCACCCTTTACTGTCCCCACAGCTACTCCTTCCTGCTGCATTACCATAACTTCTCCCATTACAATACGTATTGACCTCCTCTGTTTAATCCCCCACGCTCTACTGGCAGAGGGATTATTTACCTCCCCTCTGCTTCCAGTCTGAGATGAATATCCCAGCGTGGGTTCCCTACACCGCCCCCCTCCCAGAGTCTCAGACTAAGTTTCAACCCTCACGTCCTTTTGGCTTCAGTCTCCTCCCATATCTGCTGTAACGAGGGTTCCTCGACTCCACGGCACTGTTGTGCCGGTGGTGGGCTCTTTGGGGTATGTCTGTCTGCGGGTGGGCAATGGCGAGGGTGGGGGGGACATTCGACTTGTCCGTGTGGCTGCCCTGATGAATCTTTTACCTGGGGAGTTCTCAGTGGGGGTCTTCCACGCCGAGGAGCCCGAGCCAACATCACTTGCTTGTCCGCCACCACAAAGGCGGGCTTAAGTCTGTCTATACATATTTTCTCCTGACGACGACCCAAGTCTAACAAAAAATGTTTCTCCCCTGGTTCCAGCACTCTGAACAGGCCATCGTAGGGTGGGCGCAATGGGGGGCGGTGGGCATCGTGCCTGACAAACACGAATGCCGCGTTCTTCAAAGTTTTTGTCACAAAAGCGCGTGGAAAACAGTGGTGGGCCGGGCCCGGTAGCGTGCCTGTATCTGCGCTATGCTGCGAACGCTGAGACAGATAGTTGTCTGGCGCAGGATTATTTGGTAAAAATTCCCTGGGGAGCCGCAGTGGCTGAGAAAAAACAAGCTCCACCGGGGAAGCCTCCAAATCCTCTTTTGTTGCGGAACGCAACCCTGATAGAACCCACGGCAACCAGTCTACCCAATTTGCATCCGTAAGCGAAGCCCTGAGCGCTGCTTTCAGCGACCTATGGAAACGCTCGCATAACCCATTGGCCTGTGGGTTGTACGCGGTTGTGCGATGAATTGCGACACCCAGGCTACGGGCCGTCGCGGACCAGAGGTCGGAAACAAACTGAGGGCCCCTATCGGAAGTGATGTCCAACGGGATGCCAAAACGTGCCACCCATGTTGTCAAAAAGGCGCGCGCCACATCCGCGGGCATGGTTGCTGCTAGCGGGACTGCTTCTGGCCAGTGTGTGGTGCGGTCCACCACTGTCAGAAGGTGCGTGAACCCCTGCGATGGCGGGAGGGGGCCCACGAGGTCCACGTGAATGTGGTCGAACCTCTTAGCCGGTATACGAAACGGCTCCAGAGGGGCCTTCGTGTATCTGTGTACTTTGGCTCGTTGGCACACTGTGCAGGCTGCAGCCCACTCTTTCACTTGTTTGCGCAGGCCTGGCCATACGAACTTCGCTCCCACCATTTTGACTGACGCGTGCACTCCTGGGTGCGCCAGAGCGTGAACTGACTCAAACACTCGGCGGCGCCAAGCAACTGGGACCACCGGGCGTGGGCGTCCAGTGGCGACGTCACAGATTGGGGGGGGGGGGGTTCCATCTTGCAGTACTCTGCTCTCCAGCCTTAACCCTGCTGGTCCAGACTGGAGCGCGCACACGTCCGCATCACCAATCTGCTGTGTGACCATGGCTGTATAATCTACAGTGGGGCAAAAAAGTATTTAGTCAGCCACCAATTGTGCAAGTTCTCCCACTTAAAAGATGAGAGAGGTCTCCAATTTTCATCATAGGTATACCTCAACTATGAGAGACAAAATGAGGAAAAAAAAATCCAGAAAATCACATTGTCTGATGTTTAAAGAATTTATTTGCAAATTATGGTGGAAAATAAGTATTTGGTCACCTACAAACAAGCAAGATTTCTGGCTCTCACAGACCTGTAACTTCTTCTTTAAGAGGCTCCTCTATCCTCCACTAACCGTTACCTGTATTAATGGCACCTGTTTGAACTCGTCATCAGTATAAAAGACACCTGTCCACAACCTCAAACAGTCAGACTCCAAACTCCACTATGGCCAAGACCAAAGAGCTGTCAAAGGACACCAGAAACAAAATTGTAGACCTGCACCAGGCTGGGAAGACTGAATCTGCAATAGGTAAGCAGCTTGGTGTGAAGAAATCAACTGTGGGAGCAATTATTAGAAAATGGAAGACATACAAGACCACTGATAATCTCCCTCCATCTGGGGCTCCACGCAAGATCTCACCCCGTGGGGTCAAAATGATCACGAGAACAGTGAGCAAAAATCCCAGAACCACACGGGGGTACCTAGTGAATGACCTGCAGAGAGCTGGGACCAAAGTAACATAAGGGCCTTTTCCACTAGCACGCTTTAGCGCGACACGGGACGGCTCAGCACGCTTTGTACGCTTTTCCACAAGCCCCAACACGGTTTAACAGCCGCGATTCTCAGCCCCGCTCCAGGGCAGGGTACAGCAGTGCTGAGCTGTGCCGTGTTGTGACGTTAACAGACTGGTCGCCGCTGATTGGTCAGGTCGTAACCGGCGCTGATTGGTCAGGTTGTAACTGCCCCTCTCCTCCTCCTCATCTACCAAATCTTCACGACCTTCTCAATAAAGTTTTTGAAAAAAAAAAAAAAAAGAATCTTCACGACCGCCTTTACTCAGCACGCAACCACTGTTGGCGGTTTCTTTTCAGTGTATTGCTGTGCTATTTTCATTTATTCTCTATCAAAAATGGCTTCGCGTAATAAGGGTGTTCCATGGACCAATAAGTAGGTGCAGTGTCTGCTCACTGCATTGTCAGACGAATGTATTCAGTGCAAGTTAGACGGAGCCGCCCGGAATGAAAAAATATACCGGGAGGTCTCGACATCGGAGTCCTTTAACGGTGAGTTTTAATTTTTTTTTATTGTGCGTTTTTTCGCAAATATATTCGGTAAGACGCTCAGTTTATTTATGCAATAAAAAAGCTGTTCATTTGTGGATGGATCGCTGCTTTATTGCAGCACACTGCGGACTAAAGCTTTTATTTTAATTATTCATGTGAACAATACGCTGAAATAAGCTTATGTATTCTTGTTAAAAACTATTGTCTTTTCTGTATATATTGCACTTTCGTGCTGTATTTTATTGTGTGCATTTTCCTTGTAGAATGATCCCACGCGTCCGCCGCGACAGCCCGCACGGATTATTCAACCGAGCCTTCCTGACCCACAGCTGGCAGAGACGGCTTCATTCAACCGAGTCTCAGCACTCAGTGGTCGGCGTGTATAAAATGTCGATTAACCTTCATGTTGTGTTGCAAAGTTTTTTTTTTATTTTAATATTTTGTATATAATAAAATGGAATTGTTTTGGAAAGTGTGGTTTGTCTGTTATAACACTGAATTATAAAACAGTATAATTACATAGAAATTCCATTGCCTAGTCTGATCAAAATGATGCTGATCATCCTGTCAGGGTCAACCATTGTAAAGGTAATGTAATTTTTAACTAGACCAAAAAAGAAATCTTTTTGTAAGCTTTCTGTTCTTTTTATTGAAATATCAAAAAAAAATTAGCACCAAGTCAAAGTAGGTACAAGTATATGTAAATTGAATGTTCTATCGGCATTCCAAATTCAGAGATTTACAATACTTTAGAAGGAGTGTAGCATCATCTAAACGGAAAATAATAATACTGTTGTTCCAAACGTTGACCTGAAGGTGAAAAACATGAATTTTTTTAATTCAGTACATCCAAAATGCCCTAGGTTGTAAAAAATAATACAATTTGGTGTTGGACAGTGTGCCACCGTCTCATTATTTAATACGAATAAAAACAAGTTTCAGCTCATTATTTCTAGGTCATTTGGCAGTTAATTCAAAACAAAAGTGACTTGTGTTGTTGCAGCTTAATTATGAGATAAAATTAATTGTGAGATAAAACCACAGAGCGAGCAAGGCAATAATCCTTGGATCCTCCATTTTTTGTCTCGTGTAAATAAGGACTCAGTCCGGTGCGTAACGTCACGGGAGTGTGGCCCCGCCTCGCTGAGAATCTGCTGCTGCCCCGCTTCTAAAACCTCCTAACACAAACCATCACAGCACAAGCACAACACCGTGCTAATGGAGACAGAAGCATTCCGAGCCGTACTGAAGTGAATCGAGCCGTACCGAGGTGTGCTGGGCTAGTGGAAAACAGGCTATAGGCTACCATCAGTAACACACTACGCCGCCAGGGACTCAAATCCTGCAGTGCCAGACGTGTCCCCCTGCTTTAGCCAGTACATGTCCAGGCCCGTCTGAAGTTTGCTAGAGAGCATTTGGATGATCCAGAAGAGGATTGGGAGAATGTCATATGGTCAGATGAAACCAAAATAGAACTTTTTGGTAAAAACTCAACTTGTCGTGTTTGGAGGAGAAAGAATGCTGAGTTGCATCCAAAGAACACCATACCTACTGTGAAGCATGGGGGTGGAAACATCATGCTTTGGGGCTGTTTTTCTGCAAAGGGACCAGGACGACTGATCTGAGTAAAGGAAAGAATGAATGGGGCCATGTATCGTGAGATTTTGAGTGAAAACCTCCTTCCATCAGCAAGGGCATTGAAGATGAAACGTGGCTGGGTCTTTCAGCATGACAATGATCCCAAACACACCGCCCGGGCAACGAAGGAGTGGCTTCGTAAGAAGCATTTCAAGGTCCTGGAGTGGCCTAGCCAGTCTCCAGATCTCAACGCCATAGAAAATCTTTGGAGGGAGTTGAATGTCTGTGTTGCCCAGCGACAGCCCCAAATCATCACTGCTCTAGAGGAGATCTGCATGGAGGAATGGGCCAAAATACCAGCAACAGTGTGTGAAAACCTTGTGAAGACTTACAGAAAACGTTTGACCTCTGTCATTGCCAACAAAGGGTATATAACAACGTATTGAGATGAACTTTTGTTATTGACCAAATACTTATTTCCACCATAATTTGCAAATGAATTCTTTAAAAATCAGACAATGTGATTTTCTGGGTTTTTTTTTTTTCTCATTTTGTCTCTCATAGTTGAGGTATACCTATGATGAAAATTGGAGACCTCTCTCATCTTTTAAGTGGGAGAACTTGCACAATTGGTGGCTGACTAAATACTTTTTTACCCCACGGTATCCCTACGCATACTGGGGCCACTACTGCACGCGAGAGGCAGTCCGCCACCACATTCAGTTTACCGGCCACATGCTGAATATCGGTCGTAAACTCCGAGATCACGGCTATCTGTCTCTGCTGCCGGCCCGACCATGGTTCCGAAACCTTGGCCATCGCTAGCAGCTTGTGGTCCACGAACGCAGTGAAGCTGCGCCCTTCCAGCCAGAACTGGAAGTGGCGTATGGCCAGGTGGAGAGCCACCAACTCTCTGTCGAACGCGCTGTATTTATGCTTACTGTCACGCAAAGCCCTGCTGAAAAAAGCGAGCGGCTGCCAAGAACCGGTGACACGTTGCTCCACGACGGCCCCTATGGCCACGTCCGAGGCGTCGGTAGTGAGCGCTATCCGAGCCGCCGGGTCCGGGTGCGCCAACAGTGCAGTGTTTGCCAGGGCTGTTTTAACCTCAGAGAATGTCTGCTCCCGCTCTGGAGTCCAGTCGACTCTGTCCGCTGGTTTCCGTTTCTTGAGCGCGGCGTACAATGACTGCATGAGCTGAGCTGCGCGGGGGAGGAACCGGTTATAAAAGTTAACCATCCCCAAAAACTCTTGCAGCGCCCTGACCGTCTGAGGCCGGGGAAAATTCGCCACGGCGCACACCTTGTCCGGCAAGGGTATTGCTCCCTCCGGTGAGATGCGGTGCCCCAAAAAATCAATCCCCGTCACGCCAAACTGGCATTTCACCTGGTTGATTATTAACCCGTGCTCCTCCAACCTCCGGAAAACCGTCCTGAGGTGGGTTACGTGTTTGTCCTCGGACACGCTGGCCACCATAGTGGGGCTGCCCATGGGCTGTTTGAGCGCCTGATGATGCCCAGCCTTTCCAAGTTGGCAAACTCCATGCGCACTATGGCCAGTTTAGCTGCGTCCAGGTGCCGAGGTCGTGCGAAAACGGGCGGCCCAGTGGTGGTGATAAAGTGTTCCACCCTGTGTTTAGTGATGTCCGCCGAAAACGTCGGGACTATGAGTGCTGGGAACTGAGTGAGCAGTGTGTGGAACTTACCGCCTGGAGCTGTGATGTTGTCTAGCGTTGTTGGCCCGGCCCATCGAGCTGTACAGGGGAGAGAATCAAAAGACATTGCATTAATCAGGCGTCTGTTAGCAACATCGACTAGCAGCCCATGTGCACACAGAAAATCAGTTCCCAAGATTGGGAAACTGCATGCCACTATGACGAATGTCCACTCGTACATACGGCCGTGTAGGGATACAGTCAGTGTCCTCTCACCAAAAGTCCTAATGTCCGAACCGTTTGCGGCTATCAGCTCAGGGCCGCTAGCTCCCACTAGCTGGTCAGCGTAGGACGGCAGGATGAGGCTCTTTTGGGAGCCGGAGTCCACGAGGAACTGTCTCCCCGAGCGCGAGTCAGTCACATAGAGCAGCTTGTTTTCTTCACTGGCGGTCGCAGCTGCGACTGACTGCCGGCCTTGGCGTTTCCTGAATGCTTGAATTGGCACGGTGGCACACATCTGCGTGCGTTCTCTCCAAAACGGCGGTGGTAGGAGCAGAGCATGTCTCTCTGGCGCTTTCTGGCCCCTGCTGCCGCTACCGTCGCCGGCTCCTCGCCTCCGCTGGTCGTCTCACTGGGTTCCGATGCCACCGCGTTCACTGTGAGGGCTCTGGTGGTGAGGATGATCCGATCTGCCTCCTGGGCTAGCGCATGGTAGTCGCATGCAGCCAGCAACGGTGAGTTGGCCAGGACCGCTCTTGCCTCTGTTGGAAGGTTCTGGAGGAAAAGGTGGGCAAACAGAAAATGCCCATCATCCGTGCTCATTAACGCCAACATCTTCTCCATCAGTTTGACCGCCGAACCATCTCCTAACTCGGAGCACCTCAGGAGCCTCTCTGCTCTCTCATAGTCCGAGAGTGTGTAGCGCCGGGTCAGCACGGCCTTGAGAGCCCCGTATTTATCGTGGGCTGGAGGCTGTTGGAGCAGGCTTGCTACTTGCTGAGTCGTGCGAGCGTCCAGCGCTGTGACCACATAGTAATATCTGGTGTCATCTGCCATTATTCCCCGGAGGGCAAACTGAGCCTCGGTGTGGTGGAACCAAGACCGTGGGTCGTGCAGCCAAA
Organism: Pholidichthys leucotaenia; assembly: GCA_020510985.1. Lineage (NCBI taxonomy): Eukaryota > Metazoa > Chordata > Actinopteri > Cichliformes > Pholidichthyidae > Pholidichthys > Pholidichthys leucotaenia. The sequence continues at coordinate 414,664,600 of CM035836.1, forward strand.
AGTCCGGTAGTTTGACCGAAACAGCACACGTGTTGCTGGGGCTTTCCGTCCGGGCCATCTCTGGGATGCTTGCTGCGTTGCTGGGGCTTCCCGTCCGGGCCGACTCCGGGGTTCTTGCCTCATGTTCCATAATTCGTCAAGGGTCACCAGTGTGGAGAGTGCAAATAAAGGAACCAGACTTGCACAGCAGACAAACTTTATTTCTCTCTCTCACTTCATTCATACACAGAAAAGGACTTTTTTCAATACACCAGGGTCTCTCCTTTTATATCACTCCATTCCTTCCCCCTGCTGCCTGAAATCTTGCATCACAATACATTCGACACATCCACCATGTCCCCGCAGCTACTCCTTCCTGCTGCATTACCATAACTTCTCCCATTACAATACGTATTGACCTCCTCTGTTTAATCCCCCATGCTCTACCGGCAGAGGGATTATTTACCTCCCCTCTGCTTCCAGTCTGAGATGAATATCCCAGCATGGGTTCCCTACACCGTCATAGCGAGTCCTATGATGCCTGCATTGATCTTTGATTATGTCATAGCGAGTCCTATGATCGTGAGTGATGGTCTCTATGACATCATATAGACATCATAGGAACATCATAGGACATCATGTAGACATCATAGGAACATCATAGGACATCATGTAGACATCATAGGTGGTCCTATGATGTCTGTCAGGCGTCATAGACATCATGTAGACATCATAGGAACATCAGAGGCGACTCTATACCATGCTGTCTATATGACCTCAAATAGACATCATGTAGACGTCATCGGAATATCGTAGGCAATCCTATGACCTTGTAGCTAGCCCTATTGTCTATATGACAGCATTGCAAGTCCTGTGTTGCCTGATATCAAAGGATCATCATAGGACATCATGCAGACATCATAGGAACATCATAGGCGGTCCTATGATCGCGACACACTGACAAATATTTCTTGATAGTGATTCAAGAAATGTCTGTCAGTGTCTGTGTGTCACAACCATAGGACTCGCTAAAAAAATCATAGGATCGCCTATGATGTTCCTTCTTCTTCTCTTGGTTACTGGCGGATAGCAAACAACTGAAAGGTGCATACCGCCACCTACTGTACAAGAGTGTGTAACATTATGTCATCTGAGCCTGACCCCTAAATTGTACAACTTAATCCTGTGTTATTTAAAAATGAGAAAAGAGCCCTTCTCGTGATTCTTAGTGCCTCTCCATCTCCATCTGTTCCCAGAATGCCAAGTTAAATCCCATTCCCTACCGGCCTGTCGAACTTCATTTTTCATTCTCTCTCTTTCATTTCCATACTTGTGACAGTGTAATAAGATGTGCTCTACATTTGCTTTTACGCCATTTTCTCTACATTTGTCACTTTCGCTTTTCCACATGGTGAATAAAGTGCCATTTAAACCTGTATGATCCAGTCTGAGTCTTGCAATCATGATGTCTTCCCTCCTGTTTGTTGTTTTATAATTCTTTAGTGCAATAGATTTTTGTATTTTGTAATATACGAGGAGGTCGGGGGCAGTGCCTTTGGCATGGCAAACCGGGGTGGTGGTTCCTCTCTTCAAAAAAGGGGACCGGAGGGTGTGCTCCAACTTTAGAGGGATCACACTCCTCAGCCTCCCTGGGAAGGTCTATGCCAAGGTACTGGAGAGGAGAGTCCGGCCGTTGGTCGAACCTCGGATTCAGGAGGAGCAATGTGGTTTTCGTCCTGGCCGTGGCACATCGGACCAGCTCTTTACCCTCTCGAGAATTCTTGAGGGTTCGTGGGAGTTTGCCCAACCAGTTTACATGTGTTTTGTGGACTTGGAGAAGGCATTTGACCGCGTCCCTCGTGGATTTTTGTGGGGGGTGCTTCGGGAGTATGGGGTATCGGGCTTGTTGTTACGAGCTATTCGGTCTCTGTACGACCGTTGTGAGAGTTTAGTTCGCATTGCCAACACTCGGTCGGAGTCATTCCCAGTGAGAGTTGGACTCCGCCAGGGCTGCCCTTTGTCACCGGTCCTGTTCATAATTTTTATGGACAGGATTTCTAGGCGCAGCCAGGGAATGGAGGGTGTCATGCTTGGTGACCACAGGATCTCATCTCTGTTGTTTGCAGATGATGTTGTCCTGTTGGCTTCATCCAGCAATGACCTACAGCTCTTGCTGGGACGGTTTGCCGCTGAGTGTGAAGCGGCTGGGATGAGAATCAGCACCTCCAAGTCCGAGTCCATGGTCCTCAGCCGGAAAAAGGTGGATTGTCCTCTCCGGGTTGGGGACAGGCTCCTGCCCCAAGTGGAGGAGTTTAAGTATCTTGGGGTCTTGTTCACGAGTGAGGGGAAAATGGAGCGAGAGATCGACAGACGGATTGGAGCAGCATCTGCAGTGATGCGGACGTTGTACCGGTCTGTTGTGGTGAAGAGGGAGCTTAGTTCTAAGGCAAAGCTGTCGATTTACCAGTCAATCTACGTTCCTACTCTCACCTATGGTCACGAGCTTTGGGTAATGACCGAAAGAACGAGATCGCGGATACAAGCGGCTGAAATGAGCTTTCTCCGTAGGATTGCTGGACTCACCCTCAGAGTTAGGGTGAGGAGCTCAGTCATCCGGGAGAGGCTCAGAGTAGAACCGCTGCTCCTCCACATTGAAAGGAGTCAGTTGAGGTGGTATGGGCATCTGATTAGGATGCCTCCTGGACGCCTCCCACTTGAGGTGTTTCAGGCACGTCCCACTGGGAGGAGACCCCGGGGCAGACCCAGGACTCGGTGGAGAGACTATGTCTCCCAGCTAGTCTGGGAACGCCTTGGTATCCCCTCTGAAGAGCTGGAGCAGGTGGCTGGGGAGAGGGAAGTCTGGGCTTCTCTGCTTGAACTGCTGCCTCCGCGACCCGGACCTCCGGAAAAGCGGTAGAAGATGGATGGATGGATGGATGGATGGATGGATGGTAATATACGATCTACCTTTATTATCTTCATCCCATCTTTTTTGCCATAGCTCAATTCCTTTTTTCTTGATTACTGCTTTCCCTTCACCTTTTCCAAGAGACAATGGTATAGTTATTTCTTTCCCACATGCACTTTTTGCTAATTTGTCTGCACAGTCATTCCTTTTCAACCCTATGTGTGGAGGAACCCAACAAAACTGAACTTCTCCACCACCCCATGTACCCTAAATAAACTATGATATAGGTCAATCACCAAGTCTTCCCTTGTAGATTTTAGTGTCTGTATGGTTTTTAAAGCTGCAAGTGAATCTGTGCACACCACCACCCGGTCCGGTCTGACCTCCTTCACCCACTGCAAACCAATAATTATTGCCACCATCTCTACTGTAAACATGGATGTATTGTTGGAGAGTCTTTTTGAGATGGTCACTTTAAACTCTGAAATGTACACTCCAACTCCAACAGAGCCTCTTTGTTCTTTGAACCGTCGGTATAGAGCTGTAAGTAGTTATAGTAATTGTTCCTGAGGTAAATGCTTGTTTTAACACTGATAGAGTGAAGTATGTGGTGGTAATGCACCAGTGAGCTGGTTGCCAACTGCCAATCAAATCTAAAAGAAGAAGTCATAGAGGGAAGTACATGGCGGTAGTCCACCTGTGGGCTGGTTGCCAACTGCCAATCAAATCTAATGAAGAGCTAGCTGGACGCAGTCCAAGGACGGATAATTTTTTCACACATAGGGAGTTGTTCAGAACTCCTTATAAGAACTCCTTATACAAAGATATAGAGTGATGATAAGTCAGTGGCGGTAATGCCCTGTAAGCTGGTTGCCAACTGCCAATCAAATCTAAAAGAAGAAGAAGAGGAACATCACTCATATGCCAATCCTTTTTCCTCATTAGCAGACTAATGTCTACTTCTTTTCCCGGAAACAGCCAAAGGAGAACATTACTCACTGGGCTGGTGTTAGCTATATCAATAGTGGTGTCTAGTCCAAACATTCTGGCTGTTCTTTCAATTGTCCACCCAAACCCGTGTCCCTGGAAGTTAGAATATTCACAGCAGTCTTGTAGTGTTATTTTTGAAATATTCGCTTCACTTCCTTTCAGCTTGACCCAGAATGATAATGTGAGTTTATCTCTTCTCAAATCCATTGGCATTTCTCCTGCTTCTATTAAAACTGCATTGTTTGGTGTTGTCTTGATTGCTCCAATGCACAGACGAAGTGCTCTATGCTGCATTCTGTTTTTTCCAGAGTCGTCTTTGCTGCTGCTCCATAAATCATGAATCCATAGTCTATTGTCGATCTCATTAGTGCTCTGTAAATGTCAATTAAAGCCTGTTTATCTGCACCCCATTGGTGTCCAGCTACGGCTTTTATGAGATTAATGACTTTTTTGCACTTTGTCTCCAGATTTTCAACGTGAACTCTCCCATGTGTATGTACTATCAAACCACAATCCTAGATATTTGAACTCACTCACTTTCTCTATTGGTTGATTATATAATGTTAATGGTTCTGTAGCAGTTCGCTGTTTTGTTTTGTTTTTTGTGAAAATCATATAGCAGGTTTTACCGTTTGAAAATTTAAATCCCCACTCATATGACCACTTTTTCTGTGATGTTCCTATTAGGGATGGGCATAATTTACCGATTAACCGATAATTGATCATTAAGAATTTCACCGAGGATGTTCATTTTCGTCGACAAACCGTTTTTTTTTTTAAACAATCCGAGGTTATTAGGCCTAGTGCACGGCCGTCCTCAAACAATGCAATGGCAAAATTTGGGCACCAGGGGGAAACATTACACCATCGCCGTACCCTGGCGTGCCTCAGTTGATACATGCGGGCTTCCGTAGGGCAATCGCCAAATCATGAAGCGGTTACGGCGAAGTGTTGCGTGGGACCATTTCAATTTAAAAAATGACCAGGTGTACTGCAATCACTGCAATGCAGCATACAAATATACCTCATCGACAGGGTCCATGGAACACCCTTATTACGCGAAGAAACCGCCAACAGTGGTTGCGCGCTGAGTAATGGCGGTCGTGAAGATTCTTTTTTTTTTTCAGAAACTTTATTGAGAAGGTCATGAAGATTCGGTGTACACACGTCGAGGGAAGCTGCAGGAGGCGGCGTAGTGGCTCGACGGGAAGACTATTTCGCACAAAATGGCACAAGAGAACAGCAAAAAGTTCTGCGCGGCTAGACTAAGTAACACGAGCGATAGAGCAATGAATGCGGTCTTCGTTTGTTGGGTGGCCGCTCAGCAGGGACAGAAGCTGGGTAAAACGTCTCGGCCAATCAGCTTGCGGGGTGAAACATCTCGGCCAATCAGCTTGCGAGATTCCCGAGCCGAGCCAACACGAGAACAGAGAGAGGGCTCTCCGTGCTGATTCCTGATGTTCTAATGTAGTCTACCTGCCTTGTTACGTACCTAAAAATGTTAATGATTAACCGATTATTAATCATTAATTCTCCCGACGATAGGTGAAGAAAATTTCACCGAATGCCCATCCCTAGTTCCTATGTCTACATGATGTCTATATGACGTCATATAGACCATAGGACTCGCTAAAAGATCATATAGGATCGCCTATGATGTCTACATGATGTCTATATGACATTATATAGACCATAGGACTCGCTAAAAGATCATAGGATCACCTATGATGTTCCTATGATGTCTATATGACATCATATAGACACCATAGTTTAGAGTGATTGAAGAAAATCTGTGTGTGTGTCACAGTGTCTATAGGCCCTTTTCCACTAGCCCCACTCAGCCCCGGTTTGAAAACCCGGCTCTACTCACTTCGGTTCGGTTCAGCCTCAGTTGCTTTTCAACTACTGCTGGCGCACCTGCTGGCACACCTGCTGTGGGTGGGATTTGTTGAACAGCAGGCGGCGCCACACCCTCGTGACGTGAAACACACGCGACTGAATCCTCCACAACAAACATGGCTGATGACGAGGAGAGAAGGCAGGAGGAATGACTGTGACATGAAACTGGTTAAATCTATGATGCTGACTTGTTGTGCTCTGCACAATCTGTGTGAGAGTCATGGAGAGACGTTTGACACTACATTGGATGATGCAGTAGATGAACCAGTGGTGGCAGCGGCACAGAGAGCAGAGGAGCAGGGTGGTGATATTGTAGCGAACTCAATATAAGCACCCTACTTGGCTTGACAAGTGGGTTGACCCTATTGGCGACACAGGTAGAGTGCGGGACTCCGGAGCGGGAGGCGTGAGTTCAAACCTGCCGGTGGGACGTCGCCATGTTGAGCTGCACGTTACAATATAACATGTGATGCAATACTTGTCTATTTTGTCCCCATTTATGTGCATACATATTTCAAAAATGTTTTTTGTAAATAAAATGTTGTGCATGGTCCATCTACCTGGCCTCTTGTTCATAACGCTTATCTGTTAAGAAGGTGCGAAGCCATCAGCCTAATGATGAGTCCACACTTCTGTTGTGATAATTGCTCACGCTGAGCGCTCTGACAGTCCCGTACGCTGTGGGGGTCACACACGTGTTCCTCCCCACACTCTCAATTTTTTTTCCCATATATTTTTCTCTTTAGCGTACAGAAATGGCAATACGCCCGTATTTGCTAAAATTGCATTTTCCCCGTATTAAAATACGGCGAAACCGTATCACTTGACAGGTATGTAATTACATGCAGAAACACCGCACAGGCCATCTTCACAAAAATCCAGCTCGACAAGCCACTTTTGCTTAGGTGGAAATGCAAATTGAACTATAAATCATGTGCTGATACATGTCATATTTTCCCATGTAAAGGTCTCCCACTTTTTTTTTTTTTTTTTTTTTTTTTTTAAGTTTTTGTAAAGGGTATACAGGTCGTTACAGCAATGCAGTGTTTACATTTTCATCACATGTTCCCTTATTTTCTGATATCTGACAACATTGGAAGATTAATTCTTACAACACCCCTTTTTTTTTTTTTTTTAAAGTGAAAGAAAAAGTGAAATTAAAGAGAAAAAAAAACAAGAAACAAATAACAAAAAAAAAAAAAAAAAACAGTAAAAAACAAACAAAAAGAAAAAGTAAGTAAATAAAGATAAAAGAGCATCTGAGTAGCATTGGAACAAAGAGCGGAACCATTATTGAAATGGTATTTGTCAAAGATTAGATCTAATGGAAGACACATATGCGGTCCAGGGTTGCCAAAAGTTCATGAACACATCCATGTCCTGTCTCAGTGCGAATGTCAACTTTTCCATCGAGTAAATGTCTTGGATCACGTTAGTCCAATCTTCAGGTGTAGGACAGTCCTTCAACATCCATTTTTTAGTTAGAGCTTTTTTGCTTGCCAATATTAAAACATTGAATAAGTATTTTTCTCCTCGTCTTTCCAGTGAGTCCGGTAGTAAACCCAAATACAAAGTTACAAAAGAAAAGGGAACTGTAATTTTGAATATTTTCCCCAATATTGTCTGTACCTTGGTCCAATATTGGTGGATAACTGGGCATGACCAAAACACATGAAAATGATTTGCAGTCTTTTCACCACACAAGCGCCAACAGTTCAATCCCTTATGGGTAAATTTGTTTTGTGCAGGTGTTCTGAAAAATCTTGCCAAGTTTTTCCATCCAAATTCTCTCCACTGCAGGGATGAGGTACTTTTCCATTGCTGTTTATTTAGCTTTTCCCATATTTCCAGTTGTAAAGTGAAATTCCCCTCTTTTTCCCATCTCTCTTTTATATAAGATGTGTTGTCTCCTTTTAAGTCTTGAAGACCTTGGTATATTTTAGAAATGTATCTGATCCCTGGGATCCCTTTATATGCCATTAAGAAGACCTTCAGAACACCTGACTGGGCCCTTTCCAAAACCTCCTTTTTAAGTATATTGTTTATGTGGTGTCTAAGCTGGAAGAACCTGTAAAGGTCTTGATTTATTAGGCCTTGTTTTTTCAAATCTTCAAAACTTCTTAAGATTTGCCCTTTAAAAAAATCGTAATATTTTATCAGCCCTTTCTCCTTCCACTTTTTAAATCTGGTGTCTGTTTTATTAGGAGTAAAGTCCTGATCATAGGCGATCCATTGCAGAAGTCGATAGGGCTCTTTAGTTTGATTCTCTCTGACTATCTTAAACCAAATTTTTAGCGGGGTCTCTATCCACGGGTTAGTGTTATTCAAAAGCTTAGGTAAGACATTGTTCCCTATTATCGCCTGTAGGGGGATGTCACTTGTTATTTGGCATTCGATCTCCTTCCGTTGTGCAGTGTAGACTGGGTTACATATCTCTACTAAAGTTTTAATTTGTGCGGCTTTAAAGTAGTCCCTGATATTTGGCAGCGCGAGCCCACCTTTGTCTTTGTTTAGCTGTAGGGTTCTATATCTGATTCTAGGTCTCTTGCCCTGCCATATGAATCTTGAGATCCTTCTGTCCAGCTCCTGCCATGTTTTTTTGGGAGGTTCTACCGGTATTGTTTGGAAAAGGTATAGAAGACGTGGAAGTATATTCATTTTGACTGCTTCAATTCTTTGTGCAGTACCCAAGAATGGTATCATATTCCATCTTGCTAGGTCAGATTTTATTTTTGTCACCAGTGGATCATAGTTTAGTGATATAATTTTGTTGAGTTGTTTCGGGATATTGACCCCCAGATATTTCATAGATTCCGACTCCCAGTTAGTTTTGAGTTTGCTTAGTGAATAATGATTTGGGTCATAGTTGAATGTTAAAACTTGGGTTTTATGCATATTTAATTTGTACCCCGATAAATCTCCATACTCTGAAAAAACTGAGGTTAGTTCTGGTAAAGAAGTGTCCGGCTGCCCTAGGTATATTAAAATGTCATCAGCAAAGAGTGCTATTTTATGTTCCTTCTGACCAAGTGTAATACCTTGAATTTTTTGGTTTTGTCTTATCCATTGGCTCAGAGGTTCTATGAAGATTGCAAAGAGCAGTGGAGACAGGGGGCAGCCCTGACGACATCCTCTTTCCAGTTCAAAAGATGATGATAAATTACCGTTAATCCTTATTTTAGCTGTTGGTTTTTTATATAATGCCTGTATAGTTCTAATGAAGTTGTTATGAAAATTGAAACTGGATAAGATTCTATATAGAAAAGACCAGTCAACCGAATCGAATGCTTTTTCAGCATCTAATCCCAATATGACTGCATTTAAGTTATATTTTTTTATATGATGAACTATGTGTAAAGTGCGTCGAATGTTGTCTTGTGTCTGTCTTTGTCTTATAAAACCTGTTTGGTCTAAATGAATTAGGTCTGTCAGTATATTTTCTAACCTTTTGGCAAGGATAATGGTAAAAAGCTTATAGTCCTGATTTAGTACACTGATTGGTCTGTAGTTGGAGCACTCTAGTTTATCCTTTTCAGGTTTAGGTATAACTGCAATGACCCCTTCTCTCCAGGAGGGGGGGATTTCCCCTGTGTGGAGGACATAATTAAATGTTTTCAGGAGGAGAGGAGATAGTTGCTGTTTAAAGGTTTTGTACCACTCTGCTGTATAGCCATCAGCTCCTGGGGATTTGTTAGCTTTAAGTTTCATAATTGCTTTTTCCAATTCTTTAGGATGTATTTCTGACAGTAGTGTTTTATTTTGTGACTCCGTAAGTTGGGGAAGGTTTAATGTGTTTAGGAATGCCTCGGATGCGTTTTTATGTTTTTTGTGGGAGTATAAGTTCTTATAGTAATTCTCGAAGTTTTTAAGAATATCTTGAATTCTGAATTTTATTTCCTTTGATACTGGGTCTCTGATTTTGTAGATTGCTCTTTCTGTTTGATGTTTCCTCAATTTATAGGCTAGCAATTTTGCCGATTTACTGCCTGCTTCATAGTATTTTTGTTTCAGAAATGTAAGTTTCTTCTGGATTTCTATTGTGTAGATCTCATTTATTTGGTTTTTAATTTCCTTAATCTTGAGCGAGTCAGTAGAATGAGTGTTGCCTTTGTGTTCTTTTTCTAGGTTCCTAAGTTCTGACTCTAATGTGGATAGTTTTTCTTGTCTTAGTTTCTTTTGGGTTGCCAGTTTTGCAATAATCTTTCCTCTTATTACAGCTTTACATGCATCCCACAGTATTAAAGGGGATACTTCTCCATTATCGTTATCTTCCAAATATCTGAGAATATCTGATTCCAATTCATCTTTCAATGGTCCTTTCAGGACATTTGAATTTAACCTCCAAGAAAATGTATTATTTGTGTATTTTTGGATATTTAAGTCCATGTAGATCGGACTGTGGTCGCAGAGATCCATCAGTCCTATTTTACATGTTTTTACTCTTCCAATGTCTCTATTAAACATAAAAAAATAGTCAATCCTTGAGTAAGATGAATGTGGAGTTGAGTAAAATGTATAGTCTTTTACACTGGGGTTGAGTTCCCTCCACACGTCACAGATTCCCAATTCTTTTAGTAGCATCCGAGTCTTCCTGTTTTGGGTGTTATTTTGATGTGGGGAATTACCAGAAGCATCCCAGTATGGATTCAGTCTAAGATTGAAGTCCCCACCACATATCACTAAACCTTGAGCTTTAGTTATCATTAGGTCGAATACATTTTTATAAAATTTCCAGTTAGCCCCTGGGGGAGCATACACATTCAGCAGGGTGATATCTTCTCCCTCTAGCCGCCCAGTTACCAAACTGTATCTCCCTTCTTTATCTTTGTGTTCTGATTTTTTTTCAAATGTAATTTTGGTTGATATCAATGTCGCTACTCCCCTCCTCCTCCCTGATTTATATGAAGATGAAGAGATCATTTTAAACCCTTGTCTACTGAGTTTATTGTGTTCCACGTCTGTTAGGTGGGTTTCTTGTAAAAGTATTATTCCTGCTTTGTCTTTTTTCATTTTGCCTAGAATCTTGGATCTTTTAACTGGATTCAGGATTCCTTTTACATTATATGAAATTATTTTGGTTACACCCTGTTTCTCCATTGTGTTGTTTTGTTTAGTATAACTGTGTGGTGGCCCTCTTTTGTGCTACTCAGAAACTGAAAGAACATTAAAAACAAGAAAAACATTAAGAACATAGTGTAAAAAACTTTAAAACAAAAAGCTGTCATAAGAACTTCCTGAGCTGAGGTCTTTTTAAAGACCCTGTAAGAGCCTTGATGGAGTGAAGGCTCTGAGGGAAATTCCTCAAACTCTGTTACGTGTTGAGGGCCCTCTCTTACCACTGAAAGTAGTCCCATGCTTTTAACGTGAGTTTCAGAACCCAATCCAAACTTGTAATGATTTTTTTTTTTTTCTTCCTTTTATGCCTAAACCCTGTGAAATTGTGTGCACCCTCCCACCCCCATCACATCAAACATTCACGCAAAAACAGTATTTGTTAGTATGAGGAGAACATGTGGATTATTGTCACATTTCTATTTTAACAAGTTTTTTTTTTTTTTATTACAAAGACTTATTTGTTTCAAATAATATGATTGTTCCATGAAATGTTTTACCACATGCTGAATATGCATCTCCTTTAATGTTTGTTACCTTGTATGAGGGGGGTTGGATGTGCGGATTGATTCAAGAGAAAGAAAAAAAAAAAAAAAAAAAAAAAAAAAAAGGTCGCTATTCCAACCTGAAAACGGATAGTTTATCCGCGACGCTCTGGTGCTGGGTTTCCTGCTGCTGGTCCGTGGATTTTGAAGGTCTTTGTGTTGTCCATGTTTGCGTTTTGATCTTCTCACTCGGGTCTGCTGTGGGTTTAAATACCGTTACCGGGAGGCCTCTTTTCGCCATGTCAGCTGTTGCTTCTTCCGCCGAATTATAGAGACACGTTTCATCGCCGTAGAAGACCCTTAACTTCGCAGGAAATGGTGTCTGAAAGCGCAATTTCTTCTCTCTTAACACCTTTTTCGCGTCATTGTATTCCCTGCGCTTTTTAAGGACCTCCGGGGCGTAATCGTGTTCCACGTAGACTTTTCTCTCCTGGTGCATAAATCCTTTTTTCTGCCAGGCCAGTCTTACAACCTCTTGTTTTATTTTGAAATTGGAAAATCTTACCAACACCGAACGTGGGGGCGCTTCCGCCGCCGGCCTAGCGGCTAATGAACGATGTGCCTTTTCTATCTTCAAGTCGGTGGTTTGTGGAATATCCAATTTCTCTCTTAGTAAGGATTCCACGCATTCTGCCATTGAGTTAAAACCATTTTCGGTTCCTTCTATCAGACCATGAATTCTTATGTTGTCTCTTCTTTGTTTTCCTTCTTGGTCGGTTAGCTTAGCCTCTATAGCTGCTTGTCTTTTGCGTAGGTCTAGCACAGAATCTTCGAGCACTTTTATTCGATCCTCTGTTTCCAAGATTCAGTTCTCGGCCTGGTCCACTCTGCTGTTTGTCCTTTTCAATTCTTCTCTGAATTCCCGAAATTCGGCCGTAACATCTCGGCGAAATCGTCGTAGCTCCTCAAATAGTGATTTCAGGCTAACCCTTTTGTTAGCTATCACCAGTTCCTCGTCTTCTGAACGGAGATCTTCCAGTTCGGATTCTCCGGCCGATACGTGTCCTGGCCTGGAGAATTTCAGTTTCTTCTGTTTTCCTTTAGACATGATGATTTTGTCTTTTGATTTTCACTCCTCCAAAAATCCGTTAAGTTTGATTTTCAATGTGTTATCCTGGATTGGGTCTGAGAACTTCAGTGTTAAGCTGCAGTCGCCATGGCGTCCAGACCGGAAGTCCCAAAGGTCTCCCACTTTTACTTACAAATTGATTTTTAATTTTTGGGAAAAGGAAATATAAATTTTGCACTTGTTGGTAACAACAGTTGTGTGCAACAAAAACACAGTTGTGTATCCTTGTCCAATCTGTCTACTGTTATTAGTGCCAAATTTTTGCTAGATTCCTTCTTAATTTATTAAATTTTGACTGGTGATGCAACATTCAACTTACACGTACTTACCTTTATCAGTGTCTACAAGTTCAAGCACACCTGTACAACTGCTTATAACCTAAAAAATGTACCCGTTCAAGAGAAATGGATTCAGCATTGCAAATTTGTTTAAAATAAAAAAAAAAGCCTACCAAGACATTACGTTTCGTTGTGTTGTTAAAAATTAAATTACCATTAGAAGGCTATACACCTGACCTGATGAACAGCAGCATGTGGAGTGAACAGAGAATGGAATGTGTATGTAATTATTGGCTTTTCTCATACGGTGTCATAACAGATAAACCAGACTTTTGATGCAAACAATACAATTTTATTCCAGAAGCAAAATTTACAAACAAAAAAACAGACTGGGCGATGACATCTCTGCGAGCTCTTCCCTTCGTAACGCAGCGTCCTGTTCCAGGGCTTCATGCGCATCTGCCCGCACATCTGCAGCCACCTGTCGCAAATGCTGCATGTACTCCTGATTCTTGCCGCTGGTCATGTTGCCGTTCCAAGAGCCGCATCTCTTCGTCATGCATGTTGACCATCGCTGATGTAAGGTCAGCGATGGGAGTTGTCTGTTTTCGTCTTGCCTAGATGGAAAGACAGAAAGGCATGGTCGTTAAAGCTGGATCACTACATATAATATGGAATTACACAGGTGAAAGTCTGTGGTGGAATGTCACTATTATATTATGCTTCATTGCTGTATATAAGCTGAACTGTCATGTTGCTGCCCCTCAGTAGAGCAGATTTTGCAACACGCAGGGTGCTGTCTTCGGCTGCAGCCCCCCTGCAAAACTAAAAAGGATTAAGATTAAGAATATGGATGGATGGATGGGTAATGTTTAAACTAGTTGCTTGTAGTGTGGCCGCAGAAATCTGAATGGGTTAATACAGTCAGCTGACGCGAAGCATTTCAATGAAGCATGTTGATTTCAACGGCAGTTCATGCACTTTGTCTAAAACAGGAGTTACAACAGCACTTCAATCACCACACCTAAAAATGGTTGTGGAACACCGATAAGTGAAGACCAAAGAATAACCTTTTTGTACATTTAAAAAGACATTTTCAATTAATTAATATGCAGCTACAGGAAATTGCATTAATCAATTTGGTACATAACTTGTTAGGCTCCAGCCCCACCGCGACCTGTAAAGGATTAAGCGGTAGAAGATGGATGGATGGATGGATTTTCGACCCTGGTTTCCGCTGCTGGACCTGTTTCAACCCAAAAAAAAAATCGTGGTTATTGTGCCTTACCGGCACTTGAACGTGATCCAGATGGAGCTGGTGATGTGGAGCTGATCCAGCTGGCGCTCAGCCAGACGCACACGCAGACGCAGCGCCAGGAGAGTCCGCTGTGTCCGTCATGTCCACTGAGGTGGACCCCTGTGATATGAAATGCGATTCTAGAAAGAAAATGCACGCAATTTAAAACTTAACACCAAAGTGCAACATGTACACAACACTCTCAAGTTTTTAATCGGAATACAATAAGCGTAATTCAGCGTTTTGTTCGCGCTAATACTTAACACAAAGCAAGCGTGAATCTGCAGTTGGCTGCAAAACAATACGCGAGCCTCAGTAACAACCGTTACAATCTAACAACCTTCCTATTTCTTAAAAACAGTGAGCTTGGCATAGAACGGATCAAGTGGCGAACAGATGCGCAATATCAAATAAACACTCACCATCCACAGTTTCCAAGGGCCGTGACCGTGACCGTGATCGTGTGGAGCCCAATGTCTCTCAGCGAACCACTTCCACTCCTTCCATCCGCTGAACTTGGAGCAATGTGGTCCTTCACTGCTTGGTAATCGCTTTTCAGCTTTTTCAGCTTCTCCCGACACTGTTTGGCAGTACGGAGGTGCCCTTGAGAAGCCATCTGCTCGGACACCTGCATTTCGAGTAGATCCGTCCAACTCGCGCTGGATGCGATCGTGGCCTAATATAGAAAGAAAATTGCGCACCTCCTAATATATAATATTAGGAGTATATTATTATATAAGTATATTATACAGTATATTAATATAATATACCGTATTAAAGGGGCGCACTGTGTTCACTGCTGAACAATTACAAATGGCGGTCGTGGAGTAAATTCAGCAGAAAAAGTCGCTTTCATGACGTTACAACCTGACCAATCAGCGGCGACCAGTCTCTTAAAGTCATATCACAGCCATACTCAGCCCTACTCGGCCCGGTTAGACCCTGCCCTGGATCAGGTACGAAAAAAGTACCTGCTTAACCGGTGCTGGGGCTAGTAGAAAAGCACCTAAAGCGGGCTGAGTGGTGCGGTGTAGGG
The DNA here is from genome assembly GCA_020510985.1 of Pholidichthys leucotaenia. Taxonomy (NCBI): domain Eukaryota; kingdom Metazoa; phylum Chordata; class Actinopteri; order Cichliformes; family Pholidichthyidae; genus Pholidichthys; species Pholidichthys leucotaenia. The sequence continues at coordinate 414,679,713 of CM035836.1, forward strand.
CCAAGTGAGGCTAGTGGAAAAGGGCCTTATGACTATGGTGTCCATAGGCACATCATAGGCTCAGTGATGCATCAAAAAACCAAAACGATACAACTATGCATTGGCAATGGCAAGTATTGGCATTAAGGAGATCCCTATGCCTGGCTTCAACTCAGGCATACATATGCAAGGTAAAGTGCAAAAGATCATAGGACTTGCTAAAAGATCATAGCACTCACTATGACATCAAAGATCAAAGGCAGGCTTCAAGGTAAAGTTTAAAAGATCATAGGACTTGCTAAAAGATCATAGCACTCACTATGACATCAAAGATCAAAGGCAGGCTTCAAGGTAAAGTTTAAAAGATCATAGGACTTGCTAAAAGATCATAGCACTCACAATGACATCATCAAAGATCAAAGGCAGGCTTCACTCACGATCATAGGACTGTCTTATAGACATCATAGGCACATCATAGGCTCAGTGATGCCTGATGTCATAGCTGACATCATCAAACCCTGTCTGTCACAATCGTAGGACTTGCTAAAAGATAATAGGACTCGCTATGAGTTCAAAGGCGGGCTTCACTCATGATCTCAGGGCTCGATAAAAGATCATAGGACTTGCTATGACATCAAAGATCACAGGCAGGCATCACTCACGATCATAGGACTTGCTGTGATATCTTCAAAGATCAACGGCAGGCATCACTCATGATCATAGGACTCACTATGACATCATCAAAGATCAAAGGCAGCCATCACAGATCAAAAGCAGTCATCACTGAACGAGTGGTGACGTCAAAAATCAAAGGCAGGTTTCACCATGGTTACTGTTGCCATGGTAACAGTAACTTTCTACAGGCATGCAGAAATGATGCCCCAGAGGACACAGTCAAAGGACGGATAATTTTTTCACACATAAGGAGTTGTTCAGAACTCCTTATGAGCTCCTTATACAAAGATATAGTGATGATAATCAAGTCAGTGGCAATAATGCACCTGTAAGCTGGTTGCCAACCACCAATCAAATCTAAAAGAAGAAATGCTTGCTTACACTTGCTTTCTGTGGGCATGCACAGGTATGCAGTAGTACATATTTGCCACTTTTTCTATGAAATTTCTATTTCTTTTATTTCACATACAAAGTATATGCATGAAATACATTTTTCATGTTTTAAGTAAGATTTTGTGCACTGGACTATGTAATATTGTTCTCTGAATTGGACATTATGAATACAGCGTGTTGCCAAAAGTTAATAAATTCAAATAATTGTCATAAAATGAAAGTAAATGTGTAGTGTAGCATATTTGAAAGGGAGAAATAAGGGAATTTCTTCTTCTTCTTTTAGATTTGATTGGCGGTTGGCAACCAGCTTACAGGTGCATTACCACCACGTACTTCACTCTATATCATCACTCTATTTGGTCAGGAGCTATATTTTTTTCAATTCAACTTTATTTATATAGCGCCATTTCACAACAGTCATGACTTTGCCAGATATGGAGTTTCTACTGCTGAAATACCTTCCCTACTATCTACCAAGGGAATTCACTGCTATGTTTTTGACCACTGTTTACATCCCACCGCAAGCCAACTCCACGGCAGCACTCAGCAAACTCCGTGACATCTTGAGTGAGTTTGAGAAGGCTCATCCTGATGCTGTTTTTATCGCCGCTAGTGATTTCAATCAGTGCAACCTACGGACTGTACTCCCCAAGTATTGTCAACATGTTGATATTCCAGCCCATGACAAGAACACATTAGATCATGTCTATAGCAATATACAGTGCATCTGGAAAGTATTCACAACACTTCACTTTTTACACATTTTATGTTACAGCCTTATTCCAAAATGGATTAAATTCATTTTTTTCCTCAAACTTCTACACACAATACCCCATAATGACAACGTGAAAAAAGTTTGGTTTGGGTTTTTTTTTCAGATTTTTGCAAATTTATTAAAAATAAAAAACTAAGAAATCACATGTACATAAGTATTCACAACCTTTACCATGAAGCTCAAAATTGAGCTCGGGTGCATCCTGTTTCCACTGATCATCCTTGAGATGTTTCTACAGCTTAATTGGAGTCCACCTGTGGTAAATTCAGTTGATGGCACATGATTTGGAAAGGCACACACCTGTCTATATAAAGTCCCACAGTTGACAGTGCATGTTAGAGCACAAACCAAGCACGAAGTCAAAGGAATTGTTTGTAGACCTCCAAGACAGGGTTGTCTCGAGGCACAAATCTGGGGAGGGGTACAGAAAAATATCTGCTGCTTTGAAGGTCCCAATGAGCACAGTGGCCTCCATCATCCATAAATGGAAGAAGTTCGGAACCACTGTGACTCTTCCTAGAGCTGGCCAGCTGTCTAAACTGAGTGATTGGGGGAGAAGGGCCTTAGTCAGGGAAGTGACCAAGAACCTGATGGTCACTCTATCAGAGCTCCAGCATTCCTCTATGGAGAGAGGAGACCCTTCCAGAAGGTCAACCATCTCTGCAGCAATCCACCAATCAGGCCCGTATGGTAGAGTGGCCAGACGGAAGCCACTCCTTAGTAAAAGGCACATGGCAGCGTACCTGGAGTTTGCCAAAAGGCACCTGAAGGACTCTCAGACCATGAGAAACAATATTCTCTGCTTTGAGACAAAGATTGAACTCTTTGGCGTGAATGCCAGGCGTCATATTTGGAGGAAACCAGGCACTGATCATCACCAAGTCAATGCCATCACTACAGTAAAGCGTGGTGGTGGCAGCATCATGCTGTGGGAATGTTTTTCAGTGGCAGTAACTGGGAGACTAGACAGGATAGAGGGAAAGATGAATGCAATGTACAGAGACATCCTGGATGAAAACCTGCTCCAGAGCACTCTTGACCTCAGATTGGAGCGACGGTTCATCTTTCAGCAGGACAGTGACCCTACGCGCACAGCCAAGATATCAAAGGAGTGGCTTCAGGACAACTCTGTGAATGTCCTTGAGTGGCCCAGTCAGAGCTCAGACTTGAATCCAACTGAATATCTCTGGAAAGATCTGAAAATGGCTGTGCACCGACGCTTCCCATCCAGCCTGATGGAGCTTGAGAGGTGCTGCAAAGAGGAATGGGCGAAACTGCCCAAAGATAGGTGTGCCAAGCTTGTGGCATCATATTCAAAAAGACTTGAGGCTGTAATTGTTGCCAAAGTTGCATCAACAAAGTATTGAGCAAAGGCTGTGAATACTTATGTACATGTGATTTCTTAGTTTTTTTTATTTTTAATAAATTAGCAAAAATCTCAAAAAAAAAAAACTTTTTTCATGTTGTCATTATGGGTTGTTGTGTGTAGAATTTTGTGCAAAAAATGAATTTATTCCATTTTAGAACAAGGCTGTAAAGCCCCTTTTTCACTAGCACCTTCTCAGCCCTACTCGACTTGGCACGGTGTGGTTGATTTTCCATTTGACTGAAACAAACCTCAAGTGGGTGGGATCTTTACGGCAAGGCGGCCTGACATTCCTGTGATGTCATTTGTATGTGACACAAGCAAAACACAAGATGGAGGATATCGAGGCGATGGTATATCTGCTGCTTGCTCTATATGGCTTTTTGTCAAAGTAAAGGCAAAAAAGAAGAGCCAGAGAGGCTACAGGCAGTGAGATGAAACACTCTGGAAAAGTACTGGAGAGTTTAGGAAGCCATAGAGCAGTATAAAGCCGAAGACGTGAGGATACGAACTAGGTCACATATGAAGGTAATGCTAGTTTGCTACAGTCACTAATAAGTCCCCCGTACTACATTTTAATGGTGGCAAGTTATCGCTATTCGGTACTAAAATATGTATGCTTTGTGTGTGTTTCAGATGGCGCTCTTGTGGCAAAATTATTGCTTCAAACCGTCAGTCTGGGCATTCAACCGAGCCTCCCAGTGGTAGGATGTTTCCCCAGCTTCACGAACGTGCAGTGGTTGCAGAACTTCAGAATGTCTGTAGAAACGTTTAGCTTCCTGTGCAACAAATTGCTCTGATCTATGTGAAATTCATGGAAAGACTGTTGAGACGTCATGGGATGTACCTGCTCCAGCAGCACTTGAGCCTGTGGTGGTGGTGTGCCAAAAATTGATCATCTGCCAAAAGTTGATCGCCAGGTTCCATATTGTAGTTATGGGTTTATATTAGCCGTAAATACAGTGGTGTGAAAAAGTGTTAGCCCCCTTCCTGATTTCTCATTTTTTTGTATGTTTGTCACACTTTAAATGTTTCAGATCATCAAGCAAATTTAAATATTAGACAACAATAACACAAGTAAACAAAAAATGCAGTTTTTAAATGGTGTTTATTATTGAGGGGAAAAAAATCCAAACCTACATGGCCCTGTGTGAAAAACTGATTGCCCCCTAAACTTAATGACTGGTTGGGCCACCCTTAGCAGCAACAACTGCGATCAAGCGTTTGTGATAACTGGCAGTGAGCCTTTTACAGTGCTGTGGAGGAATTTTGTCCCACTCATCTTTGCAGAATTGTAATTCAGCCCCATTGGAGGGTTTTCAAGCATGAACTGCCTTTTTAAGGTCATGCCACAGCATCTCAATCAGATTCAGGCCAGGACTTTGACTAGGCCACTCCAAAGTCTTCATTTTGTTTTTCTTAAGCCATTTAGAGGTGGACTTGCTGGTGTGTTTTGGATCATTGTCCTGCTGCAGAACCTAAGTGCACTTCAGCTTGAGGGCACAAACAGATGGCCGGACATTCTCCTTCAGGATTTTTTGGTAGACAGCAGAATTCATGGTTCCATTTACCACAGCAAGTCTTCCAGGACCTGAAGCAGCAAAACAGCCCCAGACCATCATACTACCACCACCATATTTTACTGTTAGTATGATGTTCCTTTTCTGAAATGCTGTGCTACTTTTATGCCGAATGTAATGGGACACACACCTTCCAAAAAGTTCAACTTTTGTCTCATCAGCCCACAGAGTATTTTCCCAAAAGTCTTGGGGATCATCAAGATATTTTCCGGCAAAACTGAGACGAGCCTTTTATGTTCTTTTTGCTCAACAGTGGTTTTCATCTTGGAACTCTGCCATGCAGGCCATTTTTGCCCAGTCTCTCTTATTTTGGACTCATGAACTCTGGCCTTAACTGAGGCAAGTGAGGTCTGCAGTTCTTTGGATGTTGTTGTGGGGTCTTTCCTGACCTCTTGGATGAGTCTTTGCTGCACTCTTGGGGTAATTTTGGTCGGCCGGCCACTCCTGGGAAGGTTCACCACTGTTCCATGTTTTCGCCATTTGTGGATAATGGCTCTCACTGTAGTTCACTAGAGTCCCAAAGCTTTAGAAATAGCTTTATAACTTTTCCCAGACATAAATCTCAGTTACTTTGTTTCCCATTTGTTCCTGAATTTCTTTGGATCGCAGCATGATGTCTAGCTTTTGAGGATCTTTTGGTCAACTTCACTTTGTCAGGCAGGTCCTATATAAGTGATTTCTTGATTGAGAACAGGTGTAGCAGTAATCACGCCTGGGTGTGGCTAGAGAAACTGAACTCAGCTTCCTGAAGATGTGATAAACCAAAGTTAATTTATGTTTTCACAGGGGGGCAGTCACTTTTTCACACAGGGCCATATAGGTTTGGACTTTTTTTTTACCCTTAATAATAAACACCTTAATTTAAAAACTGCATTTTGTGTTTACTTGTTATCTTTGTCTAATATTTAAATCTGTTTGGTGATCTGAAACATTTAAGTGTGACAAACATACAAAAAAAAAGAGAAATCAGGAAGGGGGAAAACACTTTTTCACACCACTGTATATATTTCAACAGGTAAACAGTACTGAGTTAGGTATAATAAGATATATTTAACAATTATGATGCATTTTTAAGCCAAAACAAACTTGATCTTGGATTAAAAGCAATTAAATTAATGCAGTCACAAGGTCACATGGAGAAATACATGGATTTACTGGAGATATACATGTAGATACTGTTTACGTAAATATATATTCTATGCATCAACAATGTTCTATACATGTACTCATTTAGTATTGCACAAGGAATTTTGACAATAAACTTTTGTACCTTTTGCAGATGTGTCTCCACTTTTGTTTGTTTTATTTGTGAAGGTTACCAAGTGACAAATTAAATGCTTAAAGATTGGAAAAGCTGTTTAAGAATAATCCAGCGGTTTGAGAAATCACTTGGTTTGGTGTAAGTCTGTCAACAGAATTATGAACCATAAAGAAGTTTGTGTTAAAATATATTAAATCCCATTAAACCCTAACCCATTATTTGGAAATACAGATGTTAATATGGCACAGAATGTCTCGATATACTGGTACTATCGCTAAATTGTGCATTGTATTCTGCACTGGCACATCCAACAATACAGTCTTCAGTAAATAAAATAATTGTTTTGGTTACTTTTTTTTAAAAAAATGAGCCATTATTTTCAGCATCACTGATAAATGTTTGATTTGTGCTGTTGACTCTTTTCCTACTGGTGTCTTAACAGCCAAAATTGAAAATCATGATACAAACACATAAGTCACTAAATTATTTATTACAACCAGCAGCAAAATCCAGATTATTTAGAATGTGCAAAATTCAAACTCTACAACTGTAAAAATAGAAAAAAGAAAAAAAAAAAACTCTGAATGGGTCACACGCCGGTCACTCATCGCCTTGGCAAGGTCGCCCAGCATACCAAGGATTGCTTGATTGAAGGCAGCATTCTGAGCCATCTCCTCCCTTCACAAGGTAGTTTCATGCTCCCTTGCCTCACGTGCCTCACTGAGAAGCAACTGGATGTGCAGCTCACGCTGGTCCCACTTCCACAGATCTTTAGCCTGCATCTCTGTAAATAGTATCCTAAGTTCCAGTTTGGGGTGGATCGTTACACTACAGTGAAGGACGCGTATCGCGCTGTTCCCCGCGCTGCGCTCGGACTATCTGATCACGCGATGGTCCACCTCATTCCCACATACAGACAGAGACTGAAGCTCACTAAACCTGTTGTGAGCGCTACGAAGAAATTGACCAGTGAAGCTGAGGAGAAGCTGAGCACGTGCATGGAAATAACTGACTGGGGCATGTTTAAAGGAGCCACGCATGATCTGGATGAGTACATGGACACTGTGAACTCATATATCCACTTTTGTGAGGAGAGCATTCTTCCATCGCGCACCAGGGTGAGGTACTCAAATGACAAGCCCTGGTTCACTGCTAAGCTCAGACAGATCAGGAAGGAGAAGGAAGCAGCGTTGAAAAGTGGAGACAGGGACTGCTACAGGGAGGTCAAATATCGGTTTAACAGAGAGCTGAGGAGAGCTAAATCTGTGTATTCTGAGAGACTCCAGCAGCAGTTCACTGCTAACGACTCTGCTTCTGTGTGGAGAGGACTGAGGCAAATCACCAACTATCGGCCTCAGGCTCCTAAAGGTCAGGATGACAAGGCCCTTTGTCAAAGACTGTCCCAACATTATGCCCGTTTTGACACCTCGTCAGCTGTGTCCATCTCCCCCCTCCCCCCAGCGCCACTGCCTCCACGGTCCCTACTTCATCAAAGCGCCCCCCCCCCTCCTCCCCCCCTGCCCTTGTCATCAGTGAGCAGGACGTGCACAGACAGTTCTCCAGACTGAACCCGCGCAAGGCCCCCGGTCCGGACGGCGTGTCTCCCTCCACCCTGAGACACTGTGCGAAAGAGCTGACTCCTGTCTTCACAGACATTTTTAACACCTCCCTGAAGTTATGCCACGTGCCGACCTGCCTCAAAACCTCCACCATCATCCCTGTCCCCAAGAAGCCATGGATCACTGGACTTAACGACTACAGACCTGTAGCGCTCACCTCTGTAGTCATGAAGTCCTTTGAGCGCCTGGTCCTGCCCCACCTCAAGTCCATCACCACTCCCCTCCTGGACCCGCTGCAATTGCCTACCGAGCCAACAGGTCTGTGGACGACGCAGTCAACCTGGCCCTCCACTCCATCCTGCAGCACCTGGACTCCCCGGGAACCTACGCCAGGATCCTGTTTGTGGACTTCAGCTCTGCATTCAACACCATCCGCCCCGCTCTGCTGCGGGACAAGCTGTCCCTGCTCAACGTGCCTGACTCCCTCTGCAGGTGGATCACCGACTTCCTGACGGACCGGAGGCAGCATGTGCGGCTGGGAAAGACTGTCTCAGACTCTGTCAGCATCAGCACCAGATCACCCCAGGGCTGTGTACTTTCCCCCCTACTCTTCTCCCTTTATACCAACTCCTGCACCTCCAGCCACCAGTCTGTCAAGCTGATCAAGTTTGCGGACGACACCACCCTCATCGGGCTCATCTCCAACAGCGACGAGTCCGTCTACAGGAGTGAGGTGGCCCAGCTGGCGTCCTGGTGCAGCCACAACAACCTGCAGCTGAACGCTCTGAAGACAGTGGAGATGATTGTGGACTTCAGGAAAGTCACAACCCCTCTGCCCCCCCTCACCCTCACAGGCTCTCCCATCACCACTGCAGATTCCTTCCGCTTCCTGGGCACCACCATCACCTGGGACCTCAAGTGGGAGCCGACCATCAGCTCCCTCATCAAAAAGGCCCAGCAGAGGATGTTCTTCCTGCGGCAGCTGAGGAAGCTCAAGCTACCCACCAAGATGTTGGTACAGTTCTACACAGCCATCATCGAGTCCATCCTCACCACCTCCATAACCGTGTGGTACGCAGGAGCCACTGCCAGGGACAGACTAAGGCTGCAGCGCGTCGTGCGCGCTGCTGAGAAGGTGATCGGCTGCAAGCTCCCATCCCTCCAGGACCTGTACATCTCCAGGACCCGGAGGCGTGCAGGCTGGATCATTGCCGATCCTTCACACCCTGGTCATGTACTGTTTGCCCCCCTCCCCTCAGGTAGAAGACTTCGGTCCATTCAGACTAAAACCTCCCGTCACATGAACAGCTTCTTCCCCTCTGCCATCGGACTGCTGAACACTAAGTGACTTATTGACTCTCGTGCACTATGTACAGCAGCTCAACCAGACTCATGTCAATCATCACTGTTTTCTTTTTGCATTACCGACTGCACTATGTGGTACTCCACAATATCTGCTGCTCGCTAATATATTTAAAAACTGCTTTGACTAGTATTACTCATTCTTATTCTACATTTTATTGCATGTATAGTTTTTTATTTCTATCTTTTATTTTTATCATGTTTAATGTTGCAGCATTGCACCGAGACAAATTCCTAGTTTGTGTACTACATGAACAATGGCAATAAATCTGATTCTGATTCTGATCGTTTTCCTCTTGCCTAGACAAAAGACAGAAATGGGTGGTGGTTAACCCCTTGCACTCTGGTCAATTTCCCTAAAAACGCCAAAAAATAACTTACCCAAAGTAAATCAAAAGCTGTAATTCAATCCTTTGCAGCATCTTCATGGGGTTGGTCTCATTTAAAAGAAAACACTTTGAATTTTTTGGCAAAACAGTCATAATCTCTCTAAGTGCTCCTCCCACTGAGTAACAGTCATCTAAACATACTGAACTTGAAGAAAATATATTTTGCCTGGGTGTTTTTTTGGATACAAATGTTTGCAAATAACACACAGCTTCAGATCCGGGCTGGAAAATGCAACAGAAATGTAGAACCAAGTGTTATCCAGCTGAGGTCAAAATTTTGTAACAATACCACAAAAAATGAATATATTTCACAGCTTTGTTCTCAGGTAGTTCCCAGGCGTTTTTGAACTGTGCCAAATGGCACAGTTTGGAAAAACGTCTAACTTTTGAATGATTCAATGTAGAAGCTTCATCTTGGGCTCTAATGAAAGGTGACACTCAGGGCTGTGTGTGTGTGTGGGGGTTGTTTATTCATTCATTCATGAATGAATGAACAAACAAGCCCCCACACACAAAGAAGCATGCCACGTAAAAAATGTGTGGCTTTTTTTTTTTTTACAAGAAAAAATAACCTACAGTGCACTAAAAATTATTCTAAAATATCTGTAATGTAGAAGATAACAACTCCCACCCCCCCGCTACAGAGGACAGACATCGGCCATCGCTACATGACGGAACAGTCATGTGGCGATGTGGCGACCGCGGCGCACAGTCCCCGCGGTCCCCGCGCCCCCCCCCCCCCCCGCTACAGAAGAGTAGCGGGGGGGGGGCATTCACGGTCCGGACGCGGCGCACGAACCATGTACCGCAGCGCACGGACTTCGGACTTCGTGCGCCGCATAGTTGTAATTTACCGATCGGTCAAAAGTCATTTTTGATTACAATTTTCAGGGATAAAGAATAATTTAGCTTATAACACTTACCTGTCCACAACAGCATGTGGACGGTCTATGATGACCATGGAAGAGAATCCTAAACGTCTACTCTGCTGGGACAGCACCACCTGTGGCTGAACAGGCCGATGCGCGAATGGCAGTCCCTGTCACACAGGTCGCACTTGTGGGTGGTCTCCGTGCTGCTGGGTCTGTGGCGGTTCTTCCTGCGGGTCCTTTTTTCATCTGCTGCAGCAGTCAGTCTCTCTTCACCCAGCCTTACACAAAACAGCTTTCGAACTTCTGTGCTTCAATTGGCTCGTTGTATTTGCAGCCGTTGGTAGGCGGGTCCTTCTTGCTAGGTTTTCAGTCATTGGTTCTTCAAGGTTTCAGAAACCCAATTCAAGGCTCTTATTAGTCGAATGAGAGGTCAATCACATCTAAACCAATCAAAGCACTCCTTTGGCTTTCTGTTCGCAGCTGTGTCTGTAGTGGAAGAACGGAAATGCAGCTTTTTTCTTCAGTGCCTCCTAGGACGCAGCGCCCTCATGCGCTCTAGGACGCAGAGACGTGCCCGCCCGCAGTACACCGGAGTGCAAGAGGTTAATCAAAGCAACTTTAAAGCATATATTTGGGAAATATACTTGTTGCTAAAAGCCAGTGGTGGAATGTGACAAAAAAGTGCTTCATTGTTGTATTTAAGCACAATTTTCATGTAGCTGCACTTCAGTAAAGTAGATTTTACAAGGGCTGGGTTATGTTTAAAATCATTTGTTTTTACTGTGGCCTCAGCAGTCACAGAGTTAATACATTCAGTTGAATGGAATCTAGTACTTTAACTATTGTACTTCAAGTCCATTCAAAAGTGAGTTTGTTAATTTTACTTAAGTGGAAATTGTGCTACTTTAGTTTTGGCGCTTTAACTGTACTTAAAAAGCAAAGGATTTGAGTACTTCCTCCACCACTGCTAAAAACAACAGGGTGTGCACCTTGTTTCTTACTAGTCACATTGCTGTATCATGCTAGATGTTGCCGGTGTCAAAGCAGATGCTGGTCGGACTCTAGAATGAAAATACACATAACTTAAGTACATGCACAGCACGAAAGTGCAACATGTAAAACAAACAACTTTTTAACCAGGATTAACACTAGCTTATTTCATCAGATGTTGTCGACACAAGCGCAAAATACAGGCAGAGCACGGAGTTGGCATTGATGGCTAACTAGCTAGCTCATTGTCTGCATACAGGAGACAATGGTGTTATTTGTTCAAAGTGAGCTTTCCACCACTGGGATAAATAACGTAAAAGATGCGTATCGCATCATATCACATCACTCACCATCCTCTATCACGGTTTTCAACAATGATGCCGTGGTCGGGTCGATGCCAGTCTGCCTTCCTCTATTTGCCGGTCGGGGGCTGTAAATTCATTTTGGGTCGCTCCGTCTAGCTCCCTCTGCATTCTCTCATCAGCCAACAAGCACAGAAAAGTCTGTTGTGTGGAGTGTGTGTTTGTGCTGCCATACCTGCCCACAGTGTGACGTCAGGCGGGCACGGCCACTTGTGTATAGTTCTGTTCTCCATAATAAAGTTGGTGGTTGGCTGCATGACAAGAGAGACTCTGACTCCTTTCCTCATACATAACAGTCTGCACCTCCTCTTTAGACCACGGTGTTGATTTCTGTGAAGCACTTTCTATCGTTGTTTGTTCGCTCACTCACTGTTGAAGAATTTTTGCAAATGGCGGCTGAAAATTCTGGTGAAGACGTCGCTCTCATGATGTTACGCCCTGACCAATCAGTGGCCTGCAGTCTGTTGAGGTCACATGTTCAGCTCAACTCAGCACGGTTGGAACCCGACTGAAGTAGGTACAAAAAAAGTACCTGGTACCAGGTACTAATGGAAAGCCCTACAAACTGAATAGAGTCGAGGTGAGTTAGGCTGAGTAGGTACTAGTGGAAAAGGGGCTTAACATAAAATGTTTAAATTTTAAATTTATTTTTAATCTATCCGAAATAAAGATCGATCCATTCATTCATTCATTCCAATGTGGAAAAAGTGAAGCGCTGTGAATACTTTCCAGGTGCACTGTACATGGTGCATAGAGGGCTGCACCCCGTCCCCCCTTTGGACACTCGGACCACATCTCTTTGTTTCTGTACCCAGCCTACAGACAAAAACTTAAACAAACACTCACAAAACAAGTTAAAACGCTGGACCCCAAAGACTGAGAACACCCTGCAGGACTGTTTTGCCCAGACGGACTGGGATGTGTTTAAGGTCGCAGCCACTCTGGAGAACTGTTCTGTCATCATACAGGACTACGCTGAGTATGTGACTGGGTACATCAGCACTTGTGTCAGCTGTGGCGCAGGTGTAGTGTGGCCGACTACTGATCAGAGGGTCAGGGGTTCGATTCCCGCTCTGTCTGCAGTCTGCATGTCGAAGTGTCCTTGAGCAAGACACTGAGCCCCCAGTTGCTCTTGGTGGGTCAGGCCAGCGCCAGTGTATGGCAGCTACGCCGCCATCAGTGTGTGAACGGGTGGATAGCACGATCTGTAAAGCGCTTTGGTCATCTAGAGATGAAAATAAAAGCGCTATATAAGGGAATGCCATTTACCATTTTACCATTTGTGTCGACAATATCGTGTCCACTAGACAAGTCAGGAAGTTCCCCGACCAGAAACCCTGGATAAACAGTCAGGTACGCTGCGTGCTGCATGTTCGCTCTCTTGCATTTAGATCAAGGAATGAGACGGAGTACAAAGATGTACGGACTGAGAGAAACCATCACAACAGCTAAGGGGCACTAGAGAGAAGCTGGATGGCTTCTGCTCTACTGCTGACTCCAGGCAGATGTGGCCAGGCCTGCAGCACATCACAGACTGTAGGACCACAACCAGCACCATCAGCTCTACTGACAGCCTGCCAGATGATCAGAAGATCACCTTCTACACCCGCTTTGAGTCCCCCAGTCACAGCACAGAGAGGAGGCACACATAGACTTCGACCACTCAACTCCCTTCACCTCCCCCAACAGTCTCAACAGACCAGGTGTATAAAGCTCTGAGGAGGCTCAAACCCCACAAGGCAGCAGAGCCAGACAACATCCTTGGGCAGGCCCTCAGAGCATGTGTCAATGAGCTGGCTGATGTTCTCACCTGGATTTTCAACCTTTCCCTCAGCCAAAACACTGTGCCCTCCTGTTACAAGACCACAACCATCGTCCCCATTCCCAAGAAGAGTCTACCTACCTGCCTGAATGATTACAGGCCAGTAGCACTCACTCCAATCATTATGAAGTGTTTTGAGAGAGTGATGCTGGCTCACATTCAGAGCAGCATACTGGACCCCCTGCAATACCAGTCTAACAGGTCCACCTCAGACACCATTGCTGCTGCAATTTACTACTCCCTCTCCCACCTGGAAAACAAAGACTCCTACATCAGGATTCTCTTTGTTGATTACAGTTCTGCTTTCAACACGGTCATCCCACATAAACTCACCCATAAACTGTTCACACTTGGCTTGCACCCCACTCTCTATGACTGACTTTTCGACTTCCTTAATGGCAGACCCCAGTCTGTCCAGATTGGAAACAGAACCTCAGCCAGCATCATTATAAGCACAGGCACCCCACAGGGATGCGTCCTCAGCCCCATCCTTTACACCCTGTCCACTCATGACTGTGTCACCTCTCACAAGGACAACATCATCCTGAAGTTCACGAGCCACACCACAGTGATGGGAAGAATCACTGGCAGGGATGAAGCAGCCTACAGGGGGGAGGTGGCCGGTCTGGTGTCATGGTGTGAGGACAACAACCTCACCCTCAACACAGACAAGACAAAGGAAATGATAGTGGACATGAAGGAGAGGAGACCTCATCGCCCACTGTTCATCAGGGAGCTCGAAGTGGAGAGGGTGAGCAGCTTTAAGTACTTGGGTGTCCACATCACTGAGGACTTCACCTTGACAATGAACACCATACAGCTGGTCAAGAAGGCTCAATGGCGGCTGTACTTTTTGAGGAGGCTGTGGAAGTTTGAGATGTCACCCAGGATCCTTGGCAACTTCTATAGCTGCTTTGTTGAGAGAATCTTGACCAGCTGTTACACTGTGTGGTACTACTGTCTTGGACTGTAGATGCCTGCAGAGAGTGGTGAAGACTGCAGAGAGGATCATCAAGACTCCACTGCCCTCTCTGCAGAGCATCTACAATGCAACCGCAAAGTCCACAGGGGAGCTGCCTCCATTCTTAACCCCCACCCACCCCCAATATGGACTGTTCACACTTCTACCCTCAGGTTGGCGGTACAGAAGTGTGAAATGTAGGACTTCAAGACTCAAGAACTCTTTCTTTCCCACTGCCATCAGACACTTAAACAGCTGATAGGGAGTCTGTAATCATATGACTACCTCATGCAACTGCATTCAGCTGTTTACCTTTGTCACTTTGCATATGTGCAACTGCACTCATTGCTGAAATTGTTTACATTCACTACTCTCAGTGCACATAAGCTGATGTTGCACTAATTTGCACAATGTATATAGTATTTGCAGCTCCATGTATAGAGAATGGGTGCGTGATATCACCCGATGGAAAAATCGCAAGGAGTTGTGGGAAAGGTGGTCTGCCTGTCTTTGTTTACAAGGGAGCGATGAAAGCAGTTAAGCTGAAGTTTTTGAGAGGGTTACTTCAGTATGTTATTATTATTCATCCGAATACTACGCAACATTAGAATGGGGAGGTTTTTTTGTAAGAATTCTCAGAGCACCCGTCTTCATTACGCATGGATTTAAAATCAGCTGGGGACTGAAGTCCATAGAATGTTTGGTATTGTTAGATTCAGCAGCTTCTCCTCTTTCAGGTGACTATAAAAACATCCAGGTCAAAGCAGTATTTACTCCTTGTTTTCATCTTGTTCCACGTCCCGTTTAAATCCCTAAACAGGTTAAAAATCATTTCTAAACATTAATGTTTGTGCTAAAATAAACTTTTGCTCTTGTTTTGTAAACATTGTGGTCTAAACTTTGAGCAGCAATTGAAAAAAAAAGTCACTGTCCTATTTAGTATGTTTTTATAACGGCTAATTAAACCAGTAATTTCTTCGGTGGGCTGGGGGAGTGCTGGGCTTAATTAAATCACATTACTTGATTAGTATTTTATGTCCAGTTGTGTAATAATGTGTATATACTTATCAAGAATCATGACAAATTTGAACATACAGACGTGGACAAAATTGTTGATACCCCTCTGTTAATGAAAGAAAAACCCACAATGGTCACAGAAATAACTTGAATCTGACAAAAGTGGTAATAAATAAAAATTCTATGAAAATTAACCAATGAAAATCAGACAATGCTTTTTGTGGTTCAACAGAATTATTTTAAAAAACAAACTCATGAAACAGGCCTGGACAAAAATCATGGTACCCTTAACTTAATATTTTCTTGCACAACCTTTTGAGGCAATCACTGCAATCAAACGATTTCTGTAACTGTCAGTGAGACTTCTGCACCTCTCAGCAGGCATTTTGGCCCACTCCTCATGAGCAAACTGCTCCAGTTGTCTCAGGTTTGAAGGGTGCCTTCTCCAGACGGCATGTTTCAGCTCCTTCCACAGATGTTCAATAGGATTTACTGTAGATCAGGGCTCATAGAAGGCCACTTTAGAATAGTCCAATGTTTCGCTCTTAGCCATTCTTGGGTGTTTTTAGCTGTGTGTTTTGGGTCATTATCCTGTTGCAAGACCCATGACCTGCGACTGAGACCAAGCTGTCTGACACTGGGCAGCACATTTCTCTCTAGAATACCTTGATAGTCTTGAGATTTCATTGTACCCTGCAAAGATTCAAGACACCCTGTGCCAGATGCAGCAAAGCAGCCCCAGAACATAACAGAACCTCCTCCATGTTTCACAGTAGGGACAGTGTTGTTTTCTTGGTATGCTTCATTTTTGCGTCTGTGAACATGGAGCTGATGTGCCTTGCCAAAAAGTTCCAGTTTTGTCTCGTTTGTCCATAGGACATTCTCCCAGAAGCTTTGTGGCTTGTCAACATGCAGTTGACAAGCCACCCTTTAGGGGTCGCCACAGTGGATTATCTGCCTCCATCTCACCCTTTTCCTTGCATCTTCCTCTGTAACACCAACCATCTCCATGTCCTCCTTCATTACATCCATGAGTCCTCTCTGTGATCTTTCTCTCTCTGTTTCCGGCTGCCGAAGGAAGAGGGCGGAAATAGGGAACTCCGTGTTTGGTTTGGACTTTTTTTTTGATTTTCTATTACTGGCCGCATATTCAGTTTTTGGTTTTTTGGGGCAAGGATGGCGACCTTGGAAATGCCATCTCCGTCTATCCGCCAGGGGGTGCGGATCATTCCCCCGGACAGCAGTGTTACTGTGGAGGAGGTCCTTCTGGCTGTGGGCGAGCAGGTGGGCCATGATGCGATCTGCTTTGTGTCCCGAATTAATAGAGCTGTAGTTGTGTTTCTGGCTGCTCAGGAGGATGTCCACACTCTGATTGGGAGCGGTGTTGTTATCGGGGATACGTATGTACAGGTGTCCCCCTTATCTGTCCCATCAACGCGTATCACCGTCTCAGGTGCTCCTCCTTTCATCACTGACGAGCAGTTGGAGACGGAGCTCCGCAGATTTGGGAAGTTTTTTTTTTTTTTTTTTTTTTTTTTTTTTTTTTTTGTTACTTATTTGTACCCGTAGGTAGATTCGGTTTGCAGTCTGGTGACAAGCCACCGGCTGCTGGTCGCTGCGTGCGCGAGCGCCCTAAACCTACATGTTTTTTGGTATGCGGGAGGAAACCGGAGAAATCCCGGAGTAAACCCGCGCAACACGGGGAGAACATGCAAACTCCACACAGCTCACTGTTGGTCGGGGGCTGGAATCGAACCCACGATCCCCGCGATCCCCCGGCCGAGGGTAAAACTGTGCTGCCACAGTGCTAAACCACTGCGCCACCGTGCAGTTTGCGGGCCCGTTTAGAACTGTGACTTTGGGGTGCAAGGATACCAAGTTAAAACATGTGAAATCACTCAGGCAACAGGTGTTCATGTTTTTGGACTCGCCAACTCCAACTCTGGAAGTGTCCTTCCGGGTCAAACACAGGGACGGCTCCTATATGGTGTATGCGAGCTCAGGACAGATGAAGTGTTTTGAATGTGGAGACGTGGGCCATAAACGGTTCGCTTGTCCGCACAAGCAGCGGGCGGGGGCCTCTGATGGAGCCGTGGCTGGAGCCGGCGGTGCGGCCTCCGCTCCCGCCGCTACTACAGACGACGTTGCGGGGCCTTCCACCGGTCCTGCTCTGGAGCCTGCCGCTGTGTCTGTGGACAGCCCGGCTGTGGCGCCCGCAGCCCAGCTTACGGCTGGGAGCGTCGCTGGTGATGGCGCCCAAACAGTCACTGATGGTGCGTCAGAATCTCGCTGTGTGACATCAGCGGCTGTGCTTCCGGTGGCTGCTACCGTTTCAGAGCAGCACACGGAACAACGCCAATCAGCTGCTGTAGGTGGCGTCCAGGAAAATGTGGCTCATGATTAATCCGCTGGGCCAGCTGAATCAAACGGTCAGCTGAGCTGTGCTGACGAGGAAATGGAATCTGATTCTGACACTGTGTCTAATACTGAGTCTATTGGGGAAACTTGGAGTACAAACATGAGTTTGTATTCACTGGAAGAAATAAATGCTTTTCTGGATGAAACCTATAACAGGGCCATTAAAGTCACTGATTACTTCAGTGACACTGATAAATTTATTAGGTCTGTTAATGTGCTAAAAAGGCAGGTTGGTCTTGACCTCCTGGATGAAAGGAAACGTTTTCGCCTCAAAAAGCACCTAACATCCCTGCGTAAAGCAGCAGGAGGACAAAAGGTCAAGCGCGCCCGACAGAAGGAATAAATGACGGTCTTTCCTCTGACCTTTTTTAGGCATTTTTGGGATATTGTTGGATCAGACTTTTATGACGTTTCTAATTGACTGTTACAGAACTGGATCTTTACCGGTCTCCTGCCGGCGCGCTGTACTATCTCTGCTGCCCAAGGACGGGGACTTGGCCTAGCTTGAAAACTGGAGGCCTGTGGCTCTTCTTTGCACGGACTACAAGGTCACGGTTTACTCGCCTGCAGGACATGGATGCCCCAACATCTTTTTTCTACAGTCTGGACGAGCCTGCTGCAAAGATGACTTGCTTAAAACTCCCACATGGTCAAAGAACTACAAATCCATCTGAGATGAGGAGCCATGCAGATGCAGTGGATTTTTACGGGGCCCTGTTTGGTGAAGAACCATGTTGCATAGACTCTCAACACCAACTCCTTGAAGGTCTTCCCAGGCTCAGCCCAGAGGACAGGGCTGTTCTGGACTGTGAACTGACTTTGGATGAGTTAACTGTAGCAGTTGATCAAACGTCTCAGGGATGTGCACCTGGACTTGACGGTCTTTCTTCTGACTTTTTTAAGCACTTCTGGGATATTATTGGATCAGACTTTTGTGACTTTCTAATTGACTGTTACGGAACTGGCTGCGGGCATGCAGTGCTATCTCTGCTGCCGAAGGATGGGGACTTGGCCTTGCTTAAAAACTGGAGGCCTGTGGCTCTTCTTTGCACAGACTACAAGGAAGAATCGGACTACTAACACTGGCAATGTGGAATAGATGGACTGTAGGGAATATTTTGTGTTCTGTGGGGGAGGGGGATGAGTTATGTTTGCACTTTTGTAATGTGAGACACTTGGTGGAATGATATTGGTGCTCTTACATTTTTGAATTGTGCAATAAAGGCATTTTTTAAAACTCAAAACTCTTTTCCTCCTGCCTGGCAGCTCCATCTTCAACATCCTTCGTCCAGTATATCCACTATCCTGCCTCTGCACATATCCAAACCATCTCAGCCTTGCCTCTCTTACTTTGTCTCCAAACAGCTCAATCTGACCGGTCCCTCTGATATACTCATTTCTAATCCTGTGCGTCTTAGTCACTCCCAATGAAAATCTTAGCATCTTCAACTCTGCCACCTCCAGCTCCACCTCCTGTCTTTTTGTCAGTGCCACTGTCTCCAAACCGTACATCATAGTAGGTCTCACTACCATCTTGTAAATCATCCCTTTCACTCTTGCTGCTACCCTTCTGTCACAAATCACCCCTGACACTTGTCTCCACCCACTCCACCATGCCTGCACTCTCTTCTTCACCTCTCTTGTGCATTTTCCATTGCTTTGGATGGTGGACCCTAGGTATTTAAACTCATCTACTTTCACTACCGCTACTCCTTCCATCTTCACCATTGCACTTGCCTCCCTCTCATTCACATTCATGTATTCTGTTTTGCTTCTATTGATTTTCATTACTCTTCTCTCCAGAGCATACCCCCACCTCCAGGTTCTCTTCCACCTGCTCCGTATTCTCATTACAGACCACAGTGTCATCTGCAAACATCATGATCCACAGAGACTCCTGCTTGACCTCGTCTGTCAGCCTGTCTATCACCATGGCAAACAAGAAGGGGATCAGAGCTGATACCTGATGTAATCTCACCCCCACCTTGAATCCATCCATTTCTCCTACAGCACACCTCACCACCGTCTCGCTGTTCTCGTACATGTCCTACACCACCCTCACATACTTCTGTGCCACTCCTGACTTCCTGATACAGTACCACACTTCCTCTCTTGGCACCCTATCATATGCTTTCTCTAGATCCACAAAGACACACTGCAACTTCTTCTGACCTTCTCTATACTTCTCCATCAACACTCTTAAAGCAAACATTGCATCTGTAGAACTATTTCTTGGCATGAAACTGTACTGCTGCTTACTGATTGTCACCTCTCCTTAACCTGGCTTCAACAACTCTTTCCCATATCCTCATAGTGAGGCTGATCAACTTTATGCCTCTGTAGTTACTGCAGCTCTGAACATCACCTTTGTTCTTCAGAATTGGCACCAAAACACTTCTCCTCTCCTCAGGCATCCTCTCACTCTCCAAGATTGTGTTAAACAATCTGGTTAAAAAGTCCACTGCCATCTCTCCTAAACATCTCCATCATCATCATCATAGCAGTCTGTCGTGGGCGACAATGACTGTTTCATTTAGGTCTGATCAGATTCCTCCACACAGCTCTGTCTTTAGCCTTCCACTGCCAGGAACTCCTATCTATATCCACCAAGTTTCTTTTTAGTGTCTTTAAATCTGAGCCTTGGTCTACCCTGATTGCGTTTGCCCTCGCATAACTGGGAGTAGAGTAACTGCCGAGGGAGACGCTGGTGGTCCATTCTGTCAACATGTCCAAGCCATCTCAGGTTCATCTGTATTAGCATGTCCTCCATTGATGGTAGACCAGCTCATTTCAACACTTTTATGTTGGTTATCTTGTCTTTCCATGAGATGTTCATAATGGCTCGAAGGTGTCTCATCATGTACGCGTGGAGTTTCTTCACCTGAACTCTGTAGACAGTCCAAGTTTCTGCACCGTACAATAGAGTAGCCAGTACTGTCGCTCTGTACACTTTGCATTTCACACGGATAGACACATGTCGATTGTTCCACAGTCTCTCCCTCAAGTTTCCAAACACAGCGCTTGCTCTTCCCATTCTGAGAGATAGTTCATCCTCCAGCCTAGCATTCTCTGAAACAGTACTCCCTAGATACTTGAAAGTCTTGCACTTGACTAGTGGCTCTGTACCAATGCTGATCTCTTCTGGTAGTGATGTTGATAATTGGAACTTTGGTGATTAATAAAGGCACTCTGTCTTCTTGATGTTGATTTTGAGGCTGAATTGGCTAGCTGCTCTTGCAAATTTCTCCACAAAAGATTGCATATCTTCCACACTGTGTGCAACTAGAGCACTGTCGTCGGCAAAGAGCATTTCTCTTACTACCTTTATCGATGTCTTACTCTTGGCTTTAAACTGTGCCACATTGAACAACTCTGCTTATTTCCTTGTTTGAATGTATACTCCTTCTGAAGTGTCTTTGAAGGCCACCTCAAGCATGGCTGCCAGATATAGTGGGAAGAGTGTAGGTGCCAGCACACTCCCTTGTTTCACCCCGTTGCTTACTGAAAAGTCTTTAGATACTGAACCACTCATTGCCACGTTTGCTTGCATACCTGTATGGAGTGCCTCAATCAGGCTGACAAACTTCTCTGTACAGCCATATTTCTTGAGTACCTGCCAAAGTCCTTGTTGCGAAACAGTATCGAAGGCTTTACTGAAGTCTATGAAGACTACATAAAGCGGCATGTTCTGTTCAATACACTTTTCTTGAATCTGTTTCAAGCAGAAAATCATGTCCATTGTGCTTCTTCCACTTCTAAAGTGGAAGAAGCACAATGTAACAAGTAGAAAAATTTTAACATTTTTTTAAGTAGAAAAAATTTTAACAAGTAGAAAAGATTGAAAATAATGTGACCATAGGGACATGTTCAACCAAGATGTGTCCTCTAATTAACATCACAGGTGTCTGCTAACTTGTAATCAGTCAGTCGGCCTATTTAAAGAGTGACAAGTAGTCACTGTGCTGTTTGTTGACATGGTGTTTACCACACTAAACATGGACCAGAGAAAGCAAAGGAGAGAGTTGTCTCAGGAGATTAGAAAGAAAATTATAGACAAGCATGTTAAAGGTAAAGGCTATAAGACCATCTCCAAGCAGCTTGATGTTCCTGTGACTACAGTTGCACATGTTATTCAGAAATTGAAGATCCACGGGACTGTAGCCAACCTCCCTGGACGTGGCCGCAGGAGGAGACAGATAATACGAATGGTAACAAAAGAGCCCAGAACAACCTCTAAACATATTCAAGGTGAACTCCAAGGTCAAGGTACATCAGTGTCAGATCGCACTATCCATCGTTGTTTGAGCCAAAGTGGACTTCATGGGAGACGACCAAGGAGGACACCACTGTTGAAAACAAATCATAAAAAAGCCAGACTGGAATTTGCCAAACTGCATGTTGACAAGCCACAAAGCTTCTAGGAGAATGTCCTATGGACAGACGAGACAAAACTGGAACTTTTTGGCAAGGCACATCAGCTCTATGTTCACAGACGCAAACATGAAGCATACCAAGAAAACAACACTGTCCTTACTGTGAAACATGGAGGAGGTTCTGTTATGTTCTGGGGCTGCTTTGCTGCATCTGGCACAGGGTATCTTGAATCTGTGCAGGGTACAATGAAATCTAAAGACTATCATGGTATTCTAGAGAGAAATGTGCTGCCCAGTGTCAGACAGCTTGGTCTCAGTCGCAGGTCATGGGTCTTGCAACAGGATAATGACCCAAAACACACAGCTGAAAACACCCAAGAATGGCTAAGAGCAAAACATTGGACTATTCTAAAGTGGCCTTCTATGAGCCCTGATCTAAATCCTATTGAACATCTGTGGAAGGAGCTGAAACATGTCGTCTGGAGAAGGCACCCTTCAAATCTGAAATAACTGGAGCAGTTTGCTCATGAGGAGAGGGCCAAAATACCTGCTGAGAGGTGCAGAAGTCTCATTGACAGTTACAGAAATTGTTTGATTGCA
Organism: Pholidichthys leucotaenia; assembly: GCA_020510985.1. Lineage (NCBI taxonomy): Eukaryota > Metazoa > Chordata > Actinopteri > Cichliformes > Pholidichthyidae > Pholidichthys > Pholidichthys leucotaenia. Next base: position 414,702,467 of record CM035836.1, read on the forward strand.
GTGATTGCCTCAAAAGGTTGTGCAAGAAAATATTAAGTTAAGGGTACCATGATTTTTGTCCAGGCCTGTTTCATGAGTTTGTTTTTTAAAATAATTCTGTTGAACCACAATTCAAAAGCATTGTCTGATTTTCATTGGTTAATTTTCATAGAATTTTTATTTATTACCACTTTTGTCAGATTCAAGTTATTTCTGTGACCATTGTGGGTTTTTCTTTCATTAACAGAGGGGTACCAACAATTTTGTCCACGTGTGTAACAGATCATGGACTAACAGAGACTTGGGGGAGTTAGAGACCTAATATTTAACAAACCACATTTAAGTTTTTGGCCCTGCGATGGACTGGCGATCTGTCCAGGGTGTACCCTGCCTCTCGCCCAAAGATGCTGGGATAGGCTCCAGCCCCCCCGGGACCCGAAAAGGATTAAGCGGAAGAAGATGGATGGATGGATTATGAGGAACAAAAGTCAAGCCAATAGATTTAGAGGCTACGTGTTTAATATGGATTTTATCAACTTTTTGTTTAATCACAAAAAGTGATTTGGGGCAAATCTTGGGTATACTGTAAGGTCTCATTTACACAAACACAGGAAAAAAAATAAAAATAATACATTAAAGTGGGAAAATTAGTAAATGTACATTTTAATGAAGAGTATCAACATTAACGGGCACAAAATTCACATTTCTTCATTCATGGCACTGTCTCCTCAAAGAGCTGCTCTTATTGTAAATTGGCTATTTAGGCGTGAAACTACTGTTGTATTGGATCCAATTTTACAATGTGAAATGATGTGGTTCCTAAATTTTGAAAACCACATTTGGAAGATTCTTCTTGAGCTTATGTCTTCATTATCTCAGAATATTAACTCATCTCCTTCTGCTTCATAAATTGTTTAACTCATTGTGGCCACGATACCATTAAACCTTAGATCTTTATCTGATCAAATCTGCAATGTTTTATTCTTCTGGTGTATTTACAATAAATATCACTGTCCATCAGAGGTTGCACTAAAATTTATTGTTGTCTGTCATTTTGATGGAGAGGGTTGCAGAAATTCCATCATGACCCATTAGAGCGGATGACGGATACCACCAGTGTCAAGTGAGCACCACAAAGCAAAGAGGCGAGGAACCTTTCTGTGTTCTGCCAGAAGCTGGCCAAATAGGCCCTCAGTATCATAAGCTGCCTGCCTCCCTTACCCTGGTGTCTGTGATGCTTCGTCCAGAAACTGGAGCTCGGTAGAGGTCAGCCGGTGTTCCAGATAGGAGCAAGTGCAAAGAGTCTTGTTTTTCGTGGTCAAACTTCATGAGTAAGTCAACAGAGAGACAAAGCTCCAAAATTACATGGAATTACAAATAAGAGTTAAATCACCATAAGAGCAATCCATCAAAAGAACAGACAGCCTTGAAAATTTTCCGTCACTGTGAAAAAAAATCCATTAATGAGGGAGAATATTCAGTTAACGCAACCTCTGGTGTCCACCATTGCTTCCTGTTGTCAATTAAATTCAACTCTATTTATATAGCGCCATTTCACAACAACAGTCATCTCATAGCACTTTCAACTGTAGGGGAAACCCCCACAATTGCAGAAAGACCCCAGCAATCAGGCGATCCCCTGTCAGCAAGCGCTTGGCAACAGTGGAGAGGAAAAACTCCCTTTTAACAGGAAGAAACCTCCAGCAGAACCAGGCTCAGGGAGGGGCAGTCATCTACTGCAACTGGCTTGGGGGGGGGGAATAAAGAAGACGAAAAGAACAGACATGTAGAGAGCAAACAGCATGATGGGGACTCAATCTATGGGAGAGAACAAACAAACAAACCAACCCTGTTTTAGGACAACCTGATAATAAAGAGTTACAATAATCTAATCTCAAGCTAACAAAAGCATGGATCAGCATCACTCTGAGACAAGATGCTCCTAATCTTGGCAATATTACGCAAATGATAGAAGCCAGTCTTGGACACAAATTTAATCTGTGAATTGAAAAACAGATCTTGATCAAAAATAACTCCAAGGTTCCTCACAGAACTATTCAGAGAAAGAGTAACCGCATCCAAACTAAGTTTGGTTTGGAAAGGTATTTCTAAGGTTTTTTGGACCAACTAGAATGACTTCAGTCTTATCTGAATTTAATGGCAGGAAATTACAAGTCATCCAAGCTTTGATTTCCTTAAGACATGTCTCTAACTTGGCTAATTGATTACCATCATCTGGCTTCATTGACAGGTATAGTTGTGTGTCATCTGCATAACAATGAAAATGTATACAGTGCTTTCTAATAATGTTGCCTAACGGAAGCATATATAAACTAAGAAGAGTAGGGCCCAGCACAGATCCCTGTGGAACTCCATGACTGAGCTTTGAGTTGAAAGAAAACTCATTATTGACATGAACAAACTGGAACCTATCAGATAAATAAGATCTAAACCACTGCAACAAAGTTCCATTAAGTCCATCATAGTGTTCTAATCTATCAAGTAGAATATTATGATCAATAGTATCAAAAGCTGCACTAAGGTCTAAAAGGACAAGTACAGAAACAAGTCCATTATCAGATGTGATAAGGAGGTCATTAATGACCTTCACTAAGGCTATTTCAGTACTATGATGAATTCTAAACCCAGATTGAAACTCTTCAAATAAGCCATTTCCCTCTAAGTGGTCAAATAATTGCATAGCAACAACTCTAAGATTTTTGAAATGAAAGGCAGATTAGAGATTGGTCTATAGTTGGCTTGTCGTCGGCCTCCGTCGGTCTATGATGACCATGGAAGAGAATCCTAAATGTCTACTCTGCTGGAACAGCACCGCCTGTGGCTGAACAGGCCGATGCGCACCGGTGTTCTACCTTCCAGCGTTGGGCGTTGGTAGGATTCAAGCCTGGGCAGGAAGATATGGAGGACAAGATGTTACCCATGCAGCATGTCCCCCCTCTCCACGTCACTGATGAATCCAAAGGAACAGCAGGGCTGCTATAGTTTGGCACCAGCGCCGTCGCAGGAGCTGCCAGAACGATGTTGAGCACAACAGAGAACTGCCTTAGGGGCTCCGACTCCGGATTTTTCCTAAGGGTTGACTCCCGAAGCCTTTCCCGTGACCGGGTGTGCTGCAAGGCAGCGGAGGTTTGAAATCAGGGTTTACCTTCCCCTAGATGGGCTACCTTCTCAGGTTGACGAGCCACCATCTACCCGAAGCATCTGGTTTTAAGGCACCAGAGATCCGCCCTCGCCCCTTCTCCTATTAGTAAAAGCAGTTCCGCCGGGCTTAGAGACTAAACCACACGGGCAGGCTAGGAGTTGGACTTAGTTGTCAGAGGCTTTTTGAGACGCATGCCGTAAGGAGCATTTTATGGGCACTGGGAGCTTAACCCCAGTGCCGCTTCTGGCTATGACAACCTTGGAACCATAGCCAACCATAGTTGGCTAAAACTCCTGGATCCAGCATTGGCTTTTTGAGTAAGGGTTTAATTACAGCAGTTTTAAAAGCCTGCGGTACATGGCCTAATGTTAATGAAGAATTGATTATTTGAAGAATAGAGTTACTAATAAATGGGAAGACTTCTTTGAATAACCTGGTAGGAATAGGGTCTAAAAGACAAGTTCAAGGCTTGGATGAGGAAATTATTTTATCTAACTCTAAAAGGTCAATTGGAGTAAACTCATCCAAACATATCAATTGAAGGAGTTGTAGGAGTTACTGTATTTAAGTTAATGGTGGGAAGAATCTGACTGATTTTATCTCTGATAGATGGAATTTTATTATTGAAAAAGTTCATCAAGTCCTGACTAGTAAGCTCTAAGGGAATGCTAGGATTGACAGAGTCCTGACTCTTTGTCAGCCTGGCTACAGTGCTGAAAAGAAACCTGGGATTATTCTTGTTCTCTTCTATTAATGCAGAATAATAACTTGTTCTAGCTTTTCTAAGAGATTTTTTATAAATTAAAAGATGATTTCTCCAAGCTAAATAGATTTCATCTAATTTAGTGGAGCGCCATTTTCTTTCTAATTGACGAGTCTTCTGTTTTAAGCTACAAGTTTCTGTGTTGAACCAAGGAGTTAGAAATCTCTGATTAGAATTTTTTTCTTTTTTAAAGGGGCCACCATGTCTAGAGTCTGATGCAGAGAAGCTGTGACACTATCTACCATGCTATCAATTACAGACAGAGCAAGCGTTCCATAGCTTATTTCCGTTGTGTTGACACTTGGCATAGAGGAAACAATCTGCATAAATTTGGTAACATCATCTGAGAGGCATCTACTGTAGTAGTATTTTTCTTTAGGAGCCAAATAGTCAGAAATAGTAAAATCAAAGGTTAACAGACAATGGTCTGACAGTACAGGGTTATGAGGAGACACAACCAGATTTTCTATTTCTATGCCATATGTCAGGACAAGGTCCAACGTGTGGTGGAGATAATGGGTAGAATTTCCTACTTTCTGAGAAAACCCCATCGAGTCTAATATTGAATTAAATGCCATATTAAGGCAATCACTAGCTACATCTACATGTATATTAAAGTCCCCTACTGTGGGGCACCCCCACAACAGACTGGGACAAGCAGAGCGCTCAACTAGAGCAATTATCATAACAGTGAAATGTGTGTATTAATGTCAACAGGCAGCCTCGCTTTGTCTAGCTCTTTCCTGCTCAGTACTGTGATGTTAATGTGCCATTCATGCATTGTGTTCATGCTTCCTGCTCTTACTGTAATGCAAATGTCCCATGCCTTCCTGCAGTCTCTTTGATGATAACATGCCTTTCATGTATTGTCTGTAGTGGGGTATAAATACTGCATCACTCTGTAACACTCGCTCTCTCTGACTACTGCTGCTGACACACACATTCTGTGTCTCCTCACGAGAGCCTGAGGACCCGCTCCAGCCCGCCTGCACAGGGCTGGAGTGAGTCTAATGATGGCGGGATGAATAATAATAAACTCCCTCTAAAACTCACAACTCGCTGCATATTATTCTTCCGCCATATTGGTGACCCCGAGAATGCACACGCTTTGTGCAACGCAACCTTCTGGTCTGGACAGCCACATTGGTGACCCCGAAGAAAGCACACGCTTTGTGCAGCAACCTTCTGACCTGGACATCCACGCTGGAACCGGCCGAGGGACACAAGATCGCCTACTCCCTCTCACCGCTCCAACGCATCGACACGAGCCCGAGGGACAAAGATCGTCTACTCCCTCTCACCGCTCCAATGCATCGACACGAGCCCGAGGGACAGAGATCGTTTCCTCCCTCTCACCGCTCCAACGCATCTGCATGAGCCCGAGGGACAAAGATAGTCTACTCCCTCTCACCGCTCCAACGCATCTGCATGAGCCCGAGGGACAGAGATCGCCTACTCCCTCTCATCGCTCCTCCGCATCGACACGAGCCCAAGGGACAGAGATCGTCTCCTCCCTCTCACCGCTCCAACGCACCATGACCCGACACAGCGAACTACGCAACAGCTACAACAGGGATGATCTTCGGCGCCGACTACGCTGATCTCCAGCAAGCTCCCTGACTCACCTCTCGACAGCGGACCACCCATGCACCGAACCCCTGCACACGCACCGGGGGGTTATGAGGACAGCGCACCACGCACGGGACATACCGGCTCTACACAGACCGCCAGCGTCCTTCGCCACTGCACACGGAACCTTCAGGGCTGCTCACACACCTGAAGCATCACACACAGCTCGCTCACAGGATTTTGTATGGGTCTTAGCCACGGCGCACAATGGGAATTCAGCCGTCAGCTGTCCCCGAGGGCTTTAGGGTTGCGCCCGCACCTAAAGCCAACACGCCAAGTCCTTCTGCTTTTGTTTTTTTCTCACAGCCGCTACGCAGCCTCGCAGCTCCTGTTTTTCTTCGTGGCCGCTATTAATCCTTGCAGGACTTAACTGCGAGAGGAGTCAGAGACTAATTTTCTTCAAACAGCTGCTGTGGACCTCCGCACGTTCAACGGGACAGCCCCTCAACATCGCGGATCCACAGGCAATTTTTGTGCGGCCCAGACAATTTCGCCGTCCCGGGCCGGCACTTGCTACCCCCACCCCCCTCCCTCCACCGCCGCCTGCAGCGAGCCTCCCCTGCAGCTCGCTCCCACAGCCGGACTATCGAGGCCTCAGCTTCCCGCTGAGCCCTCTGGGGGGGAGTGTGTGGGGCACCCCCACAACAGACTGGGACAAGCAGAGCGCTCAACTAGAGCAATTAACATAACAGTGAAATGTGTGTATTAATGTCAACAGGCAGCCTCGCTTCGTCTAGCTCTTTCCTGCTCAGTACTGTGATGTTAATGTGCCATTCATGCATTGTGTTCATGCTTCCTGCTCTTACTGTAATGCAAATGTCCCATGCCTTCCTGCAGTCTCTTTGATGATAACATGCCTTTCATGTATTGTCTGTAGTGGGGTATAAATACTGCATCACTCTGTAACACTCACTCTCTCTGACTACTGCTGCTGACACACGCATTCTGTGTCTCCTCACGAGAGCCTGAGGACCCGCTCCAGCCCGCCTGCACAGGGCTGGAGTGAGTCTAATGATGGCGGGATGAATAATAATAAACACCCTTTTAAACTCTCACTTCGCTGCATATTATTCTTCCGCCATACTACTATAATTATTCTGATTTCAGCACAAAATCAGCTAAGAATTTGGCAAATTCGGATAAAAACTCTTGAGTAGGCTGAGGGAGGACGATAAACTATGGCAAATAAAATTGGGTTTAACCTAAAATTGCTAAAATGCCCAATACTGAGGACCAGGCCCTCAAAGGAATTATAACATGTTTTTTGCTTTACATTAACTAGTAATTTGGAATGGTAAATTGTTGCTACTCCTCCTCCACGACCAGAACTTCTGGGATTTTGACAGTTTAAATAACCAGAGGGAGTTGATTCATTTAAGCCAACATAATCCTCTTGCCCTAACCAAGTCTCTGTAAGGGATATTAAATCAATCTGATGATCAATTAACAGATCATGGACTAGCAGAGACTTGGGAGTTAGAATCAGAATCAGATTTATTGCCATTGTTCATGTAGTACACAAACTAGGAATTTGTCTTGGTGCAATGCTGCAACATTAAAACATGATAAGATAAAGAGATAAACTAAAAAACTTAAAGACTAAAACCATGCAATAAGTGTAGAATAATAAGTAATAATAATAATAATAATAATGAGTAATACTAGTCACAGCAGTTTTAAATAAATTAGCAAGTAGCAGATGATGTGCAGTCGATAATGCAACAGAAAAACAGTGATGAATGACATGAGTCTGGTTGAGCTGCTGTACGTAGTGCACGAGAGTCAATAAGTCACTTAATGTTCAGCAGTCTGATGGCAGAGGGGAAGAAACTGTTCATGTGCCGGGAGGTTTTAGTCTGAATGGACCGAAGTCTTCTACCTGAGGGGAGGGTGGCAAACAGTACGTGACCAGGATGTGAAGGATCGGCCATGATCCGGCCTGCACGGATCATGCAGATTATTAGAGATCATTAGAGATCTAATATTTAACAAACTGCATTTAATTATTATGAGGAGGAAGAGAATCTCACTTTGACTAACAGGCCTTTTTTTTTTCTTTCCTTTTTCCACCAGCATGTCTCTGCGATTTAACTCCAGATTTCTGTGACATCGGCTGTTGCTGTGACACTGTGGACTGTGGGGTTTCTAACTTAAGTACGGTCTTCACTGGATGTCCACAAAAAACCATGTAGGTCTCCTGCACATGTGCCATCACTGCTGCACCTGTAACTTAAGTTTTACGCATTTATACCATTTTTATTTTACAGATTAGGAATTTGCATTGAAAAATGGCTCATGTTCAGAGCCAACGTGGAATCATCTCTCATCACAGTGACTGACTCCTTATTTTGTGTCCAACCTGAAGGTAAAAAGACTTGATGAAAAATATATTTTTGCTGCACATACAGGAAGTATTCCCCAATTAATGCTGCACTTTTTGAACCCACTGACAGAAAAGGCTCCACAGTCTCTCCCAGCTGCACCTCAGTTTCCAGCTTTAGGAGACTCTTACCACTTCTCTCCACCAGAAAGCACCAGCGTCAGACACAGCAGAAAGTTTTACAGGGTGGGTGCTTCAAGGTCTGCTTATCTAAATAAAGAGTTGTAGATAAATCCCCTTTTTTTGGTAGGTTGATGATGTCATCCAAACATATTTCTCCAACTCCTCTGTGAGAGGTCTCCTCCGTCAGCCGTCTTCAGGAGCTGCTGCTTCTGCATTCTGCATCAACCACAACCCTGCAAGTGAGTTTACCTAAAAAAAAAAAAAAAGGCAAACTTTTCTCAAGCCATTGCACCTGTTGTTTTGTGTTAGGACCTTTTGTTCTTGTCAGAATGAGCTGCGTTTATTTCATGTGCCCACTAACCTTAAAATCCCTGTTCATATGTTCTACCAAAAGCCAGATTCAATTTGAGAGGACAGGTGTTTTGTTTATATACTGTTTGTAAATATAAACACTTTTCTGTGATGTACCTATCTAATTCTCATGCCTTCCTCTAGAGTTCTTGAGGTCTATGTCTCTGTCCTGTACCCGCCTGGTGACTCCTGAATCATGCACCACAGATCCCAGTCTCAGTGCTCGTTCCTACTTCTCTGACCTGAGCCTGATCAAGGTCAGCAAACCCATTTCCATAAAATGCTTTGAACTGTATTAATTGGTGGGAATCTTTCAGTATGTAGACTAACACAAATGTCTTTATTACAGATTCCAATTGTTGAGAGGACAAACGTGTCAGGATTTCTGGTAGGACACTGATGATAACTGCAGGTCAAAGCCATACAGTCTGTAGCAGTTTGTACTTATTACTTCTCTGTGCTAAACCAACCACACACCACAAGATAATGTGCACAATTCGGGCCTCAATTCTCCCCTTCCAACAATCCTGGGAAAGTCCTGAGCATCTTTGTGCTTCTACCGATTATTATGTTAGATTTTCCTCTGGTGTGAGGGGTGTTACACATGACCTTTTTTTTTCCAAGATGGCGCCCACAGTGGTTGCCATGGTGCTTCGCTGCGCTTTTCTTTATTTGTTTTTGTTCGTCAATTGTGTGTCTGCCTGCTCTTACACCCGTGAAGAGCTACTAAATATCAGGACTTTCACTCCCACGGACCTACTCCCAGTTTTTTTTAGCTCCTGCCACCGATCTGATTCACTGTTTAGCTCAAAAAGTGAGACGGCGAAAAAGAGGTAGGCGAGCGGGCGCTCTCGTCTGGCTCCGCAGGAGAGGCACGCGCACGCCTTTGCCTGGCATATTTCTCTCCAATGCCAACTCTCTCTCAAACAAGGTAGATGAATTGAGACTGCTGATGCGATTTAAGGACCTCGCTTCCTCGTCTGCTCTCTGTTTCTCTGAGACCTGGCTCAGGGGGAATATACCGGACAGCGCGCTTCACCTAGAGGGATTTCAGCTGTTTCGTGCTGATCGCGTCACAGAGCTCTCCGGTAAGTCCTCGGGAGGAGGAGTCTGCTTTTACATCAACAGCAGCTGGTGCTCTGATTTAACGGTGATTTCCCAACACTGTTCTCCCGCTCTGGAATTTTTATTCATCAACTGCAAGCCATTTTATTCCCCGCGGGAGTTCACCTCATTCATCCTAGGCGCTGTCTACGTCCCGCCCGACGCGGACGCGCGCGAGGCTCAGCACGCGCTCGCGGATCACATCCAACATACGGAGCGGACTTTCCCAGACTCTCTGGTTATTGTGGTTGGCGACTTTAACCAGTGCAATCTGAGCCACGATCTCCCCCGATACAAACAGTTTATTAAATGCCCAACCAGAGGAAAAAACACGCTGGATCACTGTTACACTACAGTGAAGGACGCGTATCGCGCTGTTCCCCGCGCTGTGCTTGGACTATCTGATCACGTGATGGTCCACCTCATTCCCACATACAGACAGAGACTGAAGCTCACTAAACCTGTTGTGACCACTACGAAGAAATGGACCAGTGAAGCTGAGGAGAAGCTGGAAACGTGCATGGAAATAACTGACTGGGGCATGTTTAAAGGAGCCACGCATGATCTGGATGAGTACACGGACACTGTGAACTCATATATCCACTTTTGTGAGGAGACCATTCTTCCATCGCGCACCAGGGTGAGTTACTCTAATGATAAGCCCTGGTTCACTGCTAAGCTCAGACAGATCAGGAAGGAGAAGGAAGCAGCGTTGAAAAGTGGAAACAGGGACTGCTACAGGGAGGTTAAATATCGGTTTAACAGAGAGCTGAAGAGAGCTAAATCTGTGTATTCTGAGAGACTCCAGCAGCAGTTCTCTGCTAACGACTCGGCTTCTGTGTGGAGAGGACTGAGGCAAATCACCAACTATCGGCCTCAGGCTTCTAAAGGTCAGGATGACAAAGCCCTTTGTCAAAGACTGTCCCAACATTACGCCCGTTTTGACACCTCGTCAGCTGTGTCCAACTCCCCCCCTCCCCCCAGCTCCACTGCCTCCTCGGTCCCTACTTCATCAAAAGCGGTCCCCCCCTCCTCCCCCCCTGCCCTTGTCATCAGCGAGCAGGATGTGCACAGACAATTCTCCAGACTGAACCCGCGCAAGGCCCCCGGTCCGGATGGCGTGTCTCCCTCCACCCTGAGACACTGTGCAAAAGAGCTGGCTCCTGTTTTCACAGACATTTTTAACACCTCCCTTAAGCTATGCCACGTGCCGACCTGCCTCAAATCCTCCACCATCATCCCTGTCCCCAAGAAGCCACGGATCACTGGACTTAACGACTACAGACCTGTAGCGCTCACCTCTGTAGTCATGAAGTCCTTTGAGCGCCTGGTCCTGCCCCACCTCAAGTCCATCACCACTCCCCTCCTGGACCCACTGCAATTGCCTACCGAGCCAACAGGTCTGTGGACGACGCAGTCAACCTGGCCCTCCACTCCATCCTGCAGCACCTGGACTCCCTGGGAACCTACGCCAGGATCCTGTTTGTGGACTTAAGCTCTGCATTCAACACCATCCACCCCGCTCTGCTCCAGGACAAGCTGTCCCTGCTCGGCGTGCCTGACTCCCTCTGCAGGTGGATCACCGACTTCCTGACAGACCGGAGGCAGCATGTGCGGCTGGGGAAGACTGTCTCAGACTCTGTCAGCATCAGCACCGGATCACCCCAGGGCTGTGTACTTTCCCCCCTACTCTTCTCCCTTTATACCAACTCCTGCACCTCCAGCCACCAGTCTGTTAAGCTGATCAAGTTTGCGGACGACACCACCCTCATCGGGCTCATTTCCAACGGCGACGAGTCCGTCTACAGGAGTGAGGTGGCCCAGCTGGCGTCCTGGTGCAGCCACAACAACCTGCAGCTGAACGCTCTGAAGACAGTGGAGATGATTGTGGACTTCAGGAAAGTCACAACCCCTCTGCCCCCCCTCACCCTCACAGGCTCTCCCATCACCACTGCAGAGTCCTTCCGCTTCCTGGGCACCACATCACCCAGGACCTCAAATGGGAGCCGACCATCAGCTCACTCATCAAAAAGGCCCAGCAGAGGATGTTCTTCCTGCGGCAGCTGAGGAAGCTCAAGCTACCCACCAAGATGTTAGTGCAGTTCTACACAGCCATCATCGAGTCCATCCTCACCACCTCCATAACCGTGTGGTATGCAGGAGCCACTGCCAGGGACAGACTAAGGCTGCAGCGCGTCGTGCGCACTGCTGAGAAGGTGATCGGCTGCAAGCTCCCATCTCTCCAGGACCTGTACATCTCCAGGACCCGGAGGTGTGCAGGCCGGATCATAGCCGATCCTTCACACCCTGGTCACGTACTGTTTGCCCCCCTCCCCTCAGGTAGAAGACTTCGGTCCATTCAGACTAAAACCTCCCGGCACATGAACAGCTTCTTCCCCTCTGCCATCAGACTGCTGAACACTAAGTGACTTATTGACTCTCGTGCACTACGTACAGCAGCTCAACCGGTCTCATGACAATTATCACTGTTTTCTTTTGCACTACCAACTGCACTATGTGGTACTCCACATTATCTGCTGCTCGCTAATATATTTAAAAACTGCTTTGACTAGTATTACTCATTCTTATTCTACACTTATTGCATGTATAGTTTTTTATTCTTTTATCTTATCATGTTTAATGTTGCAGCATTGCACCGAGACAAATTCCTAGTTTGTGTACTACATGAACAATGGCAATAAATCTGATTCTGATTCTGATCTTGTCTGCTCAGAAGAAAATTAGGGCTGTGCTGATCTCAGATCATAAATATCAAACATGTTGACCATTTAAATTCCAGTATCCTGTCGTGTAGGGGGATCTCCGGGGACAGAGGAGCTACACACTGTGGGTTGTCATGTGAATGAAATGATAATCAGTCAGAGAGCAACCTGATGGAAGACCCAAGCACTGTCATCTTTGGCTACTCTAAACTCATAATTGAGATTTTGTAATATTTTCTAGATCTCAGTTGACCGAGCCACTTATTTCCGACAGCTTTGCATTTGTTTTTTCATAAAGTCAAAAATTAACAGTAGCATTTTGCATTTTTTGTTTGTTTTTTTTAAATAATAATTAATTAATTAATAATATGAGGCACCAAAATGGACAAAACCGGTCCCCAAAATACATGTGAGAGAAGATATAGGTGTGAACAATCATATTTGGGCCTGTTTTCATGGATACAGTCACTTGTTTTTCACAAAAAAAATCTGACAACACTGGTTGGAGCTGTGGTTGTGAATAGAATCTGTCAGTGTATCTTATGCCGTCTTGCCCACACTGCTGCAGTCAACACACTATAGGAACCAAACTGTTAAAATCTGATGACACTCTCACTTCCGCCTCCCAAAGAGAGCAGACGCTTTTTTCCTTCTCTCCAGCTCTGACTTTTTATCTCCTTCCTCCCCTAACTGACTGGATCCCAGCTTGCTATCGTCTGTCTGCGTGTCTCTACTGCTGATTATCGAACGAAATTATGGATTTAATAAGCTGGGCTTTGAACGCAATTGTCACTATTTTTTCAATGAGGAAAAGTGCCCCGGGGGAGGTAGTTTGCCCCGCAGGAACTGCGGCTGCGGGCTATTTGAGGGACACAAGTAATTGGAAACTCTTGTGCCTGTCTGATCTCTCTATCGAAGACGTCAAAGATTTATTTATACATCTTCGTAGCAATGGTCATCGGGATCGTTCTGATTGGATCTGGGATTGTCCTGGTGTACCGTAAATTGATGAAGATGGACGTAGCCTATCAAAATGCTGGCCAGGCGAGGCTTAACCATCAAATTGAACAAATGGGGAGGACTCTGACAGCGGCGGAGAACTGTTAGGAAAATTGATTACATCATGATCACGCTGAGAGCCGTCCATGAAGAATTCAACGTCCAGCACTGAAGGATTAAAGTACTGAATCTGTAAGAGAATATAAAGTCTTTTTCCCTGGGATCAGTACTATTCGACTAATCTGACCTGCCCTCACACAAGTCCTCCAGATTATCTGCAGTTTTTTGTTTCCAAAACATTTGAGCTGCATTGACTCTATGGACAGCCAGCTGCCCGGCTCAAGGACAAAATGCCAGCCGCTAGACAAAACATCTCCTGCCGAAGAGACTTTGTTGTTCTTAACTGATATAAACACCTCCACTCAACACTACACCCACACTGACTCAATAAACTGATGAGATCATTCACTCACTGCTCCCTTTGTGTCTTTGTGTACATTCTTGTCTGCTAATTGTGCATTGAGGGCTTTTTTTCTTGTAATCATAATATTGATCATATATGACCGGTATTCTGACAATCAATGGTTTTTTGCTCTTCCTATTGTGTTACCCTTTTCTTCCCTATGCTTCCTGTACCCATCTGATGACAGGCGCGTTTCGACGCTGCCGCGTCACCGGAAATGCAGGTCGTTTTCAGTGTCAAGTCAAATCCCTCGTATGTTATCAGTTGTTTACTGTTAATGTACTTGGCAATAAATCCTTTTCTGAGTTCTGAGTTCTGAGTATATTATCCCTGGTTTGATTATCAGCCAAAGTGATCTTTTCTGCATGCCTCTCCTCTTCACACTATTTTCTGTCTCTCTCGCTTAACTGTATCTGTCCAGTTACAAAATGCCCAAAACATTTAAAGGTGCTCTTTAGAAGTTTTACCCACTGCGTGCCACCGTCTGGTGGTTATTAAATGACTTATAGTCCCATTAACGCCATACCAGGGATGAGCAGCTGGTGGCCCGTGTGCCGCATGCGGCCCCCGATGTCATCCACTGTGGCCTGTCAATCCATTTCCAGAAATCAATTATTTGTTTATATCCCGTTTGAACATATTTGGAAGTGCATTCTTAAATGCCGTTATAGAGTCCGCTAGCAGAGGGAGCACTCATCGAAACCTTGGTGCCTCTCCGTGCAAGTGGTCGAGCGAGAGTGAGGGAGCCACAGAGAGAGGGAGCAGTGTGTTAGGAAAAAAAATTTGTGGCCCTTTCTACCACTAAAGTTGCCCATCCCTGCTCCATACCTACAGACGACCAAATTAGCTGCTTTGGTGGGGAATCTACCCTCACGGCTCCTTTAGCTGGATCCATGCTGCACCTCTGCTGTCCGTGTACGTGTAACCGGAAACCTCATGTGACGAAATTTACGTCATTGTCTCCACTCCGCTAGTGTCCACAGTGCTCGACCATGGACGACTGTGTGCAGCCCAAATTTTGTGACCGCGCCGCCTGCCCACGACCTGAATGCGTTGAAAAGCGCATGCGCAAGACTGAACATCCCATTCATGAGGTGGCAATATCAGCACAGCATACCAAGATAAAGTAGACGAAGAAGACGAGGAAGCGGAAGATGAAAATAAACATACATGAATCATACATAAACACTTCAGCAGCAGCATCTTCGTGGAAAAGGGGTGAAAACCGGGAAGTCAAGCAGCAGAAAGCAAGCAGCGTTTCTTCGTTGGTGAAAATCCTGGCACGTCAGCACATTGGCGCTACCTATCGGGCAAGAGTGAAACTACAAATGATGGTTGTGTGCATGCGTCAACCGCTTGGCCTGGGTAGATGGAAAAAGTGAGCATGAACATTACCACGTGCATGCTGGGCTCGTCCAAAGCACATGCGGACCAATGCGGACTAGAGGGGAAATGCAGCATGAATAAGGCTTTTGAAATTAATGGAGTGAATGGGGCCGCACTGTAAAAAATGATGGTGTCTCACTTGTTTCAGATCCCAGTCACTCCACTTTCTGACTGGCCTGCACCGAGCCAACAGAACAACTCTTGTATTAATGCAGTGAAACAGGTGAATAATAGCACAATTGTGTCTTAAATCAGATGTGTTTTAGTGCGCGATGTAACATTTAAAAGCAACTTAACTGTTTTTTTTTCTTCCTTTCTTGCAGGTGGAATTTGTCATACTCTACAACAGCAGAGGTGAACTCACTAATGCAACTGTCAATGTAGTCTTAGCTGATGTGGAGCTGAATCAGTTGCTGTTACAGTCTCACTCTGTTCATTTCCAGGTAGAAAAAGCCAAATATTCTCTCCCTGACACTACACAACTGAATTCAAACAGTAATGCTAGTGCATTTGGCCCTCACAGTTGGACCCACCAAACCCTACACCAGGACCAGTCCCTGCTGTCGGACTTACAGCTGGAGCCCCTCTTATATGTCGCTTTGGTGAAGAACTGAAGCCTGTATCCTCGTCAACAATGTACTTTATCTGGTAAGCTTTCAAGCCAGTGATACATAATTTTTCCTTAACTGCTATTCAGCTGACATCACTGGGGGTGTCAGAAGGCGGCGAGTGTTGGTCCGACCCCAGCAGACGAGTGCCCGTCTTATTCACACACAACAGCTTCACTGGCTGTGCATTCAGGTTAAGTCCATACTGTTGATATTTGGGTTGCGTCATTTCTATTAGATGACAAGTTGCTCTGAATGTAACCTCTCTCCCTCCTCCATGTGCGGTGTAGTTCACCAACTGGCAACTGTTCAGAGCTGCGTTCACAGATTTACGAGATCCTGCAGGGCCTCTCTTCTCCTAAACTTATTGCCATGAATGCCGGCGCCCAGCCTGACTGGACCCGAATCATCACTCAGGAGTGTCCAATCAGCATGCAGGTATGACACAAATAATATATTTTACACATACAGTCATGTTTGTATGACAGTACTGAAATTGGGAGTCTTGAACGTATGGCTCTAGCTCTTTCAACCATATCCAATGGCTCCCTGTGGCTTTGACCCCCCCCCCCCAAAAAAGGAACATTTAAAATTGTGTTAAAACCCCTTTCGCCCCGCAGACCCGCAGGTGGGTTTAAAAAAAAGGTGTAAATTCAGACACTGTATTTTGCTGCCGTTTGGTGGGTTAACAGCGGTACTGCAAATGAAAACATAAATTTGACATTGTTCTACATCTTGTGAGCTTTCCAAAGATGATTGAGATGTGCAGTTTACCTTGTTTTACATTGTTTACTTTTAAATTTATATTTAAACTATTTGTCTGTAACTTTATTTCATACAGTAAAAGTATATGCAGTCCACCTCGTCCTTTTATCACTAAAAACTGTGCAAAAAGTGTTAATTCTATATAAGTTGGTCCTGTTGTAGTCAAGAAGTTGCCTTATTGATTCAGTGGCATCTCTGCAGACAGATTTATTGTAATGGTGTAGAAGGGCAGCAGTGGCTCAGGAGGTAGAGCAGGTCATCCAATAACCGGATGGTTGGCGGTTTGGATCCCACTCTCCCCAGATATCCTGCCGTTGTGTCCCTGGGCAAGACACTTTACCCACCTTGCCTCCAGTGTCCATACTGGGTATGAATGTGTAAATGTTGGGTGGTGGCCGGAGAGGCCGTTGGCGTGTATTGGCAGCCACATTTCCGTCAGCCTGCCCCAGGGCAGCTGTGGCTACATTAGTAGCTTGCCACTACCATTGTCTGTCTGGAAGGAATGAATAATGTATCTACTGTATTTGTAAAAGCGTCTTTTAGTGTCTATGATAAAGCGCTATATAAATCTGATGCATTATAAATATTGAAATTTTTAAAACAAAAGAATTTCTTTTCCCATGCCAATGATATTTTGGCATAGGGCGGCGCCTGTCTCCGTTTCGAGACCCTAGGCCACGCAGCTGTTGTAGGTAGTGAACGCTACGGGGGGTGGGGGTCAGTCCTCTGATAGTTCTGCGTGTTAAAAGAATTGGGTGAGGATAAAAAAAAAATCAAATTTCTGCTTTGGTTTATAACAATTTACTCAGTCAGAGTAAAATATACAATGCTATGGGACGTTCTGTGAGTTATTGCCTATCTGTAGCAAACAAGATTATGCATGTAGACCTGAGACTTGTGGAGTGATAGTTGATTTATTTGGGTATGTGTGTTTAGGCGAGGAACACCACTAAATACCCTTAAGGCTTAAAGATGTATTCTGGTGGATATAAGTCCCCTATAAAAACAAATCTACATTGTCTAAAATGGTACTTTATACCCTTTTGTCTACAAAAAAAACTTTGTCTTACAGGTTCATGTCAAAATGTTTTCACACACACACACACACACACACCTTTCAAGTGCCAAAATTGGTGATTACTAGGCCCAACCACATCCCACAAGGCTAACAGAGGCTAGCAATACATTATCGGAATAAATGTTTTAATAAAAAGACTTACCGGTTGAAGGACATGCCCAGTTGTGTGCACGATGGCCCAGGATAATGACTGAAACTGCATCGGTCCTTAAAAGCAGTTTAATGGTAAAACCCATCTTAATTTGGGTCGAGTTTTCAAAGTAGATTGTTAAAAAATGCTAAGTAGCCTTGAGGATGAAATCAGTTAGGCCAGAGTGTCCCGATTGACTCAACACTGCCCACGTGCCAGCACCATGAATAGTTGCGTCACCTAAATGGCGTTCACTTATATAGCGCTTTTTTTACTCATCTCTGGATGACCAAAGCGCTTTACAGATCCCGCTACCCACCCATTCACACACGCATTCACACACTGATGGCAGCGGAGTTGCCATACACAGGCGCTGGCCTGACCCACTAGGAGCAACTGGGGGTTCGGTGTCTTGCTCAAGGACACTTCAACATGCAGACTGCAGAGAGAGAGGGAATCGAACCACTGACCCTCCGATTAGTAGTCGGCCACACTACACCTGTGTCACAGCTGTCCCCTCTGCTCAGTCTTAACTCACCTTTTTGCAGGGGGGTGAGGCTTAAGTGAAACTTTACAGCAAAAAAACAGATGAGACATTTGAGCGATTTTGCTCTTGATATGTCTTGTAAGTCATTAAAAACATGTTACAGACATGTCAACAAGAATAAAAAACTCAGTTTTTGGGAGTGTCACTTTAAGGTGTTGCGTTGACTCAACATTGTGCAGCTGAACAGTGTTGAATGTTATACACCAAATGTGTTATATTAAATATACTGTAGTAATTGTGTGTAAATTTAAAAAAAAAATCTCAGAATATTAGCTCTTTCCCTGGCTCCTTCTTTTCTTTCCAGCATTCTTAATAAAACATAGTATTGTAATTATATATTTTTTTTTTCAAATATGGAACAAGAAAACTGTATATTTAATGAAAACACAAACTTCCAGTACCATCAAGGATGTGACATAAGTACCTGCCTATTAGCAAAATGCAGGTGGATTTTGGTTCTGACTGGTAGCTCACTCTTGCGAGCCACTTTGGTAGTTGGCCGGGCAAAATGGTGGGTTTGGTTGCAACTACAAGATAGTTTATTTGTGGGCTTTTATTAACTTGATAAGAGGAAACACATGTTTGTTGTCTACAGCTAAAATTCTGGCACTCCATTATCCCTTTTTCCTTGTGTTATTTGTTTGCAAATTTGTTTCAAAATTATTTTGTTGCCCAAAATAGTATATTGTGGCTTTTTATACACAAAACAATTTCATTGCCTGAGAATTGCTTGGAAAGAGCTTTTTACATATTCCACCCACTTAAGTATGCGTAGATCCGCGTAGATCCGCCGCTAGACTGGCGCCTGGCGGCTGCGACTGGCACCTAGTGGCTGCCCCGGCCTTGGATGCACTCTGCAGAGCGATCCGCGTAGATCCGCCGCTAGATCCGCGTAGATCCGCCGCTAGACTGGCGCCTAGCAGCTGCGACTGGCGCCTAGCGGCTGCCCTGGCCTTTGATGCGCTCTGCAGAGCGTGCCCAAATGCCAAGTCACGTTTCGTTACCTTGTATTCATACATGTGTAATGACAATAAGGTTGAATCTCAATCTCAATCTCAATCTATGAACAGTCTAATTAGCTCCACCCATACTCCTGCCCACCACTAGCTGGAAGAAGAGGACTTTGAGCCAGGGCTCCAAGAAGGCGATCCAACTTGAGGAAGGATCATTCTCGGTGGAGCGTAAAGTTGCTGCTCAGCCCCGTTTGGGGGCTGGAATGTGAGCCGCCCAGTGGACCACTTTTGGTAAGCAGAACTGGCGCTGGTTCGCCGCAGTCACCAGTGGACATGAGCATGACGAGACCGTAGTGAGCCGGCGCCAGTTCTGCTTACCAAATGTGGCCCACTGGGCAGCTTACATTCTGCAGCTCGGGTGCCCCATCCGCCGGCGAAGTGAGCTGAGCAGTTCGCTACATTCAAGCCGGGTTTCTCCTTCTGCCCTCCCTCCTCTCTGCTGCTCCTCGGCTCCTCCCACTTCCCCCTAGATAGCCAAAAGTATCCGTCTGATTGGTTAATGTTATAACCAGTCAGACTAAGCAGGAATGCTTACGTAGCTAGAAGCGGTCTGTTCAAATTCACCCATTTGGGGGGGGGGGGGGTTCCCAAACTGTAAATTCACAGCAGAAAAACACAGACTTGGGACTGCGGTGAGCTTTTGCTCTGGATATGTCTTGTTAGTCATAAAAAACGTTAAGACATGTTAACAACAGAAAAAACTTCATTTTTGCTGGAGTGTCACTTTAGAGAATGAATGAAATAATGCATCACTGGTGGACAAGGGTGTATGGTTTCAGTGGTCGGTAGAATATGACTGGCCCCTGGAGTACAATAAGCACAGACACATTTGTGATTTGTGAGCCAAGACTGGTGGCTAAACTGCTCACTTCAATCTGGCAACACGGCTAAAATATAACAAAATAAGCCAGAATGATGCAAGACATATTACACAACATAACAAAAATAATTTTTTGTAAGTTGTCTGTGTTTTTTCAACTGATTTATGACAATTTTGCACCGCTGAATCCGAAAATGACATCCGTTTCTCTCGATCAGGTCAGGTTTTTGTTAAGTTATAAGCAGTTGTACAGCAGTTGTACAGTCGTACTGTAAATTGAACAGTAGACGTTGATAAAGGTAAGTACATGTAAATTGAATGTTATGTCATCATTGTACAAAATTCAGAGAATTTCAAGAAATAAAGAATTTTGCATCATATAAAGCGAAAATATTCGTACATGTAAACAAAAACGTAAGAAAACATGTGGCCATAGTTCAAAATGTTGACCTGACTGAGCAAAATCAATGTGATTTTTGGATTCAGCACATCAAAATTGTCCTAAATCAGCTAAAAAAATCTTAAACAATAAATTTGGTGTTGACCAGTGTTAATCATCACTCTATATTGTTGTATAAGGAGTTCTGAACAACTCCTTATGTGTGAAAAAATTATCCGTCCTTGGACTGTGTCCTGGACTGGTCCTACTGCCACTCCTCTCGGCGTCTTCTATGTGGGGAGTTCTCAGCAAGTCCACCTTCCCTGCACAGTTCACAGTTCTCACTTAAATGTTTCAGGTCGTCAAACAAATTTAAATATTAGACACAGATAACACAAGTAAACATAAAATGCAGCTTTTACATGAAAGGGTTTATTATTAAGTGTTAAAAAAAAAAATCCAAGCCTACATGGCCGTGTGTGAAAAAGTGACCCCCCCCCCCCCAAAAAAAACCCCCATAAACTATGGTTTATCACATTTCTTTGGAAAGCTGAGTTCAATTTCTCGAGCCACACCCAGACCTAATTACTGCTACACCTGTTCTCAATAAAAAAAAAATCACTTAAATAGGACCTGCCGGACAAAGTGAAATAGACCAAAAGATCCTCAAAAGCTAGACATCATGCTGCGATCCAAAGAAATTCAGGAACAAATGAGAAACAAAGTAATTGAGATCTATCAGTCTGGAAAAGGTTATAAAACCATTTCTAAAGCTTTGGGACTCCAGTGAACCACAGTGAGAGCCATTATCCACAAATGGCGAAAACATGGAACAGTGGTGAACCTTCCCAGGAGTGGCCGCGGCGCCCAACCAAAATTACCCCAAGAGCGTAGCAACGACTCGTCCAAGAGGTCACAAAAGACCTCACAACAACATCCAAAGAACTGCAGGCCTCACTTGCCTCAGTTAAGCTCAGTGTTCATGACTCTACCATAAGAATGAGACTGGGCAAAAATGGCCTGCATGGCAGAGTTCCAAGACGAAAACCACTGCTGAGCAAAAAGAACATCAAGGCTCGTCTCAGTTTTGCCAGAAAACATCTTGATGGTCCCCAAGACTTTTAGGAAAATACTCTATGGACGAGATAAAAGTTGAACTTTTTGGAAGGTGTGTGTCTCATTACATCCGGCATAAAAGTAGCACAGCATTTCAGAAAAGTAACATCATACCAACAGTAAAATATGGTGGTGGTAGTGTGATGGTCTGGGGCTGTTTTGCTGCTTCAGGACCTGGAAGACTTACTGTGGTAAGTGGAACCATGAATTCTGCTGTCTACCAAAAAATCCTGAAGGAGAATGTCCAGCCATCTGTTCTTGACCTCAAGCTGAAGCACACTTGGGTTCTGCAGCAGGACAATGATCCAAAACACACTGGCAAGTCCACCTCTGAATAGCTTAAGAAAAACAAAATGAAGACTTTGGAGTGGCCTCGTCAAAGTCCTGACCTGAATCCGATTGAGATGCTGTGGCATGAACTTAAAAAAGTGGTTCATGCTCGAAAACCCTCCAGCGTGGCTGAATTACAACAATTCTGCAAGGATGAGTGGGCCAAAATTCCTCCACAGCGCTGTAGAAGACTCATTGCCACTTATCCCAAACGCTTGATTGCAGTTGTTGTTGCTAAGGGTGGCCCAATCAGTTATTAGGTTTAGGGGCAATCATTTTTTCACACAGGGCCATTTCCTTGACTGCACTATGTGGTACTTCACATTATCTGCTACATGCTAATTTTTTAAAACTGCCTTGACTAGTACTACTCATTATTACTAGTATTATTATTATTATTACTTATTTTTCTACACTTATTGCACGTTTCTAGTCCTTTAGTTTTTTAGTTTATCCCTTTTTCTCATTATGTTTTTAATGTTGCAGCATGGCACTGAGACAAATTCCTAGTTTGTGTATCACATGAACAATGGCAATAAATCTGATTCTGATTCTGATTCTGATTATTTAACTTTGGTGGACCTGGAGAAAGCATATGATTGCATCCCAAGAGACTTGATATATTGGAGTCTATGGAAACAGAACATCCCAGAGAGACTGATTAGATTAGTAAGTGCTACATATCATGAAGCACAGTGAGGACCAAGTATGGAAGTACAGACGAGTTTGCTATTAAAGTTGGTCTACATCAAGGCTCAGGCCTTAGTCCATTTCTGTTCACTGGTGTACTGGATGTTATCACTGATGAGCTTAATTAAGAGGGCTGCCATGGGAACTGGTGTTCACAGACGACCTAGCCTTGATGGCAGAGAGGGAGGAAGAGGTGCAAAGAAAGTGGTTGAGCTGGCAAAATGGGATGGAATCCAAAGACTTGAAGGTTAACACTGAGAAGACAGAGGTAGTGGTCAGTAGTAGAAGAGACAAGAGCAGACATCAAAAACAGGAATAATGTCAGTCTGAAGCAGGTGGACAAGTTCAAGTATTTGGGAGTGACAACTGATGAGAAAGGTGGATCTGAAGCAGCTCTAAGGGCAAGAGTGACTGCAACATTGGTGAAATGGAGAGAACTGTCAGGGGTTATTATGGACAAGAAAATGGCAAGGAAGTTGAAAATAAATCTTTATAAGGCCTTCATATGACCAACCTTTCTGTATGGCGCAGAGTCATGGACAAGAGGAAAGAAGGAAGAAAGGATATTGGAAGCAACAGAGATGAGGATATTAAGAAGAATTAAGGGAATAACACTGAAAGATAGAGAAAGAAGTGAAAACATCAGGAAAGAGCTAGGTGTAAATGATATTAATGAGCAGGTGAGGGAGATCAGGATGAGATGGTATGGCCATGTGATGAGGATGGATGATGGAAACCCAGTGAAGAGTGTGATGAACATCAAAACTGAAGGAAGGCCGGCACTTCCAGGAAGATGGCGAAGAGGCATAACGCTTAAACAGAGAGCTCTCCCTAGTCGGATTAAAAATCTTTGGTAAATGGCCAACTCGACATAAATAGATCAATAAACCAAGGGATAAAAACACGAAGAAGCCGGGCACACGGACAAAAGCAGGGTAAAACTAAAGAATCCCTCTTCAACAACGCTGGAGAAATCGCTGAACACGAGGCCCAAAAAACGAGGTGACTACAACAAAGAAAATGGAGGACGCCAAACTCGATGTTATGAACACTGGCTTCGCCAATATAAGTAAGGACATAAAAGACCTCAAGCGACAACTCCAACAGGATTTAACGGCTCTTAAGGAAGAACTGAAAAAAGAGATGAAGGAGGAAATTATGGGTCTCCGAAAAGAAATGGACCGCAAGCTAGCTGAAACCATGGAGGAACTGCACACTCAACGGGCATGTATGGCAGAAGCACAGGCTCGAATATCAGATTTGGAAGACCGAGGCAAGCGAGCGGCTGCAGACCCTGACGGCACAAACACAGAGGATGCAGGAAAAAATAACCGACCTGGAGAGCAGGTCCAGGCAGAGCAATATACGCATCTTCGGGATTCCGGAGGGCACTGAAGGCAACTCGATGACGAAATTCATAGATCAGTTCTTAAAAAAAGAGCTTGAGCTGCCCGATAAAACAGACCTGCAGATCCAACGAGCGCACAGAGCCTTGGCACAGAACCCGAATTCAAACTCTGCACCCAGGTCAGTTGTGGTAAACTTTTTAAAATACGATGTAAAAGAAAGAATCCTGACACAAGCGTGGAAAAAAAAGATACGAGTCGGCGACAAACAAATATTCTTTGACCATGACTACCCGACAGAAATTGTGCAGCAGCGAAAGAAATATGCCAACATTAAAAAATTGCTGAAAGAGAAAAAAATTAGATTCCAAACGCCGCTAACGAAGATGAGAATTCATTGGGAGGACGGCGTGAAAACCTACAACACGGCCAGAGAGGCAGCGCGGGACATGACAGAGCGAGGCTTTGTGGTGAGCGTACCCGAGGAAGCGGCTGGAGCAGCGGCGGCACGGAACGCATTGAGACAGCCGGAATGGAGGCAAGCGAGTGGCAGAGGGTGGGAGACGGACGTGGCGCACCGACCCCAGGAAAAACTGCAAGGCTTTCAACGGAAAGCCTAGATTATAACAAAGATTAAGAAGGACACAGAAGAAATGAAGGCCAAGAAGACAAGGTAAAAGAGAAACAAACGGCTAAGAGAGGTTAAAGTGATTTTTGTTGGACATTTCTAGACTAATGACTATTACTTGGATAGTAACTACAGGTCTAGGGAGGGCCGCTCACACGGTGAGGACATTCCCTCCACCCACCAACAGGGACCAGTGGGCAGAAGAAAGGCCCAAAGTACGGAGGTCGAGATTCGTTAATGTGTTTTTGTACATACAGTGGGGCAAAAAGATATTTAGTCAGCCACCAATTGTGCAAGTTCTCCCACTTAAAAGATGAGAGAGGTCTCCAATTTTCATCATAGGTGTACCTCAACTATGAGAGACAAAATGAAAAAAAAAAATCCAGAAAATCACATTGAAGGATTTTTAATGAATTAATTGGTAAATTCCTCTGTAAAATAAGTATCTGGTCAATCCCAAAAGTTCATCTCAATACTTTGTTATATACCCTTTGTTGGCAATGACAGAGGTCAAACATTTTCTGTAAGTCTTCACAAGGTTTTCACACACTGTTGCTGGTATTTTGGCCCATTCCTCTATGCAGATCTCCTCTAGAGCAGTGATGTTTTGGGGCTGTCGCTGGGCAACACGGACTTTCAACTCCCTCCAAAGATTTCTATGCGATTGAGATTTGGAGACTGGCTAGGCCACTTCAGGACCTTGAAATGCTTCTTATGAAGCCACTCCTTCGTTGCCCGGGCGGTGTGTTTGGGATCATTGTCATGCTGAAAGACACAACCACGTTTCATCTTCAATGCCCTTGCTGGTGGAAGGAGGTTTTCACTCAAAATCTCACGATACATGGCCCCATTCATTCTTTCCTTTACACGGATCAGTCGTCCTGGTCCCTTTGCAGAAAAACAGCCCCAAAGTATGATGTTTCCACCCCCATGCTTCACAGTAGGTATGGTGTTTTTTCTCCTCCAAACACGACAAGTTGCGTTTTCATCATAAAGTTCTATTTTGGTTTCATCTGACCATATGACATTCTCCCAATCCTCTTCTGGATCATCCAAATGCTCTCTAGCAAACTTCAGACGGGCCTGGACATGTACTGGCTTAAGCAGGGGGACACGTCTGGCACTGCAGGATTTGAGTCCCTGGCGGCGTAGTGAGTTACTGATGTAGCCTTTGTTACTTTGGTCCCAGTTCTCTGCAGGTCATTCACTAGGTTCCCCCGTGTGGTTCTGGGATTTTTGCTCACCGTTCTCGTGATCATTTTGACCCCACGGGGTGAGATCTTGTGTGGAGCCCCAGATCGAGGGAGATTATCAGTGGTCTTGTATGTCTTCCATTTTCTAATAATTGCTCCCACAGTTGATTGGGCAGCACGGTGGTGCAGTGGTTAGCACTGTTGCCTTACAGCTAGAAGGTTCCTGGTTCGAATCCCCAGGCTGGCAGGGGTTGGAACCTTTCTGTGTGGAGTTTGCATGTTCTCCCTGTGCTGCGTGGGTTTACTCCGGGGGCTCCGGTTTCCTCCCACAATCCAAAGACATGCATGTTAGGTTAATTGGTTGTTCTAAATTGTCCCTAGATATCTGTTTCCTATAGGCCCTTAGAATAGAGGGTTAGTACTAGTGAAAGCGCTTTGAGTGGTCTTTGTGACTAGAAAAGCGCTATATAAGTGCAGGTTAGTTAGTTAGTTAGTTAATTTTCTTCACACCAAGCTGCTACCTATTGCAGATTCAGTCTTCCCAGCCTGGCGCAGGTCTACAATTTTGTTTCTGATGTCCTTTGACAGCTCTTTGGTCTTGGCCATAGAGGAGCTTGGAGTCTGACTGTTTGAGGTTGTGGACAGGTGTCTTTTATACTGATAACGAGTTCAAACAGGTGCCATTAATACAGGTAACGAGTGGAGGACAGAGGAGCCTCTCAAAGAAGAAGTTACAGGTCTGTGAGAGCCAGAAATCTTGCTTGTTTGTAGGTGATCAAATACTTATTTTACCGAGGAATTTACCAATTAATTCATTAAAAATCCTTCAATGTGATTTTCTGGATTTTTTTTTCTCATTTTGTCTCTCATAGTTGAGGTATACCTATGATGAAAATTGGAGGCCTCTCTCATCTTTTAAGTGGGAGAACTTGCACAATTGGTGGCTGACTAAATACTTTTTTGCCCCACTGTATATGTGTTAGTTTTGTTGTTAAAGGGGTTAGAAGCACAAGTTAAAAAAATGGAAAAACATGAATATGGTTAAAAATCTTAAGATAATGACATTAAACGTGAATGGTCTGAACTCACCTGTTAAAAGAGAAAGAATAATAAGAAAATTCAAGAAGGAAAAAGTCGAAATTATATTTATGCAAGAGACACATTTGAACAAGACAGAACATGAGAAACTAAAGAGATTTGGCTATAAGAACTCCTACTACAGTTCATTTAAGGGAGGAACTAAAAGGGGGGTTATGATACTAATTTCAAATGAAATACAATTTGAATGTGAACAAGAAATCCAGGATAAAGAAGGCAGATATGTAATAATAAAGGGAAGAATAGATGGTATGCAGATCACATTAGTGAACATCTATGCCCCACCAGAAAGTGACAAGGGTTTTTTTCAACATCTGTTTGATCTCATAGCAACACACAGTGAAGGAGTCCTAATTTGTGGAGGAGACTTAAATGCTGTCAAGGATCATGAAGTTGATGCAACAAGTGTTAAGAAGACAAAAAAACATGTAACAAAGTTCATAAGAACCTCACTGGCAGAAATGGGTATGGTAGACATATGGAGGGACCTGCACCCACTCGAAAAAGACTATACACATTACTCAGCAGTCCATAAAGTACACTCTAGAATAGATTACTTCCTTATGAATGAAGGTGGCAGACACAGGGTGAGAAATTGTCGGATTGGAGGGGCAGAAATATCAGATCATAATCCTATATACATGGAAATATATTTCAACAATAGAAAACGACAACATGGAAACTTAATGTAGGACTATTAAATGATGAGAAAATGAAAGAAAGAATAAAGGTAAACATAAATGAGTATATCGAGGAGAATGATAATGGAGAAGTGGACCCAACAATACTATGGGATGCACTAAAAGCCGTGTTAAGAGGTAAATTAATTGTCGAATCAGGAAAACTAACTACTACTAACTAACCTGCACTTATATAGCGCCTTTCTAGTCACAAAGACCACTCAAAGCGCTTTCACTAATACTAACCCTCTACTCTAAGGGCCTATAGGAAACAGATATCTAGGGACAATTTAGAACAGCCAATCAACCTAACATGCATGTCTTTGGATTGTGGGAGGAAACCGGAGCCCCCGGAGTAAACCCACGCAGCACAGGGAGAACATGCAAACTCCACACAGAAAGGTTCCAACCCCTGCCAGCCTGGGGATTCGAACCAGGAACCTTCTAGCTGTAAGGCAACAGTGCTAACCACTGCACCACCGTGCTGCCTGAAAAGCAAAAAAGTCTAAACTGGAATCATATGAACAAAGATGTGAGAGATATATATATATCAAGAAATTAAGGAAGAAAAAATAAAGATAAAAGAAATACAAATAGATGAAATTGAAAGGAAAAATAGATATTTAAAACAAAAATATTATGAAACGGGGCCAAAGGCCACAAAACTGCTGGCAAAACGGTTAAGAAAACAACAAACAGTGAATAATGTATATAAGATTAAGGACCCCGTCACAAATAAAACCACAGTTACCCCAGAAAACATCGAAGAGATATTCCATAAATTCTATCAAGAACTATACTCGCAACCTGAAGAGACAAATGTTAAGGATATTAAAAAATTTCTATGCACATTGGACTTGCCATCAATGAAAAGCTAACAGCAGAAATAACAACACAAGAGATTAAAGATGTGATTAAGTCACTAAAAAATGGTAAATCACCAGGTAGTGATGGATACCCCTCTGAGTTTTATAAACTGTTTATAGAAGAACTCACGCCACAGCTCCTTAAGTCATTTAATTGGACATTAAACAACAACAAAATACCTCCATCATGGAACAAAGCCATTATTTCAGTTATTTTAAAGCCAGGGAAAGATAGGGAACAATGTGGAAACTACAGGCCAATCTCTTTATTAAATGTGGATTATAAAATATATACAACAATTATCTGTAAACGAATAAAGACATTCTTGACGGAATTGATAGAGGATGATCAAACTGGTTTCATAGAGGGACGCCAAACACATGATAATATCAGGAGAACAATACACATAATTAATCAAATACATAAAGAAAATAAAAGTGCAGTAATAATGAGTTTAGACGCAGAAAAAACATTTGATAGGGTTAATTGGATGTTCCTATATAATGTGCTGGAATGCTTTGGATTTAACGAAAAATCAGTGCAATGCATAAAGACACTGTATCAAAAACCTGTGGCAAGAATCAAGATAAACGGTGGCTTAATAGACAAAGTAAATATACAAAGATCAACTAGGCAGGGATGTTGCCTATCACCCACCTTGTTTGCTCCGTTCATAGAGCCACTGGCTCAAGCGATGCGACAAAATAAGAAATAAAAAGGTGTAACAATAAAGGGAACGGAACACAAGATTGGGCTATTTGCAGACGATATTATAGTTTACCTTGAACAACCAGATGAATCAATAATGGAAATGATGAACTTGATAGAAAATTTTGGAAAATTATCAGGATACAAGATAAACATAACAAAAACACAAATACTGACATTCCACTATAACCCTCTAAACCAGATAACTGATAAGATCAAACTAAACTGGAAACAAAAAGAAATAAAATACCTTGGAGTGAACATACCTAAAGATCTAAGCAAAATCTATAAAGCAAACTATGATAGGTTGGAACAAGAAATAAAAAAAGATATTGATAGATGGTCAATCTTAAATATGGATCTGAATTCAAAAATTAAGACAGTCAAAATCAGCATACAACCTAGACTGCTTTACCTTTTCCAAGCTCTACCAACAGAGATTCTTGGTGCCCAGTTCTCAAAGTGGGGCAGGATGATATCGAGATTTGTCTGGGGAGGTAAAAAGCCAAGAGTGAACTATAAAACTCTCCAATTACCAAAAGAGAAAGGAGGCATGGGCCTACCGAGTCTAAAGGAATATTACTACTCAGCACAAATAAGATATATCATATGTTGGTGCGACGGAGGATACGAGGCAAAATGGAAAGAAATGGAAAAGGAAATTGAGGGACTCCCAGTACAACGCATAATAGGAGATAAGGATGCATATAAGCAAATCAAACAAATAAGACCCAATCACTAAATTTACTTTGGAACTGTGGTATAAAATAGTACAAAAGTATAATATAAAGGAGGACATAAAACTATTGAAATGGGTAGCATTTGACAGTCAGTTTGAACCGGCAAAGCAAGATAGGCGATACAAAAATCTGGTGAACAAGGGAATCACAGCATGGGGCAATATGGGGAAAAAAGATTTTGGGAGTTTTGTAAACATGAGAAAAAAAATTTCAACTAGAAAAATCTGAATTCTTCAGATATCTGCAGATGAGAGATTATTATATGAGGAAGATTAGGCATAACCTCCACACAGATGTGAGCGAGATTATACAATTCATTTTAAGCTCGTATGCAGGAAATAAAACACAAATTATTTCAAAGCTATATCAGAAACTCACGGCAAACAAACATTCAAGTAACTATATAAAGGAGAAATGGGAGAAAGAGCTAAATTTAAACATAACAGAAGAAAACTGGCAAGAAATATGGAAAACACAACACATCAACAAGTTCAAGGACATGGAGGCAATTTGGATGGAAAAACCTGATTCACTATTTCATTACACCACAGATTCAAAGAAAATATACAAATACCCAATCTATATGCTGGAGGGGCTGTGGGGCTCAAAATGCAGACCACTCACATATGTTTTGGAAATGCTGCAAAATCTCATCATTCTGGAAATCTATACATGTGACAATACAGAGGATATTAGGATATAATATACCAATGAACTGTAACTTGATGTATTTATGTGATCTTAAAAGAGACAATGTAATACAGGCTGAGGACAGATATCTAGTTAAAATCTTGCTGATTGCATGTAAAAAAACAATCACAAGAAAATGGCGATCAGAAGTTCTTCCTGACCAAGAGCAATGGACAGACATTGTTGAGGATATACATTTAATGGAAAAACTAACATATCAACAAAGAATGCAAGGACAATATGAAAAAAAATGGTGGAAATGGACACACTACAAAGTGCAACAACGAGACAGAAATTGAAAGAATAACCAAAGACAGTGGAAAAACCAGAAGAATTAAGAGATGGAAACTAAAAACTTGATGCTCCAGCATTTGTCCCCCCCCCCTTTTTTTTTCTTCCTCTAGCAACTTTTTTTTAAATATAGAGACTGTGATCTGAATGTAATATGTATGATGAAAATGAATAAAAATCAAAGTTACAAAAAACTGAAGGAAGGCCGAGAGGAAGACCAAAGAAGAGATGGATGGATAATGTTAGGAAAGATATGGACCACTTCCAAGTGACACCAGAGGAAGCCGTGAACAGGCAGCTCTGGAAGACCAAAACAAGGGCAGCCAACCCTGTAGGTTTGTGGGACTATGTGGCTTAGGAGACAGAGAGAGATCCTCCTGGAGAATTGGGTAATTAAAAAAAGTAATTCAAGTTAATTTACAAATTGATAGAATAGTAAAGACTGTTTTACTTTCATGCATTTTAATTTCAAATATATTTTAGGACACCATGCAAAATTTCTTGAACAAAAATTTTAAAAGAAAATGTCACAAACTCCTGACATTAAAATTTTCTTTACATCATTTTTTTTTTGGGGGGGGGGCACTATTTTGAATATTACAGGCAAAAATTAATGTTTTTTTGTGTTGATTTTTTTTTCCCACCTCCATGTTTTATGCTCCTACCTCTGACAGGAAACGTGTGAATCTGGCTGCATTCTACCCCACTCTCTTTCCATCCAAGTGCTGTGGGCTCGACAGGGTCTCATTGATCTTTCCCAGAACTACATCCTGGGTGCCAGATTTGTTTTCAACTGTCAG
The DNA here is from genome assembly GCA_020510985.1 of Pholidichthys leucotaenia. NCBI lineage: Eukaryota > Metazoa > Chordata > Actinopteri > Cichliformes > Pholidichthyidae > Pholidichthys > Pholidichthys leucotaenia. Next base: position 414,734,047 of record CM035836.1, read on the forward strand.
AAATTTAAGGTAAATAATACATGGATATTCCTTTGTTCTTAAGAAAACTATTTTACGTACAAGGCAAACTCCAAATCTTCTCCCTTTGTCCTTTATTCCAGTGTCCTATGTCATCTGCTCTGGCTCTGACCACCCAAGTCACATTTGCTGACATAACCGTTTACCCAAAACTCCCTAGGGGCCTCCCTCAGCCCCACTGGAAGTTTCCATTTGGTTTCTTCATAAGAGGCGCTGCTGAGCTGGACAGTCATGTCATCGTTGACAGCAGTGACTCTGAAAAGGTCACGTGGGGTTTAATGCTGCTCACAGCCATGTTGGTAACAGGATTAGAGAGCTTCTCCAGGTAGCTAGGTTGGTAACAGGGAAATGATTTGGGACTTTTGAGAGGCTTCGATATAAACTTTTAGTTTGTTGGACTAAAAAGTCCCAACAAAATCTAATCCTATAAACTATTTTAAAAAATAGTTTATAGGATTAGATTGTATTCTCCTTAAATCCTTTGTTTTTCATATTTTTACATGAAGACATACATTTTTACAAGGTTTATGGGTTTTTATTTTGTCACAGAGGTACAGATGTATTGTGTGCACACAAATCCTCCCTCTCCTTCTCTGAGTGCATTCCTTTCTTTTTCCCCTTGAAGTGCACATAGGAGAGAAGACTGACAATAGCAGCAGGAGTTATACCTTCCAGACGAGTAGCAGCACCCAGCTGGGGAAAAAGAACAGAAATTACTGCAAAATTATTTTATTTAACGTGTCGTGTCATTAAAAAAAAGGACAAAAAGGCCCAGTAAGTTCATAACAGTATGAATGTGCAGACTCACCGTGGTCGGTCGAACTCTGTCCAGAATTTCTCTGACTTCCTGAGACAGAGGCATCTGCAGAGAGAAGTAGTCGATGTCTGGTGGCAGAGACATGTTCTCCTCCTTCTGAATTCTTTCAATCTCTTTTTGCTGTAATTCATAGTAGGGCTTGTACACAGCTGCAACACGGATAGGAGAAATGTTTACTTGAGAGGTCATTTTGCCAAACTTGTGTAAAGCAAAACTGTTACCTTCTATTTTGAGTCTTTCTCCAAATTCACTGTAAGGCAAAAGTTGCTCTGGGAAAACTGATGCCAACGTTTCAAAGGATATGTTGTACTGCAGCAGATCAATGCCACTGAAAAACAGAATCTGGACCTGTAAGACCACCTCAGCTGGTTAAATGTGTGACTATAAATATTTGTCACTCACGTCAATAAGCTGTTCCTAGCCTCACTTATGTGGACATGGGGCAGCCTTTTTCTACAGCTGGACGCAGACAAAGTGAGATCCTGAAGGGTTGATAACGCATCCTGGAGACTGTTCTTCACCCTTAACGACTCCTGGTAACGCAAAGACGACACGCATCCCACCTCCTCAAATCCTAAGAGAAGCAAAAAGTGATAAGAGCAATGCATGAGGTTGTGTGGGTTATAGACTCAATACTACTACTACAGGTATTGTCAATCAAAAGGGCAATAGTGGTTATAAGCCTTTATTTCATTCATCAAAGACTGGCAACCTTCGCCAAAAAAATCTGCATGGAGCTACAAAATACAGTGCTGTAAAAAGGTATTTGCTCCCTTCCTGATTTCTTATACTTTTGCATATTTATCACACTTAAATGTTTCAGATCATCAAACAAATTTTAATATTAGACAAAGATAACTTGAGTAAATACAAAATGCAGTTTTTAAATGATGTGAAAAGTAATTGCCTCCTAAACCTAATAACTGGTTGTGCCACCCTTGGTGGTAACAACGGCAATCAAGCATTTGTGATAACTGGCAATGAGTCTTTTACATCACTGTTGAGGAATTTTAACCCACTCCTCTTTGTGGAATTGTTTTAATTCAGCCACACTGGAGAGCTTGAGGTCACAAACTGATGGTTGGATACTCTGCTTCAGGATTTTCTGGTAGAGAGCAGAATTCATGGTTCCATCAATTATGGTAAGTCGTCCAGGTCCTGAAGCGGCAAAGCAGCTCCAGACCATCATGCTACCACCACCATGTTTGACTATTGGTATGATGTTCTTTTTATGAAAAGCTGTGTTAGTTTTACACCAGATGTAATGGGATGCACGCCTTCCAAAATGTTCAACTTTTGTCTCGTCAGTCTACAGAGTATTTTCCCAAAAGTCTTGGGGATCATCAGGATGTTTGGTTAGCAGTGGTTTTCACCTTGAAACTCTCCTATAGATACCATTTTTGCCCAGTTTCTTTCTTATTGATGAATCATGGACCAGTATCCAAACTGAGGCAAGTGAGGCCGGCAGTTCTTTAGATGTTGTTCTGGATTTTTGTTTCTCATCAGTTCTTGAATTTCTTTAGATTGTGGCGTGATGTGCTGCTTTTTGAGGTCTTGTAGCCTACTTCAAATGTCAGATAGGTTCTGTTCCAGTGATTTTTTTGATTCAACAGGTCTGTCAGTAATCAGGCCTGGGTGTGGCTAGTGAATTTAGCTTTCCAAGAAATATAGTTAATCACAGTTAATACAAGATGTGACGGGGTGGGGGGGGGGGGGGAGCAGTTAGTTTTTCACATAGGGCCAGGTAGGTTTGGATAGCTTTTTTTCCTTTAATCAATGAAATCATTTAAAAACTGCATTTTGTATTTACGTAGGTTATCTTTGCCCAATATTAATATCAGTTTGATGATCTGAAACATTTAAGTGTGACAAATATGCAAAAGTATAAGAAATTAGGATGGGGCAAATACTTTTTCACAGCACTGTATATTTGAGCCTTAAAATTAACTTATAAATTGGCCCTAAAAGATTAATAATGTGTGAGTTTTTCTTCTTGAAGGTGTAGCATTTCTTGAAAATTTTACTCTTTGAATTTTTTTACAGATTTGCAGGGTTTTTTTTTCTGGTAACATGCAATAGATGTTTTTCTATTGCAATATTATCTTTTTTGAAATTTTTTCATTTTAAATTGGCATAATTTTTCTTGATTTTTTTTTTTTTTTTTTACTCATTGTAATTTGTGACTTTGATTGCATTCATTGACTTTTTTCCATTAATTTTAAAAGTTGCAGCTTTTTTTTTGAAAATGTACAACTACAAATTGCTTTCCATAAACTTAAATGTTTTTCCCTCCTAATTTTATTGGGGTTTTTTTCCCCTCATGTATTTTTTCCAAGTTTTTTGACAGACCCCACATAGAGCCATTCACTATGGACATAAAAGCCAAGCGAGGTTCTGAAGCCACATAATGCAGACACAGTCACAGTGATATTATTTTGAAAGAAAAAAAAAAGTGTAGCTGATACTATGCTTACCTTTCAGAGTAAGTCGAATGTCTGCATTGTCGGGCCTCATAGAGGCTCGAAATTCAGCCCGGCTGGTGAACATGCGGTACGGCTCTGTAACACCTCGACTCACCAGATCATCTATTAGAACTCCAATGTAGCTCTCTGTCCGAGACAACGCCACTGCAGGCATGGACAGTGCTGAGCGGGCAGCATTCACTCCTGCCCACAAGCCCTGCATGGACAAATAAAGTTTCCCCAAAGAGCTTGATTATTTTCTGAGAAGATGCAGACCTCCATCAGTGTAATTTATATATATATTTAAAAATCTAATGGAGCCATTAGGGATGCACCATAATGTTGGCTTGTTTTCAATATCAAAATTATTTCTCAGCATCGGTACAAATTAATATTTCCAACCAATAAAATATAACTGTGGACAATCAGGAGTGATGCTCTGCTGCCGATGTTACGCTTTTCCCATGGCACAAGGGAATGGCAAACATGTCTGCCTCCACACAGCCATGCGAGTGAAGAGCAAAAACATACAACACAAGGAAATTAATCCACGAAGCCCAAACAAGAGAAAGCAACAGCAAAGAGAACAAAAGCACTCTGACGGGAGTGCAACATCCCCCACCTCCATTTTCTTTGAAGATCCCAATATGTCACTGAAGGAGAGCAGTTTCAAACTTTTTCCATATAGTTATTGGGGCAGAACCAAATTAGGATAAGCCTATCATCCATGACTATACAACAGAAATTGTTGTATACAGTCCATAGTTGTAAGTGCCCCCCGCCAAAAAACCGTGGGCTGCACGGTGGCGCAGTGGTTTAGCACTGTGGCAGCACAGTTTTACCCTCGGCCGGGGGATCGCGGGGATCATGAGATCGTGGGTTCGATCCCAGCCCCCGACCAACAGTGAGCTGTGTGGAGTTTGCATGTTCTCCCCGTGTTGCGTGGGTTTACTCCGGGATTTCTCCGGTTTCCTCCCGCACACCAAAAACATGTAGGTTTAGGGCGCTCGCGCACGCAGCGACCAGCAGCCGGTGGCTTGTCACCAGACTGCAAACCAAGTCTACCTACGGGTACAAATAAGTAACAAAAAAAAAAAAAAAAAAAAAAAAATGGTCAAAACAAGTGGGACGCCTCCCACTTGAGGTGTTTCCGGCACGTCCCACTGGGAGGAGACCCCAGGGCAGACCCAGGACTTGCTGGAGAGACTGTCTCCCAGCTGGTCTGGGAATGCCTTGGTATCCTCTCTGAAGAGCTGGAGCAGGTGGCTGGGGAGAGGGAAGTCTGGGCTTCTCTGCTTGAACTGCTGCCTCTGCGACCCGGACCTCCGGAAAAGCGGTAGAAGATGGATGGATGGATGTTACTAAAATAAATAACATGTATTTATTTTCATACTAAGTTGAAGTAGTTGTCTTATTTTCCTTGGGGAATGTGTCTATATGCTGATTTATTATCACTATACAAAGGAGATGGAAATAGGATGGAAAAATATTTGCATACAAACATGGACAAAATTGTTGGTACCCCTCTGTTAATGAAAGAAAAACCCACAATGGTCACAGAAATAACTTGAATCTGACAAAAGTGGTAATAAATAAAAAATTCTATGAAAATTAACCAATGAAAATCAGACAATGCTTTTGAATTGTGGTTCAACAGAATTACTTTAAAAAACAAACTCATGAAACAGGCCTGGACAAAAATGATGGTACCCCTTGAAAAGATTGAAAATAATGTGACCATAGGGACATGTTCAACCAAGATGTGTCCTCTAACATCACAGGTGTCTACAAACTTGTAATCAGTCAGTCGGCCTATTTAAAGGGTGACAAGTAGTCACTCTGCTGTTTGGTGACATGGTGTGTACCACATTAAACATGGACCAGAGGAAGCAAAGGAGAGAGTTGTCTCAGGAGATTTAGAAAGAAAATTATAGACAAGCATGTTAAAGGTAAAGGCTATAAGACCATCTCCAAGCAGCTTGATGTTCCTGTGACTACAGTTGCACATATTATTCAGAAATTTAAGATCCACCGGACTGTAGCCAACCTCCCTGGACGTGGCAGCAAGAGGAGACTGATAATGCGAATGGTAACAAAAGAGCCCAGAACAACCTCTAAACACATTCATGGTGAACTCCAAGGTCAAGGTACACCAGTGTCAGATCGCACCATCTGTCGTTGTTTGAGCCAAAGTGGACTTCATGGGAGACGACCAGGGGGGACACCACTGTTGAAAACAAATCATAAAAAAGCCAGACTGGAATTTGCCAAACTGCATGTTGATAAGCCACAAAGCTTCTGGGAGAATGTCCTATGGACAGATGAGACAAAACTGGAACTTTTTGGCAAGGCACATCAGCTCTATGTTCACAGACGCAAAAATGAAGCATACTAAGAAAAGAACACTGTCCTACTGTGAAACATGGAGGAGGTTCTGTTATGTTCTGGGGCAGCTTTGCTGCATTTGGCACAGGGTGTCTTGAATCTGTGCAGGGTACAATGAAATCTCAAGACTATCAAGGTATTCTAGAGAGAAATGTGCTGCCCAGTGTCAGACAGCTTGGTCTCAGTCGCAGGTCATGGGTCTTGCAACAGGATAATGACCCAAAACACACAGCTAAAAACACCCAAGAATGGCTAAGAGCGAAACATTGGACTATTCTAAAGTGGCCTTCTATGAGCCCTGATCTAAATCCTATTGAACATCTGTGGAAGGAGCTGAAACATGCCGTCTGGAGAAGGCACCCTTCAAACCTGAGACAACTGGAGCAGTTTGCTCATGAGGAGTGGGCCAAAATGCCTGCTGAGAGGTGCAGAAGTCTCACTGACAGTTACAGAAATCGTTTGATTGCAGTGATTGCCTCAAAAGGTTGTGCAATAAAATAGTAATTTAAGGGTACCATCATTTTTGTCCAGGCCTGTTTCATGAGTTTGTTTTTTTTAAAATAATTCTGTTGAACCACAATTCAAAAGCATTGCCTGATTTTCATTGGTTAATTTTCATAGAATTTTTTATTTATTTCCACTTTTGTCAGATTCAAGTTATTTCTGTGACTATTGTGGGTTTTTCTTTCATTAACAGGGGGGTACCAACAATTTTGTCCACGTCTGTATATTGGTGTCAGCATATTGGTTATCTGGAAGTCGAGTCCATCCTCACCACCTCCATAACCGTGTGGTACGCAGGAGCCACTGCCAGGGACAGACTAAGGCTGCAGCGCGTCGTGCGCACTGCTGAGAAGGTGATCGGCTGCAAGCTCCCATCTCTCTCCAGGATCTGTACATCTCCAGGACCCGGAGGCGTGCTGGCCGGATCATAGCCGATCCCTCACACCCTGGTCACGTACTGTTTGCCCCCCTCCCCTCAGGTAGAAGACTTCGGTCCATCCAGACTAAAACCTCCAGTCACATGAACAGCTTCTTCCCCTCTGCCATCAGACTGCTGAACACTAAGTGACTTATTGACTCTCATGCACTACGTACAGCAGCTCAACCAGACTCATGTCAATCATCACTGTTTTCTTCCTGCATTACCGACTGCACTATATGGTTCTCCACATTATCTGCTGCTCGCTAATATATTTTAACTGCTGACCAGTATTACTCTCTTATTCTACACTTTATTGCATGTATAGTTTATTTCTTTTATTTTATCATGTTTAATGTTGCAGCATGGCACCGAGACAAATTCCTAGTTTGTGTACTACATGAACAATGGCAATAAATCTGATTCTGATTCTGGAAAAAAAATCTAATATTGTACATCCCTAGGAGCCATAAAACAAATAAATTTGCTACTTTTTTCCTTGTAAATTTATGTCTTTGCTAAAAATATGAAACATTCTCAAAAAATTTGTGACTTTTTTTAGGGGGGGAGGAGGGCAATATAACAGGGAGCCACTGGATGTGGGCTTAAGGGTTGCATGTGGCTCTAGAGCTTCTGGTTCACCCCCCCAGTACATACAGTCAGGTTCACAAGGAAGTAATTGTAATTTTTTTCTCAAAATAGGGGACTTGGCATGAAAATGGCTCTAATTCTTTGGCAATATCCAACATTCTGGTTGAATTCTTTGAATGAAAGCTCAAAATTCTTCATTTTAATCACTTAATTGTTTGATGTAAAATCCACCATGTTGATATACTGAGTTAAAATGACAAAAAATATGTCACTGTCTAAATACTTAGGGATATAATTGTATCTGCTGTATATAATAAAAGCATTTTCCAATGATAATAATAGAAACACCTGTGCTGCAGCCTCCTCGTACCCTGTGGTTCCATTGATCTGACCAGCCAGAAACAGACCTTGAGTGCTTTTCACTTGCAGTGAAGGATTCAGCTGAGTAGGACACACAAAGTCATACTGAACCCCGTAACCTGGAAAACATGACAGACATAGTTGACCACCAGATTACTGAAGCAGTGAGGAGCAGGAATTCTTAATATAGTACATGTCTGAGGAAAACGCAAAGTTGAAAACCATGTGACAACATGTAGAAAACTGTGGAATTTTAGGTAGCCTATAGCGAACTGATTGATTTACTTTTGTTTCCATCTATTTTAGCGTTATTGCTAGGGAAATAAAGAAATATGCATTACAAAGAAATAACTGAAATAGTTTAAAATGGTTTGGTTTTAGATGTTTTCTGAATTTGCAGCTGTAATTATCTTCTTCTTTGGGCTGTTCGCCACAACAGATCATCTGCCTCCATCTCACCCGATCCCTTGCATCTTCCTCTGTAATATCAACCCTCTCCAAGTACTCCTTCACTACATCCAAGCCAGTGCACTCCTAGTGCCGGTCCCAAGCCCGGGTAAATGGGGAGGGTTGCGTCAAGAAGGGCATCCGGCACAAAATCTTTGCCAAATCAACCAAGCGGATGATGACGAATGCAGCTGTAGTCTACTGTTATCTGTTTAAGGGCAAACAGATCAATGCCACCAACTGGCACACAGAAAAATATCAGTCACTGCTGATATCTCATTTACAAATATATTCAATAAGATGAGTATTGGTTAATGCCGATATATATGTGCATCCCTAACAAAATGGCACTACATCCAAGTCAAATACAGTCCGTAACAGCAACCCAGAAATCCAAGTTCCTTTACTGGTGTCTCAGGCATTTAACAAAGCTACATCACTCTCTGGCTAATCTAACCCAGTGTATTAACAGCTTTTAACCCTTTTGACTTTTAAATTATATTTTGCACCTCAAATTAGGTTCTTTTTCTTTTGTATCATCTTCCCTAGTCAGTTAGCCATTAGCCACTGCTAGCGACACCCACTGAAAACAATACAGTATAAAAACACTGTAGCGATGTGTACTTTTGTACTAAAGTGACATGTCCCTAAATCCTACCTGCATCGAGAAAAAGAACGGCATGTGACTGATTTATTTCCTTCATGTAAGTGTACTTTAGGCATCTTGCAAATGCTTACCAGGTGTGTGGATCTCAGCCTTGTGCATGGGTGGGATTTCTCTGATGAGGCGAAGCTGCACGTCCGGGGGCATGGTCATGGACAGGCCCTGTGGGTAGAGAAGGTCAGAGCTCACCCCCTCCGGTTCCAGCCACACCTGGTGCTGCCGGCCTGGAAAGCGTAGCACTCGTGACTCAATAGAGGGGCAGTATCTGTGAGAGAGGAGGTCTGTTATGTACTGCTTGTTGCAAAAAGTCTGGGCAATCTCTAAAATATGCATATATACATGGTGTGTACCTGGGACCTTTGGTGTCCTGCTGTATGTGATAGTTGAGATGAAGACTCTCCCTCACCACTCTCTCCACTCCAGGTGTAGTATAGGTCAGGTAACATGGCAGCTGATCTTCAGGCTACAGATTTCCAAATAAAGAGCTTTTTTATTGGAAGCAAAACTTTCTAAAAGGAGGAGAGCTGTCAGACTCTCACCAATGTTACCTTGCAGTGTGTGCGGGTGTTCAGGAAGCTGAACGGAGTTGGATGGGTGTCAGGGAGGTGAAGCTTAGCCAAGGAAAGGTCTACTGAATCTTTCACGATCCTGGGAGGAGTACCCGTCCTCAGTCTGCCTACCCTCAGTCCCAGCCGCTCCCTCAGTGTTTGGGACAGCCCGGCACTTGATGGGGCATCCCCAATCCGTCCCCCAGGGGATGTTGTCTGGCCCACAAACAGGGACCCAGACAAGAAAGTTCCCGTGGTCAGAACCACAGAGCTAGCCATGATTGGGTGGCTCCCATTAGCTGATGGGACAACAGCAGAAGGATCATCAAGTAAACTACATTTTCCGCAATTATTGAAATTTTTATATTGCACACAGAAGCCTAACTGAAATCTGTTCTATCATGTCTATCAGGAAATTTATATTTTTTTAATGAAACTCAGTGAATATAGTGTTTTTTTTAATGATGTGGTTGGTTGTAACATCTCACATAAGCTCTAAACCTTTGCCAGGGGTCAGCAAGTTGCACGTGTGGCTCTTTAACCCAAAGCCAACAACAAGAAAAAAACTTTAAAATATGAATCTACAAATTTACAAGAAAGAAGCAGCAAATTTTATGAAAAACTAAAGTTGTGATGGAAAAAAAAAAATTAGAAGAAACTAGAGGGCACTCAGAGAGCGCATACCTCTGCCAAGGTTGCGTCCCTCCTTCCCTTTGACCTACCCTCCGTCCCTTTGTCCATCCATATCACCATCCATCTGTACATTGCAAAACAGGGCCTTGGCAGAGGTATGTACTCACGGATCACCTCCAACATCTAATGAGTTCATCTTTGGGTGAAAATGTCATCCAAATCCATCCAGGAGTTTTTGTGTGATCCTGCTAACAGACAGAGAAACGGCAGCCAAAACAAAATGACTACATTATATGACTACATTATAATAACAAGCCTGTCATAACTGTACTGACCATACATTGGAGCTGGGTAATTCCACCTTAAATCAGCATCATGGTTTATTGAATCTTTAAGGTCTTTTCATTTTTTTTTCCTCCTCTCTTCTCCCTTGCAGTTTATTGACAAGGTTCGTAAATTATTAAGTAATATTACACAACAGTACAGTATCATATCACTGTGGTGCATAGTGAATGGGCATAATAGAACAGACCTATTGTGATTTTGCAAACAAAAAAATTAAACACTGTCCAGTGCTGAAGTTTACTGTATTTACATATCCATGTGGGTCATGGGGCTCGCATCCTTGTCTGCCGGCCGGAGTTACGTCCGCAGACACTCCAAACTCCGTCTTAAACCGCACACTTTGCTTGCTTTTTCTTGGCATCTTCAGATAGAATAATGTCAACCATCACATACAATGTGGATGGAGACCAAATTCCTTTTCATTCCAAGCCGTTTTATACTTTAGAGTGTACTGCTTCCAGGTTGCAGAGGTGCGTGGCCATGCACGTAACTCCATATGTAACTGAGCAGACACATCTTAAAAGGGAAGTACACAAAAAGCACAATATTAATATGTAAAATAATTTTCAAAAGCTTCCCTGGATCCAGATTGTGATCCAGATCACCGCCAAAATCTAATCATCTGTTCCCCGTGCCATTTCACACCTTTCCTGAAAATGTCATCAAAATCCGTTCATAATTTTTGGAATAATGTTGCTAGCAAACAGACAAAAACCAACGCCGGCAAAAACATTACCTCGTCGCTTGGCAGAGGTAAAAAATATGAGAAATTGAATTTATGAGAAAAATACTGCATATCATTTAAAGCTGCAATAGGCATAAATAGGAGACACCAGATGAAAAAAAAAACACCTGAGATCTGAATAATAATTTTAAAAAATGCCTTCTTTAGCAGCTCCATCTCCCTGCTCTGTCCTAAGCTACTCCTCATCTGGAAGCGCATGTTTATGTGGCGTCTCAACTTTTGTAGAGTGCCCAATAACAAAATGTCTGGCTGACAAGACCTGTGACGGGCCAAAGAACCTTCACTGGTGTGAAACTCTCTGCAGGCTGAACAGAGCCCAGAGGAAAAACTGTGGTATAACTGTCTTGTCAGACCACTGGCATTACAATTATATGACTGTAATTTATTTATTTTAAAATTTAAACAAAGTTAGTCTGTCTACTCTAGCTTTAAGAGAAAGTCAAAAATTTACAAGGAAAGAACAACAAATTTATAAGTTTGAAATGGGAAAAGACTGCACATTTTTACGGGAAACATTTCATATTTAAGAAGAAAAGCTTGCTTACTGCTAATGTTGACAGGTCAGTTTACACTTGTAACTGCTGTTTTACCTTTACTTTATGCTCATCTTTGTTTTGTGGCTCCATGCAGATATTGTGAATTGCTCAAAATGGCTGTTTCCATAGGAGACGTTGCCACCCCTGACGTATGCAAACAGCAGTCACTGATTACCTACCCAAGCATATCCCAATAACTTTGTGCTGTCCGGGGTGATCTGGTTTTGGTTCTGTTACCAGCAGCTCCTCCACTGAGCCCTCCAACACCATCAATCTGGGTGTGGACAGTAGCTCTGACTGAATGACAAACAGAAGGTCGTCACACACATTTTTGTTCATTTTCAGACCCACAGAAACTCACATCTGTTTTTCTTCATGTGATACCTGGATGAATTCACGGTAGCGTTGCCGGTCCAGCTGGGCTCTGGGACCCCACACAGCAGGCCCTTTTCTACGATTCAGAATGGAGAAATGAATCCCTGCCCAGTCACCGGCTCGACCGCACAGGCCGTCCAGAGCGTCTATCTCTTTCACCAGATGGCCCTTCCCTATTCCGCCCAAGGAAGGATTACAGGACAGGGCACCTGGAGGAATGCAGAGTCAGGAGTCTGCCTGTGTGACCCGTTTGTGTCAAATGTTATCAATAAAGCCCTTAAACGTACCAACTGTGTGCATTTTCTGCGTGACAAGGAGGGTTTCAGCCCCCACTCTGGCTGCTGCCGCTGCCGCCTCAGTCCCAGCATGACCCCCACCCACCACAATGACATCATACCGATGTCTGGCAACTTGACTGACACATCTTGAAATGAGTAAGGCAAAACTCTGTCGGAGGGGAAAATTCCATCTTAACATGTGAGAAACTTGCATACCTGTTAAAAAAAAGTGACACAATGAAAAAAAACATGTGTATGCATGCACTTAAAGTAGTAAAGGACATCTGTAATTTCCCCATTGTGGGACGAATAAAGGTTTATCTTATCACAAACTTGCATTTGAGATGTACCCCTGTAACTGATTGACTGAATATTATTTTTAGCATATATACATACTGTAAGTACACACAGCCCATGTAGACTTACATCACAGTAAAGTACATTGTTAACACAGTGACATAAAAAAATCTCAGCACACTCTCTTTCTTTTTTTTTCACCTGCTCCCTTATTAGGAGTCACCACAGCGGATCATCTGCTGCAATCTCCATTCATAATGGTCCGCATCCAGATTTGGCAAGGCTTTTACGCCAGTTGCCCTTCCCGACACAACCCTCCCCATTTGCCTGGGCTCGGAACCGGCACAAGGAGTGCACTGGCTTGTGCTCCCCCCAGCTGGGGAACCAACTTTTCCTTTCCTCATTCTGTTGTGCTGAGCACCAAGCTAGAAGGTGGAAAGTACCATTTTTTTAATGTTCTTTGGCATGCGTTCATAACGCCCCGGCTGTGAGGCTGATGCTCTACCATTAGTCCACCACTCCACATTCTAATGTACCATACAGTATCTATCCAAAGTCCTTGCAGCACTATGTACGGGGGGGGGGGGGGGGGGGGGGGGCTGAAAAGTTCATAGGCTGACCATAATGCAGTGGTCAAATTTGACCAAATGTGGTTTCGTGTAACCATACTCTTGACAGTTCTCTCACTCTCAGCTCTGCTCTGCCCTCTTGTTCCTCGGCCACTGAAGCACAAATATGACTAGTGCAGCACCTACGAACATAACTCCTCCTTAGTCAGCCTACAGCCTATGAACTTTTCAGCCCCCCTCATAACTTTCTTGTTCTGGGTAGTAACACGGAAAAGCCCACAACTATGGTGACTATGACCTCAGTTACAAATAGGGATGTTAACAATTAATTGACTTTTGATTAACTGTCGATAAGAATTCAGTCAACTAAATTAGATTAGTTGTCAATTAAATGATAACTCTAAAGTCCTTTTCAATTGGCGTTTATTTTATGAAATGTAGAGGAATCGCCAGTCCACACGATCACCTACTGCTGCCTTCCAGCCATAACTCAAAAGAAAAGAGCAGAAGAAGTCACCAAAGCCCCCACCCCCGGAAGTCTGCTCATTCACCATGGCACCACTTCCAAAGCGAGTCACATAAACTATGGTCAAAATTCAAAAGAATATTAAGAAAGATTGCAGAAACAGAACATTTCTATGACTTGTCCTAACTTGTCCTACATAGATTGCAAAATACCAACAGTGCAGGTGGTTGTACATATTGTTCTCTCGAGCATCTTCTTTTTTCTCTGTTGCAGCATTGTATGAAAAGCTGCTTTTTTTTTTACATTCATTAACTCCGACTCAACCACAATCTGATCTTGTTTGTTGCAATTTAATTAAAAAAAAACATAACGAACACAACTCACTCTGCCCATTTTATGGATTTTTCCAGGAGGAACTCTTGAACATAATGAATTACTCTCTCCAGATGGGTGTTTTCCCTGCTGCCTTTAAAACTGCAGTGGTGAAACCCCTCCTGAAGAAGAGTAATTTAGATCCTGAAAACCTTAATAATTACAGATCAGTATCCAACTGACCATTTTTAAGCAAAGTTTTAGAAAAAAAATCATTTTTAGTTAGCTAAATTATTTTTTTAATGTCAAATAACATATTTGATGAAAACCAGTCTGGTTTTAGGATGAACCACAGTACCGAGATAGCCCTGGTCAGGATTGTTAATGATCTAAGGGTGCTTTCACACCTGAATTCATTTAATTTGGTCCAAATCAGTTGACAAGTTTGTTACTTTGTATCATTTTCTCTTTGGTTCGGTCCCCTTTCACACAGGCAAAAATTCAAGCAGACCAAACTGCGTCACGTTAAATCCCACGATACTTAAGTCAGAACGTTTTCTGTTCTTACTGGTCAGATTTTTTTGCCGCTAGAACAGGAAAGGTACAGCCATGGACAAAATTGTTGGTACCCCTCTGTTAATGAAAGAAAAACCCACAATGGTCACAGAAATAACTTGAATCTGACAAAAGTGGTAATAAATAAAAATTCTATGAAAATTAACCAATGAAAATCAGACAATGCTTTTGAATTGTGGTTCAACAGAATTATTTTGAAAAACAAACTCATGAAACAGGCCTGGACAAAAATGATGGTACCCTTAACTCAATGTTTTGTTGCACAACCTTTTGAGGCAATCACTGCAATCAAACGATTTCTGTAACTGTCAATGAGACTTCTGCACCTCTCAGCAGGTATTTTTTTTTTGTACTTATTTTGTACCCGTAGGTAGATTTGTTTTGCAGTCTGGTGACAAACCACCAGCTGCCGGTCGCTGCGTGCGCAAGCGCCCCTTTGGCCCACTCCTCATGAGCAAACTGCTCCAGTTGTCTCAGGTTTGAAGAGTGCCTTCTCCAGACGGCATGTTTCAGCTCCTTCCACAGATGTTCAATAGGATTTAGATCAGGGCTCATAGAAGGCCACTTTAGAATAGTCCAATGTTTCGCTCTTAGCCATTCTTGGGTGTTTTTAGCTGTGTGTTTTGGGTCATTATCCTGTTGCAAGACCCCATGACCTGCAACTGAGACCAAGCTGTCTGACACTGGGCAGCACATTTCTCTCTAGAATACCTTGATAGTCTTGAGATTTCATTGTACCCTGCACAGATTCAAGACACCTTGTGCCAGATGCAGCAAAGCAGCCCCAGACCATAACAGAACCTCCTCCATGTTTCACAGTAGGGACAGCATTCTTTTCTTAGTGTGCTTCATTTTTGCATCTGTGAACATAGAGCTGATGTGCCTTGCCAAAAAGTTCCAGTTTTGTCTTGTCTGTCCATAGGACATTCTCCCAGAAGCTTTATGGCTTGTCAACATGCAGTTTGGCAAATTTCAGTCTGGCTTTTTTATGATTTGTTTTCAACAGTGGTGTCCTCCTTGGTCGTCTCCCATGAAGTCCACTTTGGCTCAAACAATGACGGATGGTGCGATCTGACACTGATGTACCTTGACCTTGGAGTTCACCATGAATGTGTTTAGAGGTTGTTCTAGGCTCTTTTGTTACCATTCGTATTATCCGTCTTCTCCTGCGGCCACGTCCAGGGAGGTTGGCTACAGTCCCATGGATCTTATATTTCTGAATGATATGTGCAACTGTAGTCACAAGAACATCAAGCTGCTTGGAGATGGTCTTATAGCCTTTACCTTTAACATGCTTGTCTATAATTTTCTTTCTAATCTCCTGAGACAACTCTCTCCTTTGCTTCCTCTGGTTCATGTTTAGTGTGGTCACTAAACAGCACAGTGACTACTTGTCACCCTTTAAATAGGCCGACTGACTGATAACAAGTTTGTAGAAACCTGTGATGTTAATTAGAGGACACATCTTGGTTGAACATGTCCCTATGGTCACATTATTTTCAATCTTTTCTAGGGGTACCATCATTTTTGTCCAGGCCTGTTTCATGAGTTTGTTTTTTAAAGTAATTCTATTGAACCACAATTCAAAAGCACTGTCTGATTTTCATTGGTTAATTTTCATAGAATTTTTATTTATTACCACTTTTGTCAGATTCAAGTTACTTCTGTGACCATTGTGGGTTTTTCTTTCATTAACACAGGGGTAGAAACAATTTTGTCCACGTGTGTAAATACAGGAAGTAGGATGACTACTGTGTATTTATGCAATTTCTGGGGAGAAAATAATACAAATCATAGTGTAATCTACGGGGGGTTTTCATAGCTCTAGTTATCGTTTATTACATACCTGCATATACCACTTTCAGCAAATCATACAGTTTGAAAATGAAACGCTGCTACGGATGGAAAATAACATGTTAACGTTCATTAATCCTCCAGAACCGTGACATGCCCAGCCACAGATATTTTCAAAGATCTATCAGGTATGTACAGTGACGTAAATGTTTTACCGTTTGCTGCTAGTCCTGTTTTAGTGCGGTCGCTTTCTCACCTGCAGAACTGCACCAGATTTCGCCATTTGATTTGAATCGAGATCTCGGTATGGTTGGTTTGGTGTGCACCTGAGTGCGATTACCGTGTTCTCACCAGACAAAACAAACTACACTAACGGAGAAAACAAACTCGAGTTCGACTGAAATGAACTAAAGCCTGTAGGTGTGAAAGCATCCTAAGGCACAACATGGACTCAACGGAATTTCAGTCCTGGTTCTACTGGATGTACAGCAGGGAAAATAAGTATTGAACACGTCAACATTTTTCTCATTAAACATATTTCTGATGGAGCCACTGACCTGAGATTTTCACGAGATGTCAGTAACAACCCATGAAATCCATACATACAAAGAAATCAAGGCAATGGTGTTCACAACACAAGTTATATTTAATAAAGTAGAATGGCACGGAATAATAATAATTGAACACGCTTGGTGAAATTCATTTAATATTTAGTAGAAAAGCCTTTGTTGGTAATAACAGCTTCCAGACCCCAGAAACTAAGCACAGGCATTCATTGCTCAGGAGTGATTTTAGCCCATTCTTCCACACACAGTCTTCAGATCTTGAAGGTTCCATGGGTATTTTCTATGACCTCTGATCTTCAGCTTGTTCTATAGATTTTCAATTGGATACAGGTCAGGTGACTGACTAGGCCATTCGAGCAGCTTTATTTTCCTTCTCTGGAGCCAGTTGAGAGTTTCCTTGACTGTGTGTTTGAGATCATTGTCTTGCTGGAATGTCCAACCTCCTTTCATCTTCAGCATCTTGGCAGATGGCAACAGATTCTTATCAAGAAAGTCTCTGTACATTTGTCCTTTCATCTTTCCTTCAATTATATGAGGTCTGCTAGTACCATGTGCTGAAAAACACCCCCACACCATGACACTCCCACCTCCAAACTTCACTGCTGGTATGGTGTTTTTGGGCTGATGTGCAGTACCATTTCTCCTCCAAATATGCTGTGTGTTGTGGCATCATCATCACTCTATAAGAACTCTCTGTCTGTCTGTCACAGTCATAGGACATCATAGGACGGCCTATGATGGCTGCCTGATGTCCTATGATGATCCTATGATCTCAGGCTACATAGGCCTCACGATGCCGTCATATAGGCAATGACGTCATATAGACAATAGGACTGGCTACCTATGATGTAGTGTCCTATGATGCCTGCCTTGAATTCTTTATGATGTCATATAGACTATCACTCACAATGCCTGCCTACCTATGATGTAGTGTCCTATGATGCCTGCCACAGGAGGAGACCCTTCACCAGCGATGCCATCATATAGACAACAGGACTGGCTACCTATGATGTAGTGTCCTATGATGCCTACCTTGATGTCTTTATGATGTCATATAGACCATCACTCACGATGCCTGCCTACCTATGATGTAGTGTCCTATGATACCTGCCACAGGAGGAGATCCTTCACCAGCATGCGGTACTACAGACAAGGGATGCACAGACAGGAAATGTGTGGCAGTGCGCCATGCACGTGCTGAGTCACTTAAAGGCCGAAATGCCCGCAAAGCAAGCAATGCTGCACGCCAGGCAAGGCACAGACGAGCTGAGACCAAGGAGATGTGGAATAGTCGGCTGGCCGCCAACGCTGCACTCCTGGCAAGGCACAGAGAAGCTGAGACTAATAGGACACACTACTTTAAACCACACCCATTCCAAGCAGTAAATCTGGAAATCTCTCTCAGTAAGGCAGAAGGCACTCTATATAATAAATTCAAGAAATCTCTGTCAGTGTGTTAGTCTGTCACCCGATTAAGAATAGGACACCCTCCTATGATGCCTGCCCTTGATGTCTTTATGATGTCATAGAGACCATCACTCACAGTGCCTGTCTACCTATGATGTAGTGTCCTGTGATGCCTGCCACAGGAGAAGACCCTTCACCAGCGATGCTGTCATATAGGCGATGCCGTAATATAGACAATAGGACTGGCTACCTATGATGTAGTGTCCTATGATGCCTGCCTTTATGTCTTTATCATGTCATAAAGACCATCACTCACGATGCCTGCCTACCTATGATGTAGTGTCCTAAGATGCCTGCCACAGGAGGAGACCCTTCACCAGCATACGGTACGACAGACAGACAAGGGATGCACAGACGGACAGGAAACGTGTGGCAGTGTGCCATGCATGTGCTGAGTCACTTGAAACTCGAAATGCCCACAAAGCGAGCAACGCAACACGCTAGGCAAGGCACAGACAAGCTGAGACCCAGGAGCTGCGGAATAGTCGGCTGGCCGCCAATGCTGCATGCCAGGCAAGGCACAGAGAAGATGAGACCAAATAAGACACACTACTTTAAACCACACCCATTCCAAGCAGTAAATCTGGAAATCTCACTCAGTAAGGCAGAAGGCATTCTATAAATTCAAGAAATCTCTGTCAGTGTATCAGTCTGTCACCCGATTAAGAATAGGACACCCTACTTTAAACAACACCCATTCAAAGCACTACCCATGAAGAATGGCAGTCTACACTACAAATGTGTAAAATGCCAAGCAAAGCACTGATTTTCTCCGGGTGCTCCCGTTTCTGGGTTTCAACGGGCATACATGGGTCTTCCTGAACAGGGTCAAAAGCCACTTTTTGCTCAGATCTATTTGCATGATCCTGTCCATGAACTAGAATTACAACACACCTATCCCTCAACCAGTTGTCTGAACGAAGAAGAACAAGAAGACCCACCAGATGGACAGCAATAGAGTGCGGAGAACTGCTGCACGTCAGAAAAGATGCTGTGTAGATGAAACACCTCAGGTTCGAGCAATACGGCGCAGGTATGACTGTGAACAACAGAGCCGTCTCAGACAGGAGGAGACCCTTCAGCAACAGGCATGCAGAAATACTTGCTTATACTTGGTTTCTACGGGCATGGACGGGTATGCACAGGTATCTACTAGTATTACCAAAAGAAGATAAATTATGTTCTAAGTTTCTTTCTTTTATTTATCCACCTTATTTCTGAGGGCACTGCTGCAGAAACGATTATGGGGGCAACTTCCAGTTTCGGCTGAAGTAGTGTTAAATCAGTCAGCAAGAGTGGAGTAGTGGGGGAGTAGTGGGGCATTAAAATAGCATTTTTGAAAGTGTTTTAAATTTGTTTTAATGTATAGCCCACACACTGTACCTGTTTTGCAGTCAAGTGGCACATAATTTCAGCACTTGTGGTTTCTGTATTTTTGAATGTTTTCGTGTAGTTCTGGTACTTGCTCCTGTTCATGGTGTGAGACTCCTAAACCTCAGCTAAATCTGTGCTGGCTTCAACAGCAATGCATAGATGATGCACTGAAAACTATAAAGGACTGTTCGTGCGATCGGTGGTACAGACACAGGACACGACACAACAGCACCAGGTATGTTTTCACTTGTATGAGTGTCACAGATCTGACATTTATATATGTCACCAGATGCAAGGCTGCATGAAGTAAAATAATAAATAAAAAAAATAGTAACAGTTTGCTTTCTAAGGCTTAACGATTTATGAAAGATATCAAATAGGTGGGGCTTTTGTTGCATTCATTGCACTGCATTGGAACGATATGGACTTGATATTAGCAGGATAAGTATGCATTAATTTTTAAATTATCACAAAATATAGATCAATAAAATTTTGGAACAATTGCCAGAAAAGGTCTGTATGTGTTTAGTTAAGTAACAAGCATTCACAGTATGACAGCAGCATGAGCATTTTAATTTTGGGGTAAAACAGACAGCTGCAGCTGTCTGTTTTACCCCGACATTAAAACACCCAAGCATGGTGGTGTGGTTCTTTGTGGCCCTGAGTAGATTCTACGTCTGCTCTAAGGTAAATTTGATTATGCCCAACATATTTTAACAAAATGCAACTGACTTTATTGTGGTGGAAACATTGATATATCTCAGAGCTTTTATTTGTTTACAGCGTTAGCATCTTAGCAGCGGCGCTAACTAATGGAGCTACAGTCTGCCAGGCCACTTTTTAAGGTCATCTTCTCATCCCTCTGCAGTCGTGGGAAGTGGTATGATTATATTACTGTTTTTGAGGTGCAAAAGGCCGTGTTCCCACATTTTTGATGCCAAAGTCATTGTTTTTTAACAAGGAAAAGTGTCTCATTTCTGTGAAAACCCCACTTTCTAAACTAGTACCGGAAGTTGCGCCCATAATTCACACAAGGCATCATGGCGGCTAGGAATAAGGTGGCTTAAACTACATTTATCCTTTACTTTCATAAACCATTACAATCCACAAATAGCATTTGTTTCTGTGAAAAAATGCTAATGCAAGCACTGATTTTCAACCCTGCTACCATAATTACAGTAACAGGGTTGCACTACAGTGGCATCTCCTTTAAGGGATAATATTCTGTCTCTAGTAAATTCAAACGCGTGCTTATAATTTAAGGTAAGTAGTGCATGCCCGTAGAAAGCAAGTATTCCTGTCTGAAAGAGGTAGCCCAATCAGGCTTTACAGGCCCAAATATAGCCTGTGTTTGAAAGTGGAATACAGAGGTGTAGCCTATACAGTATGTAGGCAATCACATGTTAGACTTTGACAAATATGAAAGGGACTGAACTGAGATTTATGTGACTGTGTGAATATTAATTACAGAATAACTGAAAATGAATGGGACATCAAACATTAGCCACTGTTTAAGAGCCGCTTGTTTGTTTGTTTTTTTGTCAGATCACTTATTTGTGTGATATAGATGGCGCCCACAGTGGTCGCCATGGTGCTTCGCTGCGCCCTTTGTTTGTTTTTGTTTGTCAATTGTGTGTCTGCTTGCTCTTATACCCGTGAAGAACTTCTAAATATCAGGACTTTCACTCCCACGGACCTACTCCCAGTTTTTTTAGCTCCTGCCGCCGATCTGGTTCATTGCTTGGCTCGAAAAGTGAGACGGCGAAAGAGAGGAAGACGAGCGGGCGCTCTCGTCCGGCTTTGCAGGAGAGGCACGCGCACGGCGTTGCCTGGCATATTTCTGTCCAATACCAACTCTCTCTCTAACAAGGTAGATGAACTGAGACTGCTGATGCGTTTTAAGGACCTCTCTTCCTCGGCTGCCCTCTGTTTTACCGAGACCTGGCTCAGGGAAAACACACCGGACAGCGCGCTGCGCCTCGAGGGATTTCAGCTGTTTCGTGCTGATCATGACACAGAGCTCTCCGGCAAGACCACAGGAGGCGGAGTCTGCTTTTACATCAACAGCAGCTGGTGCTCTGATGTAACGGTAATTTCCAAACACTGTTCTCCCGCCCTGGAATTTCTTTTTATTAACTGCAAGCCATTTTATTCCCCGCGGGAGTTTGCCTCATTCATCCTCGCCGCTGTGTACGTCCCTCCCGACGCAGACACGCGCGAAGCTCAGCGCGTGCTCGCGGATCACATCCAACACACAGAGCGGATTTTTCCAGACTCTCTGGTTATTGTGGTTGGCGACTTTAACCAGAGCAATCTGAGCCACGATCTCCCCCGCTACAAACAGTTTATTAAATGCCCCACCAGAGGAATAAACACGCTGGATCACTGTTACACCACAGTGAAAGACGCATATCGCGCTGTTCCCCGCGCTGCGCTGGGATTATCTGATCACGTGATGGTCCACCTCATTCCCACATACAGACAGAGATTGAAGCTCACTAAACCTGTTGTGAGCACTACGAAGAAATGGACCAGTAAAGCTGAGGAGAAGCTGGAAACGTGCATGGAAATAACTGATTGGGGCATGTTTAAAGGAGCCACGCATGATCTGGATGAATACACGGACACTGTGAACTCTTATATCCACTTTTGTGAGGAGGACATTCTTCCATCGCGCACCAGGGTGAGGTACTCTAATGACAAGCCCTGGTTCACAGCTAAACTCAGACAGATCAGGAAGGAGAAGGAAGCAGCGCTGAAAAGTGGAGACAGGGACTGCTACAGGGAGGTTAAATATCGGTTTAACAGAGAGCTGAAGAGAGCTAAATCTGTGTATTCTGAGAGACTCCAGCAGCAGTTCACTGCTAATGACTCGGCTTCTGTGTGGAGAGGACTGAGGCAAATCACCAACTATCGGCCTCAGGCTCCTAAAGGTCAGGACGACAAAGCCCTTTGTCAAAGACTGTCCCAACACTATGCCCGTTTTGACACCTCGTCATCTGTGTCCAACTCCCCCCCTCTCTCCAGCTCCACAGCCTCCACGATCCCTACTTCATCAAAGGCGCCCCCCCCTCCTCCCCCCCTGCCTTTGTCATCAGTGAGTAGGACGTGCTCAAACAGTTCTCCAGACTGAACCCGCGCAAGGCCCCCGGTCCGGACGGCGTGTCTCCCTCCACCCTGAGACACTGTGCGAAACAGCTGGCTCCTGTCTTCACAGACATTTTTAACACCTCCCTTAAGCTATGCCACGTGCCGCTCTGCCTCAAATCCTCCACCATCATCCCTGTCCCCAAGAAGCCACGGATCACTGGACTTAATGACTACAGACCTGTAGCGCTCACCTCTGTAGTCATGAAGTCCTTTGAGCGCCTGGTCCTGCCCCACCTCAAGTCCATCACCACCCCTCTCCTGGACCCGCTGCAGTTTGCCTACCGAGCCAACAGGTCTGTAGACGACGCAGTCAACCTGGCCCTCCACTCCATCCTGCAGCACCTGGACTCCCCGGGAACCTACGCCAGGATCCTGTTTGTGGACTTCAGCTCCGCATTCAACACCATCCGCCCCGCTCTGCTCCGGGACAAGCTGTCCCTGCTCAACGTGCCTGACTCCCTCTGCAGGTGGATCACCGACTTCCTGACGGACCGGAGGCAGCATGTGCGGCTGGGAAAGACTGTCTCAGACTCTGCTAGCATCAGCACCGGATCACCCCAGGGCTGTGTACTTTCCCCCCTACTCTTCTCCCTTTATACCAACTCCTGCACCTCCAGCCACCAGTCTGTCAAGTTGATCAAGTTTGCGGACGACACCACCCTCATCGGGCTCATCTCCAACGGCGACGAGTCCACCCTACAGGAGAGAGGTGGCCCAGCTGGCGTCCTGGTGCAACAACAACAACCTGCAGCTGAACGCTCTGAAGACAGTGGAGATGATTGTGGACTTCAGGAAAGTCACAACCCCTCTGCCCCCCCTCACCCTCTCAGGCTCTCCCATCACCACTGCTGATTCCTTCCGCTTCCTAGGCACCACCATCACCAGGGACCTCAAGTGGGAGCTGACCATCAGCTCCCTCATCAAAAAGGCCCAGCAGAGGATGTTCTTCCTGCGGCAGCTGAGGAAGCTCAAGCTACCCACCAAGATGTTAGTGCAGTTCTACACAGCCATCATCGAGTCCATCCTCACCACCTCCATAACCGTGTGGTACGCAGGAGCCACTGCCAGGGACAGACTAAGGCTGCAGCGCGTCGTGCGCACTGCTGAGAAGGTGATCGGCTGCAAGCTCCCATCTCTCCAGGATCTGTACATCTCCAGGACCCGGAGGCGTGCTGGCCGGATCATAGCCGATCCCTCACACCCTGGTCACGTACTGTTTGCCCCCCTCCCCTCAGGTAGAAGACTTCGGTCCATCCAGACTAAAACCTCCCGTCACATGAACAGCTTCTTCCCCTCTGCCATCAGACTGCTGAACACTAAGTGACTTATTGACTCTCGTGCACTATGTACAGCAGCTCAACCAGACTCATGTCAATCATCACTGTTTTCTTCCTGCATTACCGACTGCACTATATGGTTCTCCACATTATCTGCTGCTCGCTAATATATTTTAACTGCTGACCAGTATTACTCACTCTTATTCTACACTTTATTGCATGTATAGTTTATTTCTTTTATTTTATCATGTTTAATGTTGCAGCATTGCACCGAGACAAATTCCTAGTTTGTGTACTACATGAACAATGGCAATAAATCTGATTCTGATACTGATTCTGATCTTTTATGAATTATATTCATAATGGTGTATCTTGCACTTTGGAGAATGGGAGTTGTTCAGTCATCATAATTTAGTTTATGTGTGTAGTTTATAGTCTATCGTCAATAAACTCCTGCAGTACTATAACAGGACACATTTACAAATATTTGAGACCCATTGTAGTGCATCCTTTTATATTTTAGGAATATTATAAGTACAAAACACCAATATTATACACAGCAGAATGACCTGTTTGGCTGCAGCTGTTGCATCAGTGTTGCCCATTTGTCAGTAAATATTTAAATAAAAATGATTTATTTCATTATTTGACCATTTTTGTGTCCAGTTTGGGAACGGTCGTCGTTCAGTCAAACCATGCATATGGCCGTATATGATATGCAGTTGATCTGGGCATTCTGCTCCACAATCATGGCAGTATTATTATTAACTTTCAATTTTTAGATAGCCATGCGAGCACACCAAGAGGAGCACCATCGGCATCGGTGAGTCGTGGTCCTGCAAAGGGACTCCCGTCTACCGCTGACCGGGCAGGCTGGCCTTGCTTCCCTATGAAGGACCACGGTCCACCCGCTGCTTCTCCAACACCGGTGCTCTTTAGGCAGACCCTGGGTCCCCACTGGCATTCCCTGAATTATCCTTTAGATCTACGCAATCATGGCAACAT
Source organism: Pholidichthys leucotaenia (assembly GCA_020510985.1). NCBI lineage: Eukaryota > Metazoa > Chordata > Actinopteri > Cichliformes > Pholidichthyidae > Pholidichthys > Pholidichthys leucotaenia. The sequence continues at coordinate 414,759,026 of CM035836.1, forward strand.
CATAGTATAATTTTTTAAGCATTACATGCTTGGGTGTTTTAATGTCGGGGTAAAACAGACAGTACAGAGCGAACTCCACGCATACATGATGAGACACCTTCGAGCCATAATGAACATCTCATGGAAAGACAAGATAACCAACCCTGAAGTGTTGAAACGAGCTAGTTTACCATCAATGGAGGACATGCTAATACAGATGAACCTGAGATGGCTCGGACATGTTGAGAGGATGGACCACCAGCGTCTCCCTCGGCAGTTACTCTACTCACAGTTATGCGAGGGTAAACGTAATCAGGGTAGACCAAAGCTCAGATTTAAAGACACTGTAAAAAGAAACTTGAAGAAGTTGGATATAGACAGGAGTTCCTGGCAGCGGAAGGCTAAGGACAGAGCTGTGTGGAGGAATCTGATCAGATCTAAATGAAACAGTCATTGTCATCCACGACAGACTGCTATGATGATGACATTTTACAGAATTTTTTTTAAAAAAAGTCTTATTTTAATTGTTTAGTTGTATTACATCAATCTCCACAGGATACCAGACAGCAGGGGGTGTAGTCGTCCTCTGCTGTCTGGTAAACCTGGATAAAACAGCCAATGAAAGAGCTGATTGTCAGAGTAAAGCTGGATTCACGCTGCACCTCCGCTGTCCGTATACGTGCAACCGGAAACCTCGTGTGACGAAATTTACATCATTGTCTCCACTAGCGTACACAGGGCTCTACTGCAGACGACCACGTGCAGCCCAAATTTTATGACCACGTGGCCTGCCCATGATCTGAATGCATTGACAGAACATGCGCAAGACTGAACGTCCCATTCACGAGATGGCGCTACCAACACAGCATACAAAGACAAAGTAGACGAGGAAGACAACAAGGACACGGAAGACGAGAGTAAACATAAATGAATCCTTTTGCAGCAGCAGCAGCTTGAGCAGAGAACAGCACTGGAAAACGGTAATTCCTCCTTTTCTTTGAAACGCCATTGTTGTTGCTACAAAAAAAATGTGCGTCACTCTTGTGTTTATAGCTGGTGAACAAATTGTTAGCGCATTTGCGCTACCCATAGAGCTGGGGAGAAACTACAAATAACAGTTGTGCGCATGCGTCAACTGCTTGGCCTGGTAGACGGAAAAAGTGAGCATGTACAACGGCGCATGCGCGCCGGGCTCGTCCAAAGTGCACACGGACCAAAGCGGACCAGAGGGGAAATGCAGCATGAATAAGGCTTAAGGGGTATCTGCAGAATGCTATCGTAGCACCTAGGAATGTGACTGGCTGGTCTCAGCATATAGAGATGTGATTGGCTGGTCCTGAAACAGACATGTTTGACTGATCCTGAAAAGAAGCACGCAGGTGCAGCACATACAAACCGCAGAGTTCCGCACGGGGGTAGAGGCTGGGTGTTATGCCGAGAATTGCTCACTTGTCGAGAATTGCATCCCATCTGCCAAAACTCTAAAATATAACACTACAGCCAGGCTTATAACCATTTGTGCATTTTTAGATGTGCCCATTATATACTGCTCAAAAAAATAAAAGGAACACTTTTTAATCTGAGTAAGTTTTGGAGTGTTTTGAATTCAGCCCTCTGTAGGTTGTAGGTTGATAATTTTCATTTCCATCAAAAGATGTGGCATCTTTTCATTCTTAATACATTATCCAGTCCATATCAGAGTAGATATCCAGCTTATTTTTTCCCAATAAAATCTGATGTGTTTTCAAAGTGTTCCTTTTTTTTTTTGAGCAGTATACATTTTTAGAAGTAAAAATTGTTATCTCTTGTAAAATTATCTTTAAATTGTGTTTTTTTGTCAGACGTTTTAGTATTTCGAAGAGGGTTAGAAATCATAGTGATCCAATTCCACGTTTTACAATCTTCAAAGTTGAGATTTTGCATTTATGCATTGTCGGTAAAAAGGGTAACCACTTTTTCAAAGTATTTTCAAAGTATATAGTTGTATTGACTTTGACTTACACTAAACACCTGCTTGTGACGATGGGATGCAATTCTCGGCACACAAGCAATTCTTGCCATAGCTGTATTGACTTTGACAGTATGGGATGCAGTTCTCGGCAAGCAAGCAATTCTCAACGTAACACCGGCAGGAAGACTGGCAGAAATACTGGGATGAGGGACAGAAAGGATGTCACTTATACTGTATTCCATTAAACCAAAGGTGGGAGAAATGGATACAGTAGGGAAAAGCACCAGAGAACATACAGTTACAGTGTATCAAGGCTTAGGCTGGGACATTCAGGGTTAAATAAGACAGTGTTCATCATGGGGAAACACCTAACAAGGCTATGTGAATGTGGGACTGCAGCAGAGTCAGTTGAGCATGTTGTCACTGTCAGAAATATAAAACACAAAGCCTCTCTAGGGTCACCAAACTTGCTACACAGGTTCACCTCTGGATCCTGCCCTATAACTATGGCTTGTATACTTTGTTGTATATTCATGGATGATGGGTTTTTCGTAGTTTTGTTTTGGTTTTTTTTTGCAACAGTAACTGTATTGAAAAGTTGAAAACTGCTCTGTCACTAAGTATTGGGATATGCCTCAGAGTGCTCTTGTCAGAGATGTTCTTCTGTATTTATAATAATTAAATAATTTGAGTTACTGTTGCCTCTCTGACACTTATTGTTTGCCACTTGAGATGTTTTAATGTAGCCAACACAATATCCCCCCCAAAAAAAGGTCCAAAACACACACATAAAATCAAGACCCACCCCAATTTGGAACCCGAATCACGCACTAAAAAACTAAACAGAAATACCAAAAAGAGGCCTATCACAGTCACTCAACATAACTAAAAACTAAGGGAGGACAGGTGGACTGCCGTCCCACCCCCACACGGCAAGACGGATTATTCTGCCGTCTGTACTAGAAAAAAAAAAACAGTCCAACTAAAAGAAAATAACTGCCGTGTTCCTGAAATAAGAAAGAATGCACAACATTATCCCATGAACTATAACACAATAAACACACCAGCTGTCCCCCTTTCTGACACATGCATCACACACTGTTCAACCATCAGTCTGCCCCGGGAGAGGAACCACCCCCCGGATAACCGTCGGATGATTCAACTCCAGTGCGCCATCTCTTCTTCACCACCGGGGACGCCCCACACTCAGGCCCAAGCACCTCCTTCTTCTCCCGGGCGCGCCACAGTTCATTAGGGTGCCTCCATGAGCCGTCAGATAGCTGGAGACAGGCATCCTCACGAACAGCCACGACCTGCAGCCGCCCCTGGTCATCTCCTCTCCAACGCTTGACCCAAACTTCTCTCGACCAAGCCTCCTCCCTGGGCTGGACCACGTCCGCGACCTGCAGAGGGGCCCTACTCAGCTTCCAGTCTTCCTGTTTGGCACGTCGTCTCACCATGCCAGCCGGTCCTGCCCCGCTCGCTTTCATTTCCGCTACCGGCATCGCCGTTGTGACTCCCTGCTCTCCGGTCCCTCCCAGCCAAAATCCAGGAGCAGATGGAGCCAGCCACTTGGCGCCACCCGCCGTCCAGGTCCCTCAGCTAGGGCTACTTGGGCACTGGCACCGGAACCCTCCTGCGATGACCCTGGGTGGGGTTGGTTCTGCTCTTCCTCCAGAGTGCCCGGCAAGTTCTCATCCCACACAGCTCCATCGTCCGTTCGCAGGACCGACCGGTACCACAAACCACAACCTGACTATTCTTCTCCAGCGCCGCTCGTGATGGCGAAAGCCAGGCCATAAAACAAATTACATCCCATAATGTTCTCTCCCCTGGCAGTCACAATGAACCTCTGGTTGCACTCCTCTGCTGACTTGTACCTGGTCATCAGCCTCACCAATCCCACTGTGGCCAATCTTCCTCCACCATAACCACACAGCGGCGTTGAGTCACCTCTAATACAATAATGTGGGAAACAGCTCCTCACGGTTGCCCAATTCAACACGGAGCTCACTGCACCCATGTCAGTCAGCAGTGGCACTGTTACCCTGTCCAGTCCCACCATACAGTAGGAACGGCCGTTGGTACTCGAAGACATAGTGTGAATAACCGTGGGAGCGGGAGGGTCTTCCTTACACCTCGGATCCCCTCGCTCAAACTTGTGACATGCTCTGGTGAAATGATGCAAAAGTCCGCACTTGCCACAGCATTTCCCTCTTGCCGGACACTCCCTAGCCTTGTAGCGGTGCTTGGTGGACCCACAATCCAAACACCTGGGCGTCTCCGGGGCGGACCTCATCTTGACAGCATGAGCATAGCTCCCTTCATCATCTACGCTGTCATCACTGACCAGGTCCACTGCTTGCGCTGTCGACTGTGGTTCAAAATGGTGATGTGACGCTCTCTCACTGAGCTCCCTTGATAGCTTGCCTGCCACCTCCAACTGCTGAGCTGACTTGATGGCCTTGGACAACGTCAGTTCACCCAAGAACAGTCTTTGGCCAGCTGGCGCAGGTCTGACACAAACCATTGCACTGACTCGCCAAAACGCTGGTGGCGCTGTCGAAACTGGACCCTGTGGACGATGACATTTTCTGGGGCACGAAAATGTCACGCCATTAGTGCCACCACTTCCTCAAAGCTATCACACTCACCTAAAGTACTTAATATATGCTGTCCCTCCATTCCTAAATTATGAACCAGCAGTGCCCGTGCCCTCAACTTCTCCAGTCTTCCAAGGTCCAATGCCACCAAATATGTTTGAAAAGCAGCGAACCACCTCGCCCAAGGGACGGGCGGCTCACCAGGAAGCTCCAAAAACGGTCGAATTGATGTGACACCCGCGTCCATACCTTTTATCCTCGTTCCCAAATGTTATGTCGGGAATAGAAGCCAAGGAGGAGACTGAGTGTTAAACTGAACACAGGTTTATTAATGATGCCTTCTCACCATACACACACATCCGCCAGGCAGAGAGGGGGGCCAAGAGACCACCCCTCTCTCTCCCTGCCTTTTCATACCCTGGGTGGTGGTGGAACTGGAAAGGTGGAGCCACCACCCGTGTTACACACTAACAGTCCCCAAACCCAACACAACAGGTGATATTTTACATGTCTTTGACAAAAACAAATTTGTCAACTTGACAGATTTCTTCATTGGAAAATGAGCAATCGTTCTCTGGGTTAGACCACTTACTGAGGACTACAACAAGCATTCATGACATCGGTAAAAAGAGAACTGGGTACTGCAATTTACAGGAAAATGATCATGCATATCTGAAAATATGTTCTTAGCTGAGCATGAGTTATGTGGAAACCATGCATGAAAAAGGTCAATCTGTAGCACACAATCTCAGCTTCTCATTGTGTGTTGGAATGTGTCTAGTTTTGGGTGTGTTCATATTTATATATTATTTCCTGCTGTTAAAAATGTCCATGTGTCTTTTTCACCATTAACACAAGGTTTAAATGCCAAGATACATGGTCCATAGTTGAAGCAGACAGCAAAAAAAAAAATAAAAAAAATCACAGAGCTATACAAAGACTCAAACCCATAACCTTCAGCACCAGAGTCCAACGTTCTACACGTGCTACAACAGCATGTCACATAAATGCACTAAATTAAAATATTTTGGCTGACCCCATGATGAGACAAAAAATATTTAATTCATTAGATGGAGCTGGAGAACGCTTAAAGTGCTGATGACACGTTTTTGACATTTTTTTAGCATGTTGTGTAAACCCAAAAGTCATTGTCTATGATCAATATAATATTTACAACCGCGCCTGCATAAATTAGTTATCATCAAAAAACCGTAGCCACTGACTGGACTGTGATGCTGCCCACCGAATTAAGGCTGGCACCCCAATGACGTAATCAACAGAACGGATTCCGGTGTTGTTAACTAGAATGACAGCAGCTTTGTAGCTCACAGTTTCTCTGGTTTCTTGTTTTAATTTTACGGCTATGCCTTCGCGTTGTGTTGCAGGCTTAGATAAACAGCAGACCATGAAAGACCACATCACACACTTCAGCTCCAACTGTCATAAGCCTGAATGAATTTCCACACAGCTTTGACCTACTTTCTGTGATCCCATGCTGACATCTCACTGGTCCGGCCACTCCCCTCTATCATTATCACCAGCTGATTCCCCTTCCGCTGATCATGTTTCCCGGTCCTCGCCCAGGTGCTTCTCATCACACCATCACCAGCAGTGCGTTACTGGCAAACGGCCGTGAAGTACATGCACTGCTGGTCCATAGTATTGTCATCTTTGCTGTTAGTCGGCCAGTATTTTAAGCACTCTCACGATGTTAGTCACTCCATGTTCGCCGTGGTTCTTGTGCGTCCTTGAAGCGATGTCGGCTCTGGGGCGCACCTGTGGCTAACACGTCTCCTCTCATTTGTTCTCTGGGCGATGCTGGCCCCCAAACGCCATCACTAAGTGTGTTTGTGTTTTTTGTACGTCTTCACCTTTCTGGGAATTGTGTGTCGTTCTATATTAAATGTGCTGTCGAAAACCCTGCACGTAAATCCTCGTTATTTCATGGAGAGGGATCTCCATGCCATGCGTAAGAGTGCACGGAGAGGGAGGATTTACGCATAAATAACAAGGATTTACACAACGATTTAAGCGCAGGACTCAACACAGCACATGTATTGAACATAAAGACTGATCCCAAAAGGTGAAGACTTACAAAAATACACAGAAGCACAAAGAGTAGGCGTTCGGGGCCGACATCGCCCAGCAAACATGGAGAGGAGACGTGTTAACCACGGTTGCACCCCAGAGCCGGCATCGCTACAAGGGGCGCAACAGAACCACGGCTGTGTGGAGTGGCTAACATGTTGTGATAGTGTTGGCAATATTGGCTGGCTGACAACACGGTAGATGATGCACACAAAACAAGAACAGCTGGCTGTCAAAGAGAGAGGGCGCGTGTGTTCGGACCGGCGAATCTTGGACAGTGCACACCTGAAAGTGGCTCAAAACGCACATAAAACTCATGTACATAACAAAAACAACAAGAACTCAAAATATAATCCATAATAAACCCAATGCCTGAGCCACAGAGAATACACTGCTATGATTTTATTGAAAAATCGGGTTTAAATAAATTATATTTATGAAGAAATAATTTGTTGCAATATCTGTAACAAAACAACACTCGGTGTTACCCTGCCTTGTGTTTGTCACTGCTGCTGCTGCGGGTATGTGTGCCTCCCCACCATCACTCTCTGAGTGTGATTCGCTTGGCACGATGCGCGCTTGGCACGACTCAAACCTATACGGTCTGATGCCCCCAAATTCTTCGGAACTATAATCGTCTGAAGATTGGACAACACAAACCAATTCCAGACTACATGTGCTGGAACCTTCGTTAATGTTTTCAACCGCTTCCATCCTGTGTGTACAATGAGCAGCCGAGCGCTGTGTTCTGTCTATGACATGATTACACGGCAGCGGGGTTTTCCAGCCACTGACGTAATTGGTGACGTGGCGCTCATGAAAACATTGGATATTCGCGTGAAAAAAAGCCTGTTTGACTTAGAACTACACAGACCAACCTATTTTGTCGTATTATGTGTTGAAAAATTAGAGGAAGTCAAAAAGGTTTCATCAGACCTTTAATGCCTCAGGCAGAAATGAATTGTGAGAGTTTCTGAATAAAGCAGCTCATCAAGATCCTTTGTGGTTGATAAGTATAATTTCAGAAACAATTAAGTTAATATATCAAAATCATAGAAAATTGCATCCATGGTAAACGGACATTGTTTATTTGGTTAGTATATGGTTTAAAAAATCAGTAGTTTTTTGTTGTTTTTTTTTTACCAATCCTGACAAAATATTATAATTATTAGTTTTGACTATTTTGACCAGCAGCGATGCAACGGTTTTGGACCAGCCAGTCACGTCTCTCGGTGCTGAGACTAGCCAATCAGGTGCACTACTTGTCGGGATTGTCACAACAATATCACGTGCCCCTTCTGACAAAGGCTGCAAGAAGTGGCCGAAACATGTTAAGGTAAGGATAACCTTATTCACTGTCTGATAGAAAAGAAAATGTTTTTATGATCAAGTTTTACCATCCAACTAAAACAAATGTGCATCAATGGAAGACTTTTTCCAAAACAACAACTCTCAAATCATCATATAAAGTACAGTACAACATAAAATTTATTTCATTTTCGATCTCTCTCAGGTCACATAAGACAAGAGGCCCTCCTCTTCATGTGGATCTTTAAATACCACTCTCTAAAGCTCGGCCTGTGCAAACAAAGAAAGCTGGTTATAGTTAAATTTTGCTCCGCATGTTCAACCATCGGATTGTTTTGCGATAAGACAAAAGACACAATTTTGGGTTGCACCAGACATTAGCATAGATGCTTTCCTTGTCTACACACTAATAAGAAATCAAAGTACAGAAATGGACCTAAAACGGTACAAACGCTTGTCGCTCCAGCAGTCCCCTATAAAAGGTACAAGAACTGTACCTTGAAGAACATATCTGGAGCCCCAGTGACAAAAATGTACCTTTAAATCCAAACAAAGCTCCATAGTTGTTACTTGGGCTCCAGATATGTTCGTCCAAGGTACAGTTCTCGTAACTTTTAGGGTAGTAATGCGGGACAAGCGTTGGCTCCATTTCTGTACTTTGATTTAGTGTGTATAGAAAGTTACAGAGAGTATCCTCCGTATTGTAAAGAGAGGAATAATCAGGTGAGGCGGTTCCAGAGCAGAGCAGACTTTATTAATCTCTCTCTAACATTCTCAAGAATCAGAAGCCTAAAAAACCAGCCCACAAACTTGTACACAAAGGAAACAAGTGAGAATATTTGTGTAGCCAGGACCGATTACTCTCGTATTCTTATTCCCAGTTTTACTGAATTTTGTAGTAAAAATATATTTGCATTATGTCTTAAACTGATCATAATATAAAACACTAATCCAATACAGCTTTTTTAAAGACGTTTTCCTATTGTTATTCTTCGGAAGAACACAGACATACAGTACGCTACGGTACCTGTTTTTTGTTTGTATTTCTGTTTGAAATGTACTTACAATTTCCTTGAAGATGAAGAATTGTGGTTTATGATGTTGAATTTCCAGATAAAATATGGAATTATAGAAATAAGAAGATACTACAGAAAATGAGAAAACTTGCTTCTACATAACACAAACGCGCTTTATGGAGGCTGCCATGTTGTCCGCACACAAAACCGTAATAACTGGTGTACAAGGGCACAAGAAAACTTCTTCTTCCTCCTCTGTTTTTAACGGCGGTTGGCAACTAGCGAAATAAGTGTATTACCGCCACCTGCTGCTCCGGAGTGTGGAACAGAGCCTATGATCGATGACTTAAAGGGTCCGTGACATAATTATTCAACCAAGACATCATTAGAAAGAAGAACTACTGTGTTTTTATTCTGCGTAGATAAAAAAAAAAAAATCAATAAAATTTTGCTTCCATATACTACAATGGTATACGAGCTATTAGAATAATACACAAAGCTGCTTACAGGGAACAAACAAACCCACTTTTTTTTTTTTAAATTAAAAGCTCTCAGGCTGAAAGATCTGGTTGACTTTACAACTGCAGTAATAATGTTTAAAGTGAAGAATCTATCACTGCCCGCAAATATCCAAAAGTTGTTCCAAATAAGGGAGAAACAATATCAGTTCAAAGGAACATGTATATTTCAAAAATCTTCAGTGAGAACTACCACCAAGCAACACTGTGTTTCAGTGCAAGGAGTCAGATTATGGAACGATTTTGGACCTGAATTAAAATCATGTACAAAGCTTGGACAATTTAAACTAAAACTAAAGGAAGAAATACTCCAAACATATATACAAGATGACATATAAAATCACATAAGAATTATCATATTCAGTCTGTGTTGTGTTGTTGCTTAGATTTTTGTCACGTTTTGTCTTAGCTTTGTTCTGAATTGTAATCACTCTTGTTTTTCTTTTGGATTCTTGGATGGAATATGGGTGGGCAATATAAGCTGCGGCTTCAGCCATCACCCATTTCGGATAATTTATGTTGAACTGTATAATCAGAGTGTGGGGAGACTTGAATAACGAAACCGAATTGTCTTTCATTTCAGTTTATTCAAGAAATCATTCCACTGTCTGCTCTTATTCTTGAGCAGCGAACAAAGAGAGTGAACACACCAAAGTTCTCTCATTTAAACCTTCTCACATCAAACCATTTCCCTCGCGGGGGAAATCACACATCTATATCAAAGTCTCTTTATTCACATTCATTAGCCTTTTATTTACATAACTCCCCCTTCTCTCTTCCCGAGCCTCAGTGGTCAGGAAGTCTTCTGTCCCCTGTCCTCCGCAGGGGGTCCAGGCTCTGTGGCTCCGCACCGCAGGGGGCTGGCTCTCCTTCATCGTGGTTAAATCACATATGCAGTGTCCAACATATACATGTCTCACAACACAGCCATATAACCCCCCCCCAAACGATGAAGAACAGACTAATTCCCAAAATTTAATAGCACCTTACTCACTACTGAATAATCAACACCAACATTCAGTCTGTGCGCCGCTTGGGCTTCAGCCGTCTGCCGAATCTGCTGTGCGTTGGCCCCGCCTTGCCTGCGGTGCTGTTCTGCTTCGGGTCTGTTGACTGAGGAAGAGAGTGGTTAATTGCCCTCTGCGGGGGCCTGCCTCGTCGAGGCGCCACCGCGACCGGTACAGACACGTCCTTCATGACAAAAGCAGGTTTTAGTCTGTCAATACTGACTGTCTCTTTTCTGTCCCCAAAATCTAGCACAAATTGCTTATCACCTGCCTCCAGCACTCGAAATGGCCCTTCGTAAGGTGGTTTGAGCGTTGCTTTAAGGGCTTCGCGCCTGACAAAAACGAAATCGGCATTTTTCAAAGCCTTGGGGACGAAAACTCGTGGAAAAGCGTGATGAACCGGACCCGGGAGCGTGTCTGCCCCCGTGCCAACTAACGGTCCCAGAGCAGAGAGAGGTGGGGGCTCTGGGTGCTCTGGTAAAAACTCGCCCGGCAGCCTCAGAGTTTGTGCGAATACCAGCTCCGCTGGGGAGGCGTCTAAGTCCTCTTTAGGCGCAGAACGCAACCCTAATAAAACCCATGGCAGTTTATTTACCCAATCTGCATCCGTGAGCGACGCTCTGAGTGCTGCCTTCAAAGACCTATGAAAACGCTCGCATAAACCATTAGCCTGAGGGTGGTAAGCCGTAGTGCGGTGAATTTTGGCTCCTAAGCCGTTGGCCATCGCTGACCACAGCTCAGAGATGAATTGCGGTCCTCTATCGGACGTAATGTCCGACGGAACCCCGAAGCGCGCCACCCAAGCCGTTAAAAAAACGCGAGCCACCTCCGCGGCCGTGGTCGTCGCAAGTGGGACCACTTCCGGCCAACGTGTGGTGCGGTCCACCATTGTCAAAAGATACGTGAACCCCTGTGATGCCGGTAGGGGGCCCACAAGGTCGACGTGCACATGGTCGAACCTTCTGGCCGGAATGCGGAACGGTTCTAACGGGGCTCTTGTGTGCCTGTGAATTTTGGCCCGTTGACAGGAAATGCAGGTTTTTGCCCATTCCTTCACGTGCTTGCGCAGGCACGGCCAAACAAACTTTTCCGCCACTAGTTTCACCGACGCGCGCACCCCCGGGTGCGCCAGTGAGTGGACCGAGTCAAAAACACGGCGGCGCCACGTGGCCGGAACCACCGGACGCGGGCGCCCCGTCGACATGTCGCAGATCAGGGGGGGCATACCGGTTTGTAAACACTTGCTCTCCAGCCTCAACCCTGTTGGTCCAGACTGGAGCGCGCGCACGTCTGCGTCCGCCCCCTGGTCCGCTGCCATGGCTGCGTAATCTATACCCACGTGCACCGGGGCTGCGCGCGCCACCGTGCCGCTCTCCTGCGGCGCGGTCACGGTGGCCCGTTCTGCCTCTGCGCGTGTCGGGGTCGTGAACGCGCGTGAGAGACAATCCGCTACTACATTGAATTTGCCCGCGACGTGCCTAATGTCAGTGGTAAATTCCGAGATTGCGGCCAGCTGCCTCTGCTGCCTGCCGGACCACGGATCTGAAATTTTGGCCATGGCGTATGTGAGCGGCTTGTGGTCCACATAAGCGGTGAAGCACCGTCCTTCCAGCCAGAACTGGAAATGACGAATAGCCAAATGCAGCGCCAACAGTTCTCTGTCAAACGCGCTGTATTTTCGCTCAGCCGCGCTTAAAGATTTGCTAAAGAAAGCCAAAGGCTGCCAAACTCCGGCTACCTGTTGCTCAATAACGGCCCCTATGGCTAAATCTGAAGCGTCTGTCGTCAGCGCGATACGTGCTGCAGGGTCTGGGTGGGCCAGGAGCGCAGCGTCAGCCAAGGCTTTTTTAACCTCTGTGAACGCGCGCTCCCGCTCCGGGGACCATTCGACCGCCTGGGTCGGCTTTTGTTTTTTGAGCGCGGCATATAACGGTTGCATGATTTGAGCTGCGTGGGGCAGGAACCGGTTATAAAAATTCACCATCCCCAAGAATTCCTGTAGTGATTTGACCGTTTGTGGACGGGGAAAATCCGCTACCGCGCGTACTTTCTCTGGTAACGGAACCGCTCCCTCCGGGGAGACGCGGTGACCCAAAAAATCAATCCGCTCAACGCCGAACTGGCACTTGGCTGGGTTAACTATTAAGCCGTGCTCTCCCAGCCTCCTAAAAACTGCTGTGAGGTGCGTTTCGTGTTCGTCCTCTGAAGTACTCGCGACCAAAATGTCGTCGAGGTACACAAACACGAAAGGGAGATCGCGTAACACGGCATCCATCATCCGCTGAAATGTTTGCGCCGCCCCTTTGAGACCAAACGGCATGCGTAAAAATTCGAAAAGTCCGAACGGGGTTATTACCGCTGTTTTAGGAATGTCCTCCGGTTGGACCGGGACTTGGTGATAGCCGCGAACTAGATCAATCTTTGAAAAAATGCGCGCCCCCGCCAGGTGCACCGAAAAATCCTGAATGTGCGGGATGGGATAACGATCGTGTGCCGTAGCGTTGTTTAGCCTGCGGTAATCCCCGCACGGTCTCCAGGAGCCATCGGCTTTCGGTACCATGTGCAGCGGCGAAGCCCACGGGCTCTTCGACCTACGAACGATGCCCAGCCTCTCCAGGCTGGCGAACTCCTCGCGCGCAATGGCGAGCTTAACTGCATCCAAGCGCCGAGCTTTTGCAAACACGGGAGGACCAGAAGTGGGGATGAAGTGTTTCACCCCGTGCTTCGCGACCGTCGCTGAAAAAGTGGGCACAGTGAGCGCTGGAAATTGGGTGAGGAGTGTGTGAAACTTACCACCTGCTGTAGCGACGTGGGTCTGTACTGGTGGCGGGGACACTCGAGCTGAACAGGGGAGAGAGTAAAAAGAGAGTGCATTTACCAGCCGTCTATTAGCAAGATCAACTAACAGATTGTGTGAACACAAAAAATCCGCGCCCAACATGTTGAAACTCACCGCCGCTACTACAAAAGTCCATTCATAAGTGCGGCCATGTAAGCATAAAGGCAAGGTCCTTCTCCCGTAGGTGTTGATGTTCGAGCCATTTGCCGCTGTAGCTCCGTCACCGTGGGGTCCAGCTACCCGGTCCGCGTATGTTGGGGTGATGAAGCTCACTTGTGCTCCGGTGTCAATGAGGAACACTCGTCCGGAGCGCGCATCCGTGATGTAGAGCAGCTTGTTGCGTTCTCCGAGGGTCGAAGCTGCTAGCGACCCCCGGTCTTGCCGTTTCCCGAACTCCTGAAGATGCAGGGCGGCACACACCTGCGTGCCTTCTCTGCGAACCTCCGATGGTAAAAGCAGAGATCTTCTCCTCCGCTGTGTCGTGCCCGCGCCTCTGTCGCCGGGCTATTGGCTCCCCCTCGTCGCGGCCGTGTTGCCGCCATCGTCGGCCAGTCTGGTTCTGCCGCCTCTGGCTCCCCGCTGTCTCGGGTCGCTGCTGTGGTTGCTTGCCCGCCGCAGGCGTCCAGGATCCCGTCTGCCTCCTGGGCCAGCTCCCGGAACTCCTCCAGGGTGTGACACTTTTTGCCGGCCAGCGTGCTTCTCGCATGCGCCGGGAGGTTGGAGAGGAAGATGAACTGAAAAATGAAATCATCGTTGTCCAACCCTCTCAGCTGTATCATCTCCTCCATCAGGGCGCTCGGCCTGTGTCCACCTTGGTCTAGCAAAGACAGGATCCTCCTCGCCCTCACTTCAGCCGAGGGGGTGAAAAACTTGATGAGGGTGGATTTCAGCTTGCTGTACCTGTCGGTCGCGGGTGGCTGCTCCACCAAGCTTTGCACGCACCGAGCTGTGCTGTTGTCCAGTTTAGCGATGACATGGTGGAACTTAGTGTCATCCACCGTTACTCCTGCGAGCGCGAACTGCGACTCTGCTTGCAGAAACCACGACCGTGGGTTATCCTGCCAGAAATCAGGCAGCTTAACGGCCACTGCGCTCGCCAGCTCTGAGCGCTGTGAGTCCGGGACCCTGAGAATTTCTTCGTTCATTCTCAACGTCGTCAGTCACCAATGTGGGGAGACTTGAATAACGAAACCGAATTGTCTTTCATTTCAGTTTATTCAAGAAATCATTCCACTGTCTGCTCTTATTCTTGAGCAGCGAACAAAGAGAGTGAACACACCAAAGTTCTCTCATTTAAACCTTCTCACATCAAACCATTTCCCTCGCGGGGGAAATCACACATCTATATCAAAGTCTCTTTATTCACATTCATTAGCCTTTTATTTACATAACTCCCCCTTCTCTCTTCCCGAGCCTCAGTGGTCAGGAAGTCTTCTGTCCCCTGTCCTCCGCAGGGGGTCCAGGCTCTGTGGCTCCGCACCGCAGGGGGCTGGCTCTCCTTCATCGTGGTTAAATCACATATGCAGTGTCCAACATATACATGTCTCACAACACAGCCATAAGAGGAGTTATTGTTTAATTTGACCTTGAAAGATGGTTTTTTTTCTTTCCCCTTTGTTATATTATTCTGTTCCTTTCTTTTGATCTTTACTTTTAATCTATCCGAAATAAAGATTCATTCATTCATACCATAAATTACATCGTGATGCAGACGATTGCGATGTTCGTTTGTCGTCAAATGCCGGTGCCATTTTGTGACGTAATGAGGTGAAACAAAGATGTAAACAAGCATGGCTGAGTACACTGAAGTGGAGGAAGTTGTGAGCAATTTCAGCAAAGATTTGAGCGATTTGTCGATAGTTTTTGAGGAAGAAGCAGGATCGAGTGATGAAGAAGAGCGAGTTGGTTCTAACGAAGGACTGCAACCGTATTTATTTGAACCATATCGTTCAGGAAGCGACGATGACTCGCACGTGTCAGAGGATGAAGGGTCCGACGGTAAAGTGTTAGAGATGAACATCGGTCACCTCCATAACACTGAATGGTAATATACAGATAGATCTAAAAGAACTGGATGTGCAACTTTGATCATGTACCTTTGCTATGTTGTAAATATCAACTATAGGCATTGATTTTGTGCCTATATTTTACAAAAAAAATGTTATACTCGTCTGTTAGCTGACATTGCAAGCAGCAGTTGGCCTCCATGTAGCCTGAATGTAGGCACTAAGAAACCATACTCAAGCAATTTTATTTTTAGGTCCAAATTGTCAAATGTATCCGACATATATGGTATTCCTTTGTAACTTTAACTATTTCATTTACACAAATATTTTTGTATGAATAAACAAATATAGTTTGTAATAAATGATTCTTTTTATTTCCTTTGTTGTGACAAAATTAATTTCTGATTAGTAATTGTGAAATACAATCTGGATATGATGCCAGAGCTTTTACCCTGGTAACACAGATAAACCAGTCATTATATAGTAATACTATACTGTACCTTTAAACAAACATACATTACTATATAGGCATACATGTATTTGTTCACCAGCTAAAATAAGAAGATGTTTATTTTTCAGGTGTACCTGTAACAACTGCCAGACTATGCCACAGGTTATCAAATGCAGGTGTTGTTGAGAAATACAAGAAGTGCAAGATGAAATACTGAGAAAAGGTGAAGATGTGAGATGTGTTACACAGCTCTCCAGCTTTGAGACATGTTGTCTCAATATTGATGTGCTACGAACAGCAAACTTTTCCTACATTGATCAGTACAGGAGGCATGATGATGAGCATACTCAACAACACAAGTAAGAAATCTATTACATTTACACAGTAAAACAAAATAATGATACATGAACATGTAAATTATTTCTTCATTAATCACATATGATCTCGATTCTTTTTTTCAGATAGTATCAGTACATATTTTCTTCCCTATTTGATGTTGAGGAGTCTGGTGATTCCTCACTCTCCCCAGAACTGCCTGATGGGAAGCATTCATCATCACTTGCTACAGGCTGGGCTGCAGGGCTGCTACTTTGCAGGTCGCCTTCTGAGATAACTTCTGGTGCATGTGACATTGGTAGAGTACTAGCTGGTAAGCCTGTTTGAGTGCCAACAGTCTTCTGGGACACCTCAGCCTGAATACCTGGAAAACAATGTCTTTATTACTTACTTTTTACTTTAAAAAATACTTTATATTTTATCAAGTAGTAAAAATTGTCTTAACAATTTTATTAGAAGTGTAATACTGTGGAGGTAATAGAACAAGCGAGATGCGACAAGCTGGAAGGGTACAAGGTTTTATTTCCTCCAACATAATGAGATACGCTTTGTAGCTCAGTGAGCTACTGTGCTGCTGAGGCATGTACAGACGTGGACAAAATTGTTGGTACCCCTCTGTTAATGAAAGAAAAACCCACAATGGTCACAGAAATAACTTGAATCTGACAAAAGTGGTAATAAATAAAAATTCTATGAAAATTAACCAATGAAAATCAGACAATGCTTTTGAATTGTGGTTCAACAGAATTATTTTAAAAAACAAACTCATGAAACAGGCCTGGACAAAAATCATGGTACCCTTAACTTAATATTTTGTTGCACAACCTTTTGAGGCAATCACTGCAATCAAACGATTTCTGTAACTGTCAGTGAGACTTCTGCACCTCTCAGCAGGTATTTTGGCCCACTCCTCATGAGCAAACTGCTCCAGTTGTCTCAGGTTTGAAGGGTGCCTTCTCCAGACGGCATGTTTCAGCTCCTTCCACATATATTCAATAGGATTTAAATCAGGGCTCATAGAAGGCCACTTTAGAATAGTCCAATGTTTCACTCTTAGCCATTCTTGGGCGTTTTTAGCTGTGTGTTTTGGGTCATTATCCTGTTGCAAGACCCATGACCTGCAACTGAGACCAAGCTGTCTGACACTGGGCAGCACATTTCTCTCTAGAATACCTTGATAGTCTTGAGATTTCATTGTACCCTGCACAGATTCAAGACACCCTGTGCCAGATGCAGCAAAGCAGCCCCAGAACATAACAGAACCTCCTCCATGTTTCACAGTAGGGACGGTGTTCTTTTCTTGGTATGCTTCAGTTTTGTGTCTGTATACATAGCGCTGATGTGCCTTGCCAAAAAGTTCCAGTTTTGTCTCGTCTGTCCATAGGACATTCTCCCAGAAGCTTTGTGGCTTGTCAACATGCAGTTTGGCAAATTCCAGTCTGACTTTTTTATGATTCGTTTTCAACAGTGGTGTCCTCCTTGGTCATCTCCCATGAAGTCCCCTTTGGCTCAAACAACGACGGATGGTGCGATCTGACACTGATGTACCTTGACCTTGGAGTTCACCTTGAATGTGTTTAGAGGTTGTTCTGGGCTCTTTTGTTACCATTCGTATTATCCGTCTCCTCCTGCGGCCACGTCCAGGGAGGTTGGCTACAGTCCCGTGGAGCTTAAATTTCTGAATAATATGTGCAACTATAGTCACAGGAACATCAAGCTGCTTGGAAATGGTCTTATAGCCTTTACCTTTAACATGCTTGTCTATAATTTTCTTTCTAATCTCCTGAGACAACTCTCTCCTTTGTTTCCTCTGGTCCATGTTTAGTGTGGTACACACCATGTCACCAAACAGCACAGTGACTACTTGTCATCCTTTAAATAGGCCGACTGATTGATTACAAGTTTGTAGACACCTGTGATGTTAATAAGAGGACACATCTTGGTTGAACATGTCCCTATGGTCACATTATTTTCAATCTTTTCTAGGAGTGATGTGGAGCCCATAATTATAACCTATGTGACTCACATGTGGCTGGCTGAATTCAGCCAAGAGAGACTTTGAGCTAGCCATGTGTATTGACTTCACACCTCAAGAGGAAGATGTGTCTGCACCCCCTGGGGACTCAGAAGAGAGGAGAAGATTACCTGGCCTGACCTTTGGGGGTCAGAGAGGAGAACAGAAGGACTCTGGGTGTTCTATTACAGATGAAAGGATGTAGCTGAGTATTGTGACTTTTGTGTGATGTATTTGTAGAGATGAGTGTATAAATGTATGTGTGTGACTGCGTCCTGGCTCTTTTCACTCCGATCGAGAGAGGACGTAGGATGGATGAGAATTAAAGCAGATTCTGGAAAATTATCCAGTCTCCTCAGTTCTTGACTCCTACAGTACCATCATTTTTGTCCAGGCCTGTTTCATGAGTTTGTTTTTTAAAGGGCCTATATCATGCAAAATCCACTTTTTTGAGCTTTTAAGCATGTTATAATGTTAATTCCTCACCAAAAACACCCCCAAAGTGGTATTTTGCTCCATTCACGCATCTCTGAGTATTCCTCCTCAACCCTGCTCTCTGAGCTGCTGCTCCGCCCTGTGTCTGATAATGACTGGGTCCCCACGTTCATACGTATGAACGTGGGTGAGCCGCCATTCCAGGAAGTGCCTGTGCTGCCAGCACCGCCCCCAGGCTAACGCACACACCCACTTTCTCTGCGCAGCTAACGGAGTGGTGATCGGCAAAACTCTTTCACTTCAGCATTGACGCTGTGAAGAAGTAGTTCCTCTCGCACCTAATCTGCTCAGTGACAACAACTGTTTGCTTTTTTACGTAAGACAATGTCTTCTAAGTGGCGTAAATGTGTCTTTGGCTGTGAGAGATTTAGGAGTTTGTTCAGCCTTCCTAAAGAAGATAAATAAGAAGATAAATGTTTATATTTTGGAGGGCGTACAAATTCAGACAGTTGATCTCAAAGCCTGGATGAGCTGTAATGCAAGCAGGAGGTTCCAGAAGCTGATTTATTCGCCTCACTACCTAAAAATAAAGGAGACAGTGTGGTGATGTGAAAATGACGAGGCAGAGTTCTCTCTCAAAGTCAGTTTTATTCACAACACCATCATCTCAAAGCAGAGAAAGAGAATGACACAGTAAACTCTCGTCCTTAAATATCAGGAACTTCACACTTCACAGATCACATGTCACACAGACCACTTTGCATTATAAAGACAGTCACAATGCATTTCTCTCCATGATATCACTTCCACTGTCTCCAATGCATCTCTTCCTTAATCCTTTAATTGAACCCCCCACAGTCTCAAGCCTTGCATACCAAGGCTAAGATTTCTGCAGCTTCCTGCCTTTGTTCTGACCTAAAATGTGAGTCACAAAAAGGTCCCATGTGTGTGTCCACCACAACAGTCCTGTTAGTGTGATATGGTCTAGTTCTTGTTTACTACAAAGTTATGATCAAACTGTAAATAAGATCACAATACCAACAGTAATAATTCAAAGTATAATTCTAGGGGCTATCATTATTTGCATACAATGCTAGTCTTAGAATCAGTGTTACATCGCTTTCTGAGCAATTCTACTTCAAAATAGACCAGAATGCAGAGGCTAAAATCATAATATTAAACGTGATTAACCATACACTACTGTAACGTTGGGGCCATGTTAAGTGAATTTCCCAGCATGCTTTGCCAGTTTGAAACGTTACTGTGTGTGTTAAATGTGTTATTTCTGAGTTATACTGCTGGGTCATTATAACTGCATTATAATGACCCAGCAGTGTTTAGCAGGATTAGGGCAAGATGTATCATGTGTGTGTAACCATGATTCAAACAGGGGTCTGTGAGAATGACCTCCCCTGCTCTGTGTACTAAGTGGCAAGTTGGGGTTGGGGTGTACAAAATAAATCTGGTTGATCACAGCCATCTGCTCCATTTTCTTTGTGTGAACCTTGCAAACGTCACACTACATAAGAATAATATTATAGGCTAAAATAATAACAGGAGGCTAAAGAGTTGAATTGTGTAGCCTCATGTTGCAGTCAGCTGTCTTAAGATAAGATAAGCCTTTATTAGTCCCACAACGGGGAAATTCCAGGATTGCAACAGCACAGGGATAGCAACACTCAGAGCAACAATCAGAAGGCAAGAAAAAAAACAAGCAAGCAAGAGCAGCTAATATACATATGTACATATTACTATAAAATATATATATATACACACACACACAGACACACAGTGCAGAGCATTGTAGCTGGATGGAATAAATATATGAATATATAAACACACAGTGCAGAGCATTGTAGCTAGATGGAATAAATATGTAAATATATAAACACCCACAGTACGGAGCATTGCAGCTAGGTGGAATAAATATGTAAGTTTATAAACACACACAGTGCGGAGCAATGTAGCTAGATGGAATAATATGTAGATATATAAAAACACAGTGCGGAGCATTGTAGCTAGATGGAATAAATATATAGATATATAAATATAAACACACCCAGTGCTGAGCATTGTAGCTAGATGGAATAAATATGAAAATATATAAACACACACAGTGCAGAGCATTGTTGCTAGATGGGATGAAACAGCATAACCATCTACTTAGTTATCCTACATGGTATGATTATGTGCCCATACATATTCTCACCCTCCATAGCGACCGGTATTTTCCTAGTTGTATGCCGGAGGGGACCATTGTGTAAGTCTATTGCATCTTTTGCATTCAAAAAACTATTAGTTTGTTACGTCTTTTTGCTATCTCTGCGAGCAGCCCTGCTTAGGTTGTACAGTCTGACAGCCATTGGTAGGAAGGACCTACGAAACCTCTCGGTTGTGCACCTGGGATGATGTAGTCTGCTGCTAAATGAGCTCCTCAGTGCATTCAGTATGTCCTGCATAGGGTGGAACTCGGACTCCAGCAGAGATGACAGCTTAGCCACCGTCCTTCTCTCTCCTATCTCCTCCACCGGATCAAGGCGCTGCCCCAGGACAGAGCTAGCTTTCTTAATCAGTTTGTTCAGTCTCTTCCTATTGGCTGCAGTAATGCCACTGCCCCAGCAGACCACTCCAAAAGTGATGGCTGATGCCACCACCGTGTCATAGAATGTCTTCAGCAGCGCCCCTTGTACACCAAAAGACCTGAGTCTCCTCAGCAGGAACAGCCTGCGCTGTCCCTTCTTGTAGAGTGCGTCAGTATTGTGTGACCAGTCTAGTTTATTGTTCAGATGAACACCCAGGTACTTATAGGATGTCACCATCTCGATGTCTGTTCCCTGTATATTTACTGGTGCTGTGAGGGGCTGCCCATGCCTGCGGCAGTCCACCACCAGCTCCTTAGTTTTCCTTGCGTTGATCTGGAGGCAGTTCCGATGGCACCAGTCCACGAAGTCCTGGATAAGCCCTCTGTACTCAGCTTCATCTCCATTGGAGATGAGGCCAACGATCGCAGAGTCATCAGAGAACTTCTGTAGATGGCAGTGTGTTGTGTTGTGTGAGAAGTCCGCAGTATAAAGAGTGAACAGGAAGGGAGCCAGCACCGTTCCCTGGGGGGCCCCTGTGCTACTGATGATCGTGTCGGACACACAGTCCCGGGTTCTCACAAACTGAGGCTGGTTCGTGAGGTAGTCCAGGATCCATGATGACAGGTGCTGGTCCACCCCTGCACGCAGCAGCTTGTCCTTCAGGATCATCGGTTGGATGATGTTGAAAGCACTGGAGAAGTCAAAGAACATGATCCTCACCATATTCCCGGGCTTCTCCAGGTGGGACAGAGAACGGTGAAGGAGGAAGATCACCGCATCCTCCACCCCAATGCCATGCTGGTAGGTGAACTGGAGTGGATCCATCGCTGGTTCCACCAGGGGGCGGAGGTGAGCAAGGAGCAGTCTCTCCAGGGTCTTCATCAAGTGGGACGTCAAGGCCACCGGTCTGTAGCTGTTCAGGTCTTTGGGGTGGGAAGTTTTTGGTACAGGTACCACACAAGATGTTTTCCACAGCTGTGGTACCCTCCCCAGCTTCAGGCTCAGGTTGAAGATGTACGTCACAATCCCACACAGCTGGTCTGCACAGGACTTGAGGAGCTTTGCGCTGATGCCGTCCGGTCCCGACGCCTTCCTCGCCTTGATCTTCCTCAGCTCCGTCCTCACCTGGGTCCTGGTCAGGGTCAGGATGGGGGGCTGTGTGTTGGGAGTGGGGGGGTGTTGGTGGAGTGGGAAGTGGGCAGCAGGACTTGATTTCTTTAGAGGGAGCAGTGGTTGTTGTGCAGTCAGGGGGGAGGGCGGTTGGTCAAACCTGTTGAAAAACAGATTCAGGTTGTTCGCCCACTCCCTGCCCCCCGTGGCCTGGGGGGAGGTATTCTGGAGCCCAGAGATGGTTTTGAGGTTTCTCCAGACCCCGCTGATGTCGCTCTGTTGCAACTTGTCCTCCATCTTCTTCCTGAAGCTGTCCTTGCCTTCTCTGATCTTTCTCCTCAGCTCCCTCTGTACGGACTTCAACATCTCCCTGTTCCCCGACCTGAAGATCCTCTTCTTCTCTCTCAGAAGTGTTTTAATCTCAGGGTTGATCCAGGGTTTGTTGTTTGAGCAACACCGTATGGTCTTGGTGGGAACGGATTTGTCCACACAGAAGCTGAGGTAGCCCGTGAAGGTGTGAATGAGGCCATCGATGTCCTCACCATGTGGATCGCAGAGCTGCTTCCAGGCGGTGGCTTCAAAACAGCCTTTTAGAGTGTCCATTGTCTCGTCAGACCATAACTCCACTGTGCGCATGGCCGGACGTTTTCTGTGCACTAGGGGTTTGTACACCGGCCGGAGATGAACCAAGTTGTGATCCGATCTCCCGAGTGGGGGGAGTTGTGATGAGGTGTACGCCTCCTTAGTGTTTGCGTAGAATAAGTCCAGTGTTTTATTGTCTCTAGTGTGGCTTGTGACATACTGGGTGAACGTGGGTAGAATGGGAGACAGTGAAACATGGTTGAAATCGCCTGAGATGAGGAGAAGAGCATCTGGGTGTTCTGTCTGCAGCCTGCTGGTTACTGAATGGATGACGTCACGCGCTGTCCCAGTGTTCGCCGTCGGATTTGCATAAACAACAATGCAGATCACGTGTGAGTGTTCTCTCGGGAGATATGTAGGCCTCATGCTAACAGCTAGCAACTCAATGTCTTTGCTGCAGTGTCGTTGTTTAACAGTGATATGTCCCGGTCTGCACCAGTTGTTGTTAACATACATTATCACTCCACCGCCCCTTGCTTTGCCACTGTCTGGTGTTCGGTCAGCCCGTATCATGTGGAAACCCTCCAGCTCAATGTTAGCATCTGCTGCTAGTTCAGTTAGCCACGTCTCAGAAAACAAAAGGAGAGAGCACTCCCGATATGTGCTATCATAACGGCAGATAGCCGCTAGCTCATCTACCTTTCCCAGTATAGAGCGTACATTTCCCATGACAACAGATGGAAGGGAGGGTCTGTACCTTATATTATATTGATATTGATATTGTCTTGATAAGTACTTTTATACGCCAGATAGAGGATAAGTATATGCAAATGCATTTTAGTATTGAACTATTAGCTATGACAAATACATAAACAACAGTTACCTTTGGAATTTCCTAGCAGCAAACGTTCTCCTCTTCAGTGGGCATTGTTTGGCAATTCCCGCATGAGCACCTACAAATACGGACAGCAGCATCACTATACAAAGTTCTATAATAAATGCAACACTATGAAAGACATTTCTCTTAGCTTTTCATTTACCAGTCAGAAACTTCCTGTAAACGTCTTCGAGGTCGCTGTGGTATCTCGTGCACCTCAAATTCCCGAACGGACTCTGGGTCAAGAGTGTAAGGCTCCACAACATGCTTATCCATCTTTTCTAAAGTTTACTGTAGATGTTGTTTTCGTGGGCGGAACCCAGCGACACGCTGCAGCAGCCGGCTCAGGGGTTACGTCATGAAATGGGCGGCAGCCACAAGAAGAAGAGGCGGAGCCTCAGAGATCGAGGAATCTTACTTCCGGTTTGGAAAAGTAGCTTGCGAAAATAACTAATATTTCATAAGAAATTCATTCTCCAGTGTACCAAAAGTAATATACTATCACATACATGCATATAGTTTACTCTGAAAGGCTTAAAATAGCATGATATAGGCCCTTTAAAATAATTCTGTTGAACCACAATTCAAAAGCATTGCCTGATTTTCATTGGTTAATTTTAATAGAATTTTTATTTATTACATCTTTTGTCAGATTCAAGTTATTTCTGTGACCACTGTGGGTTTTTCTTTCATTAACAGAGGGGTACCAACAATTTTGTCCACGTTTCGATAACGAAACACGGGGTTGAACACTTCATAATGGCAAAAGGCCCACCGGTGTTTGCGCAACCTCAGCGCTTGGACGCAGCTAAACTGGCCGGCGTGCGAGAGGAGTTTGCCAACTTAGAGCAGCTGGGCATCGTCAGGCGCTCCAACAGCCCGTGGGCATCCCCGCTACACATGGTGCCTAAAGCTGATGGGTTGTGGTGATCATGCAGCGATTTCCAGCGCTTGAATAATGCCACAGAACAAGATCGTTATCCCATTTCACACATCCAGGAATTTTTCACGCACCTGGCCTGGGCACGTGTTTTTTCGAAAGTGGATCTGGTCCATGGATACCATCAGGTCCCAGTGCGCACGGAAGACATTCTGAAAACAGCGGTAATGACTCCTTTTGGCCTTTTCGAGTTTGTACGCTTGCCGTTCAGATTAAAAGGCACAGCACAGACTTTCCAGAGGATGATGGACTCAGTGCTTCGCAACTTGTCCTTCGTTTTCTACTTAGACGATATTCTGGTAGCTAGTGTGTCCGAGGAGGAGCACATTGTCCATCTCAAGACGGTTTTCCAGAGGTTGGAAGCACACAGGCTTATAGTGAACCCGGCGAAGTGCCAGTTCAGTGTGCCTGTGATTGATTTTTTGGGCCACCGCATTTCACCGGAGGGCACGATTCTGCTACTGGATAAGGTGCGCACCGTGTTGGGCTTTCTGCACTCGCAGACCGTGAGGGCCTTGCAGGAGTTTTTGGGGATGGTCAGTTTTTATAACCGTTTCCTTCCCTAGGCAGCCCAGCTGATGCAGCCATTGTATGCCACACTGGAAAAAAAAAGAAGCCCGCGGAAAACGTCCACTGGACTCCTGAGCGAGTCCAGGCTTTCACGAACGCCAAAACACCACTTGCGGATGCCGTGTTGCTAGCTCATCTGGGTCCCTCGGCACAGATAGCGCTCACTACAGACGAGTCTGATGTTGCCATAGGAGCAGTGGTAGAGCAGTATGTCTCCGGTTCGTGGCAGCCGCTTGCATTTTTCAGTCAGACTTTGCGTGACAGCGAACGCAAGTACAGAACATTCGACAGAGAGTTGTTGGCTCTACACCTGGCAATGCGCCATTTCCAGTTTTGGCTAGAAGGGCACGAGTTCACCGCGTTCGTGGACCATAAGCCGCTGACGTATGCGATGTCCAAGGTCTCGGAACTATGGACGGCCCAGCAGCAACGGCATTTGGCTGCGATCTCGCAGTTTACGACCAACATTATCATGGCCTATTGTCGCACACGTTAGTCTCCCTGGTCTACATGGGAATAGATTTCTCTGCGATGGCCGCGGAGCATGCCGGGGACGCGGACATTTGCGTACTCCAGTCTGTGCCTACTGGGTTAAGGCTGGAGAGCAGGGTGGTGCAAGAAGGGTGCCTTGCTCTGCAACATTTCCACCAGCTACCCGCGCCCAATGGTTCCAAGTTCTTGGCACTGTCGGATTTTTGAGTTGGTCCACTCCCTTTCGCATCCGGGAGTGCGCACTTTGGTGAAACTGGTGAGGGCGAAATTCATCTGGCTGCGCTTGCGCAAGGACGGGAAGGAGTGGGCTGCAGCTCGTGTCGCATGCCAGCAGGCCAAAGTGCACAAGCACGCCAGAGCCCCCCTAGAGCCATTCCAAATCCTGGCCAGGAGGTTCGACCACATCCACGTGGATTTGGTGGGACCCCTCCCACCGTCGCAAGGTTTCACGCACCTTTTAACAATTATTGACCGCACCATGCACTGGCCTGAAGTGGTCCCGCTGGCTTCTACCACGTCCGCAGAAGTAGCTCGTCCTTTTTTGTCGGCTTGGGTTGCACGGTTTGGATCCCCGTCAGACATCACTTCCGACAGGGGTCCACAATTCGTTTCGGAACTCTGGTCCACGATGGCCCAGAGCCTGGGGGTCAAAATTCACCACACTACCGTGTACAACCCCCAAGCTAACGGGTTATGCGAGGGTTTTCATAGGTACTTAAAGCAGCGCTTAGAGCTTCGCTCGCAGACACAAACTGGGTCAACCACCTGCCCTGGGTTCTTTTAGGGTTGCGCTCCGCAACTAAGGAGGATTTGGCAGCCTCCCCAGCAGAACTCGTTTTTTCTCAGCCACTGTGGATCCCCAGCGAGTTGTTACTGAAAAACCCTACGCCCGAGGCTGATCTGCCCACGCAGTTTTTACATAGTACGGAGGCTGTGAGTGTACCGGGCCCGGCCCACCATTGTTTTCCCTGCACGTTTGTCCCAAAAAGCTTGCAGGACGGCAGTTTTGTTTTTGTCAGGCATGATGCACACTGGACCCCGCTGCGTCCACCATACAACGGACCGTTCAGGGTGTTGGAACCTGGGGAGAAGCATTTTGTGTTAGACTTGGGGGGACGTAGGGAGACGTCTGCATCGACAGGCTGAAGCCCACTTTTGTGTTGGCAGACAAGCAGGTGGTGTTGGTCCAAGCTCCCCGGCACGGATACCTACCGTTGGTGGCTCCCCAAAGTGGTGATCCCTTGGTAGGGACCTGCGCTCGCGAAGTTGATGTGTTTTCTCCCCCTCCCTTTTTCTCTCCACAGACTGACATGCCCTCCTGTACACCCCGTCAGCAGGGCGGTTTGACTGGATCGGCGACCCCCCGCTACAGCAGCTATGGGTGCCAACTCAAGCCCAAAGGACGGGGGGGGGGGGGGGGGGTTAGTGCCATTTCTGGGTGTTTGGGGGGGTCTGTGTGGGGGCATGTTGTTGGACTTCTCCACCCAGGGAACAAGGGACTGAAAGAGGTACTGTCACCGGAGGGTATCAGACAGGACAGTAAGGACTATACCCCCCTCGGGGAGAGGAGTAAATGCCAGAGCCACTGGGAGAATAAAGGTGTGAGTGCGGCGCCGGTGTTATGTCATGTTAATGTGCCACACAGTTCTTTGTGCAAATAATCTGTTATGGTCAGAAGTTCCGGGTCTCAGTACATGGGACTAAAGAGATAAAAGAGGAATGCACAGAGACCTGGGATTCTTGTTTGCTGTAAATTATGTTGGAGAAGGAATAAAGTTTCTGCGTCATCCAGCTTGTTGCCTCACCTGCCTCCTTTCTCCACACGCTATCAAATCGATCTCGTAATGATGAATCCAAGTTGGCGCCAAACTCACAGTTAGCTGCACATTGCTTCAACTCAGCTATGTACTGTGCTTCTGTCTGGTCTTGTTTTTGGTTGCACTGATTAAAAACTGAATCTTTCTGCCACCAATAATGGCTTAGGCTTAAAGTGTCCTTTCAGAATGGTCACTATTTCAGCAGACGTTTTGTATTTCGGCTTACTGGGCTGCACCAAATTTCTCAAAAGTCCATATGTAGCAGCGCCCATAACACTTAGCAGTGTGGCTACTTGCTTGTCTTCGGCTATGCTGTTAGCTACAAAGAACTGCTCCACACGTTATACAGTATATGCAGACCATTGCTTATTTTCTGGCTTGAACTTATCAATTCTTCCACACAGGGCCATTGTACTCACTAGTATGGACATCATGTGTCTCTTTTCCCCCACAAATCATCCTCGTCACCAGTTTCTGTGGTGTATTGAATAAGGGCCGAGACTAAGCGTTGCATTTCATGTTGCTTTTTATGTCGCCATCTTTTCATACTCTGACAGACAGTTACTGCGCATGCGTGACTTGCAGCTCAAACTGTACAGCAAGTGCCAAGGTTCAAACACATGTTAACCTTATAAATATTATGGTCAATATACTACATTGACTTTAAACATTTGTTTAAACTTTAAAAAAAAAAGTGTTTTACATTTCTTAATTTCTTCAGTGCAGTTGTTGATTGAGTTTATTTAGCAAAAATCATATACGTACTGTATGTACATGCATAAAAAATACATATATTGTGGCGGACCAGGAGGCTCCACTCACACCCAGTAGGAGAGGGGAGGAGAGATTTAGGAATATATCTATGCGTCTTGGTGCCAAATGTCATTCTCTTTATGTTGGAGTTGAGTAAAAGTCTGAACTGGCAGCTCTTGTGTCTTCATTCCTCCACACTGGTGACCAACGACATTGATAATGTTCAAAGAGGAAGACGAAGCAAGCTCTTCTTCGGGAATATCCACGGTAGGGTTTCCCTCTGAGAACCCGGCCTCATTCACAGTGGCAGTCAAGGTCCCGGACTTCTGGCTTCATGATCCCGCTGCCTGGTTCATCCATGTTGAGACTCAGTTCGCCCTCTATGGGATTTCTGCAGACGACACAAGATACTGTACCATTACGCAATGGCTTTGCTCGACCTGCGCCCCACCCAGCGCGCCATGAGCCTGTTCCGAGACCCCCCAGTTCGGGGGAAATACACCGCTCTCAAACAGCTACTATTATGGCGCTACACCCTCTCTGATGTGGAGAGAGCAGGGAAACTCCTCTCTCACTCTGTTAGGCGACGGCTCAGCTGTGGAGTTGATGAAAGTATGCTAGCTCTGCTGGGCACAGATGACGGATCCTTTCTCTTTACCCATCATTTCCTCAGGAAAGTGCTGGCTTCAGTGCAGACCATTTTAGCCAACTCGCCACTGCTGGTTACCAGAGATTACCGGGTGCTGGCGGAAGAAGCGGACCACATTATCCTGGCAAGTAGGAGTTTTAGTGTCCAGGTGGTGACAGCAGGACCTTTGGCAGCATCCACAGAGGCTGCTGAGCCGACAGTCGTGGCCGGTGTAGCCACTTGGAGACACCAGGCCAGGACCATATGCTTCTACCATCAGTGTTTCGGTGCCGATGCGCGGTGCTGCCTCCCGCCATGCAGTTTCAAGATGCCGGGAAATGGACCAGCCAGTGGTCAGTAGCAGCTGTGACCGCTGGCGACAAGGAGGAGCTGCTTTTCCTCGAGGACACACGTTCCAGGAGATGGTTTTTGGTCAACTCTGATTCCCAGAAGAGTCTTATTCTGCCAACTAGTTCTGATGGACTTGCGGAAGGCTGTGGCCCATCATTAACTGCCGTTAATGACTCCTCTATCAGGACTTTTTGAGAAAGGTCAGTGACTGTATGTTTTCATGGGCATAATTACATGTGGGACTTTGTGGTAGCTGGCAGCTCAGTTTCTATCATAGGTGCTGACTTTCTGTATGCTCATAGTTTTCTTGTAGATGTTCCTAATAGATAGCTCAAGTAGGTTCATTTTGTCTTCTTTTAATTATTTACCTTTTGTTCTTATTAAAGACAGAAGGACACTTCTGATGAAGGCTGCAGTGAACAGTCAATTCAATTCAATTCAATTCAACTTTATTTATATAGCGCCATTTCACAACAACAGTCATCTCATAGCACTATCAACTGTAGGGGGGACCCCCACAGTTGCAGAAAGACCCCAGCAATCAGGCAATCCCCTGTGAGCAAGCACTTGGCGACGGTGGAGAGGAAAAACTCCCTTTTAACAGGAAGAAACCTCCAGCAGAACCAGGCTCAGGGAGGGGCAGTCATCTGCTGCGACTGGCTGGGGGGTGAGGGGATAGAGAAGAAGAAAAGAACAGACATGTAGAGAGCAAACAGCACGATGGGGACTCAATCTATGGGAGAGAACAAACAAATGTTAATGACCAGCAAAAAAAAAATATTTCATAGAGAGTGAGGAAAGGAGTGAGGCCCAGTGCATTACTGGAGGTCCCCCGGCTGACTAAACCTATTAGCAGTATAACTAAGGGAGGGTTCAGAAACACATGATCCCTCCCTAATTGTAGGCTAGATCAAAAAGGTAGGTTTTAGCCCTATTCTTAAAAACAGAGATCGAGTCTGACTCCCGAATCCAGATTGGCAGCTGATTCCACAGGAGAGGAGCTTGATAACTGAAGGCTCTGCCTCCCATTGTACTTTTGGAGATTCTAGGTATTACAAGTAATCCTGCATTTTGGGAGCGTAGTGCTCTGTTAGGATAATACGGTAGTATCAGATCTTTTAAATAAAAAGGAGCCTGATTGTTTAGAGCTTTGTAAGTGAGAAGAAGGATTTTAAACTTAATTCTAAACTCTATGGGAAGCCAATGAAGGGAGGCCAGAACCGGAGAGATATGATCTCTCTTTCTAGTACCTGTTAAAACTCTTGCTGCAGCATTTTGGATCAGCTGAAGACTTTTTAAAGATGTTTTAGGACAGCCTGATAATAAAGAATTACAATAATCTAATCTCGAGCTAACAAAAGCGTGAACCCGCGCAAGGCCCCCGGCCCAGACGGCGTGTCTCCCTCCACCCTGAGACTCTGTGCGAAACAGCTGGCTCCTGTATTCACAGACATTTTTAACACCTCCCTTAAGTTATGCCACGTGCCGTCCTGCCTCAAATCCTCCACCATCATCCCTGTCCCCAAGAAGCCACGGATCACTGGACTTAATGACTACAGACCTGTAGCGCTCACCTCTGTAGTCATGAAGTCCTTTGAGCGCCTGGTCCTGTCCCACCTCAAGTCCATCACCACCCCTCTCCTGGACCCGCTGCAGTTTGCCTACCGAGCCAACAGGTCTGTAGACGATGCAGTCAACCTGGCCCTCCACTCCATCCTGCAGCACCTGGACTCCCCGGGAACCTACGCCAGGATCCTGTTTGTGGACTTCAGCTCCGCATTCAACACCATCCGCCCCGCTCTGCTCCGGGACAAGCTGTCCCTGCTCAACGTGCCTGACTCCCTCTGCAGGTGGATCATCGACTTCCTGACGGACCGGAGGCAGCATGTGCGGCTGGGAAAGACTGTCTCAGACTATACTAGCATCAGCACCGGATCACCCCAGGGCTGTGTACTTTCCCCCCTACTCTTCTCCCTTTACACCAACTCCTGCACCTCCAGCCACCAGTCTGTCAAGTTGATCAAGTTTGCGGACGACACCACCCTCATCGGGCTCATCTCCAACGGCGACGAGTCCGCCTACAGGAGAGAGGTGGCCCAGCTGGCGTCCTGGTGCAGCAATAACAACCTGCAGCTGAACGCTCTGAAGACAGTGGAGATGATTGTAGACTTCAGGAAAGTCACTACTCCTCTGCCCCCCCTCACCCTCTCAGGCTCTCCCATCACCACTGCTGATTCCTTCCGCTTCCTAGGCACTACCATCACCAGGGACCTCAAATGGGAGCTGACCATCAGCTCACTCATCAAAAAAGCCCAGCAGAGGATGTTCTTCCTGCGGCAGCTGAGGAAGCTCAAGCTACCCACCAAGATGTTAGTGCAGTTCTACACAGCCATCATCGAGTCCATCCTCACCACCTCCATAACCGTGTGGTACGCAGGAGCCACTGCCAGGGACAGACTAAGGCTGCAGCGCGTCGTGCGCACTGCTGAGAAGGTGATCGGCTGCAAGCTCCCATCTCTCCAGGATCTGTACATCTCCAGGACCCGGAGGCGTGCTGGCCGGATCATAGCCGATCCCTCACACCCTGGTCATGTACTGTTTGCCCCCCTCCCCTCTGGTAGAAGACTTCGGTCCATCCAGACTAAAACCTCCCGTCACATGAACAGCTTCTTCCCCTCTGCCATTAGACTGCTGAACACTAAGTGACTCTCGTGCACCATGTACAGCAGCTCAACCAGACTCATGTCAATCATCACTGTTTTCTTCCTGCATTACCGACTGCACTATATAGTTCTCCACAGTATCTGCTGCTGGCTAATATATTTTAAATATTAATTAATATTATTTTAATATTTAAATATTTATATTTTAACTGTTGACCAGTATCACTTAATCTTATCCTACACTTTATTACATGTATAGTTTATTTCTCTTATCTTATCATGTTTAATGTTGCAGCATTGTACCGAGACAAATTCCTAGTTTGTGTACTACATGAACAATGGCAATAAACCTGATTCTGATTCTGATTCTGATTCTGATTCTGATCAGCTTCTCAGCATCACTCTGAGACAAGATGCTCCTAATCTTGGCAATATTACGCAAATGATAGAAGGCAGTCTTAGAAACAAATTTAATATGTGAATTGAAGGACAAATCCTGATCAAAAATAACTCCAAGGTTCCTCACAGAGCTATTAAGAGAAAGAGTAACTGCGTCCAAACTGAAAGTTTGATTTGGAAAGGAATTTCTAAGGTTTTTTGGACCAACAAGAATGACTTCAGTCTTATCTGAATTTAATAGCAGGAAATTACAAGTCATCCAAGCTTTGATTTCCTTAAGACAGGCTTCTAACTTGGCTAATTGATTAGTATCATCTGGCTTCATTGACAGGTATAATTGTGTGTCATCTGCATAACAATGAAAATGTATACAGTGCTTTCTAATAATGTTGCCTAACGGAAGCATATATAAACTAAAAAGAGTAGGGCCTAGCACAGATCCCTGTGGAACTCCATGACTAAGCTTTGAGCTGAAAGAAAACTCATCATTTACATGAACAAACTGGAACCTATCAGATAAATAAGATCTAAACCACTGCAACGAAGTTCCATTAAGTCCAACATAGTGTTCTAATCTATCAAGTAGAATATTATGATCAATAGTATCAAAAGCTGCACTAAGATCTAAAAGGACAAGTACAGAAACTAGTCCATTATCAGATGCAATGAGGAGGTCGTTAGTGACCTTCGCTAAGGCTGTTTCAGTACTATGATGGATTCTAAACCCAGATTGAAACTCTTCAAGTAAACCATTTCCCTGCAGGTGGTCAAATAATTGCGTAGCAACAACTCTTTCTAAGATTTTTGAAATGAAAGGGAGATTAGAGATTGGTCTATAGTTAGCTAAAGCTCCTGGATCTAGCGTTGGCTTTTTGAGTAAGGGTTTAATTACAGCCGTTTTAAAAGCCTGCGGTACATGGCCTAAAGTTAATGAAGAATTGATTATATGAAGAATAAAGCTACCAATAAGTGGGAAGACTTCTTTAAATAACCTGGTAGGAATAGGATCTAAAAGACAAGTTGAAGGTTTGGATGAGGAAACTACTTTGTCTAACTCACAAAGGTCGATTGGAGTAAACTCATCAAGACAGACATCAATAGAAGGAGTTGTAGTAGTTACAGTATTTAAGTTAACTGTGGGAAGAATCTGATTGATTTTATCTCTGATGGATGAAATTTTATTATTGAAAAAGTTCATAAAGTCCTGACTAGTAAGCTCTAAGGGGATGCTAGGATTGACAGAGTCCTGACTCTTTGTCAACCTGGCTACAGTACTGAAAAGAAACCTGGGATTATTCTTGTTCTCTTCTATTAATGCAGAGTAATAACTCGTTCTAGCTTTTCTAAGAGATTTTTTATAAATTAAAAGATGATTTCTCCAAGCTAAATAGATTTCATCTAAATTAGTAGAGCGCCATTTTCTTTCTAATTGACGAGTCTTCTGTTTTAAGCTACGAGTTTCTGTGTTGAACCAAGGAGTTAAAAATCTCTGATTAGACTTTTTCTTTTTTAAGGGGGCCACCAAGTCTAGAGCCTGATGCAGAGAAGCTGAAACACTATCCACCATGTTATCAATTACAGAAGGAGCAAGCTGTCTATAGCTTATTTCCGTTGTGTTGACACATGGCATAGAGGAAACAATCTGCATAAATTTGGAAACAGCATCATCTGAGAGGCATCTACTGTGATAATATTTTTCTTTAGGAGCCAAATAGTCAGAAATAGTAAAATCAAAGGTTAACAGACAATGGTCTGACAGTACAGGGTTATGAGGAGACACTACAAGATTTTCTATTTCTATGCCATATGTCAGAACAAGGTCCAATGTATGGTGGAGGTAATGAGTAGAATTTCCTACTTTCTGAGAAAACCCAATCGAGTCTAATATTGAATTAAAAGCCACATTAAGGCAGTCACTATCTACATCCACATGTATATTAAAGTCCCCTACTATAATTATTCTATCAGATTTCAACACTAAATCAGCTAAGAAATCAGCAAATTCGGATAAAAATTCTGAATAGGTTGATGGGGGACGATAAACAATGGCAAATAAAATTAGGTTTAACCTGAAATTGCTAAAGTGCCCAATACTGAGGACCAGGCCCTCAAAGGAATTATAACATGTTTTTTGCTTTACATTAACTAGTAATTTGGAATGGTAAATTGTTGCTACTCCTCCTCCACGACCAGAACTTCTGGGATTTTGACAGTTTAAATAACCAGAGGGGGTTGATTCATTTAAACTAACATAATCCTCTTGTCCTAACCAAGTCTCTGTAAGGGAAATTAAATCAATCTGATGATCAATTAACAGATCATGGACTAGCAGAGACTTGGGAGTTAGAGACCTAATATTTAACAAACCACATTTAATTTTTAAATTATGAGGAGGAACAGAGGCCAAATCATTCAATTTAGAGGCTTTATGTTTAATTTGAGTTTTACCAATATTTTGCTTTATCACTTTGGGATGCTTATACATTATATTTTTATTCACTTTGGAGGGAGCAGACAACGATTCTCTGATGGGGAAGACAGGGGCTAAGCTGAGGGGTGGCGGATGAAGAGGAGCTGCAGAGAGGCGTGTAAGACTGCGACTCTGCTTCCTGGTCCCAACTCTGAGTAGTCATGGTTTTGGAAATTTGGATAAAAAAGATGCCAGATTGTTAGATAAATGAGAAGCACCATCCAAAGTGGGATGAATGCTGTCTCGTCTCATAAGACCAGGTTTTCCCCAAAAAGAGCTCCAATTGTCAATGTAGCCCACGTCATTTTTAGGACACCACACAGACAGCCAGCGGTTCAAGGATGACGAGCGACTAAACATGTCATCACTGGTCAGATTGGGGAGGGGCCCAGAGAATACTACAGTGGCAGACATCGTTTTGGCAAACTCACACACCGATTCTACATTAAGTTTCGTGACTTCCGACTGCCGGAGACGGATGTCATTAATGCCGGCGTGAATAACAATTGTGGAATATTTACAGTTACTTTTAGCCAGCATTTTCAAATTTGACTCGATGTCGCCTGCTCTGGCCCCAGGAATACATTGGACTATGACCGCTGGAGTCTCTAGGTTCACGTTTCTGACTACAGAGTCGCCAATGATCAGAGTTTTTTCCTCAGCGGGTGTGTCGCTGAGCGGGGAAAAACGATTAGAAACGTGAACAGGTTGGTGGTGTACCGGGGCTTTGCGACTAGGCTTCCTTCTCACCGTCACCCACCCAGTCTCCTCGCTGCTGAGGAGAGCCGGGGAACCGCTGACAGGGGGGCCTAAGCAGTCGAAATATGTAAAGAAGGTAAAAACATCTCCTTTCTATTTTTGTCTTTAATAAGAACAAAAGGTAAATAGTTGCTAATAGATGTTTGGTTGACGCTGTTTCTTTTTCTTCACTGCCTTGTATAACTCGGGGAGCTGGGCCACTAGCACATGCTAATTTTTTAGCCTCTGGGGACGTACTGTATACTCGTACTTACTTTCTGATTTTCCCTCGCTCACAGTGCCAAATTTTTCCACTGCTGTGACCAAGCAGGGGGTTGAGCATTTTATCATCACAAAGGGCCTTCTGGTTTTCGTGCACCCGTGCCACCTCAACACAGCTAAGCTAGCCATCGTGCAGGAAGAGTTTGTAAACTTGGAACATTTAGGAATCATTAGGTGCTCCAATAGCCCCTGGGCTTCCCCACTGCACATGGTACCAAAGTCCGATGGTTCGTGGTGGCCATGTGATGATTTTCGTCGCCTGAACAATGTTAAGGAGCGCGACGTTACCCAATCCCTCACATACAGGAATTTTTGGTGCACCTGGCCGAGACGTCCATTTTCTCTAAGGTCGATCTGGTCCACGGCTTCCACCAGGTCCCGGTGCATGCAGAAGATGTCTCAAAAATGGCGTAAAAACACCCTTCGGCCTTTTTGAGTTTCTGCGCGGGCCATTTGGACTTAAGGGCATGGCTCAAACATTTCAGAGGATGATGGATGTGGTGCTCCGTGGTTTGCTCCGTGGTTTGTTCGTCTACTTGGATGATGTCCTGGTGACTAGTGCGTCTGAGGAGGAACACCTCTCTCATTTGAAGCAGGTTTTCCAAAGGCTGGAGGCCCACGGTTTGATAGTTAACCTAGCAAAATGTCAGTTCAAGCTGCCAGAAATTGATTTTTTGGGCCATTGCATCACATCTAAGGGCACGGTTCCACTGCTGGATAAAGTGTGGGCTGTGTCTGATTTCCCACGTCCACAGACCGTGAAGGCGCTGCAGGAGTTTTTGGGGATGGTTAATTTTTACAATTGTTTCCTTTCCCGGGCAGCCCAGCTTCTGCAACCACTTTACGATGCACTCAACTGGAGTTGACTGGACCCCTGCGTGCATCCAGGCTTTTTCGGGTGCCAAATCTGCATTCGCAAATGCAGTTTTGCTGGCCCATCCTTCCCCACTGGCATGGATTGCTCCAAATACGGATGCGTCTGACGTGGTAGTAGGAGCGGTGGTGGAACAATACGTCTCCGGTTCATGGCAACCACTTGCCTTTTTCAGCCGCACACTGCACAACAACGAGTGTAAGTATGTGTAACCACTTTTGACAGAGAGTTACTGGCTCTCTACCTGGCCACACGCCACTTCCAATTTTGGCTCGAGGGTTGCGTATTTACCATATTTGTCAACCATAAACCTCTAACCTATGCAATGTCCAAAATCTCTGAACCGTGGTCAGCACGTCAGCAACGTCACCTTGCCGCAGTATTGGAGTTCACTACCAACATTCAGCATGTGGCCGTCAAGCTCAACGTTGTGGCTGATTTTTCATTGACACTGACTTTTCCGCCATGGCCGCCGCTCAATCGGGAGACTCAGACATTCTTGCGCTTCATTCCGCGGGTAACGGTCTCAGGCTAGAGAGCAAGGTGGTATAAGAGGGTTGCCCCCCCCCCCCGGCTGTGTGACGTCTCCAACGGCCGCCCTCACCTGATTGTTCCAACCTCTTGGCGCCACCGCGTTTTTGAGTCCGTTCACGCTCTCTCGCACCCTGGCGTCCGTGCTTTGGTTAAGTTAGTTAGTTAGTTAGTTAATCCCTTCACACCTGAAGGTGTATATGGGCGGCGCCTATCTCCGTTTCTCTGACCCTAGGCCACACAGCTACTGTAAGTAGTGAAAGCTACAGCGGGGGGTCAGTCCTCTGGTAGCTCTGTGTGTAACTTTACTTTCCCCATTCCATTATGCGGAGCACCACGCTAGAAGGCAGAAAGCACCATTTTTATATGGTCTTTGGTATGACCCGGCCGGGATTTGAACCCCTGCCTCCCGGGTGTGGGGTGGATGCTCTACCAACTGAGCCACCACTCCGGTTTGGTTAAGTTGGTGGGGTCCAAATTCATTTGGCCCCGCTTACACAAGGATGTGAAGGAGTGGGCTGCAGCTTGTGTGGTGTGACAATGAGCTAAGATTCAGAGGCACACCAGAGCTCCACTTGAACCTTTCCCATGATCCCAAGTAGGAGATTCAACCACGTCCATGTTGACTTAGTGGATCCCCTTCCGCCGTTGCAAGGTTTCACACACCCTTTGACGATAGTGGACTGCACCACTCGTTGGCCAGAGGCAATCCCGTTGGCTTCCATTACTTCTGCCGATGTAGCCTGTGCCTTTTTGTCATCTTGGGTCATGTCCCCCGTCGGACATCACCTCTGACAGAGGCCCCCATTTAATTTCGGAACTCTGACCCACTGTGGCTGAAAGCCTAGGGGTCAGAGTTCATCGTACCACTGCGTACAATCCGCAAGCTAATGTTTGTGCGAAAGATTTCACAGGTCGCTTAAAGCCGCATTTAGAGCCTCATTGGCCGATGCGAATCGGGTCGACCGCCTTCCTTGGGTCCTGCTTGGGTTACGCTCCATGCCCAAGGAGGATCTTGCCACTTCCCCAGCTGAGCTTGTTTTTGGTCAGCCGTTGCAGGTCCCAGGTGAGTTTTTACCAGAAGGTCAGAAAGTCTCACACCCGGCACCAACCCCTCCATGCAGGTTTTTCCTAGGGTCAAGTCAGTTTGCATTCCAGAGCCAGTACCCCATTGTTTCCCCGTGCTTTTGCTCCTAAGAGTTTGAAGCATGCCAAGTTTGTTTTCGTCAGACATGATGCCCACAAGACTCCGCTGCATCCACTTTATGATGGCCCTTTCAGGGTTTTTGGAGATAAGTGCAAAACATTTTGTGTTGGATTTTGGGGGATGCAAAGAAACCATCTGTATAGACAGACTTAAGCCTGCTCATGTTTTGGCAGACAAGCAGTTGGTGACGGCTCAGACTTCCCGAGGTTTGTCTTTCCCCTACAGAAGACCCCTCACCAAGACCTAAGACTGAGTTATTTTCCTCCCCGCCTCGTGCTCCTCAACCAGAGGACTCTTCAGCTGGCCAGACGGTTCCACGATACAGCCGTTATGGGCTGTTACTCAAACCCAGGGTACTGGACAGATAAGGCCCCTTCTGGGTGTTCGGGCGGGGGCTGTGTGGCGAACCACTAGGAGGCTCCACTCACACCCAGTAACTGGGGAGAGGGGAGGAGAGATTTGGGAATATACCGTATGTATGCATCTTGACGCCAAATGTCATTCTCTTTATGTTGGAGTTGAGTAAAGGTCTTATCTGGGAGCTCTTGGTCTTGTCTCTTCATTCCTCCACAATAATAACAAATACCAAGAATAACACATGAAAGCATACCATTAGAACACTTACTGTATTTCCAATGTTGTCCTCAAAAGAGAAAAACAATATTGATGCAACAGCCAACATATTATAAGGAAAATAGAATAATCACAGAAGAAATACACTAAAAAGCAAGAATTATACACTAAAAATAAGAAAAAACATAATACAGAGATAATGGACTAGAAAAAAACTAATAGACGGGGAAAAAACAAAACAGAAATAATAGATTAAAAAAATGTAGAAATAATAAGGAAGAAATACACTAATTACTGATCAAAAACCATACATCCCAAACATAATGGACTAAATAATAAGAACCCCCTCTTCCCACCCCTTTTACTGAGATACAATGAAAGCACCACAGCTGCTGATGCCTCGGTGCTTGTGGCATGCATGGGTAGTGTCATGCCATCCATGCCTGATTTGGAAACGCTTGTTATTTGTTTATGCAGGTATGACTCTGATGTCACTGTCACAATACACATGAGGTGTATGTCATCCCAGGGCTGTACGCTGGCATTTTTGTCAAGGAGCACATAAAAGAAAAAATACAAAGAAAAAAAATATAGAAGCACAAGAATAAAATTTGTGTGCCCCAGTGACCCCAGGAGCTATGTTGTCCGGGGCAATTTGCCTCTGATAGGGTCTCCCAAGACAAACTGGTCCTGGGTGAAGGGTCAGACTAAGAACAATCCAACAGACTCTCATGATAAATTGTATATCAAGGATTCAGTGTACCCTGCCCGGTATGGGGTTACTGGGGCCCCACCCTGGAGCCAGGCCTGGGGGAGGGGCTCAAAGGCTAGCGTCTGGTGGCTGGGTTTCCACCCATGGCACCCGGCCGGGCTCAGCCCGAAGGAGTTACATGGGTCCGCCCTCCAGTGGGCTCACCACCTGCAGGAGGGATCATGGGGGTCCGGTGCTATGTGGATTAGGTGGCGGTCAAAGGCGGAGACCTTGGCGTACTGATCCCAAGCTTTCTAAACTGGCTTTTGGTACGTGGAATGTCACCTCTCTCGTGGGGAAGGAGCCTGAGCTGGTGTATGAGGTTGAGAGATACCGGCTAGATATAGTCGGTCTCACCTCAACACACAGCTCCAGTTCCGGAACCAGTCTCCTGGAGAGGGGCTGGAGCTTGGCCTTTTCTGGAGTTTCCCCGGGCGAGAGGCAATGAGCAGGGGTGGGTATTCTTGTATCGCCCCACCTTGCTGCCTCTATATTGGAGTTTTCCCCGGTGGACGAAAGGGTTGCTTCCCTGCGCCTTCAGGTTGGGAAACGGGTCCTGACCATCATTTGTGCCTATGCACCAAATGATGTTTCAGAGTACCCACCCTTTTTGGAGTCTGTGACTGGGGTGCTGGAGGGTGCTCCTCTTGGGAACTCCATTGTCCTACTGGGGGACTTCAATGCGCACATGGGCAATGACAGTGAAACCTGGAGGGGGGTGATTGGGAGGAACAGCCTGCCCGATCTGAACCCGAGTGGTGTTCAGTTATTGGACTTCTGTGCTAACCACAGTCTGTCCATAACGAACACCATGTTCAAGCGTAAGGGTGTCCATATATGCACCTGGCACCAGGACACCCTAGGTCGCAGGTCGATGATCGATTTTGTTATCATATCATCAGACCTGTGACCGTATGTCTTGGACACCCGAGTAAAGAGAGATGCAGAGCTGTCAACTGATCACCACCTGGTGGTGAGTTGGATCCGATGGCAGGGGAGGAAGCCATTCAGACCTGGTAGACCCAAACGTATAGTGAGAGTGTGCTGGGAGCATCTGGCTGAGGCCCCTGCCCGGGAGGTCTTCAACTCCCACCTCCGGAAGAACTTCAACCACATTCCGAGGGAGTCTGGAGACATGGAGTCTGAATGGGCCATGTTCTCCACCTCTGTTGTTGAAGCGGCGGCCCAGAGCTGCGGCCGCAAGGTGGTCGGTGCATCTCGTGGTGGCAACCCCCGAACCAAGTGGTGGACACCAGTGGTGAGGGGGGCCATTAAGCTGAAGAAGGAGTCCTATCAAGCTTGGCTGGCTTGTGGGACTCCCGAAGCTGCTGAGGTGTACCGGCAGGCCAAGCGGAGTGCAACTCGGGTGGTTGCTGAAGCAAAAACCCGGGTATGGGAGGAGTTTGGTGAGGCCATGGAACAAGACTTTCGGTCGGCCTCAAAGAGATTCTGGCAAACTGTCCGGCGGCTCAGGAGGGGAAAGCAGCTCCCCGTCCACACTGTGTATGGTGCGGATGGGACACTGTTGACTTCGACTGGGGATATCGTCAGGCGGTGGAAGGAATACTTCGAGGATCTCCTCAATCCCACTGATACGCCTTCCACAGAGGAAGCAGGGTTTGGGGACGAGGGGGATAACTCGCCTATCACAGGGGCTGAGGTCGCCAAGGTGGTTAACAATCTCCTTGGTGGCCGGGCCCCGGGGGTGGACGAGATTCGCCCTGAGTACCTCAAGGCCCTGGATGTTGTTGGGCTATTATGGTTGACACGCCTCTGCAACATTGCGTGGAGGTCAGGGGCAGTGCCTTTGGCATGGCAAACCGGGGTGGTGGTTCCTCTCTTCAATAAAGGGGACCGGAGGGTGTGCTCCAACTTTAGAGGGATCACACTCCTCAGCCTCCCTGGGAAGGTCTATGCCAAGGTACTGGAGAGGATAGTCCGGCCGTTGGTCGAACCTCGGATTCAGGAGGAGCAATGTGGTTTTCGTCCTGGCTGTGGCACATCGGACCAGCTCTTTACCCTCTCGAGAATTCTTGAGGGTTCGTGGGAGTTTGCCCAACCAGTTTACATGTGTTTTGTGGACTTGGAGAAGGCATTTGGCCGCGTCCCTCGTGGATTTTTGTGGGGGGTGCTTCGGGAGTATGGGGTATCGGGCTTGTTGTTACGAGCTATTCGGTCTCTGTACGACCGTTGTGAGAGTTTGGTTTGTATTGCCAACACTCGGTCGGAGTCATTCCCAGTGAGAGTTGGACTCCGCCAAGGCTGCCCTTTGTCACCGATCCTGTTCATAATTTTTATGGACAGGATTTCTAGGCGCAGCCAGAAATGGAGGGTGTCATGCTTGGTGACCACAGGATCTCATCTCTGTTGTTTGCAGATGATGTTGTCCTGTTGGCTTCATCCAGCAATGACCTACAGCTCTTGCTGGGATGGTTTTCCGCTGAGTGTGAAGCGGCTGGGATGAGAATCAGCACCTCCAAGTCCGAGTCCATGGTCCTCAGCCGGAAAAAGGTGGATTGTCCTCTCTGGGTTGGGGACAGGCTCTT
The DNA here is from genome assembly GCA_020510985.1 of Pholidichthys leucotaenia. NCBI lineage: Eukaryota > Metazoa > Chordata > Actinopteri > Cichliformes > Pholidichthyidae > Pholidichthys > Pholidichthys leucotaenia. The sequence continues at coordinate 414,801,313 of CM035836.1, forward strand.
GCCCCAAGTGGAGGAGTTTAAGTATCTTGGGGTCTTGTTCACGAGTGAGGGGAAAATGGAGCGAGAGATCGACAGACGGATTGGAGCAGCATCTGCAGTGATGCAGACGTTGTACCGGTCTGTTGTGGTGAAGAGGGAGCTGAGTTCTAAGGCAAAGCTGTCGATTTACCAGTCAATCTATGTTCCTACTCTCACCTATGGTCACAAGCTTTGGGTAATGACCGAAAGAACAAGATTGCGGATACAAGCGGCTGAAATGAGCTTTCTCCGTAGGATTGCTGGACTCACCCTCAGAGATAGGGTGAGGAGCTCAGTCATCCGGGAGAGGCTCAGAGTAGAACCGCTGCTCCTCCACATTGAAAGGAGTCAGTTGAGGTGGTATGGGCATCTGATTAGGATGCCTCCTGGATGCCTCCCACTTGAGGTGTTTCAGGCACGTCCCACTGGGAGGAGATCCCGGGGCAGACCCAGGACACGGTGGAGAGACTATGTCTCCCAGCTGGTCTGGGAACGCCTTGGTATCCTCTCTGAAGAGCTGGAGCAGGTGGCGGGGGAGAGGGAAGTCTGGGCTTCTCTGCTTGAGCTGCTGCCTCCGCGACCCAGACCTCCAGAAAAGCGGTAGAAGATGGATGGATGGATGGAAGAATAAAATTAGGAGCAGAAAGAAAAATGCTGGATTAACAGATTTTATTAATTTAATGCATGTGTATTTACACTACAGCATGCAATAGCAGGTAAAAAGTTTTTCTATAAAGAGAACATGCAATATTGTTATGTAGCTTCCAGCCCATTCTCTTCACAGCTGCTCTGACTGCTCACCCTCAGGTTCACTACCGTGGACCTCAGAGAGAGAAACAAGAAGGAAAAAACAAAAATGAAAATGTGATTATTATTACAGATGTGATAAAACATTTTTAAAGTCAGCGTTGTGGAGAAAGGAGGCAGGTGAGGCAACAAGCTGGACGACACAGAAACTTAATTCTTTCTCCAACATGAAGTACAGCAAAAGCAATCCCGGGTCTCTGTGCATTCCACTTTTATCTCTTTATTTCCATGCATCGAGACCCGGAGCTTCCGACCATAACACGTTGTTTGAACAAAGGAATGTGTGGCACATTAACATGACATTACACCGGGGCCGCTCTTACACCAGTGTTTCCTCTGGCTTAAAGACCTTGGCGCAGTGGCAATGTATTTTTCCGGGGAAGGAGGGGGCAGAAAACACATGACATGATTGTAACCGGAAATGTTAATTTTACACCATTTATTTTTATTTTTTAAAATTTTGCACAGTAATGTTGCATAATGGAACTTACCATTTGAAGTATTGTACTACCAAGGCTTGAATGTTGGCATATTGGGACAGTTGGGATCCCACCCAGATGTCCTGTGTTTGGACTTTTTACTGGTGTCATCCTTCTCTCCTCCCTCTGCTCCCACCTCTCCTGGACCCTCTGCCTGAATACTTTCTTCTCCTTGGTTCCTCTCTTCTGTCTCATCTTTCCCTCTCTGAGCCCTTTCTAATTCAGGTTCTCTCTCTGTCTATGGTGGTATACAAACAGGCTAGAAAATACCGTGTCATGTTTGTCCTGCAGGATTTTTTTTTTTCATGGTTTACATAAATAACCAAAATGTGTATTTTTTTGTGTTTTGTTTTGTGTTTCTTTTTTTAATCCAATCCAAACTTTATTTATAAAGCTCTTTAAAAAAACGACAGTAGGCACAAAGTGCTGTACATCAGCGATAAAATATAAAAACAATAAAATACAGCTAAAGTACAAAACAGCACAAACAAAACAACAGTCATACAATAGAGACAATAAGAACAAATAAAATCAATGTCTCAAACTGGGTCAAACGCCAGAGAATAAAAATGGGTTTTAAGAGGAGTTTTAAAACTGGACAGTGAAGAGGCCTGTCTGATGGACAAAGGCAGATTATTATAAAATTGCTGTTTTTTTAAAGGGCAGCACGATGGCGGAGTGGTTAGCACTGCGTGTGCTTTCTCGGGGTCACCAGCGTGGCGGCATGAAATAATAAGGCAGCGAACTGAGAGTTTTTAAGGGAGTTTATTAATCATACCGCCATCACGAGAACTCACTCCAGCGCCGTGCAGCGCGCCAGAGCGAGCCCGGAGGCTCTCCTAGCAGACAGTGGATGCGTCTAGACAGATGAGCTGTGAGAGAGAGTGAGCTACAGAGCATATGCAGTTTTTATACCCCGCTACAGACAATGCATTCACAGCAGTAGGTATGGACATTTGCATTTGAAAGTTACACATAACAATAGGAAGATTACTGGCCGGAATTCGCCTCTGCTCCGGAGCTGTAGGACAAAAGAGGTTACAAGGCACATCTACATATTGTTTTCAGTCCATAGATCACACTGCTATGTTAATTGCTCCCGCTGAGCGCTCTGCTTGTCCGTGGCTGTTGTGGGGGTTACCCATAGCATGTTTAGTTTGTCTGAAGGCTGCTAATGGATTAAAGTCATTGAGTTCATGAATTTCGGTCATCTTAACTTGCCAGGTACAGTACATAATAATAAACATAAATTATTAGTTAATATTGTAGTAGCTGGTGAAGTAAATCCTTAGCGATTCATCAGTCACTCTTGCCTTTCCCTGCAATGAAGCCTAACCAGACCTGTTAGCTAAGCAACTCCTCATTGTTGTGCTGGTTACCAGCGGGTTAAAACCACCATAAATGCATCCACTGCTTATCTCTTGTACTTTTTCCACGTTCAAAGTACTTTAATAAGCTCATGCTTCTCTTGGACAGCAACGCTAGAGAGAGACACGCTCTGCCTGCAGAAACGGTCACGTGTGCGCCAGGCGGGCGGGGCGCTTCCGCACGGATGACCGTCACATGCATTGTTCGTGTGCGCGCTTGCATAGCATCCATCCATCTTCTTCCGCTTAATCCTTTTTGGGTCACGGGGGGGCTAGAGCCTTTCCCAGCATCTTTGGGCGAGAGGCAGGGTACAACCCTGGACAGATCACCAGTCCATCACAGGGCCAACACAGAGATACAGACAACCATTCACTCTCACAGTCATACCTAAGGACAATTTAGAATCCCCAGTTTTGATGCCAATTAACCTAACTTGCATGTTTTTGGCATGTGGGAGGAAACCAGAAAAATCCCAGAGTAAACCCACGCAGACACGGGGAGAACATGCCAACATAGCATTTCTTTCATATTTAATTTTCTTAAATTAATATATTATAGGTGCGGTGGCATACTTCCTTAGGGAGGCGGGCCGCCACACAGAAATGTTACCAGAGGAAACCCTGTACACCCTTCTACCCTCAGTGGATTCAGCAGCATTCACTCTCCCCAGGGGGTCGCATAGACCCAACAGTCCCGTCTGATACCCCCCCCCGGTGACACCTCCTCCTTAGGTCCATTGTTCCCCCTTCCCCCTGCCCTCTCTGGGTGGAGAAACCCTCACCATGCCCCCACAGCGTCATCAAATAAATTCTATCACAGATGTCATGTTCCTACTCAACTTAAGAAATTCTTTGGTTTTCTGTAAAAATACCCTCAAGCGGTTTTCATATTTCACACCTCACATCAGCTTTAACTGAGTAAATAAATCAACCCACCTTATTCCTAGTACTATAACCCATCTTCCAGTACTATAGAACGTGGATTTGTCATTGAAATGGGATGCTTTTCCTTGTTAAAAAACAATGACTTCAGCACCAGAAATGTGGGAACATGACACCTCAGAAACCGTAATGTAATCATACCACTTCCCACGACAATTGAGTGGATGGGAAGATGATCTTAAAAAGTGGCCTGGCAGGACTTCCGGGAAGATGGCGGAGAGACATAACACTTAAACAAAGAGCTCTCCCTAGCCGGATTAAAAATCATCGGTAAATGGCCAACTCGACATAAACGAATCAATAAACTAAGGGATGAAAACACGAAGGAACCGGGCACAAGGACAAAAACAGGGTAAAATTGAAGAATTCCTCTCCAACAACGCAGGAAAAACCGCTGTACGCAAAGCCCAAAAAAACGAGATGTCCACAGCAGTGAAAATGGAGGACGCCAGACTCGACAACATGAACGCTGGCATCGCCAGTTTGGGTGAAGAGTTGAGAGAATTCAAGCGACAGCTACAACAGGATTTAGCGGCTCTTAAGGAGGAACTGAAAAAAGAAATTAAGGAGGAAATCATGGACCTCCGAAGAGAAATGGAGCGTAAATTAACGGAAAACATGGAGGAGCTGCGCTCCCAGCGGGCGTGTATGACAGAAGCGCAGACCCGAATTTCGGAACTAGAAGATTGGAAAAGCGAGGCAAACGAACAACTACAGACCCTGACGACGCAAACGCAGAGGATGCAGGAGAAAATAAACGACTTGGAGAGCAGATCCCGACGAAGCAATATGCGCATCTTTGGAATTCCGGAGGGCATTGAAGGCAACTCGATGACAAAATTCATGGATCAGTTCTTAAAAAAAGAACTGGAAATACCCGGAGAAACGGATCTGCAGATTCAACGGGCGCACAGAACACCGGCACAGAACCCGAAAACAAACTCTCCACCCAGGTCAGTTGTGGTAAACTTTGTGAAATATGACATAAAGGAAAGAATCCTGACGCAAGCATGGAAAAAAAAGATACGAATCGGCGACAAACAGGTATTTTTTGACCATGACTACCCGACAGAAATCGTGCAGCAGCGGAAGAAATATGCCAATATTAAAAAAACGCTGAAAGAGAAAAAAATTAGATTCCAAACGCCGCTAACGAAAATGAGGATTCATTGGGAGGAAGGCACAAGAACCTACAACACGGCCGAAGAGGCAGCGCGGGATATGATGGAGCGGGGCCTTGAGGTGAGCGTGCCGAAGGAGACGGCTGGAGCAGCGGCGGCCCTGAACGCACCACGACAGACGGAGTGGAGACGAGCGAACGGCGGAAGAAGGGGGAGAGACGTAGAGCAGCGGGCCCAGGACAAGCTGCAAGGCTTTCAACTGAAAGCCTAGATCATAACAAAGATTAAGAAAGGCACAGAAGAAATGAAGGCCAAGAAGACAAGGTAAAAGAGAAACAGACGGCTAGGAGAGGTTTAAGTGATATTTGTTGGACATTTCTAGACTTATGACTATTACTTTGATAGTAATTAGAAGTCTAGGGAGGGCCCTTCACTCTGTGAAGACAAACCCCCCACCCACCAACAGGGACCAGTGGGCAGAAGAAAGGCCCAAAGTACGGAGGTCGAGTTTTTTTAATGTGTTTTTATATAAATATGTGTTATTTTTGTTGTTAAAGGGGCTAGGAGCACAAGTTAAAAAAATGGAAAAACATGAATATGGGTAAAAATCTTAAGATAATGACACTAAACGTGAATGGTCTGAACTCACCTGTTAAAAGGGAAAGAATAATAAGAAAATTCAAGAAGGAAAAAGCTGAAATTATATTTATGCAAGAGACACATTTGAGCAAGGCAGAACATGTGAAACTAAAGAGATTTGGCTATAAGAACTCCTACTACAGTTCATTTAAGGGAGGAGCAAAAAGGGGGGTTATGATACTAATCTCAAACAAAATACAATTTGAAAGTGAACAGGAAATCCAGGATAAAGAAGGCAGGTATGTAATAATAAAGGGAAGAATAGATGGTATGCAGATTACATTAGTGAACATCTATGCCCCACCAGAAAGTGACAAGGGTTTTTTTCAACATCTGTTTGATCTCATAGCAACACACAGTGAAGGAGTCCTAATTTGTGGAGGAGACTTAAATGCTGTCATGGATCATGAAGTTGACACAACAAGTGTTAAGAAGACAAAAAAACATGTAACAAAGTTCATAAGAACCTCACTGGCAGAAATGGGTATGGTAGACATATGGAGGGACCTACACCCACTCGAAAAAGACTATACACATTATTCAGCAGCCCATAAAGTACACTCTAGAATAGATTACTTCCTTATGAATGAAGGTGACAGACACTGGGTGAGAAATTGTTGGATTGGAGGGGCAGAAATATCAGATCATAATCCTATATACATGGAAATATATTTAAACAATAGAAAACGACAAACAACATGGAAACTTAACATAGGACTGTTAAATGATGAGAAAATGAAAGAAAGAATAAAAATAAACATAAACGAATATATCCAAGAGAATGACAATGAAGAAGTGGACCCAACAATACTATGGGACGCACTAAAAGCCGTGTTAAGGGGTAAATTAATTGTTGAAACAGGAAAAGCAAATAAGACTAAGCTGGAAGCGTATGAACAAAGATGTGAGAGACTAAGGGAATTAGAACGTAAACATCAAAGCACAAATGATCCAAAAATATATCAAGAAATTAAAGAAGAAAAAACAAAGATAAAAGAAACACAAATGGATGAAATTGAAAGGAAAAATAGATATCTAAAGCAAAAATATTATGAAACGGGGCCAAAAGCCACAAAACTGCTGGCAAAACGGTTAAGAAAACAACAAACAATGAATAATGTATACAAGATTAAAGACCCCACCACAAATAAAACCACAGTTAACCCAGAAAACATCGAAGAAATTTTCCATAATTTCTACCAAGAACTATACTCGCAACCTGAAGAAACAAATACTAAAGATATCAAAAAATTTCTAGACACATTGGACTTGCCATCAATAGGAAATCAACAAAATGAAAAACTAACAGCAGAAATAACAACACAAGAGATCAGAGATGTGATTAAGTCACTTAAAAACGGTAAATCACCAGGTAGTGATGGATACCCATCTGAGTTTTATAAACTGTTTATAGAAGAACTCATGCCACAACTCCTAAAGTCATTTAATTGGACGCTGAACAACAACAAAATACCTCCAACATGGAACGAAGCAATCATTTCAGTTATTTTAAAACCAGGGAAAGATAAAGAACAATGCGGAAACTATAGACCAATCTCTTTATTAAATGTAGACTATAAAATATACACAACAATTATATGTAAACGAATAAAGACATTCTTGACGGAATTGATAGAAGATGATCAAACTGGATTCATAGAGGGACGCCAAACACATGACAATATCAGGAGAACAATACATATAATTAACCAAATACATAAAGAAAAGAAAAGCGCAGTAATAATGAGTTTAGACGCAGAAAAAGCATTTGACAGGGTTAACTGGAAATTCCTATATAGTGTACTGGAGCGCTTTGGATTTAACGAAAAATCAGTACAATGCATAAGGACGCTATATCAAGAACCTGTGGCAAGAATCAAGATAAACGGTAGCTTAACAGACAAAGTAAATATACAAAGATCAACTAGGCAGGGATGCTGCTTATCGCCCACCTTGTTTGCTCTGTTCATAGAACCATTGGCTCAAGCAACACGACAAAATAAGAAATTAAAAGGTGTAACAATAAAGGGGGCGGAACACAAGATTGGGCTATTTGCAGACGATATTATAGTTTACCTTGAACAACCAGATAAATCAATAATGGAAATGATGAACTTGATAGAAAATTTTGGAAAATTATCAGGATACAAGATAAACATAACAAAAACACAAGTACTGACATTCCACTATAACCCTCTAAACCAGATAACTGATAAGATCAAACTAAACTGGAAGCAAAAAGAAATAAAATACCTTGGAGTGAACATACCTAAAGACCTAAGCAAAATATATAAAGCAAACTATGATAGGTTGGAACAAGAAATAAAAAAAGATATTGATAGATGGTCAATCTTAAATATGGATCTGAATTCAAAAATTGAGACAGTCAAAATCAGCATACAACCTAGATTACTTTACCTCTTCCAGGCTATACCAACAGAGATTCCAGATGCCCAATTCTCAAAGTGGGACAGGATGATATCGAGATTTGTTTGGGGAGGTAAAAAACCAAGAGTGAAATATAAAACCCTCCAATTAAAATTGGAGGGTTTTATATTTATTGCCCGTAAAATCTACTGGAGGAAGAAGCCCCCCAGGAGACAGCTAGCCACCACGGCTGCTCGGAGAGGCGCTCTGGCCACCGGCAGAGTGAAGAGGCCTCGCCGTCACAGGTCCGTGGCTCTGAGAGAGATCCGTCGCTACCAGAAATCCACGGAGCTGCTCATCCGTAAGCTGCCCGTCCAGCGCCTGGTGAGGGAGATCGCTCAGGACTTCAAGACCGTCCTGCGTTTCCTGAGTTTCGCCGTCATGGCTCTGCAGGAGACCAGCGAGACCCACCTGGTGGTCTCTTCTTCGCTAAGGGGGTCACCATCATGCCCAAAGACTTCCAGCTGGCCCGCTGCATCCGCGGAGAGAGAGCTTAGACTTTATGCTGCACATTCACCAGCCATAATGCTCTGCACTGTGTGTCTATATATATATACATTAATAGTAATATGGACATATGTTTGCTAGATGTTGTTTTTTCTTGCCTTCTGATTGTTGCTCTGAGTGTTGCTATCCCTGTGCTGTTGCAATCCTGGAATTTCCCCATTGTGGGACTAATAAAGGCTTATCTTAATTACCAAAAGAGAAAGGAGGCATGGGCCTACCGAGTCTAAAGGAATATTACTACTCAGCACAAATAAGATATATCATATGTTGGTGCGACGAGGGATATGAGGCAAAATGGAAAGAAATGGAAAAGGAAATTGAGGGACTCCCAGTACAAAGCATAATAGGGGATAAAGATGCATATAAGCAAATCAAACAAATAGACCCAATCACTAAATTTACTTTAGAACTGTGGTATAAAATAGTACAAAAATATAATATAAGGGAAGACATAAAACTATTGAAATGGGTAGCATTTGACAGTCAGTTTGAACCGGCAAAACAAGATAGGGGATACAAAAATCTGGTGAACAAGGGAATCACAGCATGGGGCAATATCGGAAAAAAAGATCTCGGGAGCTTTGTAAATATCAGGAGAAAATTTAAATTAGAAAGATCGGAATTTTTCAGATATCTGCAGATGAGAGATTACTATATGAAGAAGATTAGGCATAACCTCCAAACAGATGTGAACGAGATTATACAACTTATTTTAAGCTCATATGCAGGAAATAAAATAAGAATTATTTCAAAACTATATCAGAAACTTATGACAAACAATCATACAAGTAACTATATAAAGGAGAAATGGGAGAAAGAGCTCAATTTAAACATAACAGAAGAAAGCTGGCAGGAAATATGGAAAACACAACACACATCAACAAATTCAAGGGCATGGAGGGAATTTGGATGGAAAAACCTGATTCGCTTTTTCATTACACCACAGATTCAAGGAAAATATACAAATACCCAATCTTTATGCTGGAGGGGATGTGGGGCTCAAAATGCAGACCACTCACATATGTTTTGGAAATGCTACAAAATATCATCATTTTGGAAATCTATGCATGTGACAATACAGAGGATATTAGGATATAATATACCAATGAACTGTAACCTGATGTACTTATGTGATCTTAAAAAAGACAGTGTTATACAGGCTGAGGACAGATATCTAGTTAAAATCTTGTTGATTGCATGTAAAAAAACTATCACAAAAAAATGGCGATCAGAAGTTCTTCCTGACCAAGAACAATGGACTGACATTGTTGAGGACATACGTATGATGGAAAAACTAACATATCGACGAAGAATGCAAGAAGGAATATGGGAGAAAAAATGGCGGAAATGGACACACTACAAAGTGCAACAACGAGGCAGAAATTGAAAGAATAACCAAAGACACTGAAAAAACCAGAAGAATTAAGAGATGGAAACTAAAAACTTGATGCTCCAACATTTGTCCCCCCCCCTTTTATTTTTTTTTTTTTTTTATTTTTTATTTTTATTTTGTTTATTTTTTTTTATTTTTCCCTACCCTAACCCCTTTGTTTTTTAAATGTAGAATGTGATCTGAATGCATTATATATGATGAAAAATGAATAAAAATCTAAGTTACAAAAAAAAAAAGTGGCCTGGCAGACTGTAGCACCGTTAATGCCGCTGCTAAGATGCTAACACTGTAAATGAATAAAAGCTCTGAGATATATCAATATCTGTCATGACTGATAAGATAATTCAGCCCACGTGCAAGATGCAGCAACAAAGAGACAATCAAACAGTAATACACGTTTGAGTATCTTTATTAAATATCAAAACTCCACACAGCTACAGAACAGTCACTCGCCAGAGGAAGGACCCTGTGGAGAGAAGACAAGAGCTGTAAGAAGAGGAATGGAGTAAGGGAAAGTGGGCGAGCCAAATTACTACTTACGTGGGCTCCAAGGGAGCACCGGCAGGACTCCAGTGGGGAATAGACGAACCAGCAGGGTGGGGAATGAGCTGGTGGTGTCTGACCGGGTGGAGGTTACTGTGGTGAGAGGTGGTGTGGCAGGAGAGTGCACGCAGCCCCGGTGACACACCCGCGCGATGTCAGCAACCTGAACAAAAGGGGAAAAAGCACACAGGTTAATAATAACTTTACCAGTGTGAAGCTGACATGCTGTCTAAATGCTAGTATACCCAGACGAGCCAGCGTTGAATCACTGAAGGAAGCTTCCTTAAATACGCTGGCTGATGAGAGGGCGTAGGTGTGTCCTCTCACTCAGGTGTGATGATGAGCTGAGGAGAGATGAACGGGACAAGGTGGGCGCGCTCTCACTGCCCATGACCGGGCCCACCCTTCTAGGAGCGCCTCCTGGCGGTCCATACAGATCGTTGGGATGGGCACGGTGATAGGACCAGAGCATTTCTTTGTTCAGGATTCGGGACAAGGGAACCCAGGACCGTTCCCCCAGGCAGTAGCCCTCCCAATCGACCAAATACTGGAGACCCTGGCCTCGACGGCGAACATCTAGGATCCGGTGGACCGTGTGGGCAGGGTGGACATCGATAATCCAGGAAGGAGGAGGTGGCTTCGGGGGAGGGGCAGAGGGGACTGACCAAGAGGGGTTTAATGTGGGACACATGAAAGGTCGGGTTCACCCGCAGGGCTGGTGGAAGTTTAAGCCAAACTGAGGCATCGTTGACAATTCTGGAGATCGGAAAAGGCCCAAGGAAGTGAAGAGAGTTTCTTTGACGTCATCTTCAGCGGAACCTGACTGGCCGCCAATCAGACCTGCTGCCCCACGGTGTACTTGGGGGCAGGCACCCATAGCTTGTCAGCCGCGGCCCGGTTGCGCTCGATAGAGTGGGTGAGGGCAGCGCGCGTAGATCTCCAGACATGCCTGCAGCGGCGAGCATGAGCCCCCATGGAGGGAACCGTGACCTCCCTCTCGGTCATGGGTAGAAACGGAGGCGTGTAGCCTAATGATGCCTCAAATGGAGTGAGCCTCGTTGCCATGGAGATGGCCGAGTTCACTGAGTATTCCACCCAGGTCAGGTGCGAGCTCCAAGAGGATGGGTGTTCGGCTGCCACGCATCGCAGGGTGGCCTCCAAGGACTGGTGGGCGTGCTCTGCCTGCCCGTTGCTCTGGGGGTGGCTCCCAGAGGAGAGGCTCACTGTTGTCCCCAGGGTGTGGCAGAAGGCCCTCCAAACCTGTGATGTAAACTGCGGGCCCCGGTCAGACACGATGTCAACAGGGATCCTATGGAGTCGAATCACGTGGTCAGTCAGTAGGATGGCCATCTCCAAGGCCGTGGGGAGTTTGGGAAGCGCCACCAGGTGGACAGCCTTGGAGAAGCGGTTCACAATGGACAGGATCACTGATTTTCCATGGGAGGGAGGAAGTTAAGTGACATAGTCCACAGCGATGTGCGACCACAGGCAACAGGGGATGGGAAGGGGATGGAGAAGCACAGCCGGGGGGGGGGGGGGGGGGTCCCACTTGCCCTGGACGCAGGTCTGGCAAGCCAGCACATACTCCCGCACATCCCGCCGCAGTGTGGCCCATCAGAACACCCGCTGAACCAGGTCCGTCCTGCGGGTGAAACCAGGATGACAGGCGAAGCGGTTGGTGTGACCCCACTGAATGATGTCACTGCGGAGGGCAGCGGGGATGTACAGGCGATTCTGGGGGCACCCTGCTGGGACAGGCTCCCAACGGAGGGGGTGCACTCTCGCTGCCCATAACAGGACCCACCCTTCTAGGAGCGCCTCCTGGCGGTCCATACAGATCGTTGGGATGGGGACGGTGATAGGACCGGAGCATTTCTTTGTCCAGGACTTGGGACGAGGGAACCCAGGACCGTCCCTCTGGGCCGTAGCCCTCCCAATCGACCAAATACTGGAGACCCCGGCCTCGACGGCAAACATCCAGGATCCGGTGGACCATGTGGGCAGGGTGGACATCAATAATCCGGGGAGGAGGAGACGGCTTCTGGGGGGGGGGCAGAGGGGACTGACCAAGAGGGGTTTAATATGAGACACATGAAAGGTCGGGTTCATACGCAGGGCTGATGGAAGTTTAAGCCAAACTGAGGCATCGTTGACAATTCTGGAGATCGGAAAAGGCCTAAGGAAGTGAGGACAGTTTCTTTGATGTCATCTTCACTGGAACCTGACTGGCCGCCAACCAGACCTGCTGCCCCTGAAGGTGCCTGCTCCCTGTACTTGGGGGCAGGCACCCGTCGCTTGTCAGCTGTGGCCTGGTTGCGCTCGATAGAGTGGGCGAGGGCTGCGCGCGTGGATCTCCAGACATGCCTGCAGTGGCGAGCATGAGCCCCCATGGAGGGAACCGTGACCTCCCTCTCGGTCATGGGTAGAAGCAGAGGTGTGTAGCCTAATGATGCCGCAAATGGAGTGAGCCCCATTGACGTGGAGATGGCCGAGTTCACTGAGTATTCCACCCAGGTCAGGTGTGGGCTCCAAGAGGATGGGTGTTCGGCTGCCACGCATCACAGGGTGGCCTCCAAGGACTGGTGGGTGTGCTCTGCCTGCCCGTTGCTCTGGGGGTGGCTCCCAGAGGAGAGGCTCACCGTTTTCCCCAGGGTGTGGCAGAAGGCCCTCCAAACCTGTGATGTAAACTGCGGGACCCGGTCAGACACGATGTCAACAGGGATCCTATGGAGTCGAATCACGGGGTCAGTCAGTAGGATGGCCGTCTCCAAGGCCAAGGGGAGTTTGGGAAGCACCACCAGGTGGACAGCCTTGGAGAAGCGGTTCACGATGGACAGGATCACTGATTTTCCATGGGAGGGAGGAAGTCCAGTGACAAAGTCCACAGCGATGAGCAACCACGGGTGACCAGGGTTGCACATCGCATCGCAACTATTTTACTTCATGCTGCCTTGCATGAAGTAAAATATCTGTACAATCTGTGTCTTTCACACAAGTGAAAACATACCTGGTGCTCTTGTGTATGTACTGCCGATCACTATGAACAGTCCTTTTTAATTTTCGGTACATGATCTACGCTTTGCTGTTGAAGCCACAGATTTAGCTGTGCTTGTTTGTCAGGAGCCTCCATTTATCCAGTCTATGGCACAAACACGAGCAGCAGCAACAACTACCACAACTACCCAAAAACGTTCAAAAATACAAAAACGACAAGTGTGGCAATTAGCTGCCACTTGACTGTAAAATGCATATGTGGACTATACATTGAAACAAATTTGAATTTTAAAAAAACCCGCTATTTTAAATGCCCTGCTACTCCACGATTGCTGACTGACTTAACACTACTTCCAAATGAAAGCGGAAGTTTCGCACATAATCATTTCTACAGCAGCACCCTCAGGAATAAGGTGGATAAAGAAATGACAGGAATGTAAAAGTTATTTTAAAGGAAATGATGCAACGACATCACACCATGGTGTTTTTATATTACTGACATTGTGGTGGCACTGTGTGTGGGGTTCTCCACCCAGAGTCAGAATCAGAATCAGAATCAGAATCAGAATCAGGTTTATTGCCATTGTTCATGTAGTACACAAACTAGGAATTTGTCTCGGTGCAATGCTGCAACATTAAACATGATAAGATAAAAGAAATAAACTATACATGCAATAAGTGTAGAATAAGAGTAAGTGATACTGGTCAGCAGTTAAAATATATTAGCGAGCAGCAGATACTGTGGAGAACTATATAGTGCAGTCGGTAATGCAGGAAGAAAGCAGTGATGATTGACATGAGTCTGGTTGAGCTGCTGTACATAGTGCACGAGAGTCAATAAGTCACTTAGTGTTCAGCAGTCTGATGGCAGAGGGGAAGAAGCTGTTCATGTGACGGGAGGTTTTAGTCTGGATGGACCGAAGTCTTCTACCAGAGGGGAGGGGGGAAAACAGTACGTGACCAGGGTGTGAGGGATCGGCTATGATCCGGCCAGCACGCCTCCGGGTCCTGGAGATGTACAGATCCTGGAGAGATGGGAGCTTGCAGCCGATCACCTTCTCAGCAGTGCGCACGACGCGCTGCAGCCTTAGTCTGTCCCTGGCAGTGGCTCCTGCGTACCACACGGTTATGGAGGTGGTGAGGATGGACTCGATGATGGCTGTGTAGAACTGCACTAACATCTTGGTGGATAGCTTGAGCTTCCTCAGCTGCCGCAGGAAGAACATCCTCTGCTGGGCTTTTTTGATGAGTGAGCTGATGGTCGGCTCCCATTTGAGGTCCCTGGTGATGGTAGTGCCTAGGAAGCGGAAGGAATCAGCAGTGGTGATGGGAGAGCCTGAGAGGGTGAGGGGGGGCAGAGGGGTAGTGACTTTCCTGAAGTCTACAATCATCTCCACTGTCTTCAGAGCGTTCAGCTGCAGGTTGTTATTGTTGCACCAGGACGCCAGCTGAGTCGGAAGCCGGGGGGAAGGGGGGGGCAGAGGACTGAAGGAGGAAGTGGCACGGGGGGGGGTCTCATTTGTAACAGAAAGGACTATCCATCCCCGGGTGAGACCAAGAGACACCGGAGTTCCCTAGAGGAAGAGAGGGTGTGAGAATTAGGGCTGGTGTTGTAGGATGTTGATGTGCCAGGAATTCTGTTGTGTACTGAGTGTATTGTTTTTGGCTCCCTGGGTCTCATGGGGCAAAAATAAAGGGTATAAAAAAGAGGCACCCAGAGGCCCCAGGAGAGTATTTTCTGTACTTGATGACGGAAGGTGAATAAAATTTGTGTGTCGTTTACCTCGCTGCCTCGTCTGCCTTCATCTTCCACATTAGTATTAAGAGTTAAAACAATTGTCTGAATTTTAGCAACATCAATTTAACATTAACAAGTTATTAACATATGAATCATGAAACCACAGAGCCACCAGTAGTGGAGCACATCGGACAAAATAATGTGATAAAACACAAGCTTTTAAGAATCAAATGTTGCCGTGTTAGGAAGTGTTAATGTGTAAACAATGAAACCGCTGCATAATTTAAGCGAAAACTTACTTGTAAAACTTTTTTCTGCTGCTCTTCTGATGTTGTCTGTCAGTTTGTTTGATTTCAGAGGAAGCTCTGCTGTGATTGGAGCTTTGCACTTAAGCAATATGGGAATTGTAGTTTTTACTGATGAACTGCAAACTACAGGAAGACTATATGTTGTCCTTTATCTTCTTTTTTTTTTTTTTTTGTCAGGTCAGGCATTGGCTTGCTTGCTACCGGATAACCATGAAAACTGGTACTACCTGTCTCATGGGTCGGGCCGTCGGCGACTCAACCGGCATCCCCGCCCTTCCGAGGGCGTGGAGGGTGAAAACAGGGCATCCTGGCAGAACTAAAAACAATATCTGTCACAGGTCTGTGGTGGACCACTCCCAGTTACACATGGTGAGACTGGACATCCTGGAAGATAAACACATCTGTCACAAGGTCTGTGGTGGACTGTGCCAGTCGGTGCATTGTGACATGCACTGCACAAAGAGCAGAGATAAACAAACCTATCATCTGGTCAGTCACTGAAACAGATACTGGAGTCAGTTTGTCTTGGCTTGTCCTTGCCACTGATATTACCTTTATCTGCCAAGAATGTGCTGCTAGTCCAGCAAAAGCTAGCAGTACTCAAATACTTTGCAAGCAGTTTCATGAAATGATCAATCAGAAGCTAATGATCCTACCAGCAGACTAAATTCGAAGAGACGACGCCTCTGTGCCAAGTCAAAGAAGAATCCTAGTCACAGTCCTAAAGCCAAAAGCAAACAGCCCCAAGAGCACTTTGTGGTAGGATCTGCCCTTCGCATATTACAACTAAACGTTGAAGGCCTATCTGCAGCCAAGCGAAGCCTTATCAAAGTCCTCGCCTTCCAACATTCGATTGATGTAATCTGCCTCCAAGAGACTCATATTGGCACAGAGGAAGCTGGCCGCTTGACCATCAAAGGCTTTGACCTCCTGTGCTATGTTCTACATGCTAAATATGGACGTGCCACCTATGTGCGTTCTGACATAGTTGAAGCAAATCACCTGATAACAACACATTTCTCAGACACCATAATCATTGGTGGCTTCCATATTGTCAATGTGTACAAGCCCCCTAATGCCAACTGGGATCTGCAGGTCTTACCCACCCTACCCCACCCTGCCATCTATGTGGGGGACTTTAACAGCCATCACCCTGACTGGGGGTACCCAGCAGTGGACAGTGATGGGGAGGCACTTTCAGACTGGGCATCCAGAAATGACCTCGCTTTGATATACGACCCCAAACAAAGAGGAACCTTCCACTCTGCTAGGTGGAAGAAGGACTATTCTCCTGACCTGTGTTGGGTCAGCTCTTTGAATGGGGAGCCATATCCTACACAGATCCTCATTCTTGATGATTTTCCACACAGCCAACACCGGCCCCTGCTTGTACACATTGGCCTACAACTTCCAGTCATATACAGCCCAAGGAAGATGCGCTGGAACTTCCGCAAAGCCAACTGGAAGAAATTCAGTGAAACTCTGGACCGGAGCGTTGTTACCATCCCACTCCACACCATCACTGTAGATGAAGCATACAACCGCTTCTGCAGCGCAATCTTCAAGGCTGCCCATACTGCAATCCCACGAGGCTACCGACCCCTCTATGTCCCATGTTTGGACGGAGAAAGTGCTGCCCTCCTACAATCCTATCAAACATCAGGGGACCCAGAGATAGCAGACCATCTCATTGAATCGCTAAATACAGCCCGGCGAAAGAAATGGGAGGAGACAGTTGCTGACCGGAGCTTTACCCACTCTAGCAGGAAATGTTGGAGCCTCATCCGTCGCCTAGGAGCTGCACAGAAGCCCCCTAGCCAAAGCCGAGCATCCGTCACACCCAACCAAGTTGCATCCCACCTACTGACTATCGCCAAAGCACCCCAAGACAAAGACACCAGAAGAGCAGTTACAACTGAGCTAAAAAAACACCAAAAAATGCCTGTAGAGGAAACGAACCCTGAACCCTTCGAGGCTGCTGAACTGGAGAAAGTCCTACAGGGCCTGAAATGTGGAAAGGCAGCAGGATACGATAACATCTTCCCAGAATTCATGAAAAATCTTGGCCCCCGAGCCCTAACCTGGTTGACACAATTCTACACAAGGATCACACAAACAAACTCGATCCCAAAGAAATGGCAGACAGCAAAGGTCATTGCCATCCCAAAACCTGGCAAAGACCACAAACTACCAGCAAGCTACCGCCCAATCTCCCTACTCAGCGTTCCTTACAAAATCATGGAGCGCCTAATACTGCAACGCATTTCCCCAGAAATAGAGAATATTCTAAGTGTGGATCAAGCAGGTTTCCACAAGGACCGCAGTACAGGAGAACAAGTACTGGCCCTAACCACCTTCATTGAAAATGGCTTTGAGAGCAGACTGAAGACAGGGGCTGTGTTTCTCGATCTTACAGCCACCTATGATACGGTCTGGCACAAAGGCCTCCTCCTGAAACTTATAAAGGCGATCCCTGCTTGGGCAACAGCAATTATAAAAACCCTGCTGACCAACCGAAGGTTCAGAGTCCACCTCAGTCAGAACACAAGTGCATGGAGAATGCAGAAAAACGGACTCCCACAAGGCTCAGTTCTAGCTCCAACTCTGTTCAACCTCTACATAAACGACCTGCCTACTACAAAATCCCGCAAATTCATCTATGCAGACGACATCTGTTTGGCATTCCAAGCACCAGACTTTGAACCACTGGAACGGGTGCTCACGGAAGATCTTGCTAAACTGGACCAGTTCTGCAAAATCTGGTGCCTAAAACCAAGCCCAGCAAAAACTGTCTCCAGTGTATTTCATCTCCACAATGCAAAAGCTGCCAGAGAACTAAACATCCACCTGAGCAGACTCAAGCTTAAGCATGCCCTAAATCCAACTTATCTTGGAGTGACCCTTGATAGGACCTTATCCTTCAAGGAACATCTAAAGGGGACGGCTGCTAAGGTGAAAGTACAAAACAACCTGCTCTGCAAGCTCGCTGGTGCAAAATGGGGGGCGGCAGTCTCCACCCTGCGCACCTCAGCACTGGCCCTTTCATACTCTGTAGCAGAATATTGTGCCCCTGTCTGGTCCAGGTCATCTTACACACACCATGTAGACACCCAGCTCAACTCAACCATGAGAACTATAACTGGAACAATCCGCTCAACACCACTCCCCTGGCTCTCTGTACTGTCAAACATAGCCCCTCCACACATCCGGCGAGCAGCATTAACTCAAAGGATGCTCCAAAAAGTTAAAGATTTTCCTCACTTACCAATCCATGCAGATATCTACACCCCACCCACTGCCTGACTTTCATCCAGACGGCCGATTTGGAAAAACCCTCCCCCAGCTGACTTTACCATCCAGACAGCTTGGCAAGAGGAATGGGAGACCAAGGAGGTCCCAAACAAACAGCTGGTGATAAACCCCAACCAACAGGTCCCGGGCACCAACCTCCCAAGGAGACAGTGGTCTACACTCAATCGCTTCAGGACTGGACATGGCCCCTGCTTGGCCAGCCTTCACAGATGGGGCAGTAGCCCTAGCCCACTGTGCGCATGTGGAGAGGAGCAAACTATGGAACACATCATAGAGGCTTGCCCGCTCCAAAGACTGGAAGGAGGATTACACACCCTCCATACAGCAAACCAGGAGGCAACTGCTTGGCTTAAGGACTTTGCATTCGCTAAATAAATAAATAATCAATCAGAAGGCAACTCATACCGGCTTGGACGCCACCCGGGCTTACAAGGTCCGCGCTGATCTGTTCACACTCCAACAGGCAGTGAAAAGTAAGCTAGGAGCAGGAAGACAAAAGAAGAGGAAAACAGCAACCTTGTGTGTAGCAGAATGGAATGTACGCACTCTGTTGGACAGAACAACATCACAGCGCCCAGAAAGACAGACCGCGCTTGTGGCCCTGGAAATGAACAGGTACAATGTAGACACAGCTGCACTTAGTGAAACAAGATTGCCTGGATATGACAGCTTGGAAGACCATGGGTACATCTTCTTTTGGAGTGGGAGATCAACTCAAGAAAGGAGAGAAGCAGGAGTGGGCTTTGCAGTTAGAAAGGCGATAGCAGCAATGCTTGATGAGGAACCGGTGCCAATCAACGACAGGATAATGACTATGAGACTCCCACTACAGTGGAAGATGTATGCCACACTCATCAGTGTATATGCCCCAACAATGACCAACACAGAGGAGGTGAAGGAAGAGTTCTACAGTGATTTACGTGAGACTATCAGGCGTGTACCGACTGATTACAGGCTGATACTCGTTTGAGATTTTAATGCCAGAGTTGGTTCGGACACCGAGAAATGGAAAGGAGTGCTAGGCAGTCATGGAGTAGGCAAGTGCAATGCTAATGGAGAACTTCTACATGCACTATGTTCAGAGTACAACCTTGTGATAACCAACACTCTATTTAAGCACAAGGACACACACAAGAAGACATGGATGCACCCAAGATCCAAGCACTGGCACTTATTAGACTACATCATAGTCAGGCAGAGAGACAGAAGGGATGTACTGGACACCAGAGCAACGAGAGGCGCGGACTGTGGCACTGATCATGTTATGCTGAGATCTAGATTAAGGATTTGCAGACGAAAACAGCACTGCAGGATGGGTGCAAAGCCACCACGAAAGCTAAACACTAGTGCACTGAAAGGCCAAAAAAAGCAGGAAGAACTTACACAGGAAATGGATGAAAACTTGAAAGACTGGGATAGCAACAACTCAGAGAATGTCATAAAAGAGAAATGGGCAACACTGAAGGATACAGTGTATCAGACTGCGAGTGATGTATTAGGCCACCCTGAGAGGAAACATCAAGATTGGTTTGATGAGCATGATGAACACCTGAAGAAACTACTAGAAGCGAGGAATACAGCTAGGCAGGAAAACCTACAGTGTAACACAAGGTCGAAGAGGAAGAAATACTCAAAGGCTCAGAATGAGCTACAGAAGTACACCAGAGAGATGAAGTCCAACTGGTGGGATGAAAAACGGAGAAACTTCAAACTGCAGCAGACAGGAAGGACATGAAAACATTCTTCACAGGTTTGAGAGAAATCTACAGCCCTAAACCAAGAGGATTGATCCAACTAAAGGCTATGGATGGTGAAACGGTTTTGCAGGAGAAAGACAAGATCCTGGACAGATTTGCAGACCACTTTGACCAACTACTAAACAACCCTGGAGATCTCACTGAAGAGGCTAAAGAAGCTCTAGTGCAGCGACCAGCTGTATCAAGTCTGGATGAACCACCAAATTTTGATGAACTAATGGCAGCTATTGACATGGTTCAGGTGACCAACAGACAGACACGACTCAGGATTCACACAATTAACGTTCTTTATTTGTTAACGTGAGTGCGTGGATGCGTGAGTGCGGTTATGAGGTGTCATGTAGTGTGTGCAATCCGTGTATTCCCGATGGACCGGCAGAGCACCGTACAGACTGGCAACCTGTCATCAGATGTAGGCGAGTCTTCAGGTCGCACCGAAGCTGCAGCCAGGGAGACAGTGTCCGCGGGTTACCTAGCAGGAGAGGGATAAGTCCTCAGCCTGGAGGGAGAATTAGGTCCGCCGTGGCGGGCTCTGCCTGTGCACAGGGGAAACGGACAGATTAGCAGCTTTAGAGCTTACTTGGTTGTTGGTCTGGGTAAACAGACCCAGACGTTGTTCTGCTGGACTTGGAAGCCGAAGGCAGGAGAATTCGGTGCAGGGAAGCACAGAGGCAGATAGTGGCGTGATTCACCAAAGGAATCAGACGACTCCGCGCCCAGCACTGGTCCTGATGGGAATAAATAGGCCGCAGGCAATAACCAGCAGGTGCGCACACAGGTGCCGTGATTGGCGGCCATGACAGTACTCCCCCCTTACGGCACGCCTCTCGGTGTGCATTCCAACCTGCCCGGGTGCGTCCGATGGAAGTCCCTGATGAGTTGCTTGTCAAGCACAAGGGCGGGACGCACCCAGGACCTCCACTCTGGCCCACAGCCCTCCCAGTCCACCAGATACTGCAAGCCACACCCCCGGCGGCGGACGTCTAGGATGGACGTGACGGGCCACGCCGGGTTGCCGTCGATCACCCTCGGTGGAGGTGGAGACCTGGGAGGGGGACACAATGGGCTGGAGGAGACAGGCTTAATCTGAGAGACATGGAAGGTTGGACAGATGCGGAGGGAGGGGGGGAGAGTTAAACGCACAGACACTGTGTGTGTACTTATTTTGTACCCGTAGGTAGATTTGTTCTGCAGTCTGGTGACAAGCCACCAGCTGCCAGTCGCTGTGTGCGCAAGCGCCTCGTATCCCTAACCTGCATGTTTTTGGCATGTGGGAGGAAACTGGAGAAATCCCGGAGTAAACCCACGCTACACGGGGAGAACATGCAAACTCCACACAGATCACTGTTGGCCGGGGGCAGGGATCGAACCCACGATCTCATGATCCCCGCGATCCCCCGGCCGAGGGTAAACTGTGCTGCCGAAGTGCTAACCACTGCGCCACCGTGCAGCCCTGGGTTAATAATACGACAAATAGGGTACGGGCCAATGAACTGCTGGGTGGTCTTCTTACGTTCTGCTTTCAGGTTGATGTTCTTGGTAGAAAGCCATACCTGCTGACCAACCTGATAAGTCGGGCCCGGAACCCTGTGCTGATTTGCCACAGCAGTGTTGCGCTCTGCCGTCCGTTGCAGTGCTTTCCAAGCTGCCTTCCAAATCCGCCGACAGTGTCTTAGATGGGCCTGAACTGATGGGACGGCGATCTCCCCCTCCTCTTCGGAAAACAGCGGGGGGTTATAGCCCAATGAAACCTCGAAGGGGGACATTCTGGTGGCAGTGGACACCGCTGTGTTGTGAGCGTATTCGATCCAAGGGAGGTGTGTGATGCAGGGTTGGCAGCAGTGACGCACCGCAGCGCTGCTTCCACCTCCTGGTTGGCTCATTCACATTGCCCATTGGATTGTGGGTGATAGCCGGAGGACAAGCTCGCCATAGCCCCCAAAGCGGTGCAAAAAGCCTTCCACACTTTGGAGATGAACTGGGGCCCTCGGTCCAACACTATGTCCTGAGGGATGCCATGCAGCCGAACAACATGCTGAACCAGCAGGTCAGCTGTCTCCTTGGCAGACGGTAAGCCCCGTAGAGGGATGAAATGAGCCGCCTTAGAAAATCTGTCCACCAGCGTGAGGATGGTGGTGAAATTATTGGACGTGGGGAGGCCCGTGACAAAATCCAACGCCACGTGGGACCATGGTCTACCCGGGGTAGGGAGGGGGTGGAGCAGCCCGGCCAGCGGCGATGAAGATGTCTTCCCCGTGGCACACTCTGGACAGGCGCGGATGTATTCCCCCATGTCCTTCTGGAGGGATGGCCACCAAAACGACCTTTGTAGGAGCGCCACCGTGTGTGCCCTACCAGAATGGCAGGCGAATTTAGAGGTGTGCCCCCACTGGATGACCTCCCCTCGGACCGCTGTGGGAACAAATAATTTGCCCGCTGGAACACCCCCCCCCCCCCCGGGTCACCTTGTTCAGACTGCGCCCTAATAACCTTATCCCTGATACCCCAAGCGAGGGCGCCCACGACACATGCTGGAGGGAGGATGGGATGCTCGGCCTTCTCTGCTGTCTCCGGGGCAAACTGACGGGACAGGGCATCGGGCTTGGTGTTCTTGGACCCAGGGCAGTAGGTGATGGTAAAGTTGAATCGTCCAAAAAACAGCGACCAGCGGGCCTGTCGAGTGTTCAGCCTCTTGGCGGTCCGAAGGTACTCCAGGTTCTTGTGGTCGGTCCAGACAATGAATGGCTGCAACGCTCCTTTCAACCAGTGTCTCCACTCCTCCAAGGCCAGTTTCATTGCCAACAGCTCCCTATCCCCGATGTCGTAATTTCGTTCCGCTGGGGACAGGCGGCTAGGGAAATAGGCGCAGGGGCGGATCTTACCATCTGCCGGAGAGCGCTGGGACAACACAGCCCCTACCCCAGAATCCGAGCTGTCCACCTCCACCAGGCACTGAAGGGTGGGATCCACCTGCGTCAGGATCGGCGAAGATGAGAATCTGCCCTTTAATTCCGAGAATGCGGCGTCCGCTTCTTCCATCCAGCGAAAGGGGACCTTGGTGGAGGTCAAGCTGATGAGTGGGAGGGCGATGCGGCCATAGTCCTTAATAAACCAGCGGTAGAAGTTTGCGAAGCCCAAAAACTGCTGCAGCTGTTTCCTCGATGCAGGGGTGGGCCAGTCCACCACCGCCTTCACCTTTGCTGGGTCCGGGATGATCTCCTTAGGGGCAATAATAAAGGCGAGGAAAGAGGTCCTGGAGTCGTGGAACTCACATTTCTCTGCCTTGACGTAGAGTTTGTTCTCCAGCAGTTGCTACAAGACTCGCCTGACGTACATGCGATGCTCCTCCATGGACTCGGAAAAGATTAAAATGTCGTCAAGGTAGACAAACACAAAAGTGCCCAGAAAATCTCTCAAAACATCATTAATAAGGCGTTGGAAGACGGCCGGGGTATTAGTCAGCCCGAACAGCATGACCAGATATTCAAAGTGCCTAATAGGGGTCCTAAAGGCCGTCTTCCACTCATCCCCCTCACATATCCGCACCAGGTGATAGGCATTGCGCAGATCTAATTTAGTGAAGCAGCAAGCCCCCTGGAGGGAATCAAATGCAGAGTTAAGGAGGGGGAGAGTATACTTATCCTTGATAGTGATGTTGTTAAGTTCTCTGAAGTCAATGCAGGGCCTGAGGGAGCCGTCCTTCTTCCCCACGAAGAAAAACCCCGCCCCACCGCCGAAGATGAAGGTCTAATGATACCTGAACTGAGGGACTCCTTAATATATGAGTCCATGGCTGCGCGCTCCGGAGCAGACAGGTTGTAAAGTCTGCTAGATGGCAGAGGAGCGCCGGCCCGCAGATTAATAGCGCAATCATACGGTCGGTGAGGGGGGAGGGAAAGGGCTTGAGATTTACTAAAGATGGCCCCAAGGTCCTCCGGAGGCACTTTAGACAGATCCGGGGGAGGAGAGGCGGGGACATCCAAAGGAGTGGCAGGCAAGCATGCAGCGGACTGCAGACAGGCACTCAGGCAGAAAGGGCTCCACGACACAATATTCCCCGAACGCCAGTCAATGGTAGGGTTGTGCAGATGCAGCCAAGGACAGCCCAGAATGACCGGGGACGATAACACCGGTAGGACAAATAAGTTTAGCTCCCCCCGATGATTGCCCGAAATGATGACTGGCACCGAGGCAACCCGATGAGTGACAGAAGCCAACGCCGCCTTCAACAGGGCAATAATTTTAAAGGGAGTTTTCAACGGCTGCATAGGTAGACCCAGACGGGTTGCCAAACTCCTAGAAATGAAGTTCTGCTCGGCCCCTGAGTCAATGAGTGCATGTGTATTGTGTTCTTTGTGACCAACGCAAAACCGAATAGGGATGAGAAAGCGGGTGAGGGGATTGCTATCTTTTACGTCCATGAGGCCCCCTACTTTGACGCATGAACTTCCCCTTTTGGCCGCATGGGACAAGAATTCAGGTCATGCTCCTCGCTCCCGCAATAGACACACAACCCCAACTTATGGCGGCGCTGTCTCTCCTCAGCAGAAAGTTTCGACCCCCCCACTATCATAGGTTCTTGGCCCTAAGAGAGGTCAGTAGATGGAAGGGCCAGTAGGGGGAGCTGGAGAGCTCGGCGTGGCCTATTCTCCGTACGGCCGGAAGTCTTACATTCCGCCGCTCGTTCCCTCAGACGGTTGTCGACGCTAATGGCCAGAGAGATACACCCATGCAGCGTGGAGAGTTTCTCCAGGGGGGCCAGCTTGTCCCGTAGACTAGGGCTCAAACTCCTCAGGAATATATTACTCAAGAAGGCGTCTTCCCACCTGACCTCCGTAGCTACGACCCGGAAGTCAACAGCATAATCGGCAACTGACCTCAACCCCTGCCGAAGATTTAACAGGTGAGAGGTAAGAACATCCTCCCGGTTCGAGTGACAAAACACTTCCTGGAATTCCTGTGTGAACTGAACGTATGTCTTGGAAGTATAATCAGCCCTAGCCATAACTGTATAAGCCCATGCTAGAGCCCGCCCCCTAACAGATTGATTATATAGCCGATGCCGCTCTGGTCAGTGGGAAAATCCCCGGGAACCCGTTGGAACACAATCTCACACTGCATGAGAAACCCCCTGGCTTCTCCCAAAACCTCTTTAAACCGGGCGGGAGTAGAGACAGGGGTGAGCCGACTAGCGGAACCCGTAGAGAGAGGGCTAGGCAAAGAGCTAGTGGTGGAGCTAGCGATAGAACTAGCGGGAGCTAAGGAGCTAGCGGGTGCTGTGGAAAAACCCTGTGGGTTAGTTAAATGATCTAACCTTTCAGTGATGCGAGTTAGCTGGGTTAGCATCAGTTGTTGCTGATACTCTAATTGGTCTACCCAAGCCTCAAGATGGTTAATACGGTGCACGAGTGCGCTGTCTGCCGGGTCACTTTGGCAGAGTCGTACTGACATGGTTCAGGTGACCAACAGACAGACACAACTCAGGATTCACACAATTAACGTTCTTTATTTGTTAACGTGAGTGCGTGGATGCGTGAGTGCAGTTATGAGGTGTAATGTAGTGTGTGCAATCCGTGTATTCCCGCTGGGCCGACAGAGCACCGTACAGACTGGCAACCTGTCAACAGATGTAGGCGAGCCTTCAGGTCGCACCGAAGCTGCAGCCAGGGAGACAGTGTCCGCGGGTTACCTAGCAGGAGAGGGATAAGTCCGCCGCGTGGAGGGAGAAGGAGGTCCGCCATGGCGGGCTCTGCCTGTGCACAGGCGAAACGGACAGATTAGCAGCTTTAGAGCTTACTTGGTTGTTGGTCCGGGTAAACAGACCCGGACGTCGTTCTGCTGGGCTTGGAAGCCGAAGGCAGGAGAATTCGGTGCAGGGAAGCACAGAGGCAGATAATGACGTGATTCACCAAAGGAATCAGACGACTCCGCGCCCAGCACTGGTGCTGATGGGAATAAATAGGCCGCAGGCAATAACCGGCAGGTGCGCACACAGGTGCCATGATTGGCGGCCATGACAGCTATCAGGACAACACAGGATGGTAAAGCTCCAGGAAGGGATGGAATTCCAGCAGAAGTGTGGAAATTTGGTGGTGTTCAGCTGACCAACTGCCTGCACAAGCTCATCCAAGAGATATAGGATGCCCAGAAAGTACCTCAGGACTGGAAGGATGCAAGTATTGTGCCTTTGTTCAAGAAAGGTGACAGGAAGGATTGTGGAAATTACCGAGGTATATCACTACTAGCCACTGTTGGTAAGATTCTCTCACGTGTACTACTTAACAGACTCAGTGAACACATCTCGCAGAATGTACTACCGGAAACCCAGTGCGGCTTTAGAAGTGGAAGAAGCACCATGGACATGATTTTCTGCTTGAAACAGGTTCAAGAAAAGTGTATCAAACAGAACATGCCGCTTTATGTAGTCTTCATAGACTTCAGTAAAGCCTTCGATACTGTTTCGCGACAAGGACTTTGGCAGGTACTCAGGAAATATGGTTGTACAGAGAAGTTTGTCAGCCTGATCGAGGCACTCCATACAGGTATGCAAGCAAACGTGGCAATGAGTGGTTCAGTATCTAAAGACTTTTCAGTAAGCAACGGGGTGAAACAAGGGTGTGTGCTAGCACCTACACTCTTCTCGCTATATCTGGCAGCCATGCTTGAGGTGGCTTTCAAAGACACTTCAGAAGGAGTATACATTCAAACAAGGAAAGAAGCAGACTTGTTCAATGTGGCACAGCTTAAAGCCAAGAGTAAGACGTCGATAAAGATAGTAAGAGAAATGCTCTTTGCCGACGACAGTGCTCTAGTTGCACACAGCGTGGAAGATATGCAATCTTTAGTAGAGAAATTTGCAAGAGCAGCTAGCCAATTCAGCCTCCAAATCAACATCAAGAAGACAGAGTGCATTTATCAACCACCAAAGTTCCAATTATCAACATCACTGCCAGAAGAGATCAGCATTGGTACAGAGCCACTAGTCAAGTGCAAGACTTTCAAGTACCTAGGGAGTACTGTTTCAGAGAATGCTAGGCTGGAGGATGAACTATCTCTCAGAATGGGAAGAGCGAGCGCTGTGTTTGGAAACTTGAGGGAGAGACTGTGGAACAATCGACATGTGTCAATCCGTGTGAAATGCAAAGTGTACAGAGCGACAGTACTGGCTACTCTATTGTACGGTGCTGAAACTTGGACTGTCTACAGAGTGCACGTGAAGAAACTCCACGCGTACATGATGAGACACCTTCGAGCCATAATGAACATCTCATGGAAAGACAAGATAACCAACATAGAAGTGTTGAAATGAGCTGGTCTACCATCAATGGAGGACATGCTAATACAGATGAACCTGAGATGGCTCGGACATGTTGAGAGGATGGACCACCAGCGTCTCCCTCAGCAGTTACTCTACTCACAGTCATGCGAGGGCAAACATAATCAGGGTAGACCAAGGCTCAGATTCAAAGACACTAAAAAGAAACTTGAAGAAGTTGGACATAGACAGGAGTTCCTGGCAGCAGAAGGCTAAGGACAGAGCTGTGTGGAGGAATCTGATCAGACCTAAATGAAACAGTCATTGTCGCCCACGACAGACTGCTATGATGATGATGATGATGATGATCTTCAAAAATAAATAGTAAAACGTGTCTGAAAAGAAAAAAATGTGTTGAATAAATGGTGTAGTTCCTGAATATGTGTTTAGTTTGCAGAAACAACTATTTTAAAACTTCAGCACAAGCTCGATTATTGACAGGAAGTGCTCAGTGCAGCTGCAATAAAGGTTCACTGCCATCGTTGCTGGGCCGGCATAGGTATTACAATGACATTTCAGCTGCATTGACGGTAAAGGTGAGCTATTTTTGTGTTTATTTCAAAGACGAAGTCTTATCTCGAAATTTTGGCAAATTAAAGCTGAGAAAATATGGCCATATAATGATACTGTGGAGAAAGGAAACAGGCATGGCAATGAGCTAGATGACACATGAACTTTATTCCTTCTTCAACATATTGTAAATGGTAAATGCGTTCACTTATATAGCGCTTTTCTTCTCATCTAGGATGACCAAAGCGCTTTACAGATCCTGCAGTCCACCCATTCACACACTGATGGTGGCAGAGCTGCCATACACACAGGCGCTAACCAGGCCACCAGGAGCAACTGGGGGTTCAGTGTCTTGCTCAAGGACACTTTGACAACCGGACAGAGCGGGAATCGAACCCATGACCCTCCGATCAGTAGTCAGTCACACTACACCTGCACTACCGCCGCCCCCAGTACAGTAAAGTAAAAGAGTACAGTAAAAGAGATCCCAGGTCTCTGTGCAGTCCTCTTTTATAGCTTTAATACCATGCATTGAGACCTGGAACTTCCACCATAATACATTGTTGTTTAGACAAAGACCTGTGTGGCACATTAACATGACATAACGCCGGTGCCGCTCTCACACCCTTTCCTCTCCCAGTGGCTCCGACAGTAGCTCCTCTCCCTGGGGGGCACCACATAGTCCTTACTGTCCCATCTGATACCCCCCGGTGACACCTCCTCTTTCGGTCCATTGTTCCCCCCTTCCCCAGCCGCCTTCTCTGGGTGGAGAACTCCCCCACCATGCCCCCACACAACCCCCCCCCGAACACCTATAAGGGGCACTAACCCCCCCGTCCTTTGGGGTTGAGTTGGCACCCATAGCGGGTGTAGCGGGGGCTCGCTGATCCAGTCAAACCGCCCTGCTGGCGAGGTGTACAGGAGGGCACGTCAGTCTGTGGAGGGAAAAAGTGAGGGGGAGAAAACACAATAGCTTAGCGAGCGCAGGTCCCTGCCGAGGGATCATCAACTTGCGGAGCCACCAGTGGTGGGCGTCCGCACCGGGGAGCTTGGGCCAACACCACCTGCTCATCTGCAAACACAAAAGAGGGCTTCATCCTGTCAATGCAGACGGTCTCCCAACGTCCCCCCAAGTCTAACACAAAATGCTTCGCCCCAGGTTCCAACACCCTGAACGGTCCGTCGTACGGTGGGCGCAACGGGGTCCGGTGCGCATCGTGCCTGACAAAAACAAAACTGGCATTCTGCAAGCTTTTTGGGACGAATGTGCGGGGAAAGCAATGGTGGGCCAGGCCTGGTATGTTAAAAGCCTCCATACTGTGCAAAATTGTGTGGTCGGCTCGGTCCCAGGCGTGGGGTTTTCCGGTAAAAACTCTCTGGGGATCCGCAGACGCTGAGAAAAAATGAGTTCTGCTGGGGAGGCTGCCAGATCCTCCTTAGGTGCGGAGTGCAACCCTAAAAGAACCTAGGGCAGGCAGTTGTCCCAGTTTGTGTCCATGAGCGATGCTCTGAGCGCTGCTTTAAGTGACCTATGAAAACACTCGCATAACCCGTTAGCTTGGGGGTTGTACGTGGTAGTGCAGTGAATTTTGAACCCCAGGCTCTGGGCCATCGCGGACCAGAGTTCCAAGATGAATTGTGGACCTTTATTGGAAGTGATGTCTGACGGGGATCAGAACTGTGCAACCCAAGCCAACAAAAAGCACGAGCCACTTTTGCGGACATTGTAGAAGCCAGCGGGACCACTTCAGACTAGCGCGTGGTGCGGTCCACGATTGTTAAAAGGTGCGTGAAACCTTGCAATGGTGGGAGGGGTCCCACCAAATCCATGTGGACGTGGTCGAACCTCCTGGCCGGGATTTGGACTGGCTCAAGGGGGGCTCTGATATGCTTGTGCACTTTTGGCCCACTGGCACACAACACAAGCTGCAGCCCACTCCTTCATGTCCTTGCGCAAGCACGGCCAGACAAATTTCGCTCCCACTAGCTTCACCAAAGTGCGCACTCCTGGATGCAAAAGGGAGTGGACCAAGTCAAAAACGCGACGGCGCCAAGAGCTCGGAACCACCAGGCGCAGGCGGCTGGTGAAGACGTCACAGAGCAAGGGAGGGCACCCTTCTTGCACCACCTTGCTCTCCAGCCTTAACCCAGGAGGTGCAGACTGGAGCGCGCAAATGTCCATGTCCCCAGCTTGCTCTGTGGCCATCGCAGGGAAATTTATTCCCATGTAGACCGGGGAGACTAACGTGCGCGACAGGCAATCAGCCACAACGTTGATCTTACCGGCAACATGTTGAATGTTGGTCGTAAACTCCGAGATCGCGGCCAAATGCTGGTGCTGCCGGGCTGACCACAGTTCCGAGACCTTGGACATCATGTACATTAGCGGCTTATGGTCCACAAATGCAGTGAACTTGCGCCCTTCTAGCCAAAACTGGAAATGGCGCATCGCCAGGTGTAGGGCCAACAACTCTCTGTTGAACGTGCTGTATTTGTGTTCGCTGTCATGCAAAGTCCGACTGAAAAATGCGAGCGGCTGCCATGAACTGGAGACGTACTGCTCTATCACTGTTCCTATGGCAACGTCAGACGCGTCCGTAGTGAGCACTATCCATGCCGACGGATCCGGATGAGCTAGGAATGCGGCACCCGCAAGCGGTGTTTTGGTGTTCATGAAAGCCTGGACTCGCTCGGGAGTCCAGTGGACGTTTTCTGCGGGCTTCTTTTTTTTCAGTGCGGCATACAATAGCTGCATCAGCTGGGCTGCCCGGGGAAGGAAACGATTATTAAAATTGACCATCCCCAAAAACTCCTGCAGGGCCCTCACAGTCTGCTGACGCGGAAAGTCCGACACGGCACACACCTTATCCGGTAGCGGAATTGTGCCCTCCGGCAAAATGCAGTGGCCCAAAAAATCAATCAGAGGCACAGCAAACTGGCACTTCGCCGGGTTCACTATAAGCCCATGCATTCCAACCTCTGGAAAACTGTCTTGAGATGGGCAATGTGCTCCTCCTCGGACATGCTAGCTACCTACCAGAATGTCATCTAAGTAGACAAAAACGAAGGACAAGATGCGAAGCACTGCATCCATCATCCTCTGGAAAGTCAGCGCTGTGCCCTTTAATCCTAATGGCATGCGTAAAAACTCGAAAAGGCCGAAAGGAGTTATTACTGCTGTTTTCGGAATGTCTTCCGCACACACCGGGACCTGATGGTACCCACGGACCAGATCCACTTTCGAAAAAACACGTGCCCCGGCCAGGTGCATGGAAAAATCCTGGATGTGCGGAATGGGATAATGATCGTGTTCCATGGCGTTATTCAAGCACTGGAAATCGCTGCACAGTTGCCACGACCTGTCGGCTTTAGGCACCATAAGTAGCGGGGATGCTCACGGGCTGTTGGAGCGCCTGACGATGCCCAATTGCTCTAAGATGGCAAACTCCCCTCGCACACTGGCCAGTTTAGCTGCACCCAAGCGCCAAGGTTGCACAAACACCGGCGGGCCTTTTGTCATTATGAAGTGTTTGACCCCTTGTTTTGTTATCGTAGCCAAAAAAGTCAGGACCATGAGTGCTGGGAACTGTGTGAGCAAATGTTGGTACTTACCCCGTGGTGCTATAACGTTAGCCAGTGTTGTCGACCCAGCTCCCCGAGCTGTACAGGGCAGTGAGGTAAAAGAGACAGCATCCACTAATCTCCTATTAGCAACATCATCTAACAACCCATAAGAACATAAAAAAATCTGTGCCTAAAATGGAGGCGGAACATGCAGCTACCACAAAGTCCCACTGAAAGTTGTGTCCGTGTAAGCATATCGTCAGTGTCCGCTCGCCAAGTGTCCTGATGGTGGATCGGTTGGCGGCCGTGAGCTCAGGACCACTGTGTCCTGCCACCCTGTTTGTGTTGACCGGCAGGATGAGGCTCTTCTAGGAGCTGGAGTCCACCAAAAACCATCCCTCCAAACGTGTGTCCGTGACATAAAGCAGTCTGTTCTTGTCGCCATTGGTTGCAGCTGCAACTGAATTCCAAACATGCCATCCTCCCGGCTTCTTGAGTTGGCATGGTGACAGGCAGCGTTGGGCATTCGAGCCAAAACGGCGATGATAAAAACAGATCGCCCCATTCCTTCATCTCCTGGTGTCCGTCCCGGCTACAACCAACAGCTCCTCGACCTCACTGGAGTCTCTCATGGATGCCGGTGTCACTGCTTGCACACTGAGAGTTCTGGTCGCCAAAATGATGCGATCCGCTTCCTGCGCCAGGGCGTGGTAGTCCTTAGCAACCAGCCGCGGCAAGTTGGCCAGGATCGCCCTCGCTGTAGCCGGTAGGTTCCTGAGGAACAAGTGAGCGAACAGGAAAGATTCATCATCCTTCCCCCTCAGCGCCAACATGCTCTCCATGAGTGCCACTGCTGATCTGTCACCTAACTCCGAATGCATTAGGAGTCTCTCTGCCCTCTCACTGTCAGAAAGGGTATAGCGCTGGAGAAGCATCCTCCTGAGCGCTTCGTATTTTCCTCGGGCCAGCAGCTCCTGAAGCAGGCTTGTCACCTGTTGCGTGGCGCACGCATCCAGCGCAGCGACCACGTAGTAATACTTGGTATCGTTCATTGTTATCCCGCAAAGTGCAAACTGGGCTTCTACGTGCAAGAACCATGCAGTCGGGTTGTGAAGCCAGAAGTCTGGGAACTTGACTGAGACAGCGCACGCGGTGCTGGTGCTCTCCCTCCAGGTGGTCTCCGAGGCGGTGCTCGGCTTACTTTCCATGGCACGTCTTAGGGTCACCAATGTGGAGAAAGGAAAAAGGCAAGGCAACGAGCTGGACGACACTTGAACTTTATTCCTTCTCCAAGATATTGTACAGTAAAAGAGCTCCCGGGTCTCTGTGCATTCCTCTTTTATATCTTTAATACCATGCATTGAGACCTGGAACTTCCTTGCTGCACACGGACATCCGCGAAAGGGCTTTATGGATGTCCATGGACTTGAAACGATAATCTAATTTTTGTTACACAAGCCTCGTGGTCGAGCAGACATGGACAGCAGAGGTGCAGTATGAATCCTTTACAAAGAACCAACAAGTCCCTTCTTTATCCCAACAAAAGCACTTACATTCATGGATGTGTTTCACTTCAAAACTACTCAAATTGTGTATGGATCCAAAAATTACCAGCTACCAAACAATATAAGATTCAAAGATTTTTATTTGTCAATGCTTCTATATGTACAGGACATACAGGAAATTGAAATACTGTTTCTCTCTCTTAGCAGTGTGTGCAATATATAAGAAAAGAAAAGATATCCCAAAAAATGTTGTGTTCAGTCATTTGAAACATTTTTTGGGATATCTTTTCTTTTCTTATATTTTGCGCACACTGCTAAGAGAGAGAAACAGCATTTCAATTTCCTGTATGTCCTGCACATATAGAAGCATTGACAAATAAAAATCTTTGACTCTTATATTGTTTGGTAGCTGGTAATTTTTGGATCCATCCATAAAGCCCTTTCGCGGATGTCTGTGTGCAGCCCAAATTTTCTGACCGTGCAGCCTGACCACGTTGACTGTGCAGACGCAAGACTGAACCTCCCATTCATGAGGGGAGTGCTACTGACAAAGCATACAAAGTCAAAGTAGATGAAGAATATGAAGAGGAAGTGGAAGACGAAAATAAACATACATGAATTGTCTTTCAGCAGCAGCAGCAGCTTGAGCAGAGAAGAGCACTGAAACATGGTAATTCCTCCTTTTCCTTGAAACAATGCCATTGTTGTTGCTACAAAAAAAAAAGTCATTCATCTCACATTTCTTCACTTTAATATAGCCGATGAACAAAGTGGCATGTTAACGGATTTGTGCTACGCATAGGACTGGGGTGAAAACTACAAATAACAGTTGTGCGCATATGTCAACCGCTTGGCCTGGTAGATGACAAAAGCGAAGCATATACATGACCGCATGCGCACCGACCTCGTCTTAAGCCTTAGGCTGCGTGTCCACCAAACGCGTTTTTTGTCACCCGACCACCCTGAATGTCTTTTTTTCAGCATTTATGTGCAGCGCTCTGGAAAAAAAAAAGCCTGTGCCCTGTATCCCAGCAACAGCTTGTCACTCTCAGCTCAGCACTTCCGCTTTTCCTATGGTCAGACTTTCTACTGATTTTTTAATAGCAGTCTCTAAATAACAATGGACAGGAAACATTTTCTAGCAGCTCTGAATGTAAAATATGATGACACGGAAAGCAGGAGTCTGAGCACAGACTTGTACCAGCATCCTATGTCCCACCCACGCAGCAGTTCTGATCGGCTGCTAAGGTCTGACATTGACAAACTCAGCTGCAGTCTCTGAAAAGTTGAACTTTTTTCAGCTCTGAGCGCCCTCAGCACCACGACAAAAAAATGGCCACCGCCGAGAGTGTTTCAGCGCCAAGTGCGCTCAGCACTGTAAGCGCTGGACTACCGAGAATGAATGGAAAATAGTTGCCCAGAGCGGACTATTTTCAGAACCCAGAGCACCCAGATTTGGTGGACACGCAGCCTTATTCATGCTGCATTTCCCCTCTAGTCCGCTTTGGTCTGCGTGTGCTTTGGACGAGCCCGGCGCGTACACGGCACTGTACATGCTCACTTTTTTCTTTTACCCAGGCCAAGCGGTTGATGCATATGCACATCCATCATTTGTAGTTTCACTCCAGCCCTATAGGTAGCGCCAATATGCTGACATGCCAGGATTTTCACCAATGAAGAAATGTGAGAGCAATGCACATCAACAACAATGGCATTGTTTAACCGTCACCAAGAGGACGAGGAGCTGCTGTTACTATATTCTGCTGCAGAATTACAAAAAGTATGTGTGGTGATCTGCGGTGTGTGTACCTCGCCCTAATTATCTTTCACAGCCCCGAGCACACCTGCTCTCACTCATCAAGCATGCTTTATAAGGAACGCTTACCCAGTAGTCAGCATGGAGCTGTCTACACTTTCTCCCAGGAAGAGCTCCTTCCTAGTGTCTTCCTCCATCTCGCTACGCTTGAGAGTGCATCTCAGATCACCTGCTTCTTGTCACGGGAGTTCCATCTCCCCAACACAACATAAGCCTTCTCAGAGCTTTTACCTGCAGCTGCCTTTCTTCCCCTTGTTCCCTGTGAACAGGTGGACCACCCTCCAGGCGGACCTCCCTTTCCTCCTGACGGCGGACCGGACTTCAGCTGTGAACAGCGGCTTTCTCCCCTCACAAATTGGTGAGCTGGAGCACACGTCACCTTCACCCAAGCTGCACTGTAAATACTCTGCACCTGCACTACGGCTTCACAACAGGGCGCTGGGCTGGTATTGGAATGTCATCTGTTCGGAGCTGGATTATCTCTTCGCTGCCGTAAGACTGCTAAAACTCTTTTAACATCATTACCTGCCAGCCTGAAGCTAACTCTCCTGTCTTGTTGTCGTTCCAGGGTTGCCAGACCTGTCCTGTTGTCACGCTCCTGCTCACACTACACTACATTTCCACAACACCATTCACACACACACACACACATCCACTTTCACTCAATAAAAGATCATTATTGTTGTTCGAGCCTGCGTCTGTTTCTGGGTGTTTCTGAAAACCATGTCAGTACGTCTCCGTCAAGAAACCCCAGCAGATGGTGCTTTGGCACACCAACCTAACACCATGGAGGCTCGGTTAGACCAATTAACACACCAGCAACAGGTGATCTTTGTGGTGATTCGCTCTGCCTGCCTGTTTACTGATTCTCCACAGCTGCGCGCACACCTGCCCTCATCATCAGCTAGACTGTTTAAGCCGTGCTGCCCTCAGGTCTGCACGGAGTCGTCTTTCTCCCTGGTCTGATGAGACCGTCTCTACACTTTGTCAGTCGCCAAGATTACTCTCAACCTCATCGTTCTCCGGAGGCTACTCCTCTCCTTCTTCGCCTTCCTAAGGAGAACCACCTCCATCTCCTTGTCTTCCCGGGAGTGCTACTCCCCGACGCCAAGTAAGCTACTCTCTTCTCTTTC